>CAIIXF020000009.1:2711617-3911617 GCA_903813345.2 Owenia fusiformis
TTTTCTGTTGAATAGCGAGACACAAAAGTGAAGTACGCGTTTTCCCACAAACTTATTGAACGACCTGGTACACACAGGCCATTCCAATGTTGCCATCAGTCGATAAAGTATGGGACATGTGTACATGACGTATACGTTTTACAATCGTTATTCACCAGAATGCAAAATATCCATAGACAATAAACATCATATTGGCAAACTGATCATTGTTGTTCTTATTTATGACCCGACTAATTCATGCAGTTTTCCTTCGACTCACTGCTACCGTAGCTATCTTTGTCAACTAATAAAAATGATATTACCAGAGACAATAACCGTTCTGTGTACAATAATCATGCAAAAAAGCAATGAAGTGGAAACGCTAATGGTAATATGTACAGGGTGGGGCAAAAAGGGTAACACGGCAAATCATATTTGACACAATTTGACCCTGTCTTGTATTTGTTCTTTCCTTCTAGTTAAGTTCCAATAGTGTTTTGACGTTTGGTAATGCAATACCTAATTCTGCTTGAAAGCCATCGTGTTCTTTTTTTGTCATATTCTAAAAGTATTGTTTTCTCAATCCACAGCAATTTGTTGATTGTTTCACTCACAAATTGGAAGCGAAGTAATGCCTGGGTCACATTTGCTCCGATCCATCGGCCGGCGCCCGGCCGATTGAGTGTGTTTGAGTGTTTTGTTGAATATTGTATTCATTTTTGAACAAAATTGAAAATACTCAATCGCCCGGGCGCCGTTGTGAAAATCGAAGCAAATGTGACCAAGGCATTAATGTCGAATGCCCATTTACAAAACATGCTCAAAATGTTAAAACGTGCCTCACTCACCGGCCATAAATTCCACCTAACCAGATTTTTATATGTTGGGTTAATGTCTATACTAAAAACCCTTGAAACATTGACACTTAAGTGATAAGAAAGAAGCTCACCGTGTACATTTCTCTGAAAAACATTTTCACTTACAGACTTCTATTTTTAACAGGGTAATTTGTGCTGAACAAGACTCCTTCGTATGCCAGCGGGCGCAATCCACCCGCGCACCACTTAAAGAGCCTTGTCAGCAGGTATCACGAAAAAGAACAATAAGCTCCGCGATGCAAATTACATGTTTTCCTGCTAAATGGTAGAAAACACTTTAAGCCCTTCAGATCAAGTCAAAGTAATAAGTGAGATGGAAAATATATAGAGATAATTTTCAAGTACATATTATTATAGTCTCCAACTTTGTTATGGACCGTGTTCGGCATTCGGCGTTCGGTGGTTGGTGTTCGGCGTTTTGCTCGAAGTTTTGGATTGTAATTATTGCATCGTAGGTGTGACCATCAAAAGAGATTGAAAGTCTGTAATCACGTTTGTCATAGACTCCTGTATAAAATATTGACAATGTGCAGATAAGGCACTCGTTACATTGGTTCATATCACACCAGGGACACATTAAACCATGTTTCAAATAACTTAGTCGCGTTGATATTGCACAAAACGCAGAGCGTAATCAACATTAAATGGAATGATAAGATGAGAAACAACTGTAAAAATGATTAAATGAGCCCTTCAAGAAATATATTCCCATAGATTCTATCTATTCCATTAGAATTGTGTACGGAAAATAAAATTATTACAATGTTGGTATACAATTATTGATTTCAGCCCTTTCGTGTTATTTGAAAATAAAACTATCTAATACTATTTACAGGGTGGTCCAAAAAGTGAGTCCCTGCAATGGGCCATATTTCCCCTATTACTTGCAGGAATTCTTTTAAATGTTCACATGTTGTAGAGGAAGGTCTTAAATTTATGTTGGTGTCATACATTCTTCTTAGTCTTGAAATTTGCAGAAATTATCAGCCCTAACCAAATATTACTGAAAATGGATAAAATGTGATTTTCAATATCTGTGATTCTTCAACCCTTCAACACCCTTCCACTGACATTTTTAATCGGGAGTCTTAAAGAACTAATATTTCTGACTTTGTTTGGTTTTGAATCACGCACATTATGGCTTTTAAACCAGCATTCTGCCTTTGTTAGTCGCAAAATTATTGTGATCTTAAGAAATGTCCCAAGCTTCCATAGATGGTAACATTTTCCAGTGAAATCGCGAACATACGCCTATATGATCTAGAAATGTCAATATCTTCATAAATCATGAACCAATTCTCATGAAATATGGCTCAAAACATTGAACATTGGATTTTCTTTTGATTTCTTAAAGATATTTGATGAAGGGCTTCTCAAATTCCTGGTCATAGGGGCCAACTTCCTTCCACAAGAGCCCCCCCCCCCACTAACTGTTGGTGTAGGTAACATACCCCTGAACTGTTGAACGGTTAAAATTGGTCAAAATGATCAATGAAAGTCTGAGATGTGTTTTCTGCCTGAATATCTCTTTTTTCATGTGGTAGGGATTCAAACTTATATGTTTAACTGAAAGCTGTTCAAGATCATCCAATGTGTTTCAACAATTTCCGTGAATCACATTATTGGGTAAAATGTTGCACAATATCTAATTTTCAGGCATGTTTGTTAAACTCTTGTAATTTCTTCAAAATTTAAGACTGGGCATGAATAATGGCATCAACCACAATTTTAGACCTTTCTCTACAATATGTGATGATATGAGTTTATTCATGTAAGTATTAAGGTAAACATAGCCTGTTGCAGAGGTTCACATTTTTGGACCCACCCTACCGTTGCCGGTTGAGCTTTCCGATATTCTGTTACTAACTAGTATGTATCTATAAACATGTTCCCTTTCTGTCATTGCTTAAAGGTTCAAGCTTAATTGTAATGATAAAGCAAAAGCAATTAGACAGGGGTATCGGAATTTTATTTTTTGATTAACACAATAACGCCGACATTTATTCACATGTTTCTTCTGCTTCGAATTTGTTCAAAACTTCGGAGGCAGAGAAACCTTAAACAATTAGTTTTATCTTATTTTATACTCTAATTATATTCTAAATGAATTTTATTGTAGATAGTTCTTTGGAAAGGGTAGCATTCATTAAAAAACATGATCAAAAAGGAAGCGTGTCAATATTCATTTTGAGGTTTATAGGTAATTAACACAGGGTAGCATACCGGCGTGACAAACCCCAGCGTTACAAATATTAAAATAAAACAACGACTGAATCTGAAGAAACACCCTTCTGTTGAAAGAATTTTGAATGTGTTGTTCAAATTGACTTTCATCCACACAGTCAACAACTTACATCGATATCTCCGAGTTTGGGTTCTAGTTTTATCGACAAAAATATAAAATTCAATTTGGTTTAATCCGAGGTGAAAAATGGGTCATATTTCAATTCTACTTAATCCGGTTCCAGAATGTCATATCCTATCCAGACAATCGCCAGAAGGCAAATACTAATCCCAGCCGATATACAATGCCTCGGTTGGCTAGATCGTTCAATTAGAAAGAGATCCTTCCCAGAGCCTTTATTCCAGGTAGTACCAAGGGCAGCTTCTACCAATGACATGCCAGGATACACGTTACAAACTTGTTTCTCATAAATATCAATAAAACATATCAAGCGAGACTTTAGAACAACCATAAAGCTAATGGTCTTGTTAAATTAAGGTGCATGATATAAATTGAAATTGATCAATGTTAAGTCAGAGACATTAAAAGAAAATATTAATGTTACCATAAACCAGAAACACAAATAAATCAGTCATGAGAATGAACAAAAGGTTTACATAGCCTCTAAGCACAAAGGGGTAACTGACCTCATTGCCCTCGGTTGTTAAGAATATGATCGCATATATCACAAGCACATAATCACCTAACATCGAATCACAATAGAAAACAAAACATGATTATAAAACATAATGTTGGAAAAAATTCACCAAACGTGTTTGTTTTTCACATCGTATTTTGCAACATGCATTATTTGGAAGTAAACCCTTGATATCAAAGTTGATTGATTGTGTCATTTTAAGTATATTTAGTAATTATATGTTTATTTTTGACAAATCTGTTGATTTTTCTAATGAATACAAATGGCTGACAGATGAAAAAAGGCGGACATGTTCCTCCTCATGCCTGCAATGGTAAATACGTCATGTGAGCTGAAAGCCACATTTATATATCAACTCGCAAAGCAATATGCATGATGGGCAATCACAACGGTTTAAATAATCTGCATTGTGTAATGAGAACTTCACTGACTGAATTTTGATTGAAGAAAAATGTTCTGATTTCTCAATATTTTCATTCTCCATTTATAAATCGTGTGATCTACATTCAGAATGAGGCGTTGACCTCGAAAACAGTACAGTGATTCTACACATTTTTTGATGATGATATCCAGGTCATTTCACAATCCTAAATTTTGATTGTAAGTGTGAGATAAGTTTCAAAATGAGAAATATCCGATATTCTTTAATTATATAATCTAATATTATGCTAGTATCAAGGTATAGTGAACTTGAGAAGGCTAAGTCCTAGAACTGCCATACAGTTATTCTATATACTATATGACTTAATTGATTGGTAAATTGATCAAGATAACTCTTTCAACTGCACATTAGAGGGACTCACGATCGGGTCATCGATGTCAACGCTGCACCTGATGAATAATGCTAACACTAAATACAGCTTTTTAAGAACGTGCGATCTGTTAAATAAATGAAATGATTATATCTTTTATGAAGCTGTAGTGTTCTGGGTACATGCGCTCTTAGGTAGGCAAAAGTAAAAGGAACAAAACTTAATAGGTTTGTAGTTGGCTATATAATATAATGACGTAATTTTATTATAAATTACATAATGTTATATAACAATACTTTTTGCCGATAGGGCTAACAACCACGGGTGGTGGTGGGGAATGGGTGGCTTAAAATTTAAGCATATAATATAATCTAATAAATGAAAGTCTAATGTCCTGCAACAAGAAGTATATGTGTTGCTGTATCCTCAAATAAAAATATAGAATGGCGAGATAGGGTACCTCGTGGTATCTTTCAAATGATGTATGTAATCGAGGAGCCATATGATTGGCTGAATAGATAAACAATGTGTCTGACCCAGACGACAACAACACGTGGTCCCTCCACACTCACTTCACAAAACTTTTAATCGTCTATTAAAATGAATTTATGAAGCTGTAGTGTTCTGGGTACATGCGCTCTTAATTGTTCTGTTTACCACTTTAGTTAGACTGATATGATTCATGGTCAATCAATTTGTTTTAGAGATGCGAACTAAGGCACATTCGTGTTATTTATCTATGTATGCTCTAAAGGATTGTTATTATCAAAATCGTAGAATTGTATACTGACATGCAATGGCAACTAATGGACATTTGAATACAACCAAATGAAATAATGTCAGTGCTGTCCAACTGTATAATGAAATAAGTAGAATTTATGGAACTATATTTCACATTGGAGCAAGACAAATGCACCTGATATCCCACTTTAATCAGTTTCAGAGTGGTTTCTCGTCTAATAATTACGTTGAATGCTGATTGCAATTTGTGTATCGTGTGATATCTTTCTGACTAATTAGCTACTTTGTTCGAAACCTATTTTATGTGTCTCTTGTGTGATTTGGAAATATGTGTAATTAAATGTGGGATCCCTAAAAAATATGTTGATGATAATGCCACAAAGAACACAATGGCGCAATCTAATTTGTCACTATGAAGTTGCACCACTGAATTCTTAGATACTCGTCAGTAACAGCATTAGATAACTACTGCTCATCCTTCTAAGGAATTCGAACATGTCAACCTTGTCGTTTCATGGAAGTCAAATTCACATTCAACATTGAGTTTTGATGTGTATATCTTTTACCGCCTTGTTGCATTTATCATCCTGTATACTCTGAGCTCCACTTCCATATTTGTACATAATAATAATTTTGGGAACATCTACAGCGAACCTCGTGTCACGCCTTCTACCTTTTGCACATCTCGATTATCAATGTCTCTGGTTAAGATCGACTTGATCACAGATTTTATGATTTTATGTTACGCATAATAATGTTCTATGTTATATGAAATCTTTTCGTCTTTAAAAAATCCTCAACTAAGTGTAGACAAAGCTAACTTTTAAGACGAAATCTTGAAAAAATGCAAAAAATAAAGTGTGGACCACCCTATCCCAAAACTCGAATTTCTGAAGCATTTGTGTCACGCGAAGAGTAGTGCGCTGTTTTGTGGCCAAGTGATGCCATTAGTACTTTACAAATACACATCGGTTGACTAAACAAATAACAGGAAATCAATTTGAAAAAGTCATAAATATATCGTTTCGCAGAGCGAGAAATGCCTTTTCTGATGCAAAGTGATTGACGCCATAAATGGTGATGTCATCTTTTGAACATCGTACGGTTCTGACATTTAGTTATACTATTCTTTTGGACGTTTATGAGAACAATATTCTTTATGTTTCGTTAAAAGCAGTTTTATGATTAAATTGCTATTGGCGTTCGTAAATAAATTGCATAATTCCAAACGAAGGTCTCATCTGTACCAAGGCGTATTTACTTTGCTTTCAAGACGTTATCAGTCCATTTACACTCTGTTGAAGTTCCATTTGAGAAACTTGATAAATGATTCGGAAATGTTATGAAATCAATTAGTACTCTTTGCGAGGATGAATTATGTCCATGTCGCTGACTAGCATTTACCAAACTCTCGACAAAATCGTGATCTAATCTAGATTATATCTCGCATTGAATGACATCGTGCCCCAAATGCATTACATAACGGGCCTTTTTCTCAGTTCGTTGCGTTATAATACGGACTGTTAACTCTTAAGTCCACCCGACTAAGATTTAATTTCCTCTGATTATCGTCGAAACGTAATTCTAAATGAAAGTAAAGAGGTGTCATAAGAAAATATGATTAATGGGGAACATTCAAATAGGAACTGAAATCATGGGCTTTCAATAGATTAATATATTGATTAAATGATCAGCTTATCAAGCATCGTGAACATGGATTAAAAAATAATGAAAAGATTATCTTTTGACATTGGACCTATTAATTACAAGCGACATTAATCGTTAAAGTGCGCAATATCCACCTCACGGTCAGCCATCAATATGATGTGGATTTAACGTGAGTTTTGTTATTTTGCGGACACAGCCGATGATTGATGGGTATTGATTAATAATCGTTTTATCGCCACGTTTCTGTTATCTATTGATTAATCTCAATTTCTCATTTAAAAGCATTAGTGAAGATCCAGCATCAATATTGCCGTGACTTTGTAAACAAAAAATAATCTCCATGCGATGACTATCAAATAATCATACTGAGAGAGGCAGTAAATATGTTCTGTGTGTCAATTTATCAAAACTACTAATTGCAGGAATAAAGTTTAATTTCGTGTGTGTTTATTATTATTATCATATTTATTTCGCCTCCATTTTTGGAGATAATAATAATTAATTATTACATAAAGAGATAACAGGTGGTAATGATAAAAACATGAAAAGAGACCAGACACAGATAGAGTTCATGGTCCACTTCCGTTTACCAAGGGGCACATCTTCCCCAAGGTTAACGCTCGCCTTTGGTAATTAGAAGCGAGACCGTGGTCTTTCAGTGAACACGGGGCCCTTGGTTGGCCCATGTACCCCCCTAAGGAGTACCCGTGTCACCAAAAGACATTCTAGTTACAATTGTATACTTTTTGTGCCAAGGTCAAGGTGAGAAACTACATAAAAATACATTATGAAAGCTAAATATAAAAAATAGATGTATTACAGGCTCATCTTGGTAAAATAACTTTGCTAAAACCTATTCACATAACTAATTAGGTAAATTGTTGCATCGAATCCTCGGCAACCGATCACTACTCCCACCATTCTTATGTGGATTTCAGTTTTTCTCTGTTCTTTTAATATACATGTCACGTACATTACTGACATTGCCTTGAGTTCATCATGACTGACACGCTCATCGCCTCCGTAGACCAATTTTAGTTTTAGATGTCGTCACGTGCTCATGATTCAAGTATCTGTTTATCACTACTTGTATTTGGGTCCTGTTTTCATTTTTATTTAGACAAAACAACGTTAAGTGCTATAAAGTCTCAATTTCATGCAGACACAATTCACAGAGTCTATCCCGCATTGGAATTCCCTCCCATTCTCCAACCTCTTATACCGATCCTTATTCCAACGCAGTCAGTAACATATCAATATCTCTCCATTGCTTTGTTAAGCTTTGACAGAAAGTATCTGTAGCCATAAACAATCGAAATTGCTTGCTGACAACCAATGTTAAGTTACCCAATCTCGAAAGCCGACAAGATTAAAGGTATTAAGACTTCTGATTTATTACGTCATTACTTCACTGTATTTCACAGCTAAAACGAAATGTGTCAATATATCAAAGTAGACATAAATAAACACGGGTTAAATGTCTAAATATATGAGCATCTTGATCGTTATTCCAAGGTTAGGCTGCTGTACAACACAGTTCATGTCTTAAACTTGAGTTGATTTAAATATATTTGCTCACTTTGTTACAAACATAACAGATTAACCCTTGCACAGTCAATTGCAATAAATTAACCCTTCCTTTTTATCTTATCAGAACTGAGCAAGCCCTACCTGAGGTTGACTCGCTACGCTCACTCGTAAAAAGATCATATTTGTTCGTTGATGAAATATATCACTTTAATGCTATCTTCTATTGATACAATATTTATTGACGCTTAGCACAACAGAGTATTAGTTAAATGCTGCCATCTTTTAGATTCGACCTTTTACAATTTACTAACAAACCGATTGGGATGGGCTGACATCTTAATTTGAATGACATCATTAAAACCACACTTAGGTAGCAAAATAAATATAACAAACGTTAGTTTATTTTAAAGAATCTACTGTTGTACCCAAGGAAGAGTATTTCCTTTTCAATGGTTTTTCAAAACATCTAGAATCGTGTTCATAAAAAATACTGAAATTGTACTTCTCGTATGGTCAGGTTATAACATAGTGAAGTCGACAGAATCTTCAAAACCCCTGTTGCGAATTCCATCATCAGATTTGTTTTTTAATCCATTGCTCATGGATTCGCCATTTTGCATCACACTTTGATTGGTGTCCGATCTCGTATTGTCAACAACGCTATTAGTGTCACTGTTAACTGATTCAATACCGTAAGTTGAACCATTTTTCACTACATCTTTGCACTCATCTTTGTTGCATTCCGTCGTCCCAGTACCAAATAGTTCCGCCTCTTTGAAAGTTTCGGGTAATTGTCTATCTTTCGTTTCTGGGAGAAGGAACGCCAACGCACCTGCAATCAAAGGGAAAACTCCCAAAACAACATACGGTAGTCCATACCAAATGCTTCCAAGTAGGGGAACATTCGGACTTATTAGGCCACCCACTCTTCCGAAACTGGAGCCGCTGCCGATACCAACATTTCTGGCGATGGTAGGAAATATTTCACCGCTGTATAGATACATCACCCTAAACACAATGCCGATGAGTAAGGCTCCACACAGGGCCGTGACTGTAGTTAACGCAGTTATCTTTGTTGGTAGAAGGCCAATCATTGCCAGTGATAAAATCCCATTGACGATGAAAAACGATATTATGATCGACTTCCTGCCCATCTTGAATAACACAACCAACAGAAGCACTGGGGAAATAAGATCAGTTAGTCCGTTGACAATGAAATTGTTTAAATAGATGTCTCCGGGTATCAATGTGCCAATGTTTAGTCTCATAGCGTACGAACCAAATACAACAGCAAACCACTGAATCCATATTACTATTGTCCTTTTCCTAATGTTTGGAGTACGGAATAAGTCGAGAACTGACACTTTGTTTTGAGCATTTTTCATCGAACTTTCTTTTTGCGAAGTCACTTCATCGTTCAAGCTGAACTTTTCAGGCATCTTCGCTTTATTTATTTTAGCAATTCTTCTGCATATATCTTCAGCTTCTTCATATCGTCCTTTCGCAATTAACCATCGCGGGGATTCGGTTAAAAAGATAACTCCAATGAAACCAGGAATGGTCACCAATGCTGATATGATCTGGAGCCACTTATGACCTCGTACTAGGAACGCCGTTAACGTCATAAACGATCTGAGAATGCGCAATATGGAAGCATAGAGGGTAGCGTGTGTCCGATGCACAGGTGGCATCAACTCGAGAGTGAGGACCCAAAGACACGTGTACGCCCCGATAGAAGTTAAAAGAGCAAGCAAACGCATCGCCAAAAACAGGATAAAATTCTCTGAAAATGCTCCACCGAGGATTGCAGCGATCGAGCAAAGAATCATACCGAGAGTTGTTCGCTTTCTTCCAAACTTATCTGAGATCAGCCCAGAGAGGAAAGCTCCAAATAAAAGACCAAGCATCTGGAATGTGGCTGGAAGCGTATACATCCAATCGTTTTCACACACAAGTCCAAATTCGCTTACAACGGTTGATTCTCGCACAGACTTATCAAACACCCATCCATTGTTACAAGCAATTTCAGCAGTTGTTCTATTGCTCACCCATGTGTCGATCGTGTCTGGATCAGTGAAATTGATTGCACTGTAGTTATAGTTGAACATAGTACATTGTTTGTATACCGTATCGCCAAGGGGACCAGTTGTCTGGGGAATAGCAATTGACTTCTGCATAGTTTCATTCAAATGTTGCAACTCAGGAACCTTGCACCAATGGTCCATTCTACCAGCGATAAATACAGTAAAGAGATATTGCCAACCATTGCCTGCGTAGAATATATTCCAAACTATCATGACTAAAAGCTGAAACCGTCCAAATCCTCCAAACAGGACTAATGCCTCGTCAAACTTCATGGCGAAACTTCTGTTCGAAACAATAATTCACTTCTGAGTCGGTATATAGCGTGTTATTAAGAAAAGAACAAACTTGACATGCCACATATCACGCATATAAACTCATACATTTATTAATTGTGTCTGGGCATTGTCTTTAAAGCTACATATTATCATACATGGACTTCTTCGGTGATGTCTTCACCCTTTTCAAAATGTCTCGGTCAAGTGTACGTGTCTCAATGATAGTCTCAAGATGTCTCAAACAGACTAATTACATTTTTGAACGCAAAGTAAATAGTCTTTATATATTATGTTTGGATCTAAATTATGTGATAATTAAATTATTCGCTCAAAACATATAAAAATATCAAACGATTTTAATATTTATTATAAAGTAACTGGTTCTCGCGAGCATTGCTAATTTATCTATTAGTTCTTCATTACCCACTGCTTTTATGTACAAAATAAAATTACTATTATAATTTCAATTGTTCAGTGTTATTATTTTGTACGTTATTTATCAATCTACATCAACGTAAGATATTATTGAAAATCAAATACAAAAGGTATCGCATTGATGGTACTAATAATAACTAAGTATCGACTCTATGGCTTTACATCTGCTTTATTCATTACTAAAAAGAGAAAACTATTTTATTTGATAAAATATGAGCTTCATGATTATGAGTATCTGTTGAATCACTAAAACAGTATAGTCCTCAAAAACATGAATTCAATACATGATTACTATCATATGTGTTAGGGTTTCAAATCACAAGTGTTTATTACTTATTAACCTTGTATGTAATAGACAACACTTTATAATATGTAAGTTAAGGATGACACAGTTCAATTAATTATCTCTAAACAACAAACACGCTCTAAACACGCAGACTTCGAATTATCAAAGGAAATGGTATAAACCTTATTTCTAAAACTGGGTCATAGTTGTAATCATGCATTGTACTATGCACCGTCGATGTTAAATTATCAGACACGTATTAGATCAACGCTATTATGTGCAACCTTGTGTAATACTCCTATTCGCTATCAGAGTTCAGGGGGTCATTTACATAAATATCTCCCGTGATGCATCGCTTTGGAAGGTTTCCATATCCAGAACCTCAAATATCAAATATCATTCAGTTCGCCTACAAAGACTTAATATACCATAGACAAGCTTGACACTGTCAAACTGATGTACATTTGACAGATTTGACAGTATGTGTATAAAGGTCAGAAGTGCAATGATATACATTAGTTACATAGTATTGTAGTTTCATATGGCCTTAATTAGAGGTTGCTTTGGATCATTATCGCAAAGAAATGCCTTGCCGGGGCCTTCTTCAAATTGGAATATGAGCTTTTTCCTGTGAAAGAAACTAATTTGGACCAATACCAGACTTGGATCAAGTCTTAAGTTAATACGAACATTTTGTGTGATGCATTGCCAAGTCTAAATGTGACAGTAATAAAGTGATAAAGAATACGCTGAGTTTTTTCTGTGATTCCAAGTATGCAACTGGCTCTATATTTTTATCGAACGTGCGGTGTTAGTCCTGTATTTGGACATCTGATCATTGGGCCACTGTTTGGAAATTTTGTTGGCTTTTGGGCGGGCTTTTGGGGTGTAATTTACAATTATATTGGGATATATTGACATCTGAGGACCAAGAAAATTGTCTATACAGTGAAACATCGGTTCAAGAATACGGAAATGACGACCAAAAACTCAATATTCAAATTTATCCTATGCCAACTAGAGTTTTAGGGAGATAAGTTGGTAAGATATATCCCGTATCCTGATTTTGAGGTTTTCATATCCAGAACCTCAATATCTCCCGCCATATTTCCAGATTCGGTGCATATCTTCCCGATTCGGTGCATATCTTCCCGCTTTCTGTAATTTCACTGAAAACTCTACTTGGTATAGGATAAAGCAGTTATGTACGGTCGGTTTGGATATTGGTTTCATCCCTCGTTTTAGTTTTTATGGTTTCTTTATTTTACTTTACAATATGATTTACAAATGACAGGGCCGAGGCTGAAATTCAGCATTATTGGCCCTGTTAGTACAAAGTTTATTCAAATGTACAAAATAGCAACACAAATGACTACCAACATGTATGTATGCATGGCAGGAATGTGTTAAAACTATATAATTATATCAATGCATTCACACAAAAAGGATGTAAAATGCTTCAATATTGAAGAATTGCATGTTATGCTAACTCCATCTCTGCCATACATTAAGATATTCTGCTTTTGCTCTATAGAGCATCCTGTAAAGAAAATGTTCATTTCTGGCATGTTCCTGAGTTCCCCCCAAAGTTTATCTCTTATAACATTCAACAGAGGGCATTTGAAGATTAGATGCTTTGTGGTTTGTTGTTTAAAACCACAGATGCATCCCTCGTGAGACAGCACATCTACCTTCGGTCCCTACGGTCCCTCGGGTAGATATGCATATCTCACTCTGGATAAACCTCATATCCAAAACCTCCCAGTACATAACCCTAATGTATTAATACTGAAATATTCGGTAAGAACACTTATCAAAGTACTATCATTTTTTCACCAGAACAACGGACAGAACTTCAAGGCCGTCCTCACCCTGGACAATATGATTGGCTTCATCGAATAATTTACACCGATTACTATGGAAATGGAATACTCTTTGCCCTCTACATAACACTATATTTTATTCAAAGCATTGACGTTTGATTTCTGCTAAAGTTTCAATATAAAAATTTAGTTAAAAGCAGTTAAAGCGAGAATCAGGTATAGCGATTTCAATTTTAGAATATTTCTTGCTCACGTCATTCCTTGTCATGTCTATTTTCTAAACACCACAAAAGTGCATATTTTATTCCAGGAAAACTAAAGATTTTTACAATAATGTATTATTCTTCCATAAGAATGGTTACCATTCTTATTATTTGGAAGAATTTAACATTTTTCACTAATTTTTGCACTTTGAATCATTAATTAAATTCACCAATTTATAACATATTGTGAATCTTTTGGAAGATATTGTAAGGAATAGATTGGTAGGTCAATTATACATATTGCTTGTAATTTTGTCACCCCCTATAGATCAGATTCTGCCTTTAAACAACAACACTTTAAGGAGAATGTTGTGACGTGTCTCCAAGGGAACTCCTAACGGTGTGTATTTCGAGACTGCTAAGGTGTCTTAAAGTATGCGTGTGGTAATAGTTGATACGATGAAAGTACTATTTTGATAAAAACTTAACTGATATTAACTCTTATCTTGTTTTTCAGACCAGAAGCGATGCATTGTACTTTGTAAACAAAATAGCATTGTTTTAGTGAGTCAACTTGTATATATTTAGTTTTATATACTCAAACAACATTTGTGGGATTTACGAATTATTTTCGTAATTTGGAAAATCTTATATTAAACACAATATATTAAACATTTTGAAGTCCATCGTTGTAATGTTTAGTCTCTTATGGTCACATTTGCTCCGAGGCATTAGATCATATTGTTGGCATGGCACATTGTATTCTTTTTAGACAGGTTTCACATCTGGAATGAAAGAGTTTGAATTAAAAGTATAATTTCTTCACATTTGAATAAGTTTAAGTAGAAACTAGAAGTCAGGTTTATAAACTAAATGCGTTCTTAGTTTATTACTGCAAAAAATGTCACGTCATTATATAAATGCATACGAGAATACATACCTTCTGCATTAATTATAACGTTTTGGTTGTTGGAACCTGTAGGCGAATAGGAACACCTCGCACCCCCTTCGGCTGTTCCCAGAGTAAAGCGCTGATTTGAATACACTGAAGTAGCAATCCACGTGTGGTTAACCCAAGACGGGATTAGTTCAGTGGCGTCGGTTGGTATCATTTTAGTATAGGCGTCTGTGCCGTCAAAGCTCATCCATACTAGGTTGACAGGAGTATTGGCGTTGTTTGTTACATTGAACTTAGTTGTTTGACTTGAGCTCCCAGTTGATTTGGTTTGTCTGTTTGCGATTGAGGGACATCCGATATCTCTGGTTTTGTCTACATAAAATTAACATACATCCAGTTTTCAAGCCCTTCCTCCAATACATACTAATAATCATGAACGAATGACGCATCGCCATTTATTGATATAATAAGTTATTGAATGATTTAAAGTACAATCCTGTAATGCACTTCAAATTATTTAATAACGTTATTATCGTGTTATCTTAGGCCAATACATTTTACTCAGGAGATAATCCCTAAGCATTATTGGGTATTCTCACCATTGCTACTGAGATTGTCCCCGCCTCCGTACCAATATTTTCTGTATTGCTATGGAGATGATCAACGGGGACAATCTCAGTAGCAATACAGATTGGTACAGTACAAGAACTGACCAATCAGAGGGCTTTATTTTACAGATCATACGATAATTTAGATTTTCGTCGATAACCAAATCTTACACAAAACATAACTCTATTCCAAAGACAAGTTATTAAAAGTAAATGTGTGATTTATGATTGGCAGTTCATTTTTGAATATAACAGAAAAATAAGTCATTACCCGTAACTTCTATCCATTGAACATCAGCGTCATTACGAACTGTAAAGAAGCAACTACCGTTGATCAGTAATTGTTCCCCCGAGAACCAACTCTTGACACTGAGAGGATGAGAGGCGGCAGTACTCATCCAACTGGTGTAGTTATTTCCAGGAATGTAGAGAGCTTTCTTCATATTACCACTGTAGTCATACCAGTACATATTTACTGAGTATGATAGAGTGTTGGTGATGTACAGCTTGACGGGATTATTACCGGATTTTGATCTGAGTGCCCCATCCGCTTTTGGGCAGTATGGGCTGTTTTCATCTGTAAGTTGAGTAGTAAATATTTTACAAAGTAAAATTGCACACAATGAACTTTTTGTCAGTTTTACCTATGTGCTATTCAAATATAAACATGTATACAACTGGTCATGGTTAAATAAGAATATCACAACAATATAATGACAGGCTTACTAGTGTCTAAAAACTAAGGGTGTTCAATTGAGAAATGTCGAGAGAGAAATTACCATTCCCTGGAACACGAAAATATTAAATTAAGTCAGGAAAAAGGTCATATACGGTTGTTTTTCAATATGTTGGTCTCAGTGGTATAAGGGAGAAATGATATTTACAGTATCATTTTAATGTATTATTTACCCCTTATGGTGACAGTCTCAACTTTTCTAGAGTCCGATATTCTTAATATCGAGCGGCCATTTAGTAGCAGTCGTTGTCTACTCCCGGCAACTCTCGCAATCCAAGGGGAGCTAACAGAAGTATAAATTGTTGTCGTAGAATCTGCAGCTACAGTCATTGACCAGGACGGGTGTCCCAGTAAGTTCAACCAAAACACCTTGACACTTCTGTCAAGCGTGTTCTCAATGTTCATCGTTACCTGAGGGCTAAACTTTTGAGTCGCAAATGTCCCATCAACAGGAGCTGTTCGCTCATCTCGTTTTGCTGAAAATACGATCGTAATTTGTTTGATTATGTAAACGATCGATAATTTTTAATCATAAAAAGTTTATTTAACAATCCATTATTCAATCATATGAAAAATGTTCAAAACTCAACTATCATACCGTTGTTCAAAGTTTTATATGATATCTAATTGCCAACAGATTATCGAGATTTTTAAACTTCAAAGACCTAATTACAGATGGCCTGCGGTTGAATCTAATCTACTAATTAAATAAAGAGCCCATTGGTTTCCCTTGGTTTACATGGGAATGACGATTTTCAAAAATTCATCTTTAGAAGAAAGGGAAATTGGGAAATTTTGGAGGCATTGGAAATGAAGTCAAGTTACATTTTCATCATTATTATAAGTATTTTCTTCGCAGGTTATGTAAATAAAAATTCAAATATAAAGAGGAAGCAGGGAGCTAAGGTTGCCAAACTTTTGGAGGGGAGTGTATTTGCCAGAAAGACGAGAGGATTAGCCTACCACAAGTTTCAAATCGTGTGTCTAAAAAGGATTTTACAGCATTCTTTAATAAGATAATAAAATGTTCATTTCTCAAAAACAAATTAACTTTTATACATGTTATAATGATTCACAAGTTCATCTAAAATGTTTTCATTTCTCAAAAAGCACAACAAATAAGTTTTTCAGCATTAGTTGTTCTTTATTTGTTGCAAGGCATTGGAATTTAAGAGAGATGTTTAATGTTAGAGCCTACAGAGCACAGTGGATATTTTGTTATTTCAATTTGTTTTTTTAAAACCTATGTTTCATTCCATTAATACAATACTATTTGCCATCTGTCACTTCTATCGTCAGTACCAATTGAGAGTATTCGTGCAGCCATTACGACTTTTATTGTGCGCCATGATTAAATAAGTATTACATTCTTCAAAAATATTTGCTTTTGGATATACTAGTATTCAGAAACTAACTGTAAGTTCATGAGGTCATTATGAACTCCTCTATTACAAAATGAAATGGCAGATAAAATTCTTTTGATTTGGATTCTTTTCAAAAATCATCTAAAAGTGTGGGAATCGCATGCCAGAATTTGACATATCTTTGAATGATGAATTGGGAATGACGATTTTTCAATGGTAGCTCGTTAAAAAATATGTTCCTTAGAGATATGTTGTAATTTGCCCTTTACAAAAGTTGTCTCAATGTATGCCAACCCTTGATTTGGATTTCATTGAACAATTAAACAATTGTTATATAAAATGTATGATTTTGCTACCAGATTTCAATATCTTGTTGCCAAACTTTTGGATGGGGGTAAATTGTATGTATGACAAATACAAAAAATACTTTTATGTGAGGTTCACCGATGATAGGGGAGATTTGTGGATACATAAAAAATCGAACCCCTGGTCACCAATTGCTGGCTACGCCACTGTATAGACAATAGACCAATCCAGTAAATCATGCCATCTATTGGTTATGATGTCATTCTTACAATTTCAGTCCAGAAATAGGATTAAAATATTGCTAATTTTCAAAAACTTATTTCAATTTTGTTTACAAACATTGCTGCCTGCAAAGTATGACATCATAAATCTAGCCAATATACCCTAGTTTCCTTGGTTCACAAATAGGGGTCAGGATTTACTGGAAAGGTCTATTGTGTCAGAATTTAAGAAAGCGATACTATCTTGAATCATATCAGGGCAGACATCGATGCCCAATACACCACAAAATGTGCTTTTGGCTAGCTCTTTTAGTTAATCTTATCAACGTAGTTATGGTGCTTCTGCAAACGTACATACTTGACCAACCGAAACATGCGATATATTCTTACCTGTCAGATATATTAATGAATTATTCAGGTATGTGTTCTGGAGAGTAAGAACACAAGAACCATTCAGCAAAACGCGTTCGTCATTCTCCGTCCTTGCAATGAAAGGCGCAGACCCATAACCGCCAAGTCGAATGATACCTCCGTTTGGTTGAACTACATCCTTGAAACAAAACGCATATTATTAGAAACTGGCTTTTGGCATTTAATGTTATGTCATCACCACAAGTGGTGACATATTGTAACAGTTTCCAATTATCTGTGTCCGGAATACGCCAATTGGCTTTCGGATATGAGTGTATGTAATGCCTTGATCACATTTTTTCGATTCATCGGGCGGCTACACAGTCGAAATGTTGACACATGCGCAAACCTCTATTTAGTGATATTTTCATTTCAAATATGGCGGCCAATCCGATGTCTGACGACCCTTACAAAGAATCTAGGCAGTGTGCAATTTTACCTCCTGTGAAATAACAAGTGGAATTTAGTAGTTGTTTTGTGTTTTATTATCATTCTGCATCGTAATTCTATGTGATGTGGTGTTGAAATGTCAGCAGAAATACATATCCATACGATAATCGAGTGAATCAGATAACAGATTTTTCGAAAACCGGTCTTCTGCTAAGAGTGTAAAAACTTGTATTAACATGCTCAAAAGTGCCAATGTGCACATCAATGTCAAGCTAAATCAATGTTGTGTCTAAAACAGGTACCTGATCTACTCAAAACAGCTTGTCATTCACGTATACACGCTTAGCAAACACGGCGAAATGATCTGAATCTTGGAATTTCGTTTGAGAGCTAGTAATGTTTGCTCCGGTCTTCGTCATAAGTGTTCATCAGACTTCACGCATGCTCAGGAGAAAAACCATCAACCAATCAAGTTTATAAATCAATTTTGCGCATGCGCCTTACAACGGTAAAGAAATTTGTATTTATAAACGAACCAATTTGAGATAACCCGATATCAGTCGGAGAAATCTGACGATCTACGAAACTCACTTCAAAAAATCAAATGCGGACTGACGGCGTATTCTACTATGTTTGGATCTAAGATTTTCAGCATAGATAAAGTCTTTTATGATCTTTCGAATGAGGTAAGTCTCTAGTTCAAAAGACAATCGTATCAACTTGAACAAAAGTTGAGTTTTGACGAAAAATTTTAACATGCGCAGAAGTTCCATTTTCGTTGTACCATATTGACTGTACAGGCCGATTGACCATTTTGTTCAAAACTCTATAGACCGGGCACCGGCCGATGAGTCGGACCAAATTTGACTCTGGCATAACAAATCGCAGGTGGTGACATTTTGCATGTTAATGCATTATTTCCATCATGTTATATGATTTTGACAAATAAAAAGAGTTTGTATTACGCAATGCCTGTTAGAATAAACATTCGGCCTAAAGTAGCAGGCTGGAACCTAGGCTACTATTCCGGAATGCAGATACATTTTTAAAGAAAATAGTATTCGTGAAATGTCATATCTTCGGTTTTCATATTGACAAAGGATGAGTCTGGGAATGAGTCTGGGTATCGACTTGGAAAATATTGAAAATTGTAATGTCTGAAAAACCAACTCAATCACACATATTATTTAACTTCAATATCTTATCCTTCTTATGAGATTACAAAAATATCAATTTGTATCACGATCGATGAAGAATATTGGGATCAAAGACAGTGCTTATCACTTTGTCAGAATTGAAAAAAAATCAATGGCAAATATTAAATGAATAATTTATACAAAAAGTGTGAAACATATCCTCCAAAACATTGCTTGCTTTCTTTGTATAGACATTGAATGGTATTTCTGGATAAGTGAATTGGTGTTTATCTGGGTAATCAAGGGATTATAGTCACTCAAAGGAACTGATCATCCAGTTTTGACACTTCAATTGTGTTGGTGAAGATACACATATTTCATTCAAATTCATGCTGAGCACAACATTTTGGTTTCAATTTTATAATCTCTATACATGACCCTGGTGATGAAGAGTCAGAATCAGTCAAAAAACCTAAACCGGAAAACTGTGCTCAATGTGAAAACTCAAAGTGAAGCAACTTTTTCTGATATTTCTTACATCAAATGGCAGCCATTTGAAAAAGATTTTAATCCTTAAATATATTTCAAAAATATGATTTTCTATTTAATTCTTCATGGATCTTAAGTTATTTCTTCTTTGTATGTCATACATGTTGCCATTGGTGTTTTTCTATGATAATGACCCTTTTTTATTTGTTAAAATAATAATTATGACTCTCAGCAGGGGGTACATTATGCATCAAAACTCATGAAAAAGTAAATATACTTATCAAATATAACTAGGACAGAAATAAAAACCATATTTCACATACATTTGACTGAGGGACCAAAGGGGCGTATATCCAGACACATCCTTTCAACTCCAAAACTCTGAAAATTTTCCATTTTTTATATTTGATATATACCTGGTATTTGCCCGCTTTTCCTTGATAATCTACCCATTGAAATATCACAAGTTCATTCAGCATATTCACCACTTTGATCGACTTAGGGTAGTCAACATAGATGGACCTATATAAACTGCCATCAAGTGGGCTACACGTGTCAGGCATACGAGGAGCTCCTGAAAATCAGTATTACATTTTTAGTGGATTATACGAATTCTCAATAGGAACTTATTGAACGGCCTCGTCCATGTAGCTAGGGCAATGGCAGCATCAGCAACAGTTGATGTTGGCAATGTTTGGACAAAATCAACCGTTAAGTTTTAAGTAGTTGACAAACAAAAGTGTATTGGAATGGGGTTGGTGAACATACCTACTAAATACTAGTTAATGAATCATTCTCATATAGATTTGTTGTCGACATCTGAAGAACCGGATTTCATATTTTTAAAGATGTTACATTTTGTAATTACCTTCTGGTACAAGGTCCACTTTCTGGGAAAATGGAGTATTTGCAACGACGTATACACATTTGTCATTGAGCTTGATTCTCATATTAGTATTCTCAACCATCGCTATGATGGGATCGCCTTTATTTACCGTGACATCCCTTGTGTAACCAGATTCGATGGACTTTCTGGAATAATGCATTTATGTATGTGTTTTAATGTGTAGACATCTTGATTAACATCGTCCAAAAATCAGTGACATGTCAAGCATCTGGACTATTTTAAGAAAAGTTTGAGCTATTCTGGAAATGTGTATCTGTCTATCTCGACATTTTCAAAAGTTTCATGTTTACCTCGTCAGCTTCATATAATAACCATATTGACAAGATAGAAACCATCGTTTGTTTATATACGATTGATTACTGCACGATTTGGTAAAATGTTGGATGA
Source organism: Owenia fusiformis (assembly GCA_903813345.2). Taxonomy (NCBI): domain Eukaryota; kingdom Metazoa; phylum Annelida; class Polychaeta; order Sabellida; family Oweniidae; genus Owenia; species Owenia fusiformis. The sequence goes on from CAIIXF020000009.1 coordinate 2,733,008, forward strand.
ATCTTGAACTTGGATAAACACTGCCTATACAATCCAATCAACCAATGATACTTTTGGACTAGCCTCTACTACTCACATTAGTATCGTTGTTCCATCTGACGAAACAGCGTACAGCTTGACTGTTTTACGAGCATGATTTGTCACGTCTAAACTTCTTTCGCTATCTGTCTCTGTCGGTCTCTCAGTTATTTCGCTGACTGATGGACAGATAGCTTCATTTGTGTTGTAAGCTGTCGGGACATTCATTTGAAATATCAAGAAAATATATTGGCGGATATTTTATTGTTTGTTGACAGGCTGTATGTATATATGTACGTGTTATCTGTTCCCAATTGGCTGAGTTGCTATTAATTTTGACCTTTGACATTACTAAATAACTCAAAACAGCGAATGACGGAACACAGTATTATACGTCCAGAACTACAAAATGGTATACCACTTCATTAAATGCAAGCGACTCACCAGTTACTACGGTGTTGACAGTGCCCGCATTTACATCAACTGTTATGCTGCACTTATTGTCAATAAACAATTTAGTGTCATCGTGGTCTGCGCGTACGATAAAAGTGCTGTTCCGTTTCGTGGTCACATAGCTGGTATCCCCTTCTCGAACGAACTGTTTGAAACTAGTGACATCTCCATTGGTATCGATGTACTGGATGACGACATCCATCAATGCCTGATTTTCGAAGTAAAGTCTTACGTTGTTTCCACCGGAGGGAGTATCCCCTGTTTTTATAGTGCCATCTAGTTCTTGGCACAAACTAGCCTTCTCCCCTAGAAAACATAGGATCAAAACGTGAATTGTGCCGCATCATTAACGAAACGAAACAGAGCGAAAACCAGGTGTATCCTCCTTGGACAAAAAAGAGAGGGTTTGATTGCAAGAGCATATGTAAGAAACAAACCTTTAATAACCAATGACTGCTCGCCAGCACTGGCAGGGGTGACATAATAGCATGCTCCGTTGATCGCCTCTCTCTGTCCAGACAGCGTCGCGGCAATGAAAGGATGAGTTGCAAAAGTGTTGATAATTCGTTCCTCTCCTGCATTTATTTGGAAAAACCATGCGACGTCACCTAAAATTAAAATTTAATCATTCACACATGTTACAACACAATCGTTTCCCTTATGAATGATGGATCACAACGGAGCTACTATCATTATACTTTATGATACGTGATTCTATGAAGTTTTTGTTCTTTACCCGTACCTTCAAAGTTTATCCAGAGCATCCTAATTGCTTCTGTCTTCTCATTCTTGACATTCAATGTCACTTGCATCTGTGACTGTTTAGCTGCTATATCTTTGGACATACGAGGGCACTCACGTTTCACTGGATCTGTAATGAGGTTTGTAGATACCTTATAGTACACGAGAGAGATGTGGCCAATCGTATTTTAGATCATGGAATGCTCACGATATTTATTATTATTTATTAATTCTATAAAAAGCATGTACAAAAATGCAGCATGACAAATACCGAGACACCAAAGGGCATATATTGGTATTAATCAAGAGCTTAAAAAAGTATACAATAAAAAGGTAACTAGCCCTAGTGGCCGACACTATGTACATGCAATTTACAGGGATACAATAAAATACAATTAAATGTGATGATGTGCCTAATGAGATTGATTTAAACTGGTATCATTAATATCTTGAAAGAAGGTTTGATTTATAAGATTTCTTGAAATGGGATAAGTTATTTGCTTGTTTAATTGTGTCATCAAGTGTGGACCAAAGGGAAGGTCCATGGTGTCTTATAGAGAATTTGTCAGAAGTATCAATATGAAAGTTTTCCCTTTGGCGTGTATTATGGCTATGTAGATATTTGTTCTTTTCTAAAGGTTTACTTTGAAGTGATGTTATAACTTTGTTATTGTTTGAATATTGGTACATAAAAATACCTGTATTGAGTTTGTTGATATCAAAAATGTTTAGAATCTTTAATTCTTTAAAAAGAGGGTCAGTGTGTTCTAGGTAGTGTTTATCTAGTATTAGTCACTTTTTATATTTCATACCTTTCATATATATTCCTACGAACTTTTCACATACTTTTCAACATGCAATATCTTATCAATCCATCAAAATATAACGGATAACAGAAATAATTTTCCAGGGTTGAGTTGCTGTATTAGCCACAAGTCGTAGTAGCCACAATGTAATGGGTCAATAAAAAGGCTATATAAAACAATGCAGTGCATCTAATCGTTTTTTGTGATTTAGCAATCATATACTTACTTGTTATGCTGACATATTGCGTATAGTAGCCATCTATGACTTTGAAAGAACAACTACTGCCGATTGCCAGTCTGCTAAAGTCGGATGTTCTAACGGCAATCCATACATGACTAACGTAGGTGTAAATGAATATGGTAACACCTAAAATCAAAATTAATGAATAACACCCCTAGGGGATCACAAATAGCTTTAATTAGTCACCGTTAAAACCAATCGAAAGGGTATCGAACGATGAAACAATTTTTTTCAAGAATACTCGTACATATGATTATAAAAAGCACATCACAACTCACGACTCGCAACACAAGAATCATTCAATAACGACAACACATTTGTACCTGGCTTAATATCGGCATAGTATCCGACTTTACCATCCATTCCAATCCATTGAATTTGAGCGGTCTCCGTAGCATCATTTGAGAAATATACTTTTTTAGGTGTTTTAGAGGTATTAGATTTCAGGAGTCCTGCTTCTATTGGTGGGCATGTCATTTGTTCAACAGTCTCAGGAGCTCCTGGAATTGTAGGAAAAATGAAATAATATCGGTTAACTCGTCGATGACGGTAGGATTTTAATGAATTAACATTTAGGAATTGTGTGACCAATGTCTAATGAAGCAAAACAGCTACAATGGTCATAGTTAAACCACCACAAGAATCTAGCTTTTTGAGATATTTATTTAAACACTGCATATTAGTTTAATTAAACAGGGTTCATGGTCGCCATCTTAACAATCATTGGCTATCATTTCAGATTAAACTACTATTCATCTTTACTTTTTATTTCGAAACACGTCGAGAACGGGCGCCTTAGTGTTACCCAGGATGAAGAAATGACAAGGAAGGACTAAGTAAACGCAACACATACATACCTGGGTTATTTTCGGAATCTATAAATATAAGAAAAGCACAATTATGTATTTCATATGATAGTATTACAATATGCACCGTGTACGCGTATATTAATCTTAAATAAGCATACGCAATATCAAGGAAATCGTTTGCGTAATCATGTAACAATTAGAACTATATTGGTATTCCTTTAAATATATTAATCGCACTGCGGCGATGAATGGGTAAGAGGGTCATATCTGGAGTCATACGAGGGTTGTCCCAGAAGTAATGCACTACAGTATATGCTCTAACTTTCTTTAATATTCTTCAATTCAGCTGAAATTTTGTGTATATAACAATTGAAGCTTTATCTATTATATCCTGAAGTTTCAGCATCCAACATTAATATCAAGTCTTAATATGGATATGGTTGCTATAACAACATGGGGGTAGGGGTGGGCGGGGCAGGTACCAATTTTTTTTTCTAATTATGAAAAGATCTAAAGTGTTATTTTATCAATATTTCTTTCCTTTAAATGGTCAAAATGTTTGGGAAATTGTTAAATTTATTCAGCATGATGTTACCAAAGTACGAATAATGACATTTAGCACTGTGATGTCATAATACCACATTTCAATAGTCACACATTCAAATACAGTCACAGTCAAGAAATTGCAAAAATGGCTGCAATTCTCACCTGATAACAGAAGGCCTTGCGTTTGGTGGCCTAATTTCATACTTCACTTAGACTCACAACCATTCAAAACAATGCTATCATGAAGAAAGTATATAAGGAGTATATACCAGATAGAACTACAATTATGGGGTGGCAGAAGAGATTCAAAAGAGACGATTTGACCCTGTATGATAACTCCAAACATGGGAGGCAAAAACTCCACAAGTCACAGTGAAAGAAATTGCCGAGAGTGTTTGACCTGACAGGCATCAAAAGAACATAACATGCAAAGGGCAATATTTTGAGAAAATGTGAAATGGGACACTGTGCAATATACATCCATTAAATCTAGGATGTGCTCATAGTAATTTAGTATCTTAAAATGTATTTTTGAGCATACTTCTTATAGCTAAACCAAATGGTATTTGTTGATTAATCATTTCATATTTTCAATTTTTTATTCCTTTTGACATTACTGTATAACCTGCCCCACCCTACCCAAACTCACCAACTTGATTTTATTATAACATCAATATAGTTTTATCAGTCAACATGAAATTTTTTAGAATAATCAAAATGTCTCTAAGGAACATTTACTGAAAATTTCATGGAAAAATATCAATTATTGATAAAGTTAGAGCATATAGTGCATTACTTCTGGGACAACCCTCGTATAGACATGTATACCAAAATTCAATTTGACACGTAGAATGTACCAAGTGACTTAACATGAATAATTGGCGTTACTTCGAAAACCAAGTCTTTTTAGTGTGGAGAATAATGTCGAAGTAAAATTAAACAAATAAAGACAAACTCTCTTAAATATACCTAAAAAGACGCGCACACTAACGTTCGTGTCATAAATACAAAAGAAAACATGAGCGAACAAAAACTCTAAAAATCAACCCAAATGTCCTGTTTAAGAACCACACTTCCACTTGTTGAGACTCAATCAATTTCAGTTTTTCTGAGATGATGACAACGTCAGCAAGGGTGTATTTATTGACTTAACATGGGGATATATATGTAAACCATGGATTTGACGTGGGGATATCATATCATTATGAGGATATATGCAACATCCTCATTATCTCAGAAGAACTCAAGTTGATGACTTCAGCGAGTCTCAACAAGCAGATTCATGTTGGATAGTATTCGTAAAATTCATTTTCAATATAAAGAATAGGGGTTCTTAAACATTAAAGCTTGGTACTAATGAAACATATACAAACTTGCAAATCTCACCCGAGATGCTTAAATAGACGGATGCGTTATTGTTGTATTCCGTTGTAAATACACACGAGCCATTTATTTCAAGCCTAGCAACTGTATAAGCTTTTGCAACCCATGAGTGTGTTGCGTAGGTATATACGGGAACTTGTTCCCCTTCAGATATTTGTTGAGTATATGCTTCTTCACCAGCGAAATTAATCCAAATAAATCGTATCGGATAGCTGAGGGTATTAGTCACTAGTAATGTCACTTTGGTTGTTGAAGAAATCGCCTTTGCAGCCTCGGGATCGACAGCAGGGCAAGGCCCAACAGCAGTGGTTCCATTCTGACCTTGAGCGTCTACAATGATATGGATACTTGTTAAGTGATGTGAAAAAAAATGATGTGGACCATTTTATGGTAATACTATATCATAGGTTAATATTTATACAAAAATTATTCCCTATATATGTTCTAAATGCAGAATTCTGTTATTGCAAACACAAAATGAAAATGTATTGTGACGAGGACTTGTTGAACAAACTACTCTATCGGCCGGGCGCCGGCCGATGAATCGGGGCAAAAATGACCCAGGCATTAGAGGGTTAAATTAGTTCAATGAAATTCTCACGCTTTGAAGAAGAAAAGGAAAGAAGAGAAGTGAGTAATTAGTTGTTAAGCTTGTATTTATTAATGTTGATCACTAATGTTAAAGCAGATATGAAATGGTATTTTTAACCTATAGGAATCAATATAATTTTTTGATAGATGTATTTGGACATGTTTTCTCATCAGTAGTGTGAAAATTATTTCACTCTAACGATCGTTATAGCTGCTTAATAAGCAATATCCGAATTGGTTGTGACGTTATTGGCCCCCACGTGATCTCTCACTGGCCCCCACGTGGCCCGTTTTGGTCCATTAGATCATGACGTCATAATGCCAAAATGTTTTGTTATTTGTTTACACAACAATCCTATGGTTGCAGTGACGTTGTAATTACTATGGAACCAATAAACCAAAGCTATATTTTGTATATGACGTTACTAATCACGTGGGGGCCAATTTGATTTATCAGTTAGTTTTATTTCGGTTTATATGACCGTTAGCAGTTATCTAACATTTATTTTATAATGGCTATCGCAAGAACTCTACGGTGGGCTTACAATGGAGGAAACCGCATTTTTGTAGCTGCAAGTTGAGAAAAGCTATTTCAGTTGTCCTTTAAGTGCATCCTCAAACGGAGTTGTACATGACTGGTATTATATTTCATGTTAGGCCTATTTTTATAAATTGGGCCAACTAAATAATCAGATGTTTGCCCAACTATTCAAATAATCCTCAACAGTCTCAACTTCAAATGTTTTTTTGACATTCGTATCTTGAATACAATCTAAATAGCAATACCACCGCTCTCTATTACAAGCGTTCTATCCTAATAAATAAATAAATATGTAATAAACAATACGATATGTCGTAACCGCATGCAGTTTTAAAAGTTATGGCTTGTCTTCAGTGAAAAGTAGCCTATGAAGTAAAACTCTTTAGACTCTGTTACAATGAAAGCGTTTAAAACATACCTGTATCATATAGCAAAACAAGTCCGATTAAAATGACTATAAAGGCCTTCATTTCTGAAACAAAACATGAAATAAATAAACTTATTAACAAAAATATGTTTTAAATCGTTTTAAAATGTAAGGTTTTAGATCCTGGTATCATATTTTTTTGTAATTCAGTAATGTGTATGACTCTTCTGAACTTTAAGGTGTCGATATGCGCATTTGCTTCAAAAACTATAAAGAAATCTGTGTACAGTATTTAAGGTCAGGGTGCATGATGGGAAATTTTCTGCATTCCTCAACTGAGTCACATGTTATTTTTCAAACAAGAATCACTCCTTCCCAACATTGTCTATATCTTCCAGTTTTACACAAAGAGTGCAATTATGTGCCTAGAAAAGACTTGTGAGAAGAATGTTTTGATAAAGTGTATAAAAAACAAGAAAATTCAGTGAAAACGTTTAGAAAATTTTCAAATTTTTTTCACTGAATTTTTGCGTTTTTTATATATTTTACAAAACAAATCTTCTCACAAGTCTTTTCTAGGCACATGAGTGCACTCTTTATGCAAACCTGGAAGATATAAACAATGTTGAGAAGGAGTGATTCTTGTTTGAAAAATAACATGTGACTCAATTGAGGAATGCAGAAAATTTCCTATCATGCACCCTGACCCTAACAAACCAAATGTTTGCAAATAAAAATATATATCCACCAAATAATTAAATGTACCCTTTATAAATATTCATTAATTTTTAAGGGTCTGATTTTAACAATATTAGGAGTCTATTCATACAGTTTACTCCGAAAATCCCCGCATCGTGCTTCACCAAATGGTGAGTAATGTTGACTCTAGAGTAAACAAATGCTACACCCCTGAGGTAGGCCTATTAAGTGTACCTATTCACAATCCTTTCATCAACATGAACTAGTATTATAGATTTCAATTCCAATGTGTGCTATTTAAATGTACTTTACATGTTCTTGTTCTGTAAATCCTAAAAATCATGTTCATACAATCACGTATATGTAGCTGGCCACGATTTTATAGAACTTGAGAGAATGACAAAACAGACCAGTGAACGTTTTTATATTAAGATGTATCAAAAAACATATCCCAGAACAAAATAAAATACAGTATTGCATTGGTATAATATTATGCATGTAAACACACGGCAGCCAGCGAAACCTTATATGACCTTCAGGCTCGAGCTCGCTCGTCGCTTTGATTTCAAATGCGACCCCTCACCGATATTTGATTTGATATGTAAATATGAGCTGTGTATACAATTTGTTACTGACAAAAATATTATAGACAAGATCGATAAAAGAAGTCACTGAATTACCCCCTTTACTCAATTCCCTCCCTACCTGTATAGTGCGTTTATCAGTTATATTCCAGATCACCAGTGAACTTGGTCGGTTACTCGAGACACCGTGACAGTACTTTGCGGTTAACACTTGGATGCTTTCTGTTTGTCCTGTATGCGGTGATTTGTTGATTCAACACATTTCTGTACTGTCTTTTCATGTCAGCCTGATTGGGCGGCATTTGTGCTTTGGTTTATTTAAACCGGTTTTAAGCTATATAAATACTTTGTTGAACATGTGATTCAATAAACCCTAAATTGATTTGAGATTTCACAATGCACCTTTGAATGGTTGACGAATGTTGAAGTATTAAACAATAACGATCACAATGTATGACTAGGAAGAGTGAGTAATGTATGAGCCAGGCCACAGGAAAAGAGGTCTTATCACAGATTTGTTCAATATTCTTATTTTTTGTTTATCTTAAAAAGCACAAAGAGACCTTTCAAATGAGCCATGCCTAATGTTTTAACAATTTTCCCATGCATATATAGACCAACATGTCAGATTTGAATTTAGCACATTTCCCTCTTAATCTTGGGCACAATTTTGGCTCTGTAGAACAATTTTAATTTTTGTGATAAGACCGGTTTTCCTCTGGGCAAGCTCATATTGTGTTAGGTTCAGAACGATATCACTGTTCGCAGATTTTGCCTACAATAATTGTTTTAGTTATTAAAGTTGTCGCGATTGATAATCTCACTGAATTATTTAAAGTTGTAAAGCTTCCTTTTATGTACCCTTTGCACTCGCTCGACTTCGCTTCTCAAAAGACAGCTTCGTTCGTCTTAAGTATAACTGGCTAGACTCTGCGCGCAGGGTACCCTTTATGAGGTTCTCCGACTAAACTATATTTTTATAATATAATAGAAAAAACACATGCGCCCTTTGGCATTTGTGCTTATATGTTCATGATAAAGTAAGAATTCCATGTTTATAGCATCATCTCCTATAAGCAATGCGGAACCAGCAGTATCCGAGGACCAATGGTTTTGTTAGCAAACATTCACCTGGACCCTGAATTGTACCAACTATTTGGCAAAATGATAGACTTAATTATTCGGTAAACGTTTATATTTGATCGGTCGTGATTGATACTAAGTATCAACAATTTGTCATTGATAGATCTAGATTTACTACGTTTCAACATACGAACATGAACAAAACGAACATACTAACTGTAAACACATACACGCATTACATTGTCCCCAAGGGCTCTACTACTCAAAGTAATGAACTTAGAGGTAGGTTGCTTAATCCATATAGCTCCCTTACTCCATTAATGCCTTGGTCACATTTGACCCGATTTTCACGACAGCGCCCGGCCGATTGAGTATTTTGTTCAAAAGTGAATACAATATTGAGCAAAACACTCAATCGCCGATGGATCGGAGCAAATGTGACCCAGGCATCACTGAAGGAAAATGATATTTTAGACATACATGTAGAAGCTTGGATTATTTACTGTTAAAATCTATTGTCTAATATATGTCTCCATGTCAAAGTTAATACTCCAATTCGCGATACTAGTTCAAGTGGTAATTTACATAAATATCTGCCATGATGGATCGCTTTGGAAGGGACAACTTTTCATTTGCCCGCCGAACGAGTCGATTAATCTGAAGGAAACGTCCGGAGATTGCAAAGTCAAAGGTCACGATCCGCCAATTTCATTGTTCGATAATTACATCATAGCGTATGATGGATTCAAACTGGCTGACGATAACTCGGAACAAAATTTCAACAAATACTGATGAACCTCGCGTGAATCGTGACACTAAATGACAATTTCTCAGCTTCCGATCTTCCATCAGCCCTCCGGTATAGTTATATGATTTAATCTATTCAATAATCAGAACGATCGGAGATTCAAAGTAACATTATTATTAGTCAGTCTTTCACCATAGTACTTTCTGGCCATAAATACAGTGGTTTGTATTATAACGATATGTTTTCTTTCAAGTGAAGTACATATAATCGTAAAATATCAATCCAACTCTCTGAAAAAGTATGGTTTAGGACCCCACCTTGGCACTTTTTTAAAAACATTAGGATTGTTTTTTAAAAAGAGAGTCTTGCTTTTCTCAAATTAAACATATGGAACGTTTCTTCTTCTATATATTAACAATATCTGAAAAGGGAATGGATATTAAAATGCGTTAAAGTTAAAAATCAAACATCCCATGTTATTTTCCCATAGGGAAAACTTGTGCTATCCATTGTTTTCAACATAACTTTGGTCATCGAAAATGTCTATCTTCGAAACTAGAATTCCAATACCATTCTTCTTTTGAAGAAGTTTTAGACCCCTTGTGGAATAATGTTTCCATCAGTGGCCAATTAAAATCAGAAAAAGAAGATCCTCTTTTAGTAAATAGGTTCTCAATTTTGAAAAAATAGTTGACACGGGGTCCCTATTCATAATTTTTCGAATTGTCCGATTGATATTTTTATTATCAAGGGTACTTCACTTGAAAGAGAAATATTGTTTTATAAAAAACATAGTACTTATGACCAGAAAGTACTCATGGTGAAAGATATAACTGTCTAAAATCACTTGCCATACTGCACATGGACACACATGCATCTAACGCACACAAAACGAACGGCTATACCCGCACACTTTAAACAAACGCCATATGTATATTATTGCTCCATGTATATCATATATCCATCGATATCCAAGTTGAATTTGTCAGCAGTATCCTCATATATTGTTGTACCTCTTTAATAGCAACGTTTTTTTTAGCAAGAGATGTTTTCCTTCGTTTGACTAACACTTTTTAAGGTACGTAGCTTTTCATGACACATGAGTATACGACCTACACCATTAGAATAAACACTATTGTTGTTCAATTTAGTTTCACCTAAGTATCATTTGTTTTGGATAATATGACTAGCGCACCGCTCATGCACTCTATTGAATGAACAGAAAATAGTACTACACTGCTTGTTTTAGTAATGATCAATTTGAGATAATTTTCTGATGTATTAATTTGTGCATTGCCAGGGGCATTGTATATGTAAACCACCTATTACATTTTGACCAAATTTTATTTGGGTTAGGCGGAATGTACAAACTTGGAAATACATTGTACAATATGTATCAATATCCATTAAACTCCACTATTTTAAGGGTAAAGCATGTCCAGAACTCGTTTAAATATTATGTTGACATTTACTTTTATCACAAGTAAGGGACCAGTGCAAAAGTTCAATGTAGGAGAGTTTACTAACACCCCCTTCCACTGTTATCTTAATATGGGAAATGGTGATCCTCGTGGCATTTTCAAAAGTATATCCGAATGCCCTTGAGTTCATCATATTTTTTATTTTATTAATTGTGTGTAATCATTTTTATTGATTTCCAAATTCAAGTTGGTATCCCCCGGATAACTGGCCGAAATGACCATGACGAAAATTACCGGGAATTCAATAATCGATGTCGACAGAGCTTAACTATTTGGGACAATGACACCCTCCCCCTAATTTACGACATCGATATTTTGCACTGGTCCCTAACACGCATCTAAGGTCGGAAACGCTTTTAGATATTATCGAAATAAGAGACGTAAATAAATGAATAATATATACATGGAGTACCCCACGTAAAATTGTGTAGTATCTTTGGTAATAGCAGGGGCTTTCAACTTCTAATTAGAAGCCCATATATGGTAATAGCTAATCCACATAATATTCAATTTTTGGCAAGTCACCATTTTGATTTAAAACATTCACTGTATACAGGGCATGCTTTGGTTATATCTATAAAAACATCATTCTTTGTATAAAATAGTATCACTTCATATCAATCCTTTAAACATAAACAGTTGAATCAAGTACCGATATCTTAACAAGGACATCTCCAATAAAAACCGTTAAATCCCAGGCTCGGTTCATCAAGCGGACAACGGTTAGCTTGATGGGAATTCGAATGCTCTATACTGAACAAATATTTCACTCTATTGAGGTGAATACCTGTACATCTTTCACAAGTGATATTCCACGAAGCCCGAAGGGCAAGTGGAATATCACCTTGTGAAAGTGCTACAGGTATTCACCGAAAATAGAGTGAAATATTTGTTTTATTATATCACTGTCTAGCTAAACATCCCTAATATTATAAAGTCATAGGTTAACATTGAAATACATATATTCTACTCGGTGCGTCTGCCATTTTAACTTACACTGAACTAAATTATTTAAACTGAACGAAAACAAATTCTTTGAAAATTCCCGGGAGCGTGGGATTGAATATCGCCAGATATCCCACGACATGTGACCCGGTTTTGACCAATCATACTGTCGCTAGCTAGATAGTGAAATAATAATAGGCAATATTAGTGACGTCATCGATACAATACAGTGTTTTAATATATAAATATAATGACTAACAAAAATATTAACAATAAAGGGTTAAAACAAAACAATATATATTTTATGTTATATATATGTTTTATTACACATCATGTGGCACTGACTGTAAAAATAGTACATACATAGGTACATTATTATTTACACATAAAAATAGCATGGCCATACAGTATTCTTTGCCGCCATCCTGAGCCATAGACTCTAAAAAGTGATTTGTGTTGATTACTGTAAGTAATTAAGCATTTTATAATCCAAGACATCTGTTTATAAACGATTTTTGTTTTACATTGCCAAGCTACGAACAATATTTCTAATTTCAAAACATTCAATAAATCACACCATCTTACGTATAGTTTCGTTTTTGAACCAGGTCTAAAAGGGTAGGAGGTCCTGGCTATCAATTTAATTATGGTCCTACTCTCCATTGATTTATATGATGACTTCTTTCCCTTATCATCTTATACACAATCATGGCCAGTAAGGGCCTTTAAAAAGGGGGACCTTAATCCCCGGGGGACCATAATTTATTTTACACCTGTGGTCATCTAAAACAATTATAAACTAAATACCTTAAATAGCTTAAATGTGAAGTGTCAGTTTTGAAACTAAGCTGTGCCAGACAGTTCAAGACTTGGAGATCAGAAAAGTACTGAATGTTGTGGTGTTAGAATTAATATTATTAATTGCATCTATAGATGTCCTACAACAAGAGATAGCAGTTTTAAAAGTAAACACATCTTAATGTTAGAAGTGTTGTGAAGAAGAAGAGTACGACACCTGCTGTTATCGTTTGTGCTGATGAGGTCGTTGGGGTGGTAGTTGCATCAGGAGATTGTGAGATTGTTGTAGATATAATCTTTGAATTTTGAGTAGTTGTGACAAAAATGTACTTGTTGGTAACTGTTGCTTTTGCAACAGTTACGCCGACTGTTGTTTGCTTGGGAACTTCGCTAGGCAGTGCTGGTGAAACCGTCGTCTGTCCAAGAGCTTCACTCGGCGGTGTTGTTGAAGCAGTCTTCTGTCCAGGAGCTTCACTTGGCGGTGATGTTGAAGCAGTCGACTGTCCAGGAGCTTCACTTGGCGGTGATGTTGAAGCAGTCGACTGTCCAGGAGCTTCACTTGGCGGTGATGTTGAAGTAGTCGACTGTCCAGGAGCTTCACTTGGCGGTGATGTTGAAGCAGTCGACTGTCCAGGAGCTTCACTTGGCGGTGATGTTGAAGCAGTCGACTGTCCAGGAGCTTCACTTGGTGGTGATGTTGAAGCAGTCGACTGTCCAGGAGCTTCACTTGGCGGTGATGTTGAAGCAGTCGACTGTCCAGGAGCTTCACCCGGCAATGTTGTTGAAGCAGTCGTCTGTTCAGGAGTGTTGGTAGATGGAGCCGTTGGTGTCGACTTAGTGGACGTTTCAGGTGGAACAAATGGGGGTCCTTGAGTGACTGTTTTGCAAATCCTTTCAGATGGAACGGGAAGACCATTAACAGAGTATAAAGACACTGTCCCGCTTACTGCCCCAGTGACCAGCAACAGGGGTTCGCAGTTCGGACTCTCGTCGTATGGTATAAAACTGTAAGATAAAATACCCGCTTTCATGAAACTTAGACTAATTTATAATGGACTATCAAAAACCAGCAAAACAAAACAAGATGCAAACCAAAGTTATACAATCCCAAATTGGTAAATAGAAATCAATAAATTGATAATTCGAAAATGAATTAATGTTACCGATCAATAACATTGTGTGTTTTTGAACGTCGAATCCCTTTCTAAATATTTATAAATGGATCCAAGATTTTACTTTGAGCAATAACACATTTCAGTGGATCATGCTCCAAAGCCGGACAAATTCTCAATTGCAAAGTAGTTTAATTTACCGAATGCAACCTGAATAAACTTACAAAAGTCCTTCTGGATCAATATCTCCTACACCATCGCCCACATCTCTTCCTGCTCTGTTTTCGTATAATGAAGTCCACGAGTTGTCTAGATTCCCTGCTCTATTGATACTCTCAAACACGGGCACGTGTGATGATTTGGACATTTTGTACACCATGATAGTTGACGTCCGCTCATTCCCGACAAATATATAACGCTCGTCGCCGACGTCTGCAATTTCCAGAGATTCAGGTTCCGCACCCTAATATATCAGTACAAAGAAATATTAAACATTACATTCTAGTGCATACCTTTCAATGATAATATTGTCTGTTAGGCATATTTCAATTTACATGTCTATCTGAGTTTGGGCTGACACCTGAATTTAGCAGGGCTGTACTGTCATCGCATATCCACTTTACATATATAACAAAAAATCATGAGTTCGGTGTATTTGATGATGAATTCCGCTCCTGGGTGCATTGGACTTTTGCTTCTTTTATTTTAGGATATTTGTACAAATGCAAATTCTATCAGATTTTGAATTAAGAGTCAATGTTTGAAAGGATATCTTACTTTCATCGCAGATCGCGTGTCTTTGTCCTCTTTGGGAGTGTGTGCAAGATCAGCCATGTGACCATTAAATATAGACAAATATTTGTTGTAGTGTTCAGTTGCAGTTTGATTCCCGCTTTCATATACCAAAGATATATCATCTGCCCGCCATATCGCAATACTTCTTCCACCAAAGGCATAGAATCGTTCATAAACCTGCTGACCGTCTTCAGTAACGACCCCTTCCAATTTGGAGAACTCCATGCCTCCTGTTTTAAACAATTAAATTATGCGTTTACAGTATTTCCATTGTCAATCCTTTTTTATTTTCAAAAATTGAAGTATACTGGTAAGTCCGTTACAATATAATCTTGTAAACATATAGGTCGATGGTGATTAACATTGGAATTATGATCGACCTTTAAAAGAGTAATTTAAGTTAACTAAGTCTTTTTTAAATGGTTTAAATGGGAATTTAGTCCGAACTTTTATAAAAAATCCTGCAAAAATTTACTTACCGAGTTTGCTGTAAGTGTTTAAACTACTCGATAAAGCACCAGAGACACTTTTACTGACGATGTTTTCTGAAAAAAACAATGTGTATAATAGACGAAGAATTAATTTAATACTTAAACTTTTTCCTTAAGATCATTAAATACATGCTCTTTGAATTATGTATACCAATATACAACAATAATAGCGATTAAATATCAATACAATTATTATTCGTACATCATTTATTAAACTACATGAATATATTTACACATATTTCTCTAAAATATATTTTGACTCTTACCTGCTGATAATGTTTTCCCAGTAATTATTTCAGTCCAGGTGAGGCCGACCTTATTGACTCTGTAGTGTTTAGCAGCGCCTTCGTTCGCTGTAGCGATATACCCCACTCCGTTAGCCTCGAAATATTTCATACCATCAGGCTGGTAGAAACTTTGAATATCATACTGTTGCATAAATCCACCTATGAAAGATAAAATCACGTAGTTTAAAATGTAATGCAAAGTACGCTATGTAAAAGTGCATTGTTTACGCAGTACCGTATAGGTGGACAATATGCGAAACGTAAAACCACGATATCGTCTCGTTTCGCACAACAAATAGCTGAAATAGATGTATCTTAGTCCAGAATATTCATAGGGACCGCATTTCGATTTAATACTCTGCATAATGATTGAATTCGGAACTAAATCTTTGTTTTTTTGTTATTTGAATGATTGTATATTGCATTAACTTACCGTCAGTGTTTGACGCATCTATCCAGTTGTTCTTCCAAGACTTTGTACCAAGTGGATATAAGTCTATTATACTTTTTGTTGTCAAATCAACTATAGCTATGGCATTGTTTTCCTGAAAAAGTTCAACATATATGACGTGAGACAGCATACCTTGTTTAAAAGTCGTACAATGAGCACTAATTTCCTAATTACCCAATTTATAGAAAAATCCATTAACTATTTCATTTTCAGTGATGATACTTTTTTGGATGCTTTCACACGGTACTAAGTTCGACCGTTTATTTGAAGTTTTGACCTACCAGATGTTTGAAAATCAAGGATAGCTAGTCTCACACTGCATAGTTGTTGTTCTTCAAACCTGTTCCAAAGCATAACAAAAAATGCCCTTTTCATGGTACATTATTTTATTAAACAGAGTTCCTACTTCCAACGGCATTTTGGTCCCCAGCTTTCTAACAGCTGCGAAACGAGGAACTCTTTACAATAAATTAATGCACAGACAGAAATGCACTTTTGTATTGCTTTGAATGGAACAAGTTTGAAGGAAAACGGTGCAGTATAAGACTCACAATCCTTGATTTTCAAACATCTGGTAGGTCAAAAATTCAAATTAACGGTCGACGTTAGTACCGCTTGGCTTTATAGGGGTTGGACGCCGTGATAGTATAGTCAATAACATGTTCATAGTTGCGAAGCAGTGCTGCATGGATGCCCCTTTAGTTTACCATCTCATTGCGACCACCCCTAAGCTTCTATTAATGCATGCGTGGTGTCTCATTATGGGTTCCATAATGGGGAGGGGGAGGCAGAAGAGGCTTACGGATCCATCCGGTTTTGCACCATCCATGCATATTGTTTTCAGAAGCTGCAGTGTGAGTTAGGAATGAATTGGGGTAACAGCGAACCAGTGTTTAATTCAACATAGTCAACAACTTCACACGTTTGAAAATCACATCAATAAACATTTGATAAATAACCCTTACATAATATCATCCATGTAAGATGTTGAGTTTTATTACAGTCTACGCGTATTTGATGTATGGAGCCTTACGTACATAGAGGATGAATTTTTGAGAAAAACTTGTATTATTTGAACTTGTAACGCAACAACTACTATATACACACAACTAACAGGAACCAAAATTGAAAAGCTAAGCTTTACCTGTAAGCTTATATATGCCCTAGTTTCAGCCGTATTAATTGTAACAGACTTTGGTTCTAAATCTTGCGAGAATGTACTGACTAATGGTGTCTGGTCTAATCCTCTATATAAGTACCTAACGCCCTTCTCCATGTACTCATTTGTCCTGAAAAAAATCATAGTCATATATATTAAATAGAACAATAATTTTATTTACTTTTTAGTTAAGTAGTATTTACTTCAATTTGCTGTATAATAAGCATTAATGGGACGGATTCGCTGTCGTTGTAAAGATGGCAGTATAGGTTAACATATAGACAAAAAGACGTATGTTACAAAGTTCAAAGGACTTCAAAGATCGAGAAAAAATTATAAACATCTTTCAGGACATGAATATACGTAGCAAGGATGTGCACGTTTTTATAATGCTGTATTATTTTATATTTTGCACACTGCCATGCATGCAGCCAATAGAAACTATGCGTGTGCGTGATCAATCGCTGTTCTAGGTGTAGCGAGTTATTACATATCACCCTATTAGAATAAAAAATGTCCCAACTCACGAAATGAGATATCAATTTTTGAAAGTTTAGGCATCTGTAACTTCGAAACTATATATCTGTCATTTGTGAAATTTTACATTATTTGTATCAAAAATGTGTGTATATACACTGAAGAATCCATGAATTTTGAGATTTTCTAAGCCCATTTTTGAGCATATTGAAAATGGAGATATCAATTCAATTTCGAGTTTTTCGTAATATCGAAAGATTAAAGCTGAGCTATGTACATTTTTGCTATGTATTTCCAATGGACACAACTTTCTCTATTTGTATTTTCAAAAATAAATCAAAATCTCAGTTTAAAATTGTAAATTGATAATTCTTACATTCGTCACATGGTGTAATTCAAACAATTTGATTGGTTAAAGTGATACATAGAGCAAAGTTAAATTGTATTTGTTAATATCCTATGGACAATTTGACACTGAAAAGCAGGCTATTGAGAGGAGATAAAGGTAAGGGAATATCATAGTGAGAAAGGGTTTAAATTGTGGAAATCTGTGAAAATCTCAATTTTTTCAAAAATGGCACTTGGGACATTTTTATTCTCATACGACGATATATTTTGCTTCGTAAAGGCAGCTGGACTTCGAATTGGTATCTCACGTCTCAGCATTTGATGATTAGTAATTTCTTATAACTGCTTTCCTACTATTTAGATAGCAGTATATGTTGTTGTTTGAAAATACACGTTTATAAGCAATGCAGAATTGAATAGCATAATTGAAGGTCACCATGCTGTGCAAATATAGCTAAAGGATATAATTAGCAAAGACTTTAATTTACTTGTTGGTCGTGACGATGTCGACATAAAGATACGACTACCTGATTAAGTGTAGGTAGAAAATGCTCACATTACATATACAGTTATAAACCTCACTTAATAAATAGACTCAAATGACCTCGATTTCTTTAAGTTGGGAAAACCTCGTCTAAGAAATATAATGTATTGGTTCCAAAAACGTGCGTTAAACGTTTACATCTACCTCGAATCTACTTTGCTAATCCATATAAACTTCAACATATTGATTTGCCCAGTCATATTTTCAGTACCATCCATAAAGGTCTCATTACAATATTTATCCTCGAGATTTATATCATATGTTTAAGGTCTTATGGCGACAATACATGTACATACCTTGCATTATACTGCTGAAAGTCTAAAGTGGTAACTTCGCTAACTGTGAAGTCCTCGCTGGTGAACATAACGATAGATATACTGCCCTCTGCGTCATAGTAGTTCCCATTGCCCGCCTTTGATAATCTTCCCTCATTAGCCACGACGAGGGTTTTACAATCTTTTGTAAACTGCATTTGTGCTGGATATGATCCGACTACAAGAATTGGATAAATATTTTAGTGAGAGCCTTTGATAACTAATGGTAAGTTTTTTTTCATTTCTCATTTATTCCATATATAATATATGAAATACGGTAAGTCTGTTAGCAAAGAGAACATACATTATCAAGTCTAAATACTTACCAGTAACAACTGACAATTTCAATAGCTGACCCTCTGATCAGTAAACGTGAAAAATATTAATTCACGGATGCTATTTTTACTCAATTCTAAGCATAATTGAATTAAATCACCAATAAGATATTTAGTAATCTTGATCTTCATATCAATGTAAAACAGAGAGTCGCTTTCGATGAAGAATATATCAATAATTCGTATTAAAACACATAGCGATCATTTCAGTATGGATACCATTGCATAAGGAATAGTCGAGACAAGCGCAAAGCTAATTACATTACCTTCAATATCTACTATCCTGTATATCGTCCCAACGGTCGGCTGGAACGGAGAAAAAACGGAAACCATCCCATTATCAGGGTTGTCCATAAACTGCACAGTTACAAACACATACCCAGAGCACAGCTTCACATCTGAGGCATACGCTTTGCCAAAATCTGGATGGAATTGAACGCTGTGGACATGTGTTAAGTTAGTTGCATCCTTCGCATCGATTATGTTGAGGAATCCATTTCCACCTGGAAAATGTAAATGAAACAAGTCTTGATTTATTAAGTAGAGAGTTATATGTTATGTTTCGATAAAGCAGTTAACATTAATTATATCCATTAGGGAGGGTATGGTAGGTGGAAGCTATGAGCAAATGTAAAATGTTGCTAAAGGAAATTCTGACTAAGTTACTTTTACAGTTAAGCACCTCGCCCGGTGGCCATCATGGGCCGGGTAAAAAAAAAATTCAATCCACCGCGCTGGCATATATACTCTAACAACCAACAAGCATAAAGAACCACGTTTCATCAATCTTTGAATACTTATACTGGCCAAGACTTGGTCAACGATAGAATAAAAATTATCATATACATGTACGTACAGTGCAAATTAGAAATTGAAAGCACGATTTGTGTCTTCTTCCGAGCATATTGAAAGTAAAAACATCAGAGAGTAAATAAGCGACCATCTTAATAAGATTTTGAACAGCTATTTTAAAATTACTCATCAGGATAGTATATAAATAAGGCATTCGGGAAGGGAAACATCAGGTAAAAGGCGAGTCTGTGTAGGACGCAAATAATCTAATAGTAAACAATCGTTATAAAAGTAAATAAGATTTAAACACGATGCTACATTTGTCTATGCCTGTGTCATTCTGAATCGTGTGCATCGAAAGTTTTGTCAAGATAAGTAGCCCTTTACAAAAGTTATTTGAGCTTTTTCTCAACAGGAAAATACCTTGGATACGGAGGGTATATTATTTACTTTACTTTTTCAGGGGTTATTGTTTTATTACACGGAATAATAAATAATTAATATCTAAACAATTGACAGCTCGCCAACATTTCAGCTAATGAGTGAATCGCATTAGAATCCGTCATTGCTGGATACACACTCAACTGCTTCAGAGATTGCCTATGATAAAAATATAACCAATTGTTACAACGAGATGAAACGTTTGCTACTCGTAACAATGACCCACTCTTAAACTACTAATCCGGTCAGTTGATTGTTCATTCCTTGAATCTGTCCCGTATCAACCTGATATACCAATGACAGGTTGTGTTTCTATAATCCGAGGAAGAAATTGTGTCCCGTAGTAGTAGAACACTGGTAGAGTTACTAGATTAGGTATATTCTCTAATGTGATTAAAATGATCTTGTTGCGGTTTAAAGATTTGCATCGTGGATTAATAGTATCCTAGGGTCCATATCGGACAAAGTGATAATATACAATTACTAGAACCACCACGTTTGGTTAGATGAACAATGCCTTTCGTGCTACGGCGGTTTCAAAACATAAAGTCCATCCCTCGAAACATTTCATTGCGACTTACCTACGGAATATATAATCGCCCTATCAGCATCATACACACTTGTTTCAGCAGCATTAGCGATGTTATCCGTGACCAATGCGTACTGTTTGGCCCATCCAGATCCCTCGAAATATGGCAAATACACCGTCGAGATTTGTGTAAGAGTCACTGCACAATGTATAGTTCTCAAATATGTAAGTAAAATGATAAATACTGTATCTAGGAACATTGTCTGTGATGCCATTGGTAGCAATCGTAGCCTAATGATCGCTCGTATCGTCTTAGTATCTTAAGTATTGTATCAATAGCGAATTGACTGTGTATTTTCAGGTGTGTACGCCACTCTTCTCATATGTCAATGACGAATCTTATCGATTGAGTCGACTGCTTGTTGTATTCCAGGATGATACGTATCTAGTATACGTAACGTAGTAACGTGAAGCTGCTTCCAAGAACTAATTATATATTTTACTTGTGTCCGAGGTCTTTTCAATTTGTTTTGATACTTCTATAATATCGACTTTTTGTACGGGCGTCTTTTCCTGAAAAAAGAATTGTTAACGACACGAATGAATGAATGTTCTTGATGTTTCATGTTACTTAGTATTTTTAGCTGAAAATCACAATATATTTTTAGAAGTTATTTCTATCAATTATGCTCCAAAACATTTATTGTAGAATTTTTGACATGCTAGGACATTTGTGTTTGCCAAAGAGTAATTGTTTTATATATGTTTATACCATGTACATGTTTATTAAGTTGATATCCTGGGGGTATATATTTTTGCACTTGGAGCACTATAGCGGATCGATGGAAACCGGGGGGTCTTATGTGCTGTTCACTAATGGAGCCCAAGTAACAAAAATGTGGGTGGTGACGTGAGCTTCCAAGTGATGAAACCACCAATCGAGCCGATATTTCCTGTTGTATCTGAACATCCAGTGTCACTGAAACCCGAAGCAGGAGTCGAAACAGGAAAAGTACAGTTGAAGAATGCAATATAATTAACCTGACAAACAATGTGTTGAATAATCATAGAATCCATAGAATCCACGCCCGAAATATGAGACTGTAACCATTTTTTTGTGTTTTCCTGTTAGCACTTGCGTTTACATATTTACCTGTGAATCACACTTTCCGGTCCGAATCCGTGTGTCTATGTTTTAGATCATAAATCATTGCAACCATTGCCTCATCACGTCTTGACTCTAACAGCAGATCCGAATATCCATTTTGTGAACACACGCATGGTATATAATTTACTCAACATTAGATAAGTTAGGTGTAAGTAATCTAAGGAAGGCTGAATTGTCCCAAATCACATGGCTCGGTTGTGTTATACAGTTTTCAATGTTGTTATGCATTTAATAAACAGCATAGCCTCCGGTAGCTGTTCCTATTAATATTGATTGAATTATATTAGTTATTAAAAAACCACCTATCGATCTTTGGCTAGCTGTATGGTCAGAATAAGTTTACATTGTTTATTAATTATTTGTGTGAGTAAAATGGCATTTCAACTAGATTTTTTAAGAGAAAGCACAATTAGGGAGAAAGCATTGTGAGGAAAAAATTGGATTTCAGGAGGTTGTAAGATTATGAAGTTTCAGTTAGTAGAAATTAAGCATGGATTAACGAGAATCGAAAATACGATCAAGGAAAAAGCATGAATAAGGAGATAGTATATAAGTGTACTTATGACGTAGCATGATCAATGCGCAAGCATGTATATGGATATGATTCGAAAGAAATAATTGATATAAATTACAGATGAAGAATGTATGTTAATTAATGATATACTTGATTTTTAGGGAAAATTAAAAATGGTGACATTTATTACCCTTACGTAAAAACTTTCGAGAAAACATACATATATTTAGTCATTTACGAGATACTACACAATTTAAAATTTACCTTTAAAGTCTCCTTGTTTTTAAATCCAATATGTGCTTATTTCGCAGCACGATTCTTTTAATTATTTCACTCTATTGCTTTAATTTAAGTCACCATTCACGATAAGTATTTGCATCTATTTAAATTATTCATATACCGCTAGGCTAACGATTTTCCCCAATATAATGATTCAGTTTAAAGAATGCCTCTTTATTTATAAGACTCATCCGAAATCTATTTCTTTTTTGTGTGTAGGTTTCAGGGCATGTTTACGCCAATGCCCGAACGGAGGTTTTTAAATCCAACGAAGATGCGGTTGACATTGACGCAAGGAATGGGATGTTCTGAATACTTTTAACATTACGGATGCAACTCCAACTTGCCTCGGGAAAGATTCTCTTTCGTGAAGTTATTCTTACCGTAATTCACATATGCTTTATTGCTTTCAAAACCTACATTTTGGAGCAATTGACGAGTACAGTGATGCACAATTCCCCAGAGTCTTATTTGGCATCGTTTACTTATACCAGCAGTGTTTAATCTATAAGCTTTGAATCAAACCTTATCCGTTGATTTAGACTAGCCCGACCGATTTCAGCGATTACAGTTACAGAATCATTTGCCTTCATTATAAATGGTATTATTTCAGTTCGAATAAAAGTCTATGGCAGCAAGTTGGATTTGTAGTCGTTGGATCGTATACTCAGTTTCAATATGGCTGCCCCGTTCAGAGGGTTGTCATTTTGTTAAGCATTCTGGGTCAAAGTGATGATGATATACGATTCAACCACTGTTTTGAAGAACGTGTGCGTGAAATGTGTAATTAATATGCTCCCCTAGTTATGAACTATTTTCACCTCATTGACCTTCACTCGTCCGATTGGATAAGAAGGTGTGATGAAATAGTTGTAGAAGGGTCCTACATGTAGTTCATACCAATTGAGAGATGGCCAGCAATTCCCGGGGGTCATAGTATTACACATTTACGTCCAAGTTCTTGCAAATACGTGGAACTCCATCTCTCTTTTTTCACCGCATGATACCATACAAATGTATGATAGCAACAAGGACGCATTTTTATCGAGTTCCCTGTTTATTTGCAATACTTTGAAAGGTACCAGCATCAAATATTATCGTGACATAGAATCACGCGGGTCGTTGAGAGGTGGATGTTAATGTTGACATTTTTAAATTTATAAATAGAAATAAATACAACGTTGTCTGGCGTTTTATTCAAAAGAAATGTGTCGTGACATTTGAAGATAATTAAAGAGCGAAACTACCTAAAGAAACACTTTTCAAGTGTCGAAATGTATTTTTTGATTCAAAAGTTGGTTAACTCATCAACCTATTTTATTATGCGGTTTTCATATACTAAGAAAACAACTTGATAAAAAGAATATAGTGAAGCCTACTTGAATGCTTTCGTGACAAACGGTGACTCACTTTCTTTAGAATAATCAATAATTTTCAAAATTTGGGTGACACTTCGTTGATTAAAGTGTGCAATTTTGTCCAAGTACCAGACTATAGAGGTTTCACGAATATCTGAATTTCTTGCAAGTTTTAGTTATATAGTCTTGCATGTACTGTTATATCCTTTTAAGTAAGTCAGTTATGTATAAATTATAAATTGTATTTAGATTAAATCGTATAAACATGTGAAAATTACGAAAGGAAATGAGACATTGAAGTAGTTCTGGCAGCCCCCTGCCATATACTTTATAAAGGCTGCTTGAAAAGAAATACACTCATTGTAGATTATAATACGAAGTAGTAAGAAGGTATATTTAGCACTTATGCAAATTAAGCCTAAAATGAATCAGCAATTTCGTAAACATTCCGAACGGTTTTTGTTTATTCTAAATTGACGAAGCGAGATTGTTACATCAACGTACGGTGTACATTCTCTGCTTTGTGATTGTTGGCATTTGAGCACCCAACTGCTTCATCTTTATCATTTATCATATAGAACGTTTTACATTTCACAGCAAAAAATGTGAATCAAACCACTGAATCCTGGAGTCAGGATTCATACAGGATTCATATGCATATATGAATCCTGTATGAATCCTGCCTCCAGGATTCATACAGGATTCGCTGTTTAAATAGTTTACAAATGAATCCTGCCTTCAGGAATCATACAGGATTCATATGCAATATAGTTTACAAATGAATCCAGCCTTCAGGATTCGTACAGGATTCATATAGAAGGTAGTTTGCAAATGAATCCTGCCTTCAGGAATCATACAGGATTCATATGCAATATAGTTTACAAATGAATCCAGCCTTCAGGATTCGTACAGGATTCATATAGAAGGTAGTTTGCAAATGAATCCTGCCTTCAGGAATCATACAGGATTCATATGCAATATAGTTTACAAATGAATCCAGCCTCCAGGAATCATACAGGATTCATATGCAATATAGTTTACAAATGAATCCTGCCTTCCTGAAGGCAGGATTCATTTGCAAACTACCTTCTATATGAATCCTTACATCGTACGTATCTGGATTTCGTTCATAATTGATTAATCTGTTAATGCGTTCCTCTAAGTAAATGAAACAATCATCACATCGTGTTTATAAGTGTAATTCAAGGGCGTATAATCTAACATGTCTAATGCTACTCATTTCATGGTATTACTTTCCGATCATTTGATAAAATAGAATACAATCAACATGTGGAAATCACGGATGACGGGAAAAACAATATTGTATAAATAGAATATATTTTAATAAGAGATTCGTAATGTAAGAGATTCGATATTTAACAGATATTTAGAATGAATTGCGACATTATATTCCAAATTCATGAATTAACTGTACGTATCTGGATTTCGTTCATAATTGTTTAATGGTTCCTCATAGATAGTAATAAAGTCATCACATCGTGTTCATTAGTGTTAATTCGAGGTTGGATAATGTTTTTATAATATGATGTTATAATTTTACATTTTATTTGTGTGTCTGAGTGAGGCTAAATTGAAAGTAAAACCTGTATAATCAGACGGGCAAATCACGATGAGGACAAATAATTATTTAAATTAGTAAGATAAGTCTGTACATGTAGATTGTTCGTTGAAGTTGGACCGTCGGTGACTTTTATTCCTAGATTTCGTATCCCTCTCAAACAAATAAGTCAAAGCCAAATATAGTTCAGGGCCGTCAGATGGGGGGGGGGGGTGCGATGGGTGCGACCGCTCCCCCCTTTGTCACCCCCCGAAATAAATTTGAAAAAAAATTTTTGAAAAAAATAATTTTTTTTGAAAAATATTTTTTTTTGTAATTTTTTTTCATTGACTCATACACTTTGAAAGTACCCAGAAAGCACCAAATAGCATCTTAAAATTGTAAAATTTTCTAGGGGCATTGGCCACCCCTCACACCCCCCACAAAACAATGGAAAAGTTCTAAATTTATTTTAGTGTTTTGTCTCAGACACTTTCAAAGTGCCCAGACATCATCAAATAGCTCCTTGATATAGTAAGTGTTTCTGGGGGACTTGCTCCCCCTCTTGCATCTTGCACTTGCATAACCCCCCCCCCTCTGGCGCCCCCCCCCCTTGACCCCCTCCCCCCCAAAAAAATTGTGATTTTCTCAAATTCTTTAATTGACTCATACACTTTGAAAGTGCCCAGAAAGCACCAAATAGCGTTGTAAAATTGTAAAATCTTCTAGGGGGAGTGGGCCACCCCTCACACCCCAAACAAAACAATGGAAAAGTTCTGAATTTGTTTTATGTATTGACACTTTTAAATTGCCCAGACATCATCAAATAGCTCCTTGATAAAGTTAATGATTCTGGAAGACTAACACTTACTCGCCCTCTGGCATCCCCACTCCCCCTCCCCCTCTGGCAGCCCCCCCCCCCCTAACACCCCCTTTGAAAGTGCCCAGAAAGCACCAAATAGCACCTTAAAATTGTAAAATTTTCTTGGGAAATAGGCACTTTTAGGCACAGACACTTTTAAAGTGCCCAAACTTCATCGAATAGCACCTTGATATTGTAAATGTTGATATGGTGGACAAACACTTGCTCCCCTCTGGCACCCCAGCCCCACCTCCCCCTCTGGCACCCCCCCCCCCCCCCCATTGACAACCCCAAAATTTGATGTGCTTGTTTTTCAATGTTTTTATTGACTAATACACTTTAAAAGTGTCCAGAAGCACCAAATATCATCTTTAAATTGTAAAATTTTCTAGGAGAGTTAGCCACACCTCAGATCCCCCACAAAACAAAAGAAAATGATTCCTTGCTCCCCTACTGGCCCCCACCCCACTTCACCCTCTCATCCTCTTTGACACCCCCAAAAGAATTTGAAAAAAATTCACATTTTTCTTATTGACTCATAACGCACAGGCGTACCAGATGGTTGCAAATTCGCTCCAAATACAACCAAATTTCAAATTTCCCAGCCCCCCTGAATGCTCGGTTTTTATTCACTCAACTCTTATTCCCGTGGTGGTGGCGTACTACTTGGAAACTTACACTTTGAAAGTGCCCAGAAAGCACCAAATAGCATCTCAAAACTGTAAAATTTTCTAGGGGGAGTGGACCACTCGTCACGACCCCCACAAAACAATTGGAACGTTTGGAAGTTGCATTTGTTAATTCCAAACCAATATAGAGAGTAACTGAGCCCCCCCCCCCCCCCCATCTGACTTACGCGATTTGATTTACGCGGCAAAAAATTGACAATTTTATATTCTCTTTAGTAAGCTAAAAACCGCACCCCCCTTGGAGAAAAGTGTCTTACGGGCCTGTAGTTGAACTGTTTTCGGGATTATTATTCATTTGTTGTAATACAGATTGACTTATAGACTGATATTGTAATGGGTTGTGCTTGGGATTCACAGAATTATTCTATGATAGTCTCAGGATATATTGAAATGCGGATGTTTACATTAAAGATCTTGCTTTCAAACAAAAATATTGAAGTACTAAGATCGGATGTTAGCGTACCCCAGTGGAAAAGAATCAAAAGATATTCCAATTTAACGCACTGCACAATAATTTGTCATTTTGGAAATTCGTCAATATGACCTTGCCATTTTGATCTTAATAATTTAAAATTTAAACAAGCGCTACCCCCCCCCCCCCCCCCAGAACTAGCCTTCCCGGTAAAGCCAATACGACAGATATCTAAGGAAAGTTTCATTTTTATTCTTGATTTCTCTGACTCGGAATAGTTGAAATGATAAACATAAATTGCAATTATTATTACTTTGCTCTTTCATTTTGCTCAGTCATGATCAACGCCTTCCTTAAATTTTCTGTCAGATCATCGATCCCAGACTTCAGCAAATATTCCAATCATATTTTGCGTTTTATCGTCTTTCCCAAAAGCTATACGAATATGGTACTACAACTACTTAATGACAGTGGTTTATCGTTATTTTTGCAAATATGGATGTTTACACTGCTTGAATCTTATTCTAGGAAGTTTTATAGAGACGGGACTTCCTTTTCACAATGCAATTATATCTGTTTTGTAGGTTCCCGTGGGTAAGATACACACAAGAACAATACGGCCCATCCAAAAGGGACAGATCCGTCAGTGGCGTTCTTCAAATTATAGCCCGTGGAGATATAGTTTATGAATCTTGCCTCAAGTGACGTGTTAAATCCCATATTGGGTTTGAGAAAGGGCCCGTATACACAGCCCGATACACAGTTGCTCGATACAAGTGCAAACTATAAAATAACCATAATATAACAATTATAGATAAATGTTTGGCATGCATTGTTTCTGTTTAATTGTTAAATTATTTGATAACTTATAATAAGCAGATAAGTTGCTTTTCAGGTATTAAGCGGCGATTAAGGACTGAAAACCAGCGTCACACATTTCTTCGGATATTCCTCCATAAGCAGATATACCTGTTTGCATGTTTTAATTTTGATTTGATTTGATTGTTTGAATTAGATAAAGTCTTTAAAATGTTACTAGTGTTTGGGGGGGGGCTGAGATTTCATGTAGGAATTAAAATTAGAATAAGATTTAAATACGATCTGTTTTGTTTGCATCGTTGTATAACGTTGATAAAACACAAAGGGCAGCATTGGAATTACAAAATTGTGCGATTCCCTACCTCCCAAAATTATTCAAAATTATATTTCTGTCATTCTGATTTCCGTGTCGGGACATTCTGATCTATTAGAGTCTCACTTTATCTAACGCTTTGGTATTCCAAAGGATTGTACTTGCCCGGGAGTACTTGCTGTATATCACGTCGGGAGATTAAACCTCCTGGATTAAACCAGTGAATGTTCCGATCGTCGTAACATTCGATACACCGAGAGATTTCCCAGATTCATACATGCATACTGTATATTCAGCAGGAATTTTACATACTTTATCATTCCCTTCTTAATATATCGTATAATATTTGTATTCTGTTTCACAGATTCCCCTTGAAATACAAGGTAGACTAGATGCGAGTAGAAATAATTTTGATTTACGTCATTAAATATTCAAAATTCAGTCAAAGTGATGTCATAATTTGAAATCTACATGAAAAAGTACATCTAAAAATACGGTTTCGAAAATTGTTTATCAAATTTGAAAATTACGACAACACGGGCAATATATGGCAGGTTAAATGAGTCGTCAAGATTATAACACGCCGGTCTTTATGTTACAGTTGATGAAAGTACAATGTCAAAATCTCATGATGATTTCTTCCGACCTGTGTTTACTGACAAGAGAGGGGTGCGCAGTTGTTGAAGCGAGTATAAACTAAGAAAAATCCAAAGTCCGATAATTAATTAATTGGCATGGATCTGCTAATTGTTTTCGTTATTGTTACTTGTTCTATCTAGACGGTTTTATCTGCATCGATATGGCTGATTATAAGGCATGAACATTTTTCCCAGTTGTGTTAATTGTTATTCTTTAATAAGCGGATTTATATGTTTGAAATATTTATTATCCATTTTTCATTTTGATATACTTTTCAAAGGACTTTTTGTTCTATCTATGTGTTTTGTCTATACTAATCTTTAACAGGAGTTAGCTTATTCCATATAGCCTACAATTGATTTTAATTCATAAAGTTTGCTGATAATTGACTTAAGTATGGTAAAGCTCTCGAAGAGAGCATGTGCATGATCGCCAATAAAATTGCATTCTTTGTTTTGTTTTGACAGTTAGTTTAGAACTTTAGCCACGCGAAGTATACACGCAAACGCTTGTGTACTTTTGAAACATTAACTTGCAAGGCTCAAAGTCATTTCCATCTCCTCCGGTGTTATTTCTGTGGTAGAGGTTTTTCAAAAATAATTTAAAACTTTTGAGACCTTTGGGGTATAGGGTATACGATCAAATCACATGTCCTTCTATTTTTAGTTTTTTTCCTGAGGGATAAGAAAATAAAAATCAAACATAGAGAGGCAAAGACGTAAAAATGTGGGGAAGTTATTTAATTTATGCTTTTCTATGAATATAATTGCGACCTCCATGACATTTGACAAAGTCAGACCCCTAGTCAGAGAAGGGGGTGGGGGGGGGTTCAAGAACGCCTTTCTCCAAAATTTATTTAAAATCGTGCAGTTTTTCATCATTCTGAGCTTTTTTTTAAACTTAAGTGATGACCAATTTTGTTTAATGTGAACCCCCTGCCCCCATCACTCTGGAAGTGATCATGATACACTCAATCCACAAGGTGGGTCTAAAGATGAAAACCTAGACGATCTCTGTAATCAAAGGCTAAGACGATATTTTCTATAATCAGAGTCCTAGACGACTTCTGCTGCAATCAGAGTCCTGGATGATGTTCAGACTTTTCTGTAATCAAAGTAGCCAAACATCCGCAGAGCACGGAAATTGATGGATAAGTGAATGGTCTTTTGTTTGTTTTCTTAACTATTGTAAGGAATAAAATTAAGATTTAAATGTTCACCCCCCCCCTCCTCCGTTTAATTTCGATTCAAACAAAATCAAACGGGAATGATTATCTTACAAGGTACGCTGAGACTTAAGACAATAAAAGACGATAATTAACCTGATTGGATCCTGTGTCTTATTAGCGTCTGTTATTTATTACTGTTGACCAGTACCAGGCTGATTGCGTATTGATAATCAAACCGGTCGTGGGATGCAATGATATATCTAAATTTATCCCATGATACTACTTCCCGATGAATAACACCTTGGAATATTTTTGATTTTGAAAGAAAATCGTATTGTCCCGCCAAATCCCGCTCACGAAAATGATATACTCCCATTTGAAAATTAAGAGATTTTGAGACGTAAGGAGTATGAAGCCGCCTATTAAGCATAGTGTAATTGTAATTTCATGCTCTGACATAGCATACCAGTGTATTCCTTCAGTCATACAATATTGTAATACCTTGATGGATCAAGATGCTTATAAGACAGTTAAAGTCGTAGAAACCTTAGCAATAGCGAATGTGTTTGGTCCCTCTAATATTAATATAATATGAATATTGTTACAATATAACTGTATTGAATTTTTCTATGTTGATGTGTTTATGTTATATATCTACAATAAAATTTTTATATTTCAAAATTCCATACAGCTAAGTCACCGGACATTTTGTAGACTAATAATATAACAGACTTCTGGTTTTGTTCCATACACAATTTAGATAAGGATTGTGAACTTTAGATTTTATGAAGAGAGTTATTTATATCTATATAATTACGTTTTGAGTTGGAGGAAACTTACTCAATATCACTTTGATGTCTCGGTCACCTGGCCATAAAAGGCATTTGCTTAATATGATATTTATTTTTTACAGGTTGTTTCCATTAACGGGGTGATACAGGCATGTGAAGTGTTTGGCTATGCATGGACCTCAAGGATGACACGGGGTGGAAGAGGGGCAAGGGTTGGTGCAAGTCCCGGGGTGCAAGTCTGCACTCCCAGACTCCAGATAGGAGTGAAACGCATCATGGGATTAAATGCATTCGTTGAAGTTTACAGAAACAGTTGAATATAATTCAGAATTTAAGTGAATCCACATGATCATTTGCGTTCAACAATGCGTTTATAGAGAGGTTTCGCAAGTTTTTGGCTCAATGTGTTGTGTTCACCAGATTTATTACCCTTTACATTCGACTTCACTTCTTAATTAAAAGAGAGCTTCATCTTCTGTAGTTTATTTCTAGGCCTCTGCGCGTAGGGTACAGCACTTAAACGAGTTGAGGTTAATCCATTGTGCGAAACCTCTCTAATACCAGAGGGGTTATTCATCAAGCTAAATGACCCCTCGAGGCGATATATGTGTTATGTTACAGTTACATGTTACAGTTACATGTTAAATTGTTAAGACTTGAAAGTTAATAATTAAGTTTTTTTGCGTTATCTTTCAGATACTTATAATTAGTACACGTTGCTCTCTATGTTGGCGGTGATGACACGTTCTGCTTTCTTTTCAAGAAGCTGCAGTCTAATCTTTAAATGTTACATTCATAATTTAAAAAAAGCTTTGTTTTGATTTATTATTTAAAAAAATATTGTGGCTTGCTAATCGCACCCCCACCCCATTCTGACTGAAAATCGAATTTTTAAGGGGCAATCGCATCCCCCCTGACTGAAAGTTGACTACGCCCCTGTGTTTCCCTTTGTCCCCTTTCATTTATCTTCTGTAAACTTGTTTGAACAAATTAATACTAGTACTACAAAGATAACTTCATTCGAAACGCATGCAATTCACTCCAATATTATATTTATTCATGTATTTGCATTAGTGAGGGAAAGGGATTTGATTATAAAATTGACGGTGGTTGCGAAGTTGTGATTTGGGAGGGAGGGGTATACTATACTAAGGTGTTATAAGACCCAATAATTAATATAAACAACTGAGCGCCTTCCTGATTGCATCCCAGCTCATCCTGTCCGCCAGTCTATCTCGATCGCATTTGATCAATGAATTCCTGATTAAAGTGCCCGATAAAGTATAAAATGCGCATGCGTCCAGGTGTTGATAAACTATAAATAGCGAAAACCCAGGGTTTGTCACCACAAGGTAAGCCAGGACGTGTTGAGAGAACAGCTAGTGTTGATATTGAATTTATATGTAGCCAGATAAGTTTCCTTATTGAAATTACATATGGTTATTAGCAATACTTTGTAAGTGCTAAATAATAAAATATTTAGAGTATATATGAGAGAAATTGGTCATTTCGAACCTGTTGAAAAGTTTGTGGCTCTCGGCTACACCGGGGAATTTACTTCCATGAGTACACACATAAATGTGGGGTTCCCCAAGAGGTACGCGACAAGGTGACCTGGCATCAAATGTGCGACTAAATGCTACTATCGAGAAGATAAAATAACGAATACGACAATAAGTTATTGCATGTGACAATTCCGAGCCTTCATCTCACTGAAGTATTTTGAAGTGAAAATAGGATTTTTGTTTTCATACATGGATTCAGATGAACGTAACTTTATTCTGACAACTAATCAAAACTGAACAAAATTGATTGTACGTAACAGACAATTTATTGTTTTACAATGTTTTGATTGGCTAAACGAACGAAACCAACAAATTATGACATGTAAAATGACAATTTTGAAATGTAAAATTTAAAAGTGACAAACACAACCTCCCTATCCACTCTTTGGGAGCCCTAGTAAATTAGTAATATGTACATGCAGCAGTGGTAGTGTGCAGCTTATTATCACACTACGCTTTGTATTCTAAAGCATGTTGTTTGTAATAACACTGTTCACTCAACGTATGTTTTGTGTGTGGGCAGTCAACGATAATCATTGTTTTATCCCGGTTATATGACCTCGGCAGTTATAACAAAACCGTACTAAACGAAAAAACGAATAAGAGAAAGCTTTCACACACATATAAAAAATGAACTAGTCTAATCCGCCAGTATAAACTCTGTGCTATACGTAGCCGGGTCAGGCGCACACTTTAAACTGACATTGATTTTAAAATAGGAATTCTAAATCTGTTACTAGGATTTAAAAGTTGGTGTCTATTATGATACTGGAAATTGGAATACTATATTTTGTATTACTATTCTATCTCGATCTATAGTATATAAATATGAATTTCTAGGTCTACAGTCCCACATGGGCTTCATTGAAACATACGACAAAGTTTATCCATTTCAAACAAGCCAGGAAAACAGATAACTAGTCTTGCATCAGGCCCCGCAAATGTCCAATTTTCTCTCGGGAAATACATAAATATCAGAGACATATTTCATAGCCAGAGGCCAAAAATGTCAAAATCGATATAAAATCTAAAAAGGATAAAATGTCCCCTCGAATACGGTACCTAGGTAATTAAATCTAATATTTCATAGTTCCCGCATAATAAGCATAAAACTTTCATTTACCGCTGTATCGAAATTCACGTGATCCCTTATTGAAGTTTTACTAAATAATTGAGTTTGATCATTTAATGCTGTTGGATAGAATATTAGGCTGAAAAGAATCAAAATTTTAGCCCATGTCTAAGCGAATGGTATAAATTCACATAGTTCTGATTACAATGAGAATGCTAAAAAAAATCCTGGCATTTCCTTTACTCTACGTTTATAATCACGTATCATGCTTATTAACTAGATCAATACAGACTCGATTTCCTTTGCCCACCTTCAACATTGTTATGTAATGACGGGAAACAGTCACTGTAATCTTCTAATCAGCCGTTTGTTTTTATTGTAATTAGGAAACTAATCAATTTTGATTTCGTATTGTTTCAATGAACAAAAAGCACATTAGTTCAGCATTTCAAGGAAGGGGGGGGGGTGTAAACAATTACTGACTGTCAAGTACATGTATCTCTCACGAGGCCCTATTTCCACAACCCTCCACTCATGCATACGCCTATCATATAATGGATAGGGAAATATATAACATTCCAACAGATACTGTCTTGACCTCCTACCCTTTTACACCGGGTCTCTTCTTGAACCCCTCCCATATTCTAATGTTTCTCGAAACTGCTCATGTTAACTTTGTAAGGCAATGTAGGGTTTGCTACGGGTGTGACTTGCAATGTATAACTTACTTGTACTTGTATAAGAAATAAAAACAAATAAACAAACATAAAAACTTGTGCTCATAATTAATACGGTGATAAGCAACAAAAGGTTAAAATAAAAATTTTCAAAAACAGCCATGCACTACCCTGCATTTTAGCTGAAATTAAGTTTATTCCAAATAACTTATGTAACGAAATGGAAATGATTCGAAAAATAACAATTCGATGAACATTTCACAATGAAGCAAACAAAACCAGATAGTAAAGAATTATTCTAATTTAAACCGACGTGAATCCTCAACCCTAAAGAGTTTTCGTTTTCGGTCAGGGGGGGGGGTGCGATTTTGCCATAAGCAACACAAAAAATTAAGTTTTCTTTTGAATTTTACAAAAATTGATGCAACTTCCTTCAAAATTGAGCTAGAAGCTTCAAATAAAAAGCATTTTAAAGCTCTTTTCTACCTCTATCCAATGGTCATATTTTCAAAGGTTATAGGGGGGGGGGTGCGATCGCACCCATCGCACCCCCCCTGGCTACGCCCATGCTGGTGACATTTGAAAGACTAATTTCTTAATCTAATTTCAACAAAACAAATCAAAACCTAAACAGGTTGACGGTCGTTGTAGATTATAGACCATGCTAACAAAGTTTAAACATTTTATTTACGGCTTATTTAAAACATGCAAACGGGTGTATTTACTGAAGGAATATGTTAGGAAATATATTTAAAGTGTATTCATGCCTGCAATCATCGCTGGTCACACCTGAAAAACAACTTCTTAAAATACAAACATAATTCACTGCACTGCTGTATACGTCTACCTGCTCTCAAATCTAATAATGAAACGAAAAAAAATAATGCATGCCAAACTTTTATCTATTGTAATATTATCTATGGTTATTTCAAAGTTTTACTCTTGCATCAAGCAACTGTGCCATTTCCCCAACAGTCCTGTCTTTAAGGACTAACACTTTACTTGAGGCAAGATGCATAAACTTGAACTCCCTGGGCTATAACTCAATTGTCACTGCTTGTGTGTCATACTCATTGGCACCTGCAAAACAGAATAATATAATAAGAATAACATCATGATGATATCAGATATCATATTTCATTTGGAGCCTTAAATATTAAACAAGGCATAAACATGAAAAATGTCACCACCCGCCATTTGTTACAGACGCTGAACGCCGACCCCAGACGCTAAACACCGTACATAAAAAAGTTGGAGACTTTAACAATATGTGACCACTTTTGGTGGTGACATAAAAAGGGGAAGTCCCGTCTTAATAAAACTCCTGATTTCCAGTTTTTTGTAAACATACACCATTGCATGTTGATGGTTCGCATGACCTGCAGGTCACGATGACAAATGAATGTTACGTTGTCAATAGAATGTAGGCTAACTAACTTTCACGTAAGGTAGATTCCCCGGGTAGATTCGCGAGATTCGTGATTATTCCCCCGGGATTAGGCTATTCCAAAGCAAACGCCAAAGATACCAAATCGAACTCCCAATGAATTATTGATCGTATCTATCCTAGGGCCTATCATTTCAATGTAATTTAAAGGCTTACAGGGGTGCTTCAAAATCATCCCTGCGGCCCAAGAGTAATTCATTGCATTGTGACATTCATGAGCTGCTATGAAAGCAGTGAAGGACCGATCTTGAAGGATGCTTCAAAATCGGGTTCAAATTGTAATATTGAGGCCTACTAATCTTTCATAACACGTGACGCATTCTATATTAGCATTAAGAAATGAGAAATGGGCGTAGGAGCGGAGTAAGAGACCCAGGATAAGAAGAACCATTGGGCAAGATGGCCCACCAAGTTTGTTTATCATCAAATATACATCGCCTGATATTATCTCCTGACAGGGACAGCATCGATCTCAATGGCCATTGCACTTTGTTTCATTTAGGCGGCACCTTCTCCAAGAAGAAACTCTTTTAACGGCACCACTTCTGTAAGTCTGTGGTAAAAAACCTCCCGTCCGAAGAAGTTATCTTACAGAACGGCCCCTTTTGACCCTCGGGGGCCCTTCTTGCCCTGCCATGGCCACACAAAACCATTTCCAGTAGTGACATTTGCGAGTTAATACCAATAAGAATAAAACGGACCGAATAAAACCAATGTCCTTTTTTCAATAAACATGGCTACATGTATATTTAAAGTTTATATACCCATTCGGGGAAGACAATATAAATAAAACAATGTATTTTAAATTAGCACACAGAACAACTTTTAAATAATTACACATTTTTATTAAATTTTTCGAATTCATTTGGTACGCCTGTGCGCATTTGGCGTAATATATGCGATACGCCAATGTGAGTGTTAGAATAGAAACATACACATCAATTCCAATTTTCGTTTGATTCCTGTATGATTCCTGAAGGCTGGATTCATTTGTAAACTATATTGCATATGAATCCTGCTTGAATCCTGGCTACAGGATTCATTTGCAAACTACCTTCTATATGAATCCTGTACGAATCCTGAAGGCTGGATTCATTTGTAAACTATATTGCATATGAATCCTGTATGATTCCTGAAGGCAGGATTCATTTGCAAACTACCTTCTATATGAATCCTGTACGAATCCCGAAGGCTGGATTCATTTGTAAACTATATTGCATATGAATCCTGTATGATTCCTGAAGGCAGGATTCATTTGCAAACTACCTTCTATATGAATCCTGTACGAATCCTGAAGGCTGGATTCATTTGTAAACTATATTGCATATGAATCCTGTATGATTCCTGAAGGCAGGATTCATTTGTAAACTATTTAAACAGCGAATCCTGTATGAATCCTGGAGGCAGGATTCATACAGGATTCATATGTGCATATGAATCCTGTATGAATCCTGACTCCAGGATTCAGTGGTTTGATTCACATTTTTTGCTGTGTTTCGCCATGTCTACAAATTTTAAATCATACCCATATGCTAATACCGCCATAGACGTCATATATCTCACGTTCTTAGCACGTTTCTTCGATATCGACATTCAATGATAACGACAGTTTGATTTTGGAATTTGTTACGTATTCCTTCCCGTATGTCTTTGCAAGATTCTTACAGCTTCATACCGGTATTCGTTGCATATATATTCCTTCTGTTATGTAGTTATATATCTCTTACACGTTTCCTACCTCTTATCAGTTAGATGATTTTATTCCAAGATCATAAAAAGTGCTGTTTTGCATGCCCCTTACCTTGACTTACCTTTCGTAATGTCGTCAATATATATGTTTTTGTAACTGCGATATTCTTGTTCTAAAAAGGCTATTTTTATGGTTCTTTACTGTTATGTTTAACTTTATTCCACCTTTTATTGGCTGTAACAATCTCCCGGGTTGTGTAAATACTGTACTAAATTTTCAAAAATATATTTACAT
Source organism: Owenia fusiformis (assembly GCA_903813345.2). NCBI lineage: Eukaryota > Metazoa > Annelida > Polychaeta > Sabellida > Oweniidae > Owenia > Owenia fusiformis. Next base: position 2,771,232 of record CAIIXF020000009.1, read on the forward strand.
TCATGATGAATTATAAAATGTATTTATACACATGCTTCTGTATTCAATAAGCCTTTTACATTTATGCGGTCAAGCCACATGCGTAAATGTTCCTTTATATGTTTGTACAGATTTAGAAATGCTATTAAACGTGCAATGGGTGTGCTTTTCAATTCCGGGTTGATTCATATTGGGTTTCAATATAGATTTATTATTATACAGTATATTCAAAACCTGTTGACTCTTCAGGGGTGAATCAATTGATAGCTGAAGGGTACAGGCCGGAGTAGCCTATAAATGTATTTGAACCCATATCAAAATGCGCACACGGTTTAGAATAAATATATACCGGTGTAAAAGAGTAGGTGGTCCTATCAACTTTTGGTCCTACTCTCTATTGATTTATATGGTGACCCTTTTTCCTTATTATTTATACACAGTCAAGGCCAGCAAGGGTTGTAAGGAAAGGGGACCATAAATTATTTTACACCGGACAATGCATTATTTATTTTCTAATAATTTTTTTCTAGTAAACTATTAATGATTGTCACACAGAATAATGTTTGTATTGCCTAAACGGGAGTTTAGTCTTCTGTGCCCTTCCAATCTTTATTAGAGTTTCCTATGGCAAAGCTGAAAATACTTACAAGCATATATATGGAAGTATTTCATCAAGATAATTGATTTAATAGTTTAGGTGGGTGTATGGAGCTTTTGGACTGAATTTATTTTGTGATTTGTTTTGATTTTGATATCCGGATTTTGAAGAGCATCCTGATGCTCTATGGAATTGTCCGCAATCTGAACAAACGTGCCTGTATTTGCATTCTGAAAAATTGCAGTAGTGGCCTTTATTCCATCGGATGCATATGGGTTTTCCATCACGAAAAGAACTCACATTTGCACCACTTCTTTTATTGTTTTGAGCAGAATTTTGATTAGGAGATTTTAACAAAGTTGCCGCCAACATAAGCTCATTGTTTGGTACCGCCCAGTCTAAACCGAATTTCTTATTTCTGCGGAAATTCTCATCGTATTTCACCCAATCAGCCCCTGGTGACAAGCTAAGAGACAGAATGTGCGCTCCATACTTGAACAATTTCAAGGTCTCATTAGGATGATAAGGAACATATACTGTCATGAACACATAGAATGCATTTTGCCATTCTGAAACTGACCAGATCTTTTTCTTTTTATCACTTGGCGCCAAAACTACCGAAGTTGACCCGTCCTCATTTTTCTGGGTGTTACATTGTAAAATTTGTTTATTTTCATCTTTAGCTAACGTCGCGAAATCCACGTATTCATCGTTAATGATTTTTTGTCTTAAACTAGAACCGATATGGCTGTCAAGATGCGTACCTTGCAACATTAGAGTGTTCTTTGAGGTATCCCATGATCCTGCGGGGGCGATTATCATAGGCTGGCCCATACCAGCCTGTGTCCCTTGAGTTGGCTGTACCATATCCATATTCATACCCGGCAGCACCCCTGTGCCTAGCCGGCCTCCCATCATGCCGTTCCCTTGCGGATTCATGCCGGCCTGAAACTGGTGGTAGTCTTGTTGGAATTGGCCTCCTTGAATGACCCCTGCATTCGTTTGGTGTCCGGGGACGTTGAAGACAAACTGGCCCATGCCTGCTTGTCCTGGATGCCTTTGTTGGCCTATGCCTTGAAAACCCATCTGTTGTTGTTCTAATGCTGGTCCCATGTTGATGCCGGCGTGACCCATTGGTCGGTTGATGCCTCCGAGTCCCCTTACTGGTCCTACTTGCTGGTCCAGCTGGCCCATGCCTGCTGGTACCTGCTGTATCTGAGGGCCTCCCTGTTGTCCTTGTAAGAACTGATATGCGGCCTGATGCTGTTGCGGGGCCTGTTGTTGTGCGACCTGTTGTTGTTGAGGGGCCTGTACTTGTTGCTGTTGCGGGGCTTGTTGTTGAGGGACCTGTTGCTGTTGTTGCGGGGCATACTGCTGTTGCGGGGCTTGTTGCTGTTGTTGCAGTGCCTGATGTTGTGGCGGGGCCTGTTGTTGCTGCGGGCCCTGTTGATGTTGAAAACCAGCGTTTTGGTTTTGATTTAATAGCATCCCCAAAAATCCGCCCTGCGGGGGTATACCTGGAGGATAGTTCATCTCTCCGACTTAAACCTACAAAAAGAAATTATTAAACTCCCTGAGCAGAGTATAACCTCTACCAAAAATATTTTATCAATTTTAAGATATAACCACCATGCATTGCATAACACAAGTGAAGTACCTTAAGACTTTACTTATATTATTAAACTGAAATATTAACTTTAAATATAGTTCAGATATGTTCCCATTAGCCATTTTTGACATGCAATTGGGATCCTAATTTGACATAGCGAATGCGTTAGTAAAGCGATAAGCGACTGAATTAATAAAGCGATATAATGACTTCATAGGCATAGCGTCCTTGTCAAAAAACTTGCGTTTAACACAATAAAAATTGTCCTATATACTTAAAAGTACAAAAATTTTTGCTGCTGTTACAACTATTCTCAAAAATGCCCAAATTTTAAATAGCGTCTGCGTAATTGTAATCCAAGCCTTTAAAGAAGCATCCCAGCTCCCACTATAACATTGCAAGATATGTAATCAATAACTTCAAAACATTGCGTCTGCTTATTCATTGATATATCCTAGTGTTATTGAAATGCGACAACAATCATAATTCTTAGGTACTAAAACTACTAAACGTCTGCGTTTAAGAAGCATCCCAGCACCCAACATAAAAAGTGAGATATGTACCCAACAACTTCAAAACAATGCGTCTGCCTTATCAATTGATATCTGTGATACCTACTAGTGCTAAAGAAAAGCGACATCAATCATAATTTTTAGATACTAAAACTACTAAGCGAGTGAAATTGCGACTATGCATGGATTTCCCACGGCCAGAAAGATATGTAAGCATTGCACGATGAGCCGCTATGGCATAGCTTTTATGATACCTACTCTTGTGGGCTTGGATTGTTGCACCTCTAAGAGTTCGCCAGAACTTCTTATGACCTCGCTTGTTTAGGTGCGTTCCATCTTCTTGGAGAAGATCTTGTGCGTACAATGTCACCCCTTTAGTATACCACAAATGAATTCCCTCTCTCTCCCTCAGCTTCTCTTTTAGAAGGCGATTAATCAATTTAACTTTCAGATTATATGCCTCTGCTTGGGCGTCTGTACGAAGCCTGCATGAAGGAACATCCGATACACCCCTAAAGAATAATTTCCCCACGTACACCTGAGGTATCTTCTGGTATAGTTTCTCTGCTAGTGTTAGTATCTTCTCCACTACTAGTCTGACTTCGCCAACACAGTCTCTCCCAGTTATTTGGTTCCCCCCTATTTGGAGAAATACCCCGTCAAAATTTTTCAAATTGAGGTGTTGGAGCTTCTTGGACCATAGGCTCTCTGTAGAAGCCCCACTAAGGCCTTCGTATGATATGAGGGCATCTTTCAAACCTAAGCCTGAAGGGAGACTCCAATCAACAGGGGGCTGTTCCACTCTTGACACAAAGCTATGCCCTGCTATGAGCATGCGCACCGGGCCCATTGCCCCCTAATCTGAAAATATTGATAGTGATTAACGCATTGAAACCTAAAGCCCCTGCCTTAAGCTTGGTGAGAACCACTGTGTCCCAATTAGTCAACACTGCGAGTGTACGATCTCCCCGATTCCTACCCGTGCCCGCACGCATCCAGCACGCGCCAAACACGTGATCACCATGCCACCTATAATCTTATCTTTTCCCCGATTCACTAGCCCATTTCAACTCTACATTCCTTCCCTCTAGAGATATAATTCTGTTGACTATGGCTTTCTAAACTTAGGATTGCCTCGTATCGATCGTCAGAGAACTTTTTTACCAGCTATACCTAACTTAAATACCAGGGATTTGCCTAAAATTGAACCCCGCTTTAGATTTCTGGATCGCCATCTTTAAAAGTTTTTCACAATAGCGGTCTCACATTCTGCCTCTAAAAGGCATAAACACGACCTAAACTTCTACCAAAAACCATATAATTCTTAACATAAGATATCCATTTACCTAAATGTGTAAGGATTTTGCTACTAATCACCGCTATTAAGGTGAAATTGCGTCATCAAAAAGTGCATCGTAATCGAGCGGGGTCCTCCATTAAAAATGTTTTCAAAGTTTTCCCAAGTCTAACTTTAACTCGTAATAACTAGTCCCTTGTTGCCTTAATAGCGTCTAGCTTGGCCCACCATGAACAGTAGGAGCTGGACACAGCGATAAAGTAATCTACTTACCCAAATTCTCTTTAAAAGTTGAACACTTTGCGATAAAATACAGCGATGTAGACGACCGAGTCTTTGCAGAACTTTTGGGACGATCAATTACTTGACCTACTTTCCCATCCTCTGATTGGCTGGCGGCTAGCGCGGTCTTTTCAAAAATTGGTAAAAAGGGCACAGAAAACTCCCTTGATCAAAACTTCATGTAAATAAAGACATTATATCTAATATAATGTTTATTTTAACCTCTTGACTACCTTGAGTGACGAGATTTCCCGTCCGCTCAGAAATGACCTTGAAACCCAAAGTGACGACAAAATCCGTCACCAAATTTTAATTTTTCATTAAAATTGCTCTTATTTGAACAATTGTTATCCAATTTAAACAAAAATTGTTTTAAAATGTGTAGAAATGATCTCTGTCGTCTAATTTTACTGAGTTGAGCATCTAAGGTTGTATAGTATGAATGAACTTTTTATCACAGGAATATACTGGCCATGTATAGAATGAGTTATGTCTACCCGATATGACTGAACTGCAATAAAAAGTCATTAACATTTCCGAACATTGTTACTGTGTTATATTAAAGGTAAAAAGTTTAAGCAAACTTTCTTTTGATAAAATACTTTGAAATAAATGCATGTTTAATGGTCCTAAATGCATTTGCATTATTATAATGCTTCACTCAAGTCACCAGACATTCGATATGTTAGGGAGCATCTCAAAAGTTCAATGTATTGCTAACTGTACTTCGACAGATAATCTGTGAACCCCCCTCATATCTTTGTAACTCAGAAATGTTGATATGCATTCAAAAGTCATACAATATCTAACATAGTTGTACTACAGTATAGTCATTTTCGATTTAGACGACATCCCATTTGTTACTTGGATTTGTTACTTGGCCTAGCTTGGCTTCAAAAGGTTAATTTAAAGTCTACTTTACTTCATGATGTTCACGTTTTTCTTTTAATTTTTCGTGCCAGAAGTCAACCTCCGACCACAGGGCTTCAAAATCCAGAAAATATTATTTCTTTTTACCCCCTGCGATAAGCAGTTAGCATTTCCCAATCTGATTGGCTGTCGCAACACTGCAACAGAAATCATGTATAAGTCATTGCGCATAATACGAACACGTGGTTCAGTTTAATCGGGCGCTTCAAAATTGGTTATAGTAGGGAGAAGAAGGAGGTACGGATTCTGGACACTTGCTTAGGAGGATGGCCAGAAGTACACTGGGCGAAAGTAGCATGCGTTAACAAAATTCCCGAACTGTTTCGGAACGCTAACTTTTAAGGCTTGTTGCTCAAATATAGATGAATTTTCCGATGTCGATCTTTTGAAGTAGTTGTTTTATTCTGAGCTAGACGAAAGTAGCGTGCGCTAACAAAATTCCCGAACTGTTTCGGAACGCTAACTTTTAAGGCTTGTTGTTCAAATATAGATGAATTTTCCGATGTCGATCTTTTGAAGTAGTTGTTTTATTCTGAGCTAGACGAAAGTAGCGTGCGTTAACAAAATTCCCGAACTGTTTCGGAACGCTAACTTTTAAGGCTTGTTGTTCAAATATAGATGAATTTTCCGATGTCGATCTTTTGAAGTAGTTGTTTTATTCTGAGCTAGACGAAAGTAGCGTGTGTTAACAAAATTCCCGAACTGTTTCGGAACGCTAACTTTTAAGGCTTGTTGTTCAAATATACATGAATTTTCCGATGTCGATCTTTTGAAGTAGTTGTTTTATTCTGAGCTAGACGAAAGTAGCGTGCGCTAACAAAATTCCCGAGAACTATGCCAGAACGCTCATTTTAAGGCTAATAACCCCCTCCCCTTGCTGGTTAAATAATGTTCATCTTCACATATCGATCTTTTGAAATGGTCCCTAATTGAAAATTGAAATTCTCAATATAAATTTTTAGCGCTGATCATATCATGTAACTGCCAGTCTCGGTTGTGTTTGCCCGATGATGTGCGGTTCCCGTCAAAGGTACAACTATAGCTATGACACGTACATTCATGAATTTTGATTAAATCCACATGCCCTATTTATTGTGTACACCGCTTGTGAAGCAAACAAAACTAGGTTACATTACATACACATCAAAGACATCATTGGTGTTAGTATAACGTCGTCTTCGTTTTGAATTGAGATCTATGAGGGTTATGTTATGGGAGGTTTTGGATATGGGGTATATCCCGAGGGAAATATTGATATCTTACCGAGGGCCCGGAGGGCACGAGGTAAGATATCATATTTCCCGAGTAATATACCCCATATCCAGAACCGAGCATCACATAACTAATTTATCCTATGACAAGTGACTTTTATCTATGAGATATTGATTATTCCCCCAACTGATAAATTGAAGAGTTTAACTTTTTAAACTAATGTTGATTTTATTTGTGGTATATGAAATATGTATATTGAATGAAAGTCAATAATCTAAAAGAACATATTCTAACGAATTTTGACTGTTTCTACACCGAGCGAAACCGTTTTCCCGGGAATATTGGTGCGGGAGATATACAGCGGGAGCTATATATATATATATGTCCCGCTCCTCAAAGATATCGATTTTATATCCCGCTGTTATGTTCCTGAAACCTCACTTGTCATAGGATAAAGAGAGATTATCCTATAGTCGGTTCAGGATATTGGGATTATCCCTTGGCCAATTTAATATATCTACCCTCGGGACGTTATATTCTTGTCTGTAGCCAGATTTTCCTATTCAAATCTTTGATTATTAACGGGGCATACTGCTCCTTCCCTTTTTAAAGCATCAAACAGATCGCGATTGCCTGCGTTTTTATCCATTATCGAGTACAGTATGCGAACGTTACAAAAGAGAGCCAATACGGGAACAGCGATTATGACAGTATATCTGCCCGCTAAGAGCGGGACGTAAAGCTATGCCCGTTGATGAAAATATAAGTTTTTACAAACCGGCTTTATGTACCCGTAACACGTCCACGTATGGGATAAATAAGGGTTATGTACTGGGAGGTTTTGGATATGGGGTTTATCCAGAGGGAGATATGCATATCTACCTGAGGGACCGTAGGGACCGAAGGTAGATGTGCATGTCTCACGAGGGATGAACCCAATATCCAAACCGACCGTACATAACTGCTTTATCCTATACCAAGTAGAGTTTTCAGGGGCATATGGCCATTTTAATAGTACAAGGTGTAAAAATAAACAAATCATTCATATGCAAAGTCATTTTATTGCATTGCCGGAAGCGGGAAGATATGCAACGAAGCGGGAGATATGGCGGGAGATATGGAGGTTCTGGATATGGAAACCTCAAAATCAGGATACGGGAAATATATTACAAACTTATCTCCCTAAAACTCTACTTGGCATAGGATAAAAATCTATATGGTTTATGTGACACCTTATCAACATTTACGTGACATCTATTTCAAAGTTTAGAAACTCCATACTATAGATTGTTGGCTGATATAAAGATGGCGATGGCGAACTTTATGTTTGTCTGCTCTCCTTTATCAATCTATTGCTTGTCAGACTATTCTCTTTTCTAAACTATATTTTTGTTAGCTTAGAGATCCCGTAATTTCATTATGATATATCATTTTCATTTTTCATCTTAGTAAAGCTAAAATTACAATGATCCCTTTCTGGTCTAAGTATCTTCGCACTCTTGGCCTGTTTTCTGTTCAGCAATTGACAACGTTATAGGTATTGTGTTGTCGTTGTTTGTCGTTGTATTTCATCGTGTGCATGTAAACGACATCTATCAAACAGGGGACTATAAAAAACATCGTTGAGCAAAATCCATTGTTTAGTGCCCTCGGTCGTTTTGGCGTCCTCAGATATGGTTACAAATACTTGGCATGCTTTAACAAGGAATACTTTAACTTTGTCATGTTCTTATGAATGACCATACTGATATGATTTGATAATATTTATGTATCGTTCCTATTGGTTTTCTTGAACCGTCGAGTATCTTTTTCTGATGCTATCTATTTTCGACCATTGATATTTGCAATTGCGTTGTTTTTTAAAAGAAACATTGGAAGATAAGGTGAGCCAAAAAATGTAACCTAAACAAATGTAAGTAACTCAGTCATCCTGCATGGGTTTAAAATCAGCATATTTAGTTCAATTGAATCTTGTTCATTGTATTTTCATTCTACCAAGTTGCATTGGTCTATCTCGAATGACCACGATTTAATGGTTATTTTACAAAACATCCTCAACTTGCCAGTCTCATCTCTGTAGGCTAATTTGAACACACCAGATGACTAGATGCTCACAGATATCATGTTTAATGGCTCGAATCATCCTTCTTATCTTTTGTTTCAACCCTAATGGTTCTACAGAAGCGTAGCCAAGATTTACCACGGGGGGGGGGCAATCTTCCCCGCCTGGAAGTTTGGTTATTAACGAAGAGGGGGAGGGTAAAATACAAGAGGGATGGGGGTTTGCAAGACAAACCAATCTTGCAAATACAGAATAACGTATGCACAATCATCAAATAGCTAGTGTACGAGATGGTCCCCTGGGGATTATAGTCCCCTTTCTTAAAGGCCCTTACTGGCCCTGATTGTGGATACGATAATAAGGGAAAGAGTTGTATTTAGGTCACCGTATAAATCAATGGAGAGTGGGACCATCATTTGATAGGACCTCCTACCCTTTTACACTGGCATTCGGTTTGTTGATCTTTCAGAAAAGGGGTTGTTACCGGTGTAAAAGGGTAGGAGGTCCTATCAAGTTATGGTCCCACTTTCCATTGATTTATAGTGTGACCTATTTCCCTTATTATCGTATACACAATCCGGGCCGTTAAGAAGGGGGACCATAATACCACGGGGACCATATTTTCCTTCACACCGGCTGGGTGTTTGTTTCATAAAGAAAGGGGGTTGAGGGCAAATGGGAGTTCGCATTAGGCCCAAAACCTCCACCCCCTATGCCCATATTGCATCTAGGGTTGTAAATGTGGAGAATATCTTTAAAATGGATCCACAGATAAGAATTTGGAAATCCATATCTGGTGATTTTTCCGCATTTGGAGAATAGTTTTAAATGGCCATAAAATCGTGAACACAATAAGTAAACCGATGAAACTTAGTAGAATGAACAAGGTTTACTTCTTCCAACTATGAGTTCAAATCCATGTTGGAAGACATTTGCTCGGGTTACACTTTTGGCTAAACCTGTAATATAGTGGGAGGGAAAACAGAGTAGCAAGTGTCTCTAGTCCCTTATAAAACAAAGATCAGATTCAACAGGTGCATTCATTCCATTTCCAAGCTCCACCTTCAACGGAGCTTCTCTTCCTGGTGGTATCTCAATTCTGAACTTCTGCAAGATACCAACAAAGAATAGGAAGAGTTCCATTCTCGCCAAAGGCTCCCCTGGACACTGGCGCTTGCCTGGAAGAAATATAGTAGCAAATCTACAATATACACGGTATGTGACACAAACATTCACACATAGCTAGCCAAAATATATTCGATTCCAGCCTATCCGAAGACGCTATTTCATATAACTACATTGTACTATATAACCAACAGTCTATCCAAGGTCATTTGATGAATGGTTGTCAAGGTGACAACTGGACTCAGGCGATGTTTCCTAAACTTATTACTCGATTCTGCAAATCTCGTGCAAAGTTTGAAACAATACCTTGGAGGAATGATAACCAGTCCACAATACACCTTAGCACGTAGTCTAACCCCACCATTTCAGTTTGAAAGTCGAAAGTCCTCATTTGATATTGCACGTTTCTTACTAATAACAGGCTAAATAAAAACAAAGTAGTAGCAGTATAAAAAATAACCTACCAATTGAAAAAGGCAACATGTAGCTATCTTTAATAACTTTGCCATCTTCTCCGATGAATCGTAAAGGGTTGAATATTTCAGGATCAACCCAGTGGTCGGGATCATTCATCAGCGCATACATGTTTGCAATGATCATAGTTCTAGGGGGCAGCACATAACCCTTAAAATAAATTTAATTTATATGATTTGATTTCAGGCGATCAAAAAGAACGCCCATTATATAGTTATACTAGTTATTAGTATGATATATAGTTAGTGAATTTGGTTACATTTTTTTAGTCGTGTACATTATCTTTTTTACATTTGATTAGATTTTTGCAGACCTTTTTGTAATTGTTCATATCCAAATTGTTCTATAATTTGCGTTATGATTTTTTTAATTGATATGAATAAACACTCGCGGGAAATGGGTAGTAGATTTACGATCTTAAGAGTGATGTTTGGGCGTGATGTACATCAACAAGTATTTGTTCGGTCTAATGCATCTGCGTTGGCAAGGACACCCAATACAATACCTTGAACTGGGTAGGTTGGTCTGAACTGTGTCTAGAATTCACTAATGGTGCTATAGGTTGTGTTCTCATTACTTCTAAGATCGTCGCCTCTGTAAATGGCATATTCTGTTTGTCTGTCATGACTGGTTATCTACCATCTCCCAAAATGTCATTGATTTCGGCCCTGACCCTTTTTTGTACGTCCTGGTAGTTGGCCATAGTAACCAAAAGCCATCTGAAATAAAGATGAATTGTATTTACTCGGAGTTCTTATTTTCGGTAAAGTGGGTAATTCAATATAATACCATCAATCGTGTCATCTTCTGAACTGGCATTTTATGATTCTTATTATCACATGCACTTTTGTACAGACTTGCACTTGAACTTAAGAAAACTACAATTTATGTAATATACTATTCTGACTATTGCATGCGTTATGGATAGCCATCGCCATTCATTCACATACCCATGTTTACTTGAAACAGGGTCCTTTAAAATGAGACTGTATATTAAGATTACTTAATTGTCGTTGAAGAGGTATCCGTCCCAGCAAGGAATAAATCAGTGATACTGTCAAGTAGCTGTGTCTCTGAAAATATAAACATAATTTCCGAAACAAGATCATGCTCTATTAAACATTTACATTCATTTTTTCTAAAAATCATAGGATCCATTGTTATCCCATACATGGACGTATTTAAGGTCCATAAAGCACAGATTTTGTAAAGTTGAATTTTCATTAGCCGAGCGAGCAGATATAGTATACCCATATGTATTGTATTGTATTGTATCTCATACACTCCCCTCCATAAGTTTGGCAACCTTTTTCCCCCATTGAACTACGTGTTAAAGCCTCTTTACCCTTAAATTTTTATTTACTTAACCTGCTATGAAAATACTTATACTATTGATGGAAACGTGATTTGACTTTAATTCCAATACCTCCATTCCCATGTAAACAATGGGAAATGGTAGGTTTGCCGCAAGTCTAATGACAGAATATCCATCCATCCGAGTCCTTGCAAAAAATACGAGTTAGGCAGGCAATTGAATTTGCTAACTTTATTCAACAAAAAATTGATATGTTTCTTCAGGTTCAACAAAGTTATAGGGCTTTAAAGTCATTTTTGAAAATAATTTTTCGCCAATTCAATTTTCTATATAAACATATTTTTTGCTGAATCTTTTACTGAAAATATATCCTGATTTCTGATTTGCCCCGAACCCTCCATTTCCCATTTGATTACATAGGAATGACGATTTTAAAAAAATCATCAAATTTATCATCAATTTTCGACCTATTGTAATTGAGGGAAAAAAATTAGAAAATTTAGAGGTATTGGAAATAAGGTCAAGTTACGTTTCCATCAATATTATAAGTTATTTCATCTCCGATTATGTAAATAACAATTTAAACCTAAAGAGGCTTTTACACGTAGTTCAATGGGGAAAAAAGGTTGCCAAACTTATGGAGGGGAGTGTATATGGTGATCTATTTTTTCAAATGTGTTGTGTTTATGCTTTGGCGGCGGCGGCGTAGATCGATCGTAAATCCCCCATAAGTGGACTGCATACAAATGATAAAGAATACCCGTAAACCAGTGTTCTTTTTCTGTATCTTTGTGATCAATCAATTCTTTGATAAAAGCATCTATGTAGTCGTTACGGTCCCCGTCTATGTATTTAGCTAGATGGTCTTTGTACTCTTTTTGGTTAACATCTCTTCTCAACTCAGCTTGGAGGTACTTCACGTACTCGATTCGAAAAATATCCCCGGGAATATTATCTCTTATCAATGGTGGAATTAAATATCCAAAAGCGACGTATTTAAAACATTTATTAACAATTTCATTCTGAGTGGAAAGGATCTGTTTGAACTTTGTGTCATTATAATCAAATCGATGTCCAAAGATAAGGCAGCAGATAATATTTGCGACCATATTATATATTAAGGGTCCTGCGTTAAATGGCCGTCCTTCACTCTTGCCTAACTCTTCAACCGCCATTAATAGCTCATCCTGAATCATGTCCTGCGCTTTGTTCTTTCCAAGGCCAAAGTCCCGTAGTGTACTAAGGGCAAACCTCCTTTGTTCCTTCCACTGGGCTCCGTCAGTAGCTGCTATACCTGGAGCAATAAGCTTAGCAGGCCCTTCATGATTCACAAAGTTGAATTCATCTTTACTATATGCTTCCTTTATATCGGTATGCTTGTTTAGAACAATAGCTTGTGTGGCACCGACTTTTATACTTAATATATCCGTTCCATATTTCTTCGACATTTCCAATAGACGCTTGGCCCCACTGTTGTCACCCTCAATGGGCATAAGCATAGAGAGATTGCCAATGATTGGCCATGGAAAGGGCCCTGTTGGAAGGATCCATCGACTTCGGTGTAAAAGTATCCATGTTATCAGCAAAATCACCACAAGTACAAGCAATGCCATTGCATTGTTACTCATTATACCAAGGAAATTTCTGAATGCAGACATGTTAATGAAGATGTATCATAAAATGTCCTCTAAAACCAAACGTTTTCAAACAGCTTCAAATCATGCACTGTAATTCACCACTGCATGTTAACACGAATTGTTATCTAAACAATGACGATAAGTGAGTCAACATTCGGTGCGACTCGTTCTTCGGTATGTAAATAATTAAAATTCAGCTCAGTTCAGTATAAAGTTAATCAGTTTTTTAAAATACAATTCCTAGACTTATACAATCTACATGGTGAAGGAAATAGAGATTATCCTATATGAGGTTCAGGATATTGGGATTATCCCGAGGCCAATATAATATATTTGCCCGAGGGCCGCAGGTCCCGAGGGAAAATATATTATATTGGCCAAGGGATAATCCCAATATCCTGAACCGACTATAGGATAATATGTTTATCCCATACCAATCTTGGTTATCTGGTTCACATTTTCAATCGTGGAAATATTTTAGAATATTCATGTCCAGTTTTGTTTTCTTGGCCGTGGGCGGATTTTCCTGTTCTCTCAAATATTCCCACATTTATTTCCCAAATATTTTGATTGATTAAGTGGATGCCCCTTCCCTTTTTTAAACCATCAAACAGATCCCGATAGTCTGTGTTTTCTCCATTGTCGTTTACAGTCATTACGCGAACGTTACAAATTATGAACAAATATGCGAGCGGCGATTATGACGTAGCGGGCAGATATACTATATCTGCCCGCTCGGAGCGGGACGTAAAGCTATATCTGCCCGCTGATGAAAATATAAGATTTTACAAACCGGCTTTATGTACCTGTAACACGTCCAAGTATAGGATAAAACGCCTTATTCAATATATGTATCTTCTATCTGAACCTCTATCATACACGAACATGACTTATTTATGATATTTGAGTCAGTTTATTTTTTATCCACATTTTCTTGGTTAACATGGGAATGCCGCTTTTCAAACATTCATCAAATTTATCATCAATTCTCGACCTATTGTAATTGAGGAAAAAAATTGAGAAAACTTGGGGGTGTTGGAAATAAAGTCAAATTACGTTTCCATCAATAGTATAAATATTTTCATCGCGGGTTAAGTCAATAAAAATTCAAAGATAAAGAGGCGTCAACACGTAGTTCAATGGGGGAGCAAAGGTTGCCAAACTTATGGAGGGGAGTGTTCTACTTACGTTACTATGTAACGTTATTTCTACTAAAATGGTCGATTTGTGGCAATCAAAACAAATTGAAATAATGATTTTGATTATTAGCGGATCTTCTGTAGCTTTTAAAGTCCAAGATAAGGTAGGCCTTTCCAATACTTTCGAAACATAATCCATACTCTATCTACGAGTAGTACGTGATTGGCCAAATGCGGATATATTTGAAACTACATTCAGATTACATAAAGAATTGTTACTTTTATGCAGCTGGATCATTCGAGGACACTCGAGGTTAGGAAAAAATTGATTAAACATTAAAAGTATATGATGGCGAATTATAATGATATCTTTATTAGCATTATATTACATAATAAACACATAACATATCACATGTTACTTTTGCAAATAGTCCAAAAATGGCGATTTATAGCAAGAGTATATCGAGCTAGCAAAAATCTGCAATTTGCCGTTTTGCAAAGCGGATTCACGTCATCAGATTCGTTTACATTTCCCTTCATTTACTCATAATGGTTTCCCAATCAATCCAATGGATTTCTATTTCTTTCATAATAATTTGATATCGATACGAGGGCGGCTAATAATCACGGCGATGTCATAGCGGTTTAATCAATGATGAAATGAAAGAGCTAGACACCTTATCAATGCTGATGTAATACCGATGAATAAACTAACAAGAATGGTTATAGATTAAAGAATATTTAGGGTGCAAAACGTTTTTCAGAAACAAAGTTGAAAAGTAAACAACAAAAGACACCCGATAAATGCCCAGAAACAAGGCAATTATGACATTGTATAATAGAGAAATTAAAGATTAACGTTACTCTGGAATTTTAAACAAAGGTTCATCATCAGCTGGGCATGATAATATATGTACTTTATCGAATGCAATGCAACCGTAAAATTGTCTTTGTTTCAGTGACATCCTGGTTCAACCTTTGTCTCTCGTTTTGATGGAATAATGCCCTATACGAAAGGGAAGAGTCGGAATGATTACAATTCAACAACTGCATATCTTAATTCCCTTTGGCTCACACGGTTAGACTATGAACACACCCGTCCGTTAATCTATCTGCCCGTCTACCTGTTCGTCCTCGCTCTGGTTTTAGGCTTATCGGGGGTCATAAAATTATTTGAGATGATAAAACCGATAACTTTCACAAAGATATCGCACTTTATATCATGTATTGACATCAAGCATACTATTTCACCGGTACGTCATACACGGAATTGTTGATCTCATGTTTACTGTATATGCCAAGCAGAAGTATGTGTACCCTTTGCATTCGTTTGACTTCACTTCTTAAAAGAGAGCTTCGTCTTCGTAGTTTTACTAGACTCTGCACGCAGGGTAAAGTATGTGGTGTCTCATAAGGAACATCAGAATGCGCACGCAAAATAAGAAGTATTTTGCAATTCACGGCTTTCAATCTATCTAAGTGGCCATTTATGATTTTGTCAAAAGGTGCAGATTATTGTAGTATACAATACTAGTAGAAATTGTTGATCATGAATTTCTTGATGTTTTTCATTTAAGATCAAATGTATTAATATATACAGCTGTATGTTGATGTTTGGTCTGCTTTAATTTTGTGTCTCTTTTGAATGCGAGTTTGTATTGTCCATGGTGAAAGTTCGTTGAAACAGCATAGTGTTGGAACAACACATGCCTTTCAATGCGATTCTATATTCTCTGTACCCGAATCCATATACTAGTGGATTTATGGCCGCATTACTCAGACCCAGTGCGAGCCCAATAAATAAGAGCTCGTTTATACTCGACCCCTTATATTCCAAAATAAGGTAAATCATCAAAGGAACCCAGGAAAATACAAAATAAAATATTACAAAACTGAGAAATATAGCAGCCCTCGTTTCTTTTCGTAACTTCGTGTTTTGTCGTTTTTCTTCTGTTGACATCGGGGCTATACGGCGAGCACTTCTGCGCGCCACTACAAGCACCTCTACGTTCAAACAGGCTGACACTAGGGTCACTATGAAAACGAGCACAATCATTGGAAAACCCTGTGCTTCTGGTATATTTGAAGAGTAAGCACAACGTAACCGTTTTGTTCGAAGTGCAATAGCGTATATCGTTGGATATGTCGCAGCCCCTAAAACACACGTTGAGAATAGCCCAACTATCCAAATTTTCATGCGAAATGGAGTTGCGTTTCTCTCATATAAAAACGGGTAATTTATAGCAACGAACCGTTCACTTGCGATACTAAACACAGTCAGCACCGAGAATGTAATCAACGTTCCCATCAGTATGTACGCACCCGGACAAAGAAATGTAAAGAATCCGTACTCCCCTAACGCATGCAGTGGTATCGCCAAAGTACCAAGGCAGAAGTCGCTAAAAGCTAAGCCTGCGACGAGAAAATTTGTAGTTGTTCGTAGTTTTGTTGTCCGAAAAATGGTTGCAATGATAGTTCCATTTCCAATCGAAGCCATAACGGAGATGACAATTTCGAAACTAACTATCAACTTATCGAATGTCGTCAATGAATACACCCGCGCGACTTCAGTACTATTATCCGTCATATTGGTTGTTGTTATACCACTGTCTCATTTTATTTTGCACGACTGTAGTTGTTTCTCTGTTCATCATTCGTATAGATATTCTCATTTGTGTTTTCATCAGCGATTCACCAACACTATATTTGACCGTTGACACAGCCGCTATAATGCTACATTAGTAGATATAAAATGTCAGGTTCTGGCTCGCCACGGGCCGCCACGGGCCCGGGGCTTTCAAAATCTCTGAGAGATAAAGATGAGCAGGAGATATAGATGAGCAGGAGATAAATTAATTGGATGGGGATTAGGAGATAACTTAATTGGATAGGGCTTTCATCTTAAATGTGTAAAAATGTTAGATAAGATGCGCATGACATTATTGTTATCTTAAATGGGTGAGAGATAAGATGCGCATGACATCATTGTTATCTAAATGGGTGAGAAATGTATTTCTTGGACTGAATAGTAAAGTACAAAATAAATCCCTTTAATATTATTTTAAATTTGGTATAATCCATTAACAGTGTTTACAATTCTACTTTCAATATTAACCCAACATTGAAAAGAATCAATAATCCTATTGAGCTGGTCAAACAAATACTGTTCACATAAAAGGAAAGAGAACTGGATTTTGGATTAAATATGTGTACAGATGAAAAGGTTTATTTATTTAAGTCCTATATTGAATTGACCGTTGAAAAGGTTTATTTATTTAAGTCCTAAATTGAATTGACCATTTGATCTTACTACTCTACTTGATTTCAACAATAATGGTCTTTTAATGTAATAATTGAATGGTGACATTTAATTGTGTCATCACAATGTTAATCCTTCATATTCTAGAATATCTTTTGTTTACAATGTTAATCCCCTTTTTCAAAAACAGATTATAGCGATGAGTCATTATTCTGGAAGGTTCCAGAAGTTTGACAGAAGAACCTATTGAATGTATCTTAAGAATATAAATAATCGTTCAACTTTCTAATCTGGAATGGTCAATAACAACAAGAACTACATTAATTCACGACATCAGTTTCTAAGAATATCACGACATCAGATGTTGATAAGAAGTTGATATTGATGCCACTTGACAATATATATTGAGTGAAATATTCAAATCTTTATCATTTCAATCCTCATACTTGATATATACACATCAACTAAAAACCATGAAACTAGTACCATATGTAGACAACCCAGAACACTGGTTGAAACTTATTAGAGCTGGTAGACAGAATAGATTGAAAGTATCTCAAACAGGAAGAGGGTGGATAGGCATAGATGACATTAAAGAAGATACTAAACCGGTACAAATCATTTCACCCATGACTGCAGTTGTCGACAGAGCAAAGGCACAATTGAAACGTCAACATGAAGATATGAAATATGAAGAGTATAGACCATCTAAAGAGAAACAACAAAACTCTGTACATATAAAGAAGAAACATCCATTTAAGCAGAAAAAACAAAACACTTCGAATACAAGAAAGAAACGGACATTCTTATACAAACCACCTGGTATCCCAGCAAGGATGGACGATTAAAGTTATTTGTATATAATACTGAACGATATGAATGAAAATAAATAACTAAAGTTTCAAATGTTGTTTGCTATTTACAGTCATTTACAAATGGTTTGAATATGTATGAACATTAGTTAGCATTACCTCATTAGCATCTGTTAGCATTAGCTTTAGCATCTGTTAGCATTAGCATTAGTATCTGTTAGCATTAGCATATGTTAGCATTATCATTAGCATATGTTAGCATCTGTTAGCATTATCATTAGCATCTGTTAGCATTATCATTAGCATCTGTTAGCATTATCATTAGCATCTGTTAGCATCATCATTGGCATATGTTAGCATCTGTTAGCATTAGCATCTGTTAGCATTAGCATTAGTATCCGTTAGCATTAGTATCTGTTAGCATTAGCATTACCATTAGCATCTATTAGCATCATCATTAGCATATGTTAGCATCTGTTAGCATTAGCATTAGCATATGTTAGCATCATCATTAGCATATGTTAGCATCTGTTAGCATTACTTGGCATTACCATTAGCATCTATTAGCATTAGCATCTGTTAGCATACATTTAAATTAGCATTATTGAACATGCCTTTGAACACATATACATAACAGAATGAAATTATGAATTGCATCCATTTTGTTATCAGTCTTTGAGGCGGTAACATGTATTACTGTCATTGTGGTAAAGAATTTAGACATGCTTCAAGTTTAGCGAGACACAAAGGCATGCACTCTGCACTAGGTAAAGAAGACATACATGTAGGTATGGACAAAGTGTTGCATCACCCCTTTACCATGTTGGTCACTGGCCCCACAGGCTGTGGGAAAACTACCTTTGTCAAGCAACTTTTGGAAAATGTAGAGCAACGCATCCAACCCCCTCCACAGCGTATTATCTGGTGTTTTGGACAATGGCAACCACTTTACATAGAGATTAAGAACACACATCCTGGAATAGAATTCATGATGGGAATTCCAGATGATTTAAACAGTCCAGATTTCTTAAATCCTAGAGTGCGTAATTTAATGATTGTTGATGACTTGATGTCAGATGCTACCAAAGACAGGAAGATCTCTGATTTGTTTACTAAAGGGAGTCATCACAGAAACCTGAGTGTAATCTGTTTACTGCAGAATATCTTCCATTCTGGAAGGGAGAATCGAACCATCAGCTTGAATACACATTACATTGTACTATACAAGAATCCAAGAGATCAAAACCAAGTAAGAGTACTTTCTCAGCAGATGTATCCTGGGAACAGTCACAAACTCTTAGATGCTTATAATGCAGCTACTCTAAAACCATATGGGCATTTACTGATTGATCTAAAGCAAGAAACCCCAGAGCATTTAAGACTGTGTTATGATAAGACTCATCAAACAATGAATGAGCATGATAGTAGTCATCTAAAGGGAGAACCATTTACTAAGACAGTACAATCCAATGACATAGCACTATCATATGATTTGAATTCTATTGAAAACCCATTTAAAGAGATGTCACAGTATGATACTTCAATAATGAAACCTCCATATCAGTTCACTGCGAGTATAAAAGATACTATCCCCAGCAACGTTATGCATTCTGACAACAAAAATTACAACATGAAAGAAATATGTCATTGTGACTATTGTGGCGTCATGTTAATATCAAGAATGGATCTACAGAATCATATCCAAAACTGTCCATTGAATGAGGATATAGACGACCCTCCAATGAAGAAGGTATGCACTGAAGGGTTTCAGGAAAACCCTGTGTATATACGGCTAAAGGATAAAGCTATTAATAAATTTAAAGATCAAATTGAAGAACAAGAGGCAAAATATATAGACAAACAGAAGGGGAATTCTGAGTATGATAGAAGATATATGGCGAATCAAAAATTCCTACCCAAAATAAGAGAAACGTTTAAGACATACTACAAATATTTAGTTGAAGATTTACTAGATTTACAATGTAGTCCAACACATAAAGAAATCATGGTAGACATCCAGCAATTAATGAGTACAGGCATACCGTTTGAAGATGCTTTTAAGAAGACCATGTTACACCACAACTATATGACAGAAGACATTATTAATGTAGGACCTTATGATGATGCAGATGTTTCAGATGAATCGTATACTGACTCTAGTGACAATGACGAAGCTAGTGAATCTAGTGATAATGAATCTGATGAAACCAATGATTCTGCTAGTGATAATAAAGATTAATTAGATTATGTGGTACTTTTGTTTGTAAAATAAATGCAAATAAATTAAACAATATTGTACATTAATTTTTTCTCAGTTATTTGATGTAGTAATTGATGTTTGATTTTTAAGATAACAATGATGTCATGCGCATCTTATCTCTCACCCATTTAAGATAACAATGATGTCATGCGCATCTTATCTAACATTTTTACACATTTAAGATGAAAGCCCTATCCAATTAAGTTATCTCCTAATCCCCATCCAATTAATTTATCTCCTGCTCATCTATATCTCCTGCTCATCTTTATCTCTCAGAGATTTTGAAAGCCCCGGGCCCGTGGCGGCCCGTGGCGAGCCAGAACCTGACATTTTATATCTACTTACATTGATTAAACATTCCTTACGTACATAGGTTAGAGGTACATAGGTACTCTTTTTCTCCTTTTGTATCTATTATTGATGTATTGCCCATTGCTTTGATAACAGTTAGCAAGTTCAATGCAAGTATATATATACTTCCAATCCAGAGATCAATCGACCATATTTTCCATTCTCAATAAAACAACGGTTCCTTGAATTTACGTACATCTTTTCATAATGCGTCCGATCCTCGACAATACAAGTATCCCATTAAGAAACGAATTGCCTAATTGTATCTTCGTCATTGTACCTACTTATTTACCTCATACAAGTCTCTCACATATCGAGGTAAATAAAAGATTGATACGTCCAAAGAAATTATCAATAAATGTTATTCGAATACAGTATTAACAGCGCACTTTAATTCACTATTCTGTTTTTTATAGACAAATGTTATGAACACCACTTTTTCAATACAAACGTAACACACACGAATTGATCAAAAATATACATGGCATAAAATCATAAGTCAGTTAAATGTCACAGTATGTACAATATTGATAATGTGTGTATATTCAGAAAAGCTTAGTCGGGGATCAACTTTCAATTTCGATTTCAGATTCGATCAGAATCCTGAGAACATTTCCCATCAATTATTTACTGTCAATATCGTTGAATTTGAAGAACCGACCCATTTTTTGACACGAATATCTCAAAATTAGGTCAACATACAGTCTGACGTCAAGAAATGGTGACCGGATTTTACAATTTATGTCTTGAGCTTTTAATTATCGTCCAAAGGCTTCGTGAAATTGGCTTGGTCAGACGATTTGACAAGTTTACAGCAACAATTCAAAACTAAATTCATAACTACCCGATTGCGATTTGGCAATCATGAGATGTTTCGCTAAATATATTCAATCAAAACTATTTTCTCATTTGTTTCAAATTTTCATTGATTTTATAAACATCGTATTTATCAAGGTTATCTACACAATTAATGTAATGTTATTTATATCGAAGTTTGGTGCGTTATTTCACAAAATTTACTCCGTATACTCTGGTGAATATTTCGAGGCGAGATCATTGAGTCAGTGTGATATTTCAATCCATTTCTGGATAGTCCGTGGTATTAAGTGTAATAAGTTATTTTCATAAGGCACCGATGACATATCTTTTTAAGGACATTTCATTATACTTAAAATCAATTTTATCATCGTCGCCTTTCTTTTAAATAAAAAAAAACATTATAGTTTTATTTTGAAAATATCTTAAATAGAATGTTTTTATGGTATACGTATAATCCAGTTTAAGGGAAATTTGATTTTTTGCATTGACTACGTAAGTGAATTTAGAAGTGAGTGGGCGTAATCAGTCCAGATTCAGTGCACTGCGTGTAAGAGGCCAGGTACAGTTTAAAATGTAATTTCTTGTGTGTTTAATTTTCAACTATAGAACGAGTGAATAGGGTGTACTTAGATCAGCTTAGAGGGTAGTACACATGGCAACCAATCGTCTTTTGTGCAACAGTGATTTTGGACAACTTCCCAAGTGTCAAATCGATAAATACAATAGAAAGGTAAAGTACTCTTCTTTGTTACAACTGTATATTCTATAAAATAAAATACAGTTCATTATATTGTGTTGCTACCTATTGTGGGGTTTCAAACCCTAAAAACGCTCACTCAATGATTATATACTAGGTGAGAGTGGTATGCATTCAATTATTAATGTGAGAAAGCCCTCATTACAAGGTACCGATTTTGATACTCGCCACACTTTCTGTTTTCCAATTACTCAGATGCGAGTATGTAGTTACCAGTTTCGACACCAGGTGGCTGATTCGGGGTAATTTACATGGCAGGGTATTACAAAATGTCCTTAAACTTGAATATGCATCAGTTTTAGTGGTTCACTTTTCATATTACCCTTATGTATCTGATAGTTATACAAATTTAAATATGTCCAGTAAAAGAAAATATTATCTGCCCAACACAAGAAAAGATATTTCACTTTTTGTGTTTTTACAACATGGGGTCTATGGGGAATCTCCCCGACCCAAAAGTCCAATTTTCAAAGAAAATTAAATTTGCAAAGTTGATAAACTCTTTTCAAAAGTACATTTTTAAATGTAATTTTACATGTATATTCCAAATATGACATCAGTTTGACTGAATTGTGAATTTTTAATGACGTAAATCAAGATTATTTCAACTCGCATCTGGGATATTAGAACCAGGCATCTCTAGATCTGTAGTTAATATGTGGGGCTAGATAGAAAGTAGACTTAAACAGCTTTTTAGAATTGTTCACGATGAACGTTTCCTCAGGATTGATATTTAGTATTCGCAATATGTTCGACAGTTATGAAGAATCATGTCCAGCTTAATTAACGATTTACAATTTATATGCATGGTGCTAGGCACTTTGATACATAACATGTTCCAAACAAGTTAATTATAACACAAGTTAATGTTCCTCTGTATTTTCCCCATTAACGCATATTAATCATAATCGAAAAATGTAAACATTGAAATAGTAAATAATGTTAAATATGTCTACTTAAATAAACTTCGATAGGAATCGTTTGGATAATCACTAAAATATTACAGTCCGGGTTTTAATCAGCAGAGCAACTTTCTTACCTTTCATGAATTTCGACGATAACTCAAATATTACATGAATTTAAATTAATATAAACACAGCAACGTTCTTAGCAAATGAAATGCCATCGTTTTGTGTTGGTGAGTCTCGATCTCACTGTTTATATTTCATTGAAATGGCTTTCTGCTAGAACAGTCTAAAGATCACTTTACTTCACCTCAAATGTTGCTCTGGGTCATCGAAAGAATTCTCAATCAACTCAAGTGTACTCGAGGTGATCGAGTTATCATCATCGTGTCTTTTACATTCAATAACATTAATGACAACTGGATGATTAAATATAACGGTCCTTAATATAAATGGGGATTATAATTGATCCGGTAATGATCAAAGGAGATCTTCTAAAGAATATTGTGTTTGATAATCTAATTTTATAAAATTGCATCGTTTCCCCAGAACATTATCAGAATTTATTTTCGTTAAAATAATGGGTTTCCTAATTATTTGACCTTCGGGGCATCCTATCTTACATATGTGATAGGTTGATCGGTAGAAGGATCCAGCAAGATTAATAAATGGTGAAAACTTATCATTTTTATTTAGCCATACGTAAAATTATGATACCGCTGGAGAGGTTTATAGATTGTATGTTTAAAGTGTCTCACATATTCGATCAAAATTTGCCATGCAAACATGTTAGTCTACTTTACTGGCCCCCCTTGCTGTAACAAGGAACACAAAACACATTAAAATGTAAACATAAACCAATTAGTCAGACGATCACTTCACTATGAAAGTTAGGGGTGTTCAAGGCAAATGTGTATTAGCAGAATACGCTGTGTGCATGGACTAACACAATGTCAGTGGTCATTTACTGTGTCAACTTAGTAACCCTTGCATATCGTGCTCACTCAAGTATTGAATACATTTTTTTGTGATCTAAATGTTTGTGGTTTATAAAAAAATGTGATATATTTTAGTTGGAAATACACTAATAAATATATTCATTCAAACAGCACTAGAATGCTGGAAGAAAGAGCAATGGTGACAAAATGCAGACCGAATTTTCCGTAAGGGTTACAAACATTTCTGGACACAATCATACATGTACTTCATGTGTACTGTTATTTTTAGTGCTGTATTTATAGATATAATTTCACGTATTAAAATCATATTTTCCAGCAATGACTTCAAATTCGGAACCACCCCCATATCACATTTTCTTCAATAACTCCAAACATGTGTAAACATTGACCATGTGCATATAAATTCAGATTTCACGAGCTCTTTTCTATTCGAGTACCTCATACACCCCTGCATGGATTTGAGTTGGATTCGCCTTTTATACGTGAGCCGGTACACATCGCAAACGCTGATTGGATAAAGATTGCGAGAATCTTTAAATAGCGTCGCATCGAAAATATAGATGGTGCGTGTAGAAATTGTCAGCGGCAAAGGAATCTGGAATCGCTCGATCGCTTACAACTTGTTGTTTGGCTTTACAATGTTTTTCAATTACACAACGATATGGACAAAAGTAGATATAGGCATTATCACAGACATAGAGTGTGACAAAGTTGCAAGCAACATGTCCAATTGACCTAGCCATGTATTCCTTACGATCTCAAATATGATACGTGCCAAAAGATCCGGAATATGTAACGATAGACATCGATCTAGTTATTTAAGATTCCAAGTGAAAGAATGGGAGGGGAGAGTTGTTTAAATTCTTCCGGTAACCGCATTGATTTTATAAAATGATGCATTATTGTAAAAAAAATATGAATTCGTTGAAATTAATTTACGTTTATTACAATAACTGTTGTTGATTATTTGCATCTGTGTAACAATTTACGATTTGCCTTTTTGTAAGTACAGTGTGATGGACAATAAAAGGCGCATTTTTATACAATGTGTCCATGCATAATAGTTACACTGAGTTCACTGTACGATTTGAAGCTTATTGCTAATTGGATTTATATGGAAATAACAACCAGATCAGTGTTGAAATTAGGATTAACAATATATGTTTAGTGTGGCCATATTTATGACAACTCTCGTTTACCTTCTTCAATAATATCCATGAAATCATCTTAAGGATATACTATCCGTCCGTATTTCGTGGTTAATTCTTTTAAATAATGATTAATATAATGTGAATTCAGTAGAATAAGAAGCACTGCTTTAAGCATACCTAATAACCCCCAAGAAATACTTTCGATCTGTACTATCCCCTGGGAAATCTAACACTAACATATCTCTGTTCTAGATGTCACTGCGTCCACGAGGTTGGAGGGCATCTTAGAACGCCTTGTTTGAATCTGCCGATATTTTGCAACAAGTTGCAGGATATATTCATTATTGGTAATATCTCGATACATGTTAACATTTTATTTGAATAATCGACTAACAGCCGCATATGGATTATCAAATAGACTTTATCAAGTACGTAAAAGGCGTGCCTCTGAAGATGAAATTATTGTTTCGCGGAATATGCCATACATTCATGGTTGTGCGTTATTTGTCCGCAGGTGAGTATGCCATATTCCGCAGTGAATATGCGATACATTGATTTCAGTGAATATCCGATACTTCCCTAGGGAACATGCAACACTCACCTGTGGTATATGGCATATTCTGCAGGTGAGTATGCCATATTCCGCAGTGAATTTCGATTCATTGATTTCAGTGAATAGCCGATACTCATTGCGGAATATGTCATACTCGCCTAGGGAATATGACATACTCACCGGCGGAATATATGCCATATACCGCAGGTGAAAACGCGATACAGAAAGTCTCGATTTGGTCGGTCAAAAGAATCGATTCTAAATATAAAACTACGCTAGATTGCCATGATTACTTTTAGCGCTTAGAGTACTAATATATGAATCCTGGATTGATAAATTAAGTATATTTATTAGTTTGATTGCTGAATGATACTTCTGAAAGTATCAGAAATGTGTAAATTTTGATTGCAGTTACAACAATATATTAACCCTAGAAGCCCTAAGGGGGGTCAAAATGTTCTGTTCTGTTCAGTTTTTTCCCCATAACTTTTTATTGGCATCTGGTAGGGTCTTCAAATTTTCAGTAGCTGAAGCTACAGATATATTAAATGTTTTCTGAAAAAATCAGCAGAATTGTGCTTAGGGTAATTGATTTATTATGATGTAATCATCAGTTGCAATAGACAAAATCGGAAAAAGCTAGCAGTATTTCTACCATACATGTTATCTTTAGAATAAGATTTCACATTCTTCCAAAATCATAGTTGTCAATGTAATTACACCAAGTTATAGATAATTGAATGAAGTAAATTTCGGAAAGTTTGAACATCCTAGCTTTACTAATTTGTTATTAATCTATTATGATGTAACCATCAGCTCCAATAGACAAAATCAGAAAAAAGCTAGCACTAATTCTACCATACGTGTTGTCTTAAGAATAAAATTATCCAATCTTACATCATCGTAGTTGTTAAAGTTTTTACACCAAGTTGTAGATAATTGAATGAAGTATATGTGGAAAAAGTTTGAACATCCTAGCTTTACTAATAGAAAAGTTACAAGGGGGGTGCCCTTTTGATCCCCCTTAGGTGTTTGCGTGACTATTTTTACCTTAGGGCTTCTAGGGTTAACATGCGTTATTTTTGAGTTTTTTATCAGGTCTTTGTCAACTGTTGATTTGATTGTGAAAGTCACTAATAAACTTCACGAACGTAGGTTTGTTTACCTATGCGTAATACTGTTTACCTTGAAGTGTGTTTTTGCGTTTAACACATACATGAAAATACGCCAAACAATACGGGTACCACTTTGTATGTTATTCAGTTGCATTAATTGATATATTGATGTGCACATTGGCACTTTTGAGCATGTTAATACAAGTTTTTACACTCTTAGCAGGAGACAGGTTTTCGAAAAATCTGCTATCTAATTCACTTGATTATACTATGGATATTTATTTCTGCTGACATTTTAACACCACATCTTAGCAGAATGATAATAAAACACAAAACAACTACTAAATTCCACTTGTTATTTCACAGGAGGTAAAAATGCACACTGCCTAGATTCTTTGTAAGGGTCGTCAGACATCGGATTGGCCGCCATATTTGAAATGAAAATATCACTAAATAGAGCTTTGCGCATATCAGAACATTTCGACTGTATACCGCATGTGAATCTGTCATACAGCGCAAATAAATATGTCATATTCGTTGAAGAATATGACATATATTTGAATATAGTTTACGCGTAACTATATCCATTGTCCTCTATCCTCATAGAGATACATGCCAAAACGCACTTGAACAGTAAACTTGTCTAGCGTTCGTGTGTCTGAAAATCTACAATTGCAAGGGATGATTTCAATTTTGAATGAACGAGACTGGCGACAAGATCAACAGTTGTATTCTAAATCATAAATTAGAGTCCCTGCTATTAACAATCGGTAATTTGAAACTATTCAGCAAATAATCACAAACCTGTACCACATGAAACTTTATTGCACTGTGTTTTGATGATAACTTTTCTAACCAAGACAAAGCAATGATTCAATGCAATACACGTAAAACATTTTCTAAATTATTAAAACATTTCGATCATCGATATTTACAGGGTCGTTTGAAAATTGAATCGGAAGGTGCAATCAGCTATAAGTCATATTTTCGATGTTTCATCAATCAAATGAAAAAATGGTCCCAGACGGTTTTCTGAAATATTGCTTATCATGTCACCCAAATAAGACAAATTAACAAATGTGAAAGCCCATCCGGTTTTTATATCAACGATTGAATCATGAGACTATGATTAACCCAGAGAGCAGAGGCTATAGCTTAAAGAAAGACACGATTTCTGAATGACAATGGTCTGTTTTTGCGAATGCTATCTGAGATCCAGAAGTAAGATAAACCATGTCATCTATTCTAAAATTACTTTCAGTTTCAAAAGTATTGGGAATGTTTTAATTTATTCAACATGAAATGAAATGTGTTGTTAACCCAATGTATGAAGGGGGGGGGTCAAATTGGCTTTATCCCCCCCCTCTCAAATTCAAAAACGTATCGTTATGCTGAAGAAAATACAAAGTAACCAGTATAGCTCTGATAGGTACTCATTTGGCACATTCATAAACGTTGAGCCACTATTGACCATTTTTTTCAAGAATTTGAAGGTACTCGTTTACCCCCCCTATCACACCAAACTTGTTCTTACCCGTTCTTGCCAGTCCTACGAAAATGTCGTAAAACGGGCTCAATCTGGCTGCGGTCGGGATATATGTCTAAAATAATTAGCTACTTCGTTCATAAACAGTCTTCAATATGTCCATCTCATTAGCAGTTCGTTCAGGTCGCACCACGTCGGTGTGCAACGTAGTATAAACCGTCCCTTAGTCTAGAAGATCATCATGACCTGATTACAGAACGGTATGGTCGCCATCGAATTTTGAATCGATTCAAAATTTTAAATCACATACCCCGTCCGGGAAAGTCCATGAAGTTCGTAAATAGACCGTAGAACGTTGTGGCTACGTTCATTCAGTTCGCACACAGTTTAAAACCGATCCGGCAACGTTTTGACGCTCACCAGAACATTTTGAGCATGCTCTAAGTGCTAGAGGACCTACTCGTTCTAGTAGTTTCATGAAGTTTGTAAACAGATCCCAAACGGTTCTTAGTAGGTTATTAGTACGTCAAATCCGTTCGTGCACAGTTTAAGCCCGTTTTCGAGAACGTAGTGAGAACTAGTTTGGTGTGATAGTAGGGTTAAACGTAGTTGTTACGTTCTGCAGTCAGAAAGAGGGACAATACATTTTAAAAGAACCAGGCGTACTGTGGAACTGTCGTACTTATTTCTTCTAATGCCTTGGTCACATTTGCCCCGATGTTCCCTCCCGCGCCCGGCCATTGAGTATTGTGTTCAAAATTGAATACAATATTGAACAAAACACCCAATCGGCCTGGCGCCTGCCGATGGATCGGAGCATATGTGACCAAGGCATTATAGGGGAAGCACCACGTTGCGGAATCGGGCATGCCTGATGACCGATGACAGAAAACATCGCGTTTGATTTTATTGCCATCGGGATAAGATGGATTATAAATTATTTTTGCACGGAATACACACTACCCTACCACGTGACCACGTTTAAAAGGGGAACAGGGTACAGCTAAGTTGCAAATGGAGGACGTTGGTTTAATTCCATATTTCTGAACGTAAAATACATTTTACATTTATTTCTAGTGTTCTACCAGACACAAAATTGATTCATCAAGCAGTTTGTAGAATATTTTTGGCAAAAAAACACTATAGGCAAAGATAGATAATAGCGGGCGCAGTGAAGCAAAACTCGAATGCAATACACGATACATTTCAGTAAATCTATCAACGTACAGGTAGCATGTAAGTTTCCCTTCGAAAATGTTACATTGATATGAAACAAAAAAACAGTTAACTGTTATATAAACTGCGTGTCATCGTGTTATAGGAGGATACGTTTTCTAGTATGTTATTCAACTGTATTTTTTTTGAATTTGAACAAAACATTTTAAATGATCGGTTTTTGAAGACGGTGTGAAATTAGACCATTCAAGGGGTTAAATAGAAAGATTCTTCACATGTAGTTCAGGCAATTTTAATTATTCTGAGTGGCGGATAGTCATTAATATTGATAGTGGGTAGTAATTTATCATTAACGTGTTAATATTTAATTTCGTTATTTTATTTCGTTTTTATACCCTAGTAACACGTATAATCTAGCGTTCTTGTTAATTTAATGCCTAAAATACATACGACCTGAAAGCCCGTGTCTAAATCTACAAAGTAATGTTTACTTTATTTAGATTAAATAACAATTGATGACACCTCAAAGCATCAACAGGCGGCCTTTTTAGCATTGCTTTCACTGTTTGCAACGTAAATGTACATGAGGTCGGGACATAGTATGTCTGTATAATCAGCTTACTTTCTCGCTCCCTGTACTATTGAATAATTTACATTCCTTGTACCCTGTATTGATCAACTTTTGCAACTGTGTACCGTGTACTATGACATATCAAATATTTTAAAATTTAAAACGATATTATTTACATTCTTTCTTCAACTCTCATATAACTTGGAACATGGACTTCACTATTGCACCACTGAAGTGTTGCGAATAGCAATATTGACTCACTCCGAGCACCAAACGTATTAACCTTTTGACTAAGCAGTTGATATACTCAAAAGCGACATGGTTGAAAGCCAAAAGATTCGCGCATGCGCGATCGAGGTAGGGTAGTGTGGAATAGGGACCCAAATGCTTATGTTTTGAGAACGAGTTGAACTGTTTGAAAATTAGGTAGATATTTCAAAACATAATGGGACGTATTGATTGAGCACAAGGTATAACTCCATCTATGGTTTAAACTGATAAAAATACGTTACTAAACTGCTTGCAATATTTAAACGAGATAAAAGCGCAATTTAAACGATCTAAACTTGAAAGCAACGTACTGCGAACTAGAAAAAGACGAAATGGAGGAATTAAGAACTACTTATGACCGAGTTTGCAAAAATACGAATAGTTATCACACCAAACTAGTTTTCAAAGTTTGCGAACTAGTTTTAAATTGTGTGCGAACGAAATGAATTGATTGCAACTTCCTACGGTCCATTTACAAACTTCATGGATGTGCTCGGACGGGAAGATGATATATAATTTTGAAGATGACGACCATACCATTCTATAAATAGATTTTGTGACAACTTACTTCAAACGAGATGACCTATTTAGACCATGAAGGTAATTGCCGTACTTTGTACCCCAGGGACGCGTTAACGACGTTGTGTGATCGAATATCAATTACAAGACATGTGCCCACCGACATGGTGCGACGTGCAAATTGCGAATGAGATGGACGTATTGAAGACTGTTTATGAACGAAGTAACTAATTATTTTAGATATATTTCCCAACCACAGCCAGATTTAGCCCGTTTAACTACTTTTTTTGTTGAACTCAAAGAACGGTTGAGAACTAGCTTGGTGTGATAAGGGTCCTATATGCCCTCTAATCAGATTTCTATACTTAGTACACCTCTTTCCAGAATTTGACTCTCCTGTAATAGTTTCTTTCATTTTATGTAAAAGTTCCAAAATCTGTTCGATAAAAGCTGTCCACTCCTATCCTTGCTACACGAACGATATGACCCAGAGAAACGCATGCGCAAATTGCAATTACAAATAAGTTAAATATAAAAAGATGTCGCTTACATTAAAATTCATTTATTACATAAATATACATTTTGTTGAACTCTAAGAACGGTTGAGAACTAGCTTGGTGCATCCTTCTTCAAAGGACTTCATTTATGCTTAAATTCAGTTATATACCTGTAAAATACCCTTGCAGCAAAGATGACTTGGTGTGAAAGGGGTTTATTATATTGATGATGTTGTTTGATTGCACTCTATGCCTTGATGTTTATATTTCTTGCTATTGTTGTGTAATGGCTCTTTGGTCTTTAGTCTTTCGCATTTTGACACACGATCCTACCATCTATTCCGATAGAAACAACACATTGGGGCTAATTGCAAAAGTTCACAAAATTGAATTGCACATAACACTGACTGCAATATCAAAGAGCAAGTGTGCTGAAATATGTTATGCAACCTTTGAACGCTAATCTTTAGTGATAGGTTTAGCGTTGATATCTTAACTTAAAACCGTCTTCATAATGGGTTTTAAGAACAATCTCGTTAGGTTTGTCATGTTTCAAGAGCTTGGATAATATTTGCCAATTTATCACTGGAGCCAAGATAGTGTTCCCTCAGAACAGTAATATGTGTTAATTACATATACGTCACCTCTCCCTAAGTCCTTCTACTTCAGCAACCCATTTTCTTCCCTACCTGTTGATCAGATGTCATAATCACTGTGTTAATATTTCGCATATACTGATATGAGTTCGATTAGAATACAATGGAGTAATCCTGCTTTGAAGGAGTCATAGAGATACACAAGAGCCGAACATTTGATTAACGCCAAAGAGGAATTCAATCTAACTAATCAAGATCTGAAAAGTATTTTACGAGAGGGTCATCTCTTCACAGTTTCCATGTAAGACATTAATTAAGTGATAACGTGATAAGATTGAATAAAACTCGGTTTAATGTTTCAAGTTGAAAATCCGATCAAAGAAGTCCAGTTAATATATGAGCTCCGGATATTCAAGAAAGTGATATATTGTAAAAATGAAGGAAAACTACTTTATTTTCGTTTTAGTCACAATACATGCACAGGTACAACCAACAAGGTCGATCTAAACTGAGTTATGAAAATCGTAGCTGAATTCGTTATTGCTTATTGTGTTTAGTGTTATATTGTAGCAAGTCGTGCATGATTTCCCCCATCGTCTTCTATCCCTTTCTCCTTCTAGAGGTGATGCAAATTTAAGTCCTAAGAATTGAGGTTACGACGGGGGGATTTACAAGGAATACACCAAGACTATGTGTTTCAGAAATACTTTTTCCGAATAAGAATCTGGCATAACATTATTTAGGATACAATCGATCAAGAAGTTCAAAATATTATAGTCATATCTGACAAAAGTCTACATTTTTTGTGTTATTATTAATCTTTCGAATATTATTTTTGTTTTAAATACATGAACCCTCTTGGGAGCGATGTTTGACAATAATTGTGTACGTAATTTACTCTTTACGTCATTTACATGTTAATTATAAGGTCTTATTACAAAAAAACTGAGTGTGACAGTGTCACTCTTAATAGCTCCACTGTTTTGTTGAACATTGGATTCATAGATCTACTATGCATTTCTGACATATGGAGATACGTAACCTGATTATACATTCCACCATAACACTTCAAAATCTAAAATTCAGAAATCGCCATATGCTCGCGTGATCATGTCGCTATGGGCATTCTGGGAATCGAATTGTCGTTATTATATCATTCTTTATGTAACGCTTGAGAGGGACTTACCGGAATAGTAATGTGATATATTTAAAAATGTACGTCTTCTTGTCAAAACACAAAAGTAGTATAACAATATTAAGCAATGAAATCAGAAAGTAATCTGCGATCGAGGCAATCATGCAAATTCATGCAAAGCTGATGTTATTGTTGTTGTTGCTGCTGTTGTTATTGTTGATGTAAAAGTGTATGTTATCTATTTTGCCTAGTAACTGTCAGTCTCTAATTAAAATAAAACACAAAATTAGTAGTAATGCGTGTAGATGACATGTAAAACTGTTTATGCTGAGTGTGCAATGTTTGTTTTTTCGAGTGCCCCCTCCAATCCTTTTTACCATGGGCTTTCAAATAATTACTCACCTTGATCCATCAAGGTATTTCCTTTAACAGTATGTTCCTACTGATGATATTAAACAATAAATGAGAATGAATAGAATGACAATATTGGGATTGATAGAACGAGGTGAATTGTTCATTTGTTCTTTGATTGGTTGCAGATGTTATGAATTAGGAGAAGTGCAATCCTTTGCAGGATAATAAATATACTAGAGTCAAATATTGCCGCAAAACAATTGAGTTTTATGGACTAGGGATTAAAGGTGAGACATAAGTGCTGCGTTTCATGCTTGAATTATCTATTCTTTGATTGTAATCCACTCGAAGTAAACAGGATCTACGTCCAATAGATCACGAATAGAAAGATGGAGACATATCACGAAGTTGATCAAAACTATTGTCCCCGGAGAATCTTAGCTCCGTCGATGGTCGACGATTGTGTCGATGTAGTTATTCGTAAATAGACCGTTGAAATAGAATGTTCCAATTACGTTCATTCGGCTCGCTCACAGTTAAAACCAGTTCGACAGTTCAACGCAGCGACAACTGGTTTGGTGTGATAGCTATTTTTGCTTACTCATCATAACCCTACTATCACACCAAACTAGTTCTCACTACGTTCTCGAAAACGGACTTAAACTGTGCACGAACGGATTTGACGTACTAAGAACCAACTAAGAACCGTTTGGGATCTGTTTACAAACTTCATGAAACTACTAGAACGAGTAGGTCCTCCACAACTTAGAGCATGCTCAAAATTTTCTGGTGATCGTCAAAACGTTGCCGAATCGGTTTTAAACTTCTTTCTCATAATAAGTCCCTGAATGAACGTAGCTACAACGTTCTACGGTCTGTTTACGAACTTCATGGACTTTCCCGGACGGGGGATTAGTGTGTGCCAAAACTCCAGAAAATCACAAAAACCTATGTTGTGGTAGCTTACTATGAAGTGACCCATTCTCATTATAGATTGGTCCATCAACTATTCATTTTTACTTGTCTGCACTCAAAAAGGTGACACGAATGGGCTAAACGGCTTGCCACAAGGTGCAACCATCAAAAAGATGAGTTTGATGAAAAATTATTTTTTTCAAATAATAGCAATGGGTATACAATATAGGAGGCAAATTTGATATTGATAAGTATGATAGTCCATTTGCGTGTGGCCATTTTTATAAAAAACAATAATTGTTAAGAATTATATATTTCCTACCTGAAAATACCATCTTAATTCAAAAGTCATGGTTGTTAATAAAAATATTCCTATTTCACCTATATAATGTTTTCAAAATATTTCAATTGCCATTATATTCATTGTTGGCAAAGTAAATAAATATAAGGGCTCACACAAGGATCAACTTTATTTGCAATATTTTCATATTTAGTGATGTTTTTTAAAAATATAAGGTTAAACACAATTTTATTTGTTTAATGTTTAACAATATAAACATAGTGTGTTTATTCTATTGTTTCGACTGGAAAATCGCAATTCATTGCTCTTCCTCTTAGAACGGCAGGGGATATACAAGTACATAAACAGTCTTAAAAAACGTTGATCCTTGTGTAAGCCCTACACTTATTTACTTTGCCAGAAACTGATATAATGGTTATTCGTCGGTATGAAAATCATTTCAAAGGTAAAATAGGAAGAATGTCATTGAACTTGGAATAAAAAGCATTATATGGTTAGAAATACCCAATTTTTACCATAATTGTTTTTAATAATATAACCATATACTAATGGACTATGTTTACATTTCAATAACCGATGTGCATTATATTTTGCATGTTTTACTGCAATTATTTGTAAAAATATTTTTAAATCTTACATTTTTGACTGTAAAGCGAAGAGACAATGCTCAAATGGCCCATTCTTATAGAAAAATAATACATTATTGTAAAATTTTTTAGTTTTCCTGGAATAAAGTATGTACTTTTGTGATTTTTAGAAAAAAGACATGACAAGGAATGACATGAGCCAACAATATTCTAAAATTGAAACAATTTTTTTTTTTGAAATTGGTCACCTATTTACTGGGTGTAAAGTAAGTGTAAACTGAGTGTAAACTTAAGTGAAAACTAAGTGCGAACTGGATGTAAAGTAGATGTAAACTTAAGTGTAAAGTGGGTGTATACTAAGGTGTAAACTGAGTGTAAATTAAAGTGTAAATTAGCTCATTTGCATATGAAATTGGTCACCTATTTACTGGGTGTAAAGTAAGTATAAACTGAGTGTAAATTGTAGGTGTAAAGCCTTTGTAAATTTTGATATGGGGGGAATTTAAACTCATTTTTGCACTTTGAATCATTAATAACTTCACCAATTTATAACATATTGTGAATCTTTTGGGAGATTATTGTATTTGATATTGTAAGGAATAGATTGGTAGGTCAATTATACATGTTGCTTTCAATTTTGTCACCTCTATAGATCAGATTCTGCCTTTAAAACACCAAAATTGCTAGATATTGACCTTGAAATTACCTACACCCATTCATAACATAATCATTGGTTGTGAAGGGTCACACCATCGGCAAAATATCTTAAAATGCCTACTATCCTACATAGTACATATTGATATTTTAAACTTGAAATGACCCTGACTTTTGACCTATGTTGAATACACAGTTTATGAACAAAACATACGAAGTTGAAAACTGATCTTTTTGAAATGAAATTGCTGCTAATGTTTCAAAACTAAGGTATCTTTATTGCAAAAGTAATATTTAAATTGAATAAACCAAAAGAGATAGACTTGAATTATCTAATTTTCCATCAGATTTAGTAAAATTATAACTCTTAAGTAAATGTTGCAATGAATGCTCACACATATCTTGTTGTATATCAATCTAGTGCAACTGCTACAGGTATCACTCTGACACGTACATGTATCTGTGAACAAATCAAACTTCTTTGATGTTGATGTAATGCAAATTGGTATCTTTTAATATGACGTCCGTAAGATAAACCATTAATACTAGGATTGTCAAATCTTGAATTAATAAAATCAATTCCCGTCTCATCACTGTCACACCCATTACTACAAGATGATGTCTCTTAGATCACTGTCTGCAAGCTATAAACTAAAAGAATCAACTTCACTATCTGCTGCATCGCTATATAAATATAGTAGTATATAGAGGGTTGTCCTGGAAGTGATGCACTATATGCTCGTAACACTTTTTTTTATTCAAATATATATCCAAATAACCATTATATAAGTTTTTGGCAAAGTAAATAATTGTAGGGCTCACACAAGGATCAACTTTTTGAAGACTTTTTCGTACTGGTGTAGAATCTCCTGCTTGCAAAGCAAGGGCGATGAATTGAAATTTTTCAGTCGAGACAAGAAAACAAACATATAATTATTTTTTCTTCAACAAATAAAAGATAAAATTGAGTTTACCTTCGTATTTTTTCAAAACATCACTTAATATGAAAATGCCGTGTACAAAGTTGATCCTTGGTTGAGCCCTATAATTATTTACTTTGTCAAAAACTAATGAAATGGTTATTGGTATATTTAAAAAACATTGACTATATAAAATAGGAATAATATCCTTGACAACAGTAACTTTTTAATTGAAATCGCATTTTAAGGTCATAAATATCCAATTTTTTACCATAATTGTTTTTCATAAAATTACCACACCCAAATGGACTATTATTACACATCAATATCAAATTTGCATCTTATTTTGTATACTTACAAGTATTATTTAAAAAATGTATATTTTTCAAACTCATCTTTTTGACGGTCGCACCTTGGTGCAAGCCGTTTAGCCCTTTCGTGTCACTATTTTGACTGCAGACAAGTAAAAATGAATAGATAATAGATCAATCTAAAATGACTATTGGTCAATTCATAGTAAGCTACTATAACATAGGTTTAGCCTAACTAAGCCACTTAGAAAGCAATTTGGCACACACTAGATGTGATTTAGAATTTTGAATCGATTCAAAATTCGATGGCGACCGTGCCGTTCTGTAATGAGGTCATGATGACCTTCTAGACTTAGGGACGGTTTATACTACGTTGCACTCCGACGTGGTGCGACCTGAACGAACTGCGAATGAGATGGACGTATTGAAGACTGTTTATGAACGAAGTAGCTAATTATTTTAGACATATATCCCGTTCGCAGCCAGATGGAGCCCGTTTTACGACATTTTCGTAGGACTGGCAAGAACGGGTAAGAACTAGTTTGGTGTGATAGGGGGGTAAGCAGTCTCTATTTCGTCTACCCGGCGTATCAAGGCAGTTCCACCAATTAGTTCAATCTACTTCTTTCTCATAATAAGTCCCTAGTAGGAACGTCAGTCCATTCATAGTTTGTCCACCTCGATCGTTTTCAATCGCCACTCTAATCTTCCTGAAACCAGAACCTGACGACTACCAGAAAATCTTTGGCATGCTCGAAGTTCTAGAAGACCCACCCATTCGAGTACGTTCATGAAGTTTGTAAGTGCAAAATGGTTATAAGTACATCAAAACCGTTCTTACACAGTTTAAGCCCCTGTTTTCGAGAAAGTAGCCTTCTTCAGTCTGATAGTAGGGTAAGACGTCATATGTCCCGTCACTATCTAGATTCATTCCATTTTACGACTTTTTGTAGGGCTGTGGAAAGAGCGGTTGAGAACTAGCTTGGTGTTTGGGGGTTAGAGACTCTGCCACTATTTTGGAGCAAATCTTGCTTGTTTTACAATGTGTTCAGACTTTCCCAACACCAGTCTCCCTTTATTTTCAATACACAACCCGACGCACGTGTAGTCAACCACACTAGTCGTAGATATCCATAGTTCTTCCTTCGTTCTGACCTCGCCGTTCCGAGAGCACGCTGGCCACCCACCGTACAGCTGGCCATATGTTTGCAGTCCTACGCGAGATAAGCCTTTTACCAGGAAATACTCCCTCTAGATGTGTCAGGCTGCAGCTGCAATAAGGAGATGCTCCATCCTGCTGGAAGATGACTCTTGTCATTTTCACCCGTCTGTTCCGTCTTAAGGCAGGGATGAAACACCCGTGGATGATCAGATTCTGATTCCTTTCAGAATTTACCACAACAGGGTTTTCTTTGGCATCTTCGAATCATAATGGACGTATAGCACACTATACTGTTCCTATCTCAACACTGAATGTAGTGATCATGAGTGGCCTATTCCGTGTCTGTGTAGGGTTATCAGCCGCTCAAAATATTATGTTCTGCTTTTTGACATGTCCAGTTATTTATTTAGATGGACATGATGATTTGATTACCTGCCACCAAAAAACAAGTCGTATCGCTATATATTGAACAAAACGTGTATCAATTCTTAGTCAGCTCAGAAAATTTGAGACCAATCATGCGAATAATGAATGAATAATTACACTTTAAAATCAGTAACATTTTTGGCCCACCCTGTATATTATTATATTTCGTAATGTCAATGTGTTCGGGTATCATGACATATGCTACAGGATGACACTTAACGACTTGCCTCATCAATTTGCTCTCTCATTAGTCTGGCCGCATAATTTACAACACACAAAATAACACGTGATGATCGAAAATATCATCATCATCATCATCAGCCTTAAAACAAAACGTTTCTTTCGAGATATTAGAACCGAAAGTCAAATTCAATCTGCACTAACTATCTCTGATGATTTTGGTCACTTTTGCTGGAATTTAATGCATTTTTAGCAATCAGACCTAATAAATTAAATTACCAATTTGGTTGTACTTGTTAAGTTCTTTTCAACGATACAGAAAATGCGTTCGTGTCATGATTCATCGACTGAGAAACGGAAAGAATTCTCTCTCGGTGACATCGATATTGTCTGATATCTATTCCAAAAGGACATTCCGATTCCTGTGTTAATGGCTCAAAAATACCTGACTGAATGAAACAGGATGTCCACTGTCCCTCGATATTATGTGCAAAAGGATATGCATTAATACATCGTTATGCTTGACTTCAATGCTCACTTTTTATAAAATCAACATAAGTATAGAATAACGATATTATTATCGCATTAGTACACACGGCCTTCCATATACTGTGATTATCACATTATAAGTGGATTGAAAACTGGAGTTGTTTCATAATGACTGTTCCCAATAGTTGGATAACAAATGATAGAGACATACATTAGTTTCCAAAAGTATGGCAACGAGAATGAAGTCCCCATTGGATCGCTTGCGAAGTGACAAGGTGAAAGTAATTGCAATTTATGTGTAATTTAAATTAAAAGGCCAGTTTGATCCAAGGTCACCCGACACGTCACATGATCATCTTCTAGGGGGGGGGGGGGTGTAATGACCTTCGATAGCAAGTCGCTACTACAGTCTCTGCTCTAGTGGTTAGCCTTTATGGCTAAGGGGTAGAGCGTCTGACTCGAGAGCGGGAGGTCCTGGGTTCGATTCCTGTACGGGGGATTGAATTTAGCACATTCTCTTTCGAGTCTAGTATCTGGCTCGGTACACTGCAGCTACCCGACGGGCGTTGCCAAGTGGTCGTTACACGTTACACGACCACAGACACGCCCGTCCGGAGAAGTTTAACGGGACAGATGCTAGACATGAAAGGAAGTGTGCTTAATACAAGGCCTAATGGAATCGAGCCCGGGACCTTCAGCTCCATAGACTGACACTCTATCGCTAGAGCCAAATGAGTTAGCCACTGCAGATGGGATGTAGCAGCAATTTGGAATCGAGTGTCATTACACTAAGTCATTTAATGAACAGTTTTCAATACACACTCCAATCCACTGCGAACTATTTAAATGTCTTGAAGTTGTGTATTGGATCTATTTATTTTGCCTTTGGACTAGCGACTGGCAAAGGACGTAATTCAGTCGAGTTAGGCCTGTTTTTAAACAGAATGATCCAGCTACGACAGGATAGACGGAAGAACAAATTTTGAACAGTTTTCAACATCTTCCCTCCCGACCCGGGTACCATGCGCTTGCACACATTTCGTCCAAATTCAAGTTTTGGGTGAACATGTCTACATGCACAGAAGATACATTTTCAAATGGGATTCTAGACTATCGACAAAATATGTATTTGTTGAAAGTAGCCCTTCCCGTTTGTTCCGTACATTACTTGTTCAATTTGTTGAGGTGTTAGTTAGAAATTCTGCATGATGTCAGAACTTATTACTCAAGTCGAGTGCGAGATCACATGACCCGTATTATCTAGAACTTAAATTGCTATTTTATAGCAGCGAGGCGTAAAAAGGTTTAGCAAAATGTCATTCCTGAGGTTTATTAACTAAGTTAAATGTATTCTTAGACATAAATTGAGGCATTTAGATAGCAGAGAAACGGATCCATTCGACTATACAGGAAGCGCGACGGGCTGTGATTGATTTACGTAGATACAGATAGAATTCAATGCTTGAGGAATCAATTACTTGTAAAATATTGTGTGATATCTATTCTGAGTAGGGCGTCATGATTCACATGATAATGACACAAAACACTTGGCTAAACGGCACAAAAGCTTCATTATCTATCGATGATATTTACAAGGGGATACGCTAATGAAACATCGTGATGTTTAACTAGCGATTTGATGTTCACTTATTTAACAAAGGATCTGGATATAGATTTCCGACATTCCAAGTTAAAACTCAGCGAAAAACCTTCCCGTAAGATTGATAAATATATATCTTTTTAATGTCAACCAGTTTGATATATCATTAAATATACATTTCTGGCTATTTTCATTTCGATTTATTTTTATATCAATTATACCGAGTAAACAGTTAAATAGGAAATTGTGACTCTTGTCCTGTTTTGCTTTATTTAAACCAAGTCAGTGTACATACGCTGTTTCGATTTTTTAGAATTGAGGGAATTCTTTGCAAGGATAGCTTGCATCGTGGCTTGTATTCAGCGGAATTTCAAATATCATGAGCATGTCTTAACCTCACACATAGCTATTCATAACTAGAGACAGACGGGAAATCAATTGATCAAAGATAAGATAGATTACAAATTAGTCCTTTCTTACGTCTGATTTATCAAGGGATTGATAAGTTACAGCTTTAAAAATATGTATTTGCGATTTGGTTGTTGCATAATCCTTGAGTATTCTTTTTAATTACATGTTATTATGTGTAGTATTAATTCCATTGATTCTTCACCCATTCTCAAATATCAGGTCCATATCGAGGTTTGAACTTTTGAAAAAATAACTGTTGTGTTTCGGTTAATCTCATTCACCAAAGAAATCAACTTAGCCGAAAGTACTCCAAAATATTTCATGCTCCACTATCTCGTTTTTGAGATACACCATCGTATAAGGGAAGGGTAAACTGTTAATTTTGCAAAATAAATCTCCGTTACTTCTAATATTATTTGGACTAATCAATGGTACCTGTTACACTGCTTGGTTGAGTCTAACGAAGCATTTTTGTAACGAAGGTTAGCGAAAAAATTGTGTCCACACTGGCTTTATCCAACCCTAACGAAGCAATTATTTGGTGTTACACTGCACTTAAAATGCTTCGTTGCGCGTGCGCAGTACTCATCTGCCCCACCCACTTATTATGATTAATATTTTTATTCTTTTGATATAAACCGTTGATCAAACTCAAAAATCTAATTTTTAATGTCTATTTTAACAATTCAGCACAGAAAAAGACTAGTTCAAAATTCTCGGGAAAATAAAACCAGATGAATGTGATCATTCCGTACACATATATATTTTTCCCATCATTTCGATTTTATATATTTCAGCTGTTAATACGATTACAAGTATTGTTTTCATTTTCTATCATTTCCTTTGGAAAACATATGGAATAAAAATAGGCCTATGTTAATTATTAGGAGGAATTGGATTTGGGGTTTATACAGAGGACTAGTCTGTAATATCGTATAAAAACGTTCAATTTCCAAATGGACTTCTCAGTTATATTTCAAATAGTGTAGCCATTACTAAAATATCTCGGTGGTGGTTTAACTACTATTTCATGATCAATTCATTTTACAAGAATATTACCCGTCTCGCCAATATTCCATGCATATTTGAATGAGTTTGACATAAATTAGTATGTTAATCCATCAGCCGTCCGTTGAATTCGAAAATGGCGCAAATTGGAAGAAACTTAAATATCAGTTGTAAGCATCGTCTTACGACACATCAATAGTGGTTGGGGCTGGCATAAGACATGCAGCCTCTCTGTGGCAAATATCTGTCGACAAGAAACAATTTTGGCCACCGTTCCTTGTCCGCAGGTTTTACCGTATTTGTATACGGAAGTTTTGAAACGTAATTAATTCAATATATTTAAACATGAAGTTTAAATTAAATTACAATTTAAAATCGTCGAAGAATGAAATAATAGAACGACTAGTACAAGTATTGCAATGGGGCGATAATCAGTTGAATACGAATTCTGAAGAGAGACATTTTCGAATCAATCAAATCGGCTAAATTCCCTGATGTGATTCACCGGAAAGCAATTGTATCAGTATCATGGTATTAACACCTTTAGAATTACATTCAAGGTACAAATATTCGAGGCGCAAGAAAAAATTAATATTAAACATGTATGCCACAACTTTCTATTCAGTAAGCATATTTTATGTAATTTCAAAAGTTTACCCTTCCACACTTGAGACGGGGTTTTCCCGGAAAGAGGGACATGTAAGCCTAAATATTTTACGTTTATCCCCTTATAGATCAGATAAACGTTTCAAAAATACCGTATACATATACTGTAAAACCTGCGTTTTTTAGATTTTATACTTTTTGTCATATCAATGCGAGGAAAGGCAGGGAATCGAATGAAATGCCACGAAAGACGGTAAATCACATTTGTACGTGGCATTTAGGGCTTGAGTTAGCGTCAATCAGTGACGCAAATAGGTAATTATTCAAATCAAAACGTAGCATTATAATAATACGTACTTAAAAACATGTTCTTTCCTCGCGATTTCTCTCATTTAATACAAAACGATGAATGTGCTCTTTATTACGCGCATGCGCAAACCGCCAACTAAGCATTTTCTAACGAAGCTACCTGTTACACAGGCCAAAAAAGCTTCGTTGGGAGCTAACCTTCGTTGAATTTTCTACTCAATTGCTTCGTTATCAACTAAGCTTTTCTAACGAAGGCGGAGGTGTTACACTGGCCCAAAATTGCTTCGTTACGAAGCTTTTTGTCAAATTGCTTCGTAACGAAGCATTTCAACTGGCCTGTGTAACAGGGGTCAATGTAACAAGAAACAGTAGAGCAACAAAATCGTATAATCATCGTTACCAACGGGTAACGAAGGTTGTGTATGTTGTAATGCAAAAAAATAACCATATTGTGATGATGAATTGAGCTCAAGAAAACTCCCACATGCTTACACATTGTATCTGAACATATAGACGAGATATGAGTTAAGGATGGTATTTAGAACGAGAATAAATGCATATCAGGTTCATCTACTCTATCATTGACGTAAATCACAGATTCAAGATCAGTGTATTTGTACATACCATGCTAGCTTTGGTCTTCTTTATGTACCAGCCGTGTCAAACATTTCTTAGTTCAATGCATATGTTTAGTATATGGTGGCGACAGCATTTGGACCTGGAATTTGAGAATGGATCTCTTACTGTAAATATTGGTAGTTCTTACTTAAAATAGACGAGTGCAAAGAAATAGTATGCTTTTTAAATGATTAAGGTATTTAAGCACCCGATTCAATGAATTGTAGATGAGTATTGCACGACTAGAAGTATATGGCATGAACTTGGTGTAAGACCACACGAAATTTAGTGTATTATATGTATAATATAATATAAAAGTATTTATTATATATATAGTTATAATATCATTAAATGGCGTATTATATA
Organism: Owenia fusiformis; assembly: GCA_903813345.2. NCBI lineage: Eukaryota > Metazoa > Annelida > Polychaeta > Sabellida > Oweniidae > Owenia > Owenia fusiformis. The sequence continues at coordinate 2,815,811 of CAIIXF020000009.1, forward strand.
TATAATATAAAAGTATATGTTATATATATAGTTATATATTATATTCTTGTAAATGTGTATATGCATGTATTTATTTATATATTTGTCTCCTCTGGTCCCCAGTCCCCAGTCCCCAGTAGCTATATATATATTTATATCGGTCTCCAGTCCCTCCTTTATATATGTTTGTGTATATGCATATACATGTACTTATTTATATATCTGTCTCCTCTGGTCCCCAGTCCCCAGTCCCCAGTAGCTATATATATATTTATATCGGTCTCCAGTCCCTCCTTTATATATGTTTGTATATATGCATATACATGCATCTATTTATATATTAGTCTCCTCTGGTCCCCAGTCCCCAGTCCCCAGTAGCTATATATATATTTATATCGGTCCCCAGTCCCTCCTTTATATATGTTTGTGTATATGCATATACATGCATCTATTTATATATTAGTCTCCTCTGGTCCCCAGTCCCCAGTTACTATATATACAGGAGAGGTTTTTTTGAAAAACAATTTTGACTTTAAAGCCACCCATGATTACCAAATTTTCTCAATTTTTTTCCTCAATTACAATAAGTCGAAAATCGATGATAAATTTGATGAATTTTTTAAAATCGACATTCCCATGTTAACCATTTGGAAATGGTAGGTTTGCCGCAAGTCAAATGACAGAATATCCATCCATCTGAGTCCTTGCAAAAATACGAGATAGGCAGGCAATTGAATTTGATAATTTTATTTCACAAAAATTGATATGTTTCTTAAAGTTTAACAAAGTTATAGGGCTTTAAAGTCAAATTGTTTTTCAAAAAAACCTCTCCTATATATATAGTAACTGGGGACTGGGGACTGGGGACCAGAGGAGACTAATATATAAATAGATGCATGTATATGCATATACACAAACATATATAAAGGAGGGACTGGGGACCGATATAAATATATATATAGCTACTGGGGACTGGGGACTGGGGACCAGAGGAGACTAATATATAAATAGATGCATGTATATGCATATATACAAACATATATAAAGGAGGGACTGGAGACCGATATAAATATATATATAGCTACTGGGGACTGGGGACTGGGGACCAGAGGAGACAGATATATAAATAAGTACATGTATATGCATATACACAAACATATATAAAGGAGGGACTGGAGACCGATATAAATATATATATAGCTACTGGGGACTGGGGACCAGAGGAGACAAATATATAAATAAATAAATACATGTAAATGCATATGCACAAACATATATAAAGGAGGGACTGGAGACCGATATAAATATATATATAACTACTGGGGACTGGGGACTGGGGACCAGAGGAGACAAATATATAAATAAATACATGCATATACACATTTACAAGAATATAATACATAACTATATATAACATATACTTTTATATATTATATTATATATATAATACGCCATTTAATAATATTATAACTATATATATAATATATACTTTTATATTATATTATATTATACATATAATACACTAAATTTCGTGTGGTCTTACACCAAGTTCATGCCAAGTATATTGTATGCAACACTTAGGACTGGTAACGTCTGAGTTATGTCCAAGTTTTGAAACCAAAATACAATAAAACTAGTTCCAAAGTTAAGAGCATTTATTCGATTAAATAAAATTGAACAATTCATCTTAAAATCTTAAAAAAGTAATTTGACACATTGGAAGCCTCGTGTCTAGTTATACTAGTGCCACTTAGACACGCGCAGGTACACGTTTCGTCGATTACATTGCTTGGTTTTTGGCAACAGTTACAGTTAACCCTTAAATGGTTTTTGGGGTCCGTTTGGACCCCAGAGCTCATTCTTTGCAATAATTATATCAGAAATAATCATTATATCAACATGAAATTCCATCTAAACCTCAATTAATTCAATTCCTTTCAGATAAAACAAACCAGATATAAATCGCATTATGACTTTTTGTGCTACCTCAGGCCAAAGAACATCACTATCACTGAAACATATTCAATTAATACAGTGCTATATATATAAATGCTACGAAATGTTACAAAATGCTAAAACACCTGACCCCTTATGATTAGGTTTACACATATTTCCATGCATTCATGATACATAATGCATACATATTCTGAAAGGTAATAGATCAACTTATGTAAAACTGAAGTCAGAATGAAAAAATCTTCTCTGGTTGCAAAGAAATTGCAAAATATGTATTGGGGTCCAAAAACCTTTAGAGGGTGTAAAAAACAAAAAAAACATTTAAGGGTTAAAGAGGCACTGTGCCATAGGATACCACAATCAAGACACCTCTGGACCTTTTTGCACATTGAGTTCCACAACATATTCACCCATCTACTTACCAAAAAAAAGTCCCAAAATACCCCGCTTTCAGTGTTAATTTTGCGATTGTGCTGACTGATCTAATTATTTTCGCGGAAATTAATTCAATCTGAAGGTTGAATATATCGGGAAATCCTCCTGTTATCTGATTGGTCGTTGAATTTATTTATCACGAACCTGATTGGCTGCCTGGTTCAAGGAGCCTGTGCGCGCTTGAGTGACTCAACGAGGATTGCCCTCACTAGCCGAGGAACCGATTGTGTTTAATTCGGGAGGTTGGTTGTTCCATTGATTATTTCAATACTTCGGCAATACGTATAAGTTGTTCTCAAGATAAACCCATGGTATGTAAGATATTATATGAGCAATAACAATGGGACATCGTTGATTATATGGGGGAGAAACCGATGATATAATGTTGAACCTATGATATAATGTTATATTTAATCAGTAACAATGTCATATCAAGGATTACTGAATTCAACATTCACTTTAGTATAAATTAATTTATTATATCCTGATAAGTACTTTGTGGTAATGCATGTGTATTAAATACCTGTGGCGTCTGATAACTCCGGGATTACTTCCCAACATATCTGACTTAACTTTGAGAGCTGAAAGAGTGAAACGGTTGATGAAGACGAGGTATTTTTTTAAGAAGCAAAGTCAAACGAATGCAAATGGTATTAACAAATGTTATAGAACTCAACGTGCTGCACCTATATTTAGCTATATGTACATTTGGATTGATTTCGGATTTGATTAAAAATGATTTTCTTTCTATTCATATGCAGGAAAAATGATTAATGAGTCTAGCCGACGGCGTCTTCAAAAGTGCACAGTAAAATACGCGCACTAGTGAACGATTATTGTTCTGGATCGTTATGTATTTGCGTTTGCATAGTCGAAGTCGAACTGACTTGTGTGGTATTTTATCCTGCTGAGATTGAATAATAAATGCATTATTCTTTCTGTCCCAAGAATCTTGTAAGTAACACGAATAAAAACAGAATCAACGTAGTTATCAAGGATGCTGCGTCTTGCTTACGCTTGTTCTTCTTCAATTAGTAACTTTCTTACCATACGAAGGGTGATCCAAAAGTCTTGGACGCCCTGCTCTAATTTTTTTTTTTTATAAAATTACCTTCAACTTTCAAATAATAAAGACCAACAACCTAAATTCTTTGTGTATTAATTTCACGGTGAAACGATATATTTTATGTAGTTTTCTCGATAGTTATTAATAAAGTGACCCTGCCAGAAAATGACACCAAGCAACCAACCCTCATTCTGGTATCATTTTTACTGCAAGATGGCTATTGAAATGCAGAAAATGACAGAAATCAAGGTGGAATAAAGAATACTACAAGATATTTTCACTATTATTGACCTTGAGCAGCCACCATATGCACGATACTGTCCAGATATGGCTCCGTGTGATTTTCTTCCTTTTCTCAAATTTGAAAGGAGGGTTCAAAGAAAATGTATTTTCCTCATTGGATGATGTTTAGAGTGGCACTCCAGCAGCATTTGTATCACATAAGCAATGGTGGTTTCTTAAATGTATTCATTCATTGGTAAAGCGGTATGAAAAATGTGTTCAAATTCGTGAAAAAGTAGGTCTTAATATGTGAAGATGATGATGGCAGATGACATTCAGATTGGAAATCGGAAATTCTCTCATATCATGACTGGTATTATGTTGTGCACCCGCACCTTATGTATTTGCCATTTTATAACAGTTGTGACGTGATTTGCTATATCTAAATACCGTTCCGGGTGGTAGGGACCCGGTATCAAAAAATATTTGGAAAAGTAGCTAAAATATATCATTTTCTGTTGAACCTTATACACAAAGTTGGTAAGATAAGATGTTGATCTTTATTATCTGAAAGTTCCATATAATTATATAAGAAAATAGCAAAGTTAGAGCGGGTCGTCCAAGACTTTTGGATCACCACTCGTACAGGGGATGGAAACGCGTAGAGTATTTTCGTTCGAAAAGCAGATGTTAATAATTTTATTTGGTAGTCTGAAGACGTTTTAAAGTGTGTCATTACCCACCAATACGTTCATTACGTTCCAAATACTTCGGGGAAACAGTCCATTGCCATAAATCGACAGCCATCTTTCTAGTTAAACGATTAAACTTTTCTAAAAAGTGGGTCTAATCAAAGATATATTTTGATAAGATTCCGTGGTTAGCCCCTCATTATTGAGAAACTAAGGCTTTTGGTGTCAATTTGTGACAATTAAATGTTTACCTCGTTGTATAGGAAATGTGATGAACCTATTAAGCATATAAGGTACAACATTAATAAACAATTGGGAGTTAATTTCGTAATCACCTATCATGAAACCTATCCCTAAGTAACATAAACACATTACTCTATGAAAACACAGTTTGCATCATATAGCTAACTTCTCAATGTTCTCTTTCGTGACCTTATAGCCCTGGTTGGACTAAGACATGTACCTAACCTTATTAATTATTATTTCATGGTGAAATTAATTTAAACTTGAGAGGGGATCTCAAGACAGCCTGGGTCATCACCAGGTCAACATATGTTTCCTGCATGCTTCAACTGTTATGTAAAATTCTTGTGTCTGGCTGTTATCTGCTTATTCTGCTACTGTCCTTGCAGCGGACAACATGTGCTAGTTATAATGCTATATTGCTTGTAATTTTTGGCTCCCTCTCCCCACCACGGTGCCATAATTCATACATGGTTTGTTTTTCGATGCAATGTAACCTCTCCGGATGGTGGGGGTAATTGATTCATTTCATTCTATGAATCAATTTTCCTGTAATTTTGTTGTTATTAGTTAGCCTAGAGTAGAACAATAAATTACATAATGCCAAATATTTTTCTCTAGTTGTGTGCGCATTCTTTTATAAGTCACATGAGTTTAACATATTAATAGGCAATGTGTTGTAAATTTGACTCAATTAAGGAATCATGTATGTTGCTTGAGGTATTCATAAATATATGATATGTTTCGCCGGATTACTCTTAATACATGTAAATATGATTTAGCGGGATTAGTTACAACTCTGAGGGGGATAAATTCCTAAAGGACCAACCCGATTCGATTAATTATTTCAGATAATTGAAACGGGCAGAATCGAGAATTCACAAGGGGATGTTAACTAGGAGTATTTTTCTTTATAGAAACGTTATACGATACATACACTCCCCTTCATAAGTTTGGCAACCTTAGCTTCCCAATTGAACGCCTCTTTACCTTTGAATTTTTATTTACTTAACCTGAGATGAAAATACTTATAATATTGATGAAAACGTAATTTGACTTTATTTCCGATACCTCCAAATTTTCTAATTTTTCCTCAAGTTACGATAAGTCGAAAATTGATGATAAAGAATATATGGGTATCGATATGGCGAACTTTTTGAACACACGTTTCTCTTAAACCAGTCATCAAAAATTTATGAAAAAATTATTTTTTGGTTGATTTTAAAAAAGTATCTTGTTAATGAAGTAAAAGTTTTTTCTTGATTTTTATCTATTTTGGGGGGATTTTGTTTTAATTTTTTGAATACTTTTTTAAAATCAACCAAAAATTCCTTTGTATAACTTATTGAGAGGTCTAAAAACATGTTGTATATGCTATTTTGTTCCAACAATGTTCCGAAAGACATTTCATTTCATTCTCAAAAATTGGTAGAAAGGAGCAAAAACAATTGCACTAAAAACAAAAACTGTTAACAAAAACAGTTATATAAAATATTTGTAAATAATTTTCGCATTAAATTGTTGTCAATCAGTCAACATTACATAAAATACAATGTTTTTTACAGACTGAATGTTTTCAATGATTGGTTTAAGAGAAAAACATTGTTGAATTCAGTTCTCCATATCGATACCTATCCTTTGATGAATTTTTGAAAATCGACATTCCCATGTTAACCGATGGGAAATGGAAGGTTTGCCGCAAGTCATATGACAGAATATCCATCCATCAGAGTCCTTTCAAAAATACGAGTTAGGCAGGCAATTGAATTTGCTTACTTTTTTAACAAAAATTGATATGTTCCTTCGGGTTTAACAAAGTTATAGGGCTTTAAAGTCAAAATTGTTTTTCAAAAAACCTCTCCCATTGAAATAACACAAGAGGCGAAAACGTATTTTCAAAAATGACTTTGAAGCACTGTAACTTTAGTATTCATCGAATAAACTAAACACTTAGTGTACAAATAAGTTAGACAATTCAATTTTCTATATACAAATATTTTTGCTGAATCTTTTACTGAAAAGAAATCCCGATTTCTGATTTGCGCCGAAACCTCAATTTCCCATTGGATTACATGGGAATGACGATTTTCAACAGTTCATCAAATATATCATCAATTTTCGACCTATTGTAATTGAGGAAAAAATTGAGAAAATTTGGAGGTATTGGAAATAAAGTCAAGTTAAGTTTCCATCAATATCATAAGTTATTTCATCGCCGGTTAAGTAAATAAAAATTCAAACGAAAAGAGGCTTTAACACGTAGTTCAATGGGGGGAGCTAAGGTTACCAAACTTATGGAGGGGAGTGTACATGTAGTACATGGTATGACTCCGGAATATAAAGAATTCATAGCATACTATAGCGCAGACAATTTGAACCAATATCTAAGAAACTGCATATGCCTTAATTTCTTTAAATAAATTGTGCTGAAAAATATAAGCGTCCAGCTTTCCTGTCGAAATATGTCTATCAACACAAGGGATCAAAATTCGTAAATATTTTCATTCAAAGACCTTGGATCTAAGCATATATGTGTACAGTAATTCGAATAATTATGCATTGTGTAAAAATTGATCATATTTTAAATATGAATGTCTTACCATGTGTATATATATGTGATAACATGGAACATAATATGAATTGAATTATTTACACTAAGTTCCAGTAATAAGATGCCTTAGTGTCTCGTCCAGAGGGAGCTCCACTTGATTAGGGCCTAATCGTGGCACTCCCAACGCAATCGGCGGCGTCGTCATAATTCAAGGCTAATGGGATAACTCCTTCTCAAGAGAAAGATTGTGAGGGTTAAATGTAAAACAGTAAGACTCACATGCAAAGCTAGACATGCTATTGGGCTAACTATGAACCACATTACACTAAATGGCATCAATCAAGACCGGGCATCATGACCTGGATAAGAAAACGGAAAAAACTGAGTCCCTTAGCAGTACAGAAGTTGATCAAGTATGTTAGGCCAATCATTCGAGCATTAATTCACTCTACCTAATTAAGAACCAAATTCCTCGTTCATTCGTTTTCTTTATTCATTTTCATTCAATATATCCATACGGACTTGGGAAAGTTAAGTTGAGCCGGATTTCAACCTACTAGTCATTCAAAACTAAAACTGTGAGGCATAAATAAGACAAACTTGCATGACACAAGAGAGTTTTATATTGTTCAATGTCATAAATCTCAGAACATACAAGCCAGGGGATACAGTTTGAATTATATCGTTTGGAAACAAGTATTTGGGCTTAATAAGGAACATAATAAACGTCTTATCGAGGGATTACATAAATACTGGATTCTAAAATATCCATTATTCACATGAACATTAATATAAGAAGAACATAACGTGATATATGGGAGTCTAATCGCTACAATTCGCTAATAGCTTTTAAAAACATGGCGCATTTTAGCTATTCTTTGGTGAGGTTAAGCTACACTTTTTAAGAGACCGTGAAGTTGTTATAAAGTTCCTTCAAAAAAACAATACATTGTGACAACTTTTAGGAACAAATTAGATCTACAAGTGGCTTAAAAACTATTGTTACTTGAACATGTTGCTGTTATAAAACATTTATCTCCAATTTTCCTCCGATTTAGTCCCGTTTTTTTTCGGAATCACATTGATAAGAATATTTCCAAACAAAAGTCTGGGACGGATATCACTTCCTATTACATTGTCGCATGTAATACCTAGAACGACGGAGCCTTGGAATGACTAACAAAAAGAAATATTTTGGCAGTGAGAATAGTAGGAGGATATTTTCTTAAGCTTAAAGAGAGAATCAGATCTAGCGAGCAGGCTAACAAAAAATTGTTCCAATTTTAGAATATTTCTGGCTTATGTCATTCCTTTTCATGAATATTTTCTAAAAATACCTTAAGTGCGCACTTTATTTCAGGAAATCTCGAGATTTTTACAATAATGTATTATTTTTCTATTAGAATGGGTACCATTCTTATTATTTGGGAGAATTTAAACATTTTTCACCCATTTTTGCACTTTGAATCCATTATAACTTCACCAATTTATAACATATCGTGAGTCTTTTGTGAGATATTGTATTTGAGCTTCTAAGGAATAGATTGGTAGGTCAATTGTTCATGTTGCTTGTAATTTTATCACCCCCATAGATCTGATTCTGCCTTTAATATAATAATACCATAAACTGGAATCATTTGCCATTAGAATCGATCTCAGGATGTTCATTTTCTGAATATTATCATTAATTTTGAATAGCGTAACTGAAAAAATGTAGACGTAGTTGAGATTTGATGATGTTCAATTGAAATGAGATTACTGCCATTTTAACTATTCAAAGTCTTGCGTTGCGCATGCGTGACTCTAACAAACCATCTGTCCGTATTTGTTTACGCCCTCATACCCTGCAAATTGATTGGGTGGCTATAGGCTGAGCAATGCACATGCTGCACATGCGGACAATTCATCAGTTGCTAATAATCATTTCCTTATTGTAGCTATTCACACCACCTGTGTAGTTAGTACACAATATAGAGGCGCAGGGGCTTGTCTGGAGGGTCGGGCAAGCCCTCCGAAGAGTGTGTACTGGTTATAAGAGTATAAGGGAGGTCGTTTTTGATGCTTCCTGAAATTTGTAGAAAATGATTGTCAGATGTATCCAGTAAAAACATAAGGAATCCTTTCAATAATCGACATGCTGATTCAAACAAGACTACAGAGCAAAGTTACCTAAAATAGTAGCAATCCATCCACTAATTGCTGAGAAATCTGAAGAATATGTAAAGAAGTGATTAAAATGCAAGAACCGACAATGTTTACCTCCAAATTATTCTCTCCAGAGTCGATTTCTTCCTCAAGACACGTCAACTGTTAAAAAATTGGTAGTTTCCAGAGTTCTTTGTTTCCTTAGGTTCATTCCCGTATATTATTTTTAACGAAGGACACCCTATAACGACTGCTCTACGCAAAAAGATGCATAAAATACTCGTTTCGAAACTGAATGTTGAAAAATGGCTGACTATCCCGTGTTCTTAATTTTATTGAATGTAATGTTTGTTTTGTAATGCATTTCTGTTTGACTCGACAAAAATACCACAATCGTTTCCTTCCCCATTGGAGGATAAATAGGTGAGATAAGCGATAGATAGCTAAAGTTAAATCATTTTTTGAAAACTAGTAATATGGCATCCTTATTTTGGAAAAGGTGCTGCCTATAACCATGATATCATCAAACTAAACAAAAGTTCCTATTTCTTTCGTGTATCAATAAATGAGAGGGTCTGTTGGACGTTTTCAAAATGGGTTAAAATGCCAGTGTCACAATGGTCTCAATGTCTTGGTAATCCATATACTAAATTACACTTTGTTTTCTGCATAAAAGTAGTATTGTGACACCGTTGAATTCATTATTTTGAGCTATATTCATTTTCTTGTATAATGACTCCGTTATACCATGGCGGCTACGTCAAGGCGATTTGCAAAATTTTGAGGTAACAATAACAAAAATGGCGGATGGGGAAGACAGCATATCCTCTTCCTCGCCTGGAGGCAAGATTCACAGGTAATATAAGATTTCCTTTTAAACTAGTTCCATTCGGTGACGTATATATGGATGGTTATAAAGACTGGGTCAAATCTGCTAGGTGGTCTACAAGAAGCAGAATATAAGCTGTAAACCTACCGGGTGAGCTATCCTTCAATCGCAATGTATTATTTTTATGGACGGTAACGTATTTTATAAGTTGTACATTAGGTATTTAGCGGACGGTTACGTGCGTGTTCACCTGTCAAGTCAAGGATGCTAGATCTGATAGCCTCTTTCCATGTTATTGTTATAATGGGTGAGAAATGGAATATTGAATTGCTTATATTTGTTTTCAGGACTCCAAGAGAGGCTCTTGTTTGAACATCTATAGGGCAAGGAAAAAAACTAAAGTGGCTTGCTTTATTGATGAAACCAATCAAAGTTAAAAAGATAGCAATGGAGAGGCAAAAGAAGAGTTAATATCAAGTCCTGATGAACATGACAAAATTAATAACAATGAGACATTATTTGAACGAGGTTCGCGTTCGCGGTTCAATTTTTTGCGTTACCGCAAATTCAAAATACATTATTTATAGAACATTTTAGGTAGCTAGTTTTCAATGCTCATTTGGCTTTGCATGATCATATGTAGGTAAACAAATAACTTAATTTTGTGTTTTTGGAATTACAAACTCGACAGTTTTTCGCTTATTTCATGTTATCCTCGGGCAGCAATTTGCGAAAACTACGTTCAAAATATACATTACTGAATGCATCACCGAATGCTTTGCTTACATAAGTCGTTCACCCTTTCTTTGACTCACAGTGTAGTAGAAAATAATGCACCAATCTTAGATGTATGTTCCATCGTGGCCATTTTATTGGATAAAGTGAACGTAGCAGTAGCAGTCCAACTTCGTTTTCAGAGGTGACGTTACCGTCATGCTTTAGCAACGTGATAATAGCATACAAGGTAAGTGTGTTTTATTATAGAGAGAATCAGATCTAGCGAGCAAACTAAATGAATCAATTGTTTCAATCGTATACAGGGTGACCCCAAAAAATGCAACCCTCCATTTCTTCAATATTTTTCTTAAATGGGAGTTAATTTGGCACACAAAGACTTCGTTCAATGTGGGTTCCTATATTGATAGAGTTATGGTTGTTTCAAAATATGCTCCAGGTGTCGTCAATTTCGCTGAAAACAAACTTGCAATGTTCAAGCAAAACTGTTCATAATGCGGACGCATTCTTCCCCGTGGGTATGGGTAAAATTTGTTCAGCCATTGCATGTTGGAGTTCTGCAATTATGGTAGGTTTAATTTCATATGCATTATCATTTTAATAACTCCATAAATACAAGTCAGGGGCATTGAGATCAGGACTGTGGGATGAACATGGGTTCTCCGTCCGAAGAGATAATCTTCTCATAGAAATGACTAGTGAGCCAGGCTATCATTAGAAGTGTGAGGAGTAGCTCCATCCTTCTAGAACCAGTGTTCTTGTTTAAGAAAGCCTCTATGTCTCTCTAGAAGAACTGCCCAAAACTTCCCCGGGAACGCCAATATTCCGTTGTGTGTTAACAGTAAAAGTGTTGCCATTATCACCCTCAAACCAAAAGGGGCTGATGATTTCATGTTTGGAAATTGCAACCCAAGCTGTGGATTTAACAGAATGAAGGGGCCTTTGAAGCACTTCATCTGGAATTTGTGATCCCAGAGCACATTATTTCTTGAGTTTACATGTTCAGAAAGAAGGAAATGTGATTCATTCGAAAACCTAACATTAGAAATGGACGACATTTGGAGCATATTTTTGAACGACCATAACTCTATCGATATAGATCTATGATTATTAAAACTTTGCCAGAGGATCACACATTGTATGAAAGCTTTGTGAGCCAAATTTCAAAGCAATCAATCTTCATTTAAGAAAAATATTGAAGAAATGAGGGTTGCATTTTTGGGTCACCCTGTACAAGTTTTGTCTCATATCATGCCTAATTTCAAAAATCCCAAAAGTGTATAATTTATTCCAGGGAAACTATAGAGTTTTATAAAAATGTACTATTTTTTCTATTTTCATGTTTATCGTTCTTATCATTTGGAGGAATAAACACTTTTCTCCTATACTTTCTATATATTCTTCTGCACTTTGCATATTGCAGAATTATATTGTTTTTGAGATCAAAAGGAATTGATTGTTCGCACAATTGTAAATGTCGACCCCTATAGATATGATTCTGCCTTTCAATAACCACGATTATGTAAAATGTATGTTTAAGATGCCAACACTTGGCAATACAAGTCAAGTCAAATTTTCGAACAATAACAAACATTTAATTACACTCAGTTGTATTTTATTTACATATAAATATTTCACAGATTCGTAAGATGGAAATCTCATGAGACAGATGTAACTTATAAATATTTCAGTTTACAGTTAAGAGTGTTTGAGGAGAGCCTATCGCACTACTTCTGCCGATTTATTGGATTTGAGTTTCAGGAATAGCTCTGGTCTATTCATCATGCTTACTCTCCCGCAACGATGATACTTTCAATTTGTCTTGTGAAGTGGCCACATAGGTATCTATAGCCTAACTTTAAGACTCGATATAATCTTATTTATACACGTTAGTCCGTTTTAATGCTGAAAGGAAATGTGTCTACGGTATAGGCTACTTGGCTACAGAACTTTAATTGTAAATAAAAGAGTATTATATAACAAACACTTGCTAGAGTACATTTATAATACCTGAACAATTCGATATATTTTCGTCAATAAGATAAGAAGTTCAGAATGATTTGTTCAGCATTTGTAGCACTCGTAGTTTAATTGTTGAGAAATCATTTTGCTGGCGAATACAAATTATATTGTAATCTATTATCTAATTGAATTTTATCGAATAATACAAAGAGCAAAAAATCAAAACAGAATCAATTCAAAGTACAAATAATGAAAATCACCATTCTATAATTTTTCAGACACAACTATCAGCTATATTGAAATTAAAAAACACACGTTGTGAAATACTGGAATTACTGAAAAAGATGATTGGATTTTAGGATCCCCACCTCCTAAAGTTCAAACGTCTAATCCAGAGCATTACACCTAATAACGGAGCTTACATTCGTATGTCATATTTCCTTTTTAACATTATTACCCTCGATCTTCAATCTTCCTAGTTCTACCAAACTAATGGTCATTAAGGAATATATGGTGAGGTTGTGCATTATTTACATATTCTTTATGTACACTACAGACTATATATTTCTCGTATTTGATATACTCAAGTGTACATAACATTATTTCAATATAAACGTGGCACCGTGTAGTGTCAGCCTTGATTATGTAACAACATAGAATTCTTAAAATTGAAAACATAATATACAATGTATACTCTGATATAGTCATTTATAATAGCATGCTATTTACACCTACAATATTTGCATGCATATTGTTTAGACATGCGCATCCGTTTGTGAATAAAATGTATCATCAATATTGTTGATGTATTCGATTCAATTACGAATAAATCTCCAGGATTCTTAATCTATTAAATAGCACTTGGTATCTCATAACGTCGGACATTGGTATCGAATTTATCTTTGTGTCAGTCGTTCCCAAATGGCATATGATTAATCAAAACGGAACTTGGTTACACGTGTGATGCATTACGAGTAATCCACATGACAAATGAGAAATTTATATATCATTGGCTTCAATTATTGAAACGAAACGATTGATTCAAATCGCAATTATAATCGCAATCGTAAACAGTATGGCCAAGTAATATCATTCTCTATTGCAAAAGTGCTAGACATTTTCCCAAATGGAAACAACACATTGTCTTTATTCCGTAAGGTTATCGAAGTAATTAAGAAGAATATCACAATTTATATTCTTATATTGATTTGTAGTCATCAACTTGACTTTAACCAATGATCCTGAAAGCTTTAGAGCCCCTCTTGCCATCAATCAAATATGTTGAATCTAAGGTGGTCTTGGTTCTGCATAACAAGTTACGCACTGTTATGCTAGCGCCATTATTACAAGAGTCGGTGATTAGTTTAGTTTCACCACGGATAATTAACTCGGCTATTACCTTCAAGTTCAATGGTCAAACTGTCTCGTATTGATTTAATGATCTCGTTAGTTATTTCAGATATTAGAAAGATTAGCACACTTGTGGACATTATAGTGGAGTCCCGCACCTATCTTTCCCGTTAACCTCTGCGATAAGCGTTTTTTGTTCAGGATCTATATCATCAGTATTTGTCGTCTTGGTATGCTGAATAATAGAAGTATTTACCAACGTGTTCATGGATGTTTCACACGTATCCTCCGAGACGTTGTTGAGGGGTGCTCGTAATCCTATAACTGCACCGCCGGCCTTTGGAAAGGTGCTATTCTCGTTTGCCAATTCGCGATTGACCTCAAGGTTATTCGCACATTTGAATGCTTTAATGAATGCCTTTCTAAAGTTATCTGACAGGAAGGCATAGAGACACGGGTTTAACATACTGTTACAATAACTCAACACAGTAAACACTTGGAAAAGGGTTATCTCCCACGCTTTCAGACGACTATTAAACGCCGCTCTAAATATTAGATTTACTTGGAAACACCAAAATGGTAACCAACAAATTATGTATACAGCTATAACTATCAAAACCATTCTCGTGACCTTTCTCGTTGAACGTTTCTTGTTCTCACTCAGTCTATTTGGGCCTGCGTATCTGAGTCTGATCACAACTAATGAATAGAAAACGCTCGTGAGCGCAACGGGGAGAAGAAATCCCAGTAGAAAGGTATACCAGACAAACGCCTGGTCAGCTGGTATAGGCTGTCCTTGGGGCCATGTTATCGTGCACGTTTTGTATCCAGAATTGGTGGGATCGGATGTTCCTGAATAGAGCATAATAGGCAGCATCACTAAAAAGGCAACGAGCCAGATGGCAAGACATATCACTCTCGAATTGATTGGAGTCCTGTAATGCATAGCCTTATACGGGAAACATACGGCTAGCCAACGGTCACAGCTCATCACCGTCAAGGTAAAGACACTTGTGAACCAGTTGATCGAATGCAGCACGAAGAATATCTTGCACATGTGATTTCCGAATACCCAATGTCGTGCTATGGTCGTGACGGTTAAAAACGGTAGTCCTACTAGAAAAGCTAAATCCGCAAGAGCGAGATTCAAAATGTACATGTTGGTCACCGTCTTCATTTTAACGAACATCAGTATTACGTAAATAACTAAACCATTGCCGATTATCCCAACAAGGCAAATTATGACATACAGTACAGACAATATTACAGTTGAGAGCGTCAATGGCTGCAGCGGTTGTGGCACCTGTCGACATAATGTAGCGTTCACTGTTATATTTGTCGAACAATTCTCTGCACTCGTCGTTTCGATCATTGGAACCATCGTTGTCGAAGCATTCAGGTACATCGTAAACGACTCCATCTTGTAAGGGCACTGTATTGTCTTGTCGACCGTCTTGTCAGGAGCTAATATATGAATCAATTAGGCAATCACTAAGTCAAATAGCCACGTAGTTCATCAAGTATTCTCGCGTTACCATTGATTTATCATTCTAAATGTTTTCAATAGCATCGTGTGAGTCCATATATTACCAGTTGGTTATGATACTTAGTCTATCAAACTCTCCATAATATGTGAAGATATCGGATAATCTGAAAGTACAGTGAGTACAACATAAGATAAGAAAATAGTTTTATGTCCATTCATTGTCGCCTACGATGTTATTTAATTGTATTCTACCATGTATTTATTGTATTTGTATTACTATTTAAATACTGGATCCATTTGCTTTAATTACGTAATGGCATTCGGTTTAATTTACAATTAGCGATGTAGGTAAATCGATACCATACCAACTAAACTCTAGTTAGTTCCATATATTTTTTCTTTAATCTAAAATTGACAACAATCATCATCCTGAAAAATGTGGAATTGATAATATAGAATACGTATGTAAGGTGCTTAAACAACATATTATTTTTCATGACAGTCTTCTGGGAAATAATTTAGGCATAATAACTTATATGTCCATTGAACAGAATTGCTAATGTCCATCACTGGCTGACGTTTGATGAATGGGAATCCATTAACAAAACAAAGAATATCCGATCGCGCATTTATTTACAATCTAAATGAAGGACAAAAAGGACGACGCTCACGAAAACAAACTCGCCGAGAACTTATCGCGGGCTAACCAAGAACTTTAAAATATGACAGGACGGTTCTGATGCTATTGTAGATATTATGGTATGGTATGAATGATATCCATACCGATGTTGCTATCACCTTACGATTATGACAATGGTAATGAACTACATATACCAGTATTGGTATGAATAATATCCATACCGATGTTGCTATCACCTTACGATTATGTCATTGGTAATGAACTACCAGTATTGGTATGAATAATATCCATACCGATGTTGCTATCACCTTACGATTATAACAATGGTAATGAACTACCAGTATTGGTATGAATGATATCCATACCACTGTTGCTATCATGTTACGATTATATCGATGGTAGTGAACTACCAGCATTGGTATAAATTATATACATTTATCCTCACTATGTTGTTTTGTCATGTTGTTGTTATGTCAGTGGTACTGAACTATCAGCATTGGTATAATATACATACAACATGTAACATGTATCCTTGAATCACGATTTTAATTATACTGAACATAGGAAGTAGATTGAATCATGGTGATATCGATATCAATTTGCTCATGAAATAACCATATGATATCGTAAAGTAATCACGTACTAAATTGAACATGAAATACTGTATTATTAGAGAGTTAGAGGACTTGTAATTGTTGTTGGCTCGTTTTGATCTTTATTGAATCAATAATTGTACTGAATATGATATAGGATTAGTGGCCAATCGGTGGCCAAGGTTATATTTTCGATTCTCATTAAGTGAGTAAACTTTTTTCATTGACACGATATCATGTGTTTATCAAAAGATGCACAGAATTCAAGTCAAAGATAAAGCCTTAAGATTTAAATCAATTCGTATAGCGATTATGGCATTTATAACTCTTGGTCATGAGCCGACATAAGTTTATACATTATAATTAGATTGCTGTCTTCGTTAACAAATAGATCATGTAGCTTTAATATCTGTACACGCACAGGAATGGATACGGAAATGTCACATTGACATTAAGCGGCCTAACTAAAATTTATTTCAAGAGACATCGCGGTCGTTTGTACGAGTTTAGAATCATTCTGGCAAACAACCTGCATATTTCTAAATGCAACAAGCGAAGCCATCTTGACGTAGAGAGGATTAGACCCGGACTAGACCGAGAGCAACCGTGTCGTTGCAAAACGGATGTACCACTGCATGACGGCGAATGTTTAAAGAAAAAAAATATTATTTAACTCTTAGAGCTCGGACTGGCTTGGTTGATGGAAGACTTCCATTTCAAAGACAGTTATATTCTAATAAAAGACAAACATTATATTTGGAACTAAAATGAGAACGTCAATGAGCGACCGCAAAATATAAAAATTAATAAAACAAAATAATCGTTAAGTAATCAACCTGTTTTTTCATCACAGGGCGCAATTCGAGCTTTGTTAAATTTATGCCAGCGATGCATGGCGATTCATGATGACGTAGACATTTTGTAAAGTTACTAATTAAATGGTGTTACCATGGATATAATGACGTCATTTGTTCCTGTTTAATTTTACATTTTATACAAGGAGGATTGGCTCCCAGAGTGCACCACCGATATTCTGTCCCATATATGGGTATGTCGTAATACAAAATTCGAATTCAAACAGCCGCCATTTTGTTCACTTCAACATTTAAATCGTGAATTTTGGTCTTATTTCCAAACGAAAAATTCCAAAACTCACAAGAAATGATCGAGATATTGGTTCGAATCTTTTGAACTGTTTATTTTGAATTTATAGTCGGTTTTAATTTCAGAAAATAACGACATTTCGACGTTTTCATTGTTGGAAAATATCGAGTTTCGATCCTGGGAGCCAATCCTCCTTGCATTTTATAGGTATCACTGGCTTTGGGGCACAACGACACATTGCATTTGCAGCGGAATTTATGTAAGCATGTTCACCAGCCATGTGATTGAATCCTGAATCTCTCTATTTGAATCATTAAACACGTTTTGTAATTGTCTAGTTTGTACAGTATCAGATGATTAGTTTATTACTGTCAAGCAAAACATGGTTTCAGTTAAGATTGACGTGACCTTTTCAAATTGGTACCTTCAAATTGGACCTGATAATCACTGCAGATATCAACCTGATGCAAAACGTGAAATGGTGACGTAAGGAACTTTAAAGACATCATATTATGAATTTGCAAATATACTAAAATGTTTTTATACTTAGGATGATACTAAAGTTTAACACTCGTTCCATCGAGTTGCTTGTTCACATTCAGTATAGTATATATTGCGCACGGTAGTTTGGGTTTTTAAATTTCTAGTTCTTGATATGTTTTAATTAATCGAACTTGGATCATAAATAGCTTCCTCTCTGAACAGCATATTTGATTGATAGAGTTTAAGCCCACCATGTCTTTGGAAACGGGATAACCCTACTTGATATAGATAAAAACAATTATAACACTCCTCAAATATCTAAGAATTTTTTTCTTGACTATGTACTAGGTGTTTGATTTATATACTGAAGTAGGATTAAAGGAATTCTAAAACTTGACTTTCTTTTACAGAGGGAGACGAGACATTAGTTACGAGATAAGTAACCCCTTTATCCTAAAGGGTTGCGGAAAATTACCCTCGTAAGTATCTATCAAAGGCACAATAGTTATGTACATCTCAGTAATAGGAAGAGATCCAAGATTGGATCATGCTGAAACGTCTGTTATCTGAATCCTTAAAGTGGTTCCGTGATAAGTTGCTATAGCGATTATAGTAAATGAATTTTCCCTTTATTACACTCGAAAATGCAATTTGTATGTTTCATAAGCGTGTGCTTAAGTGCAAACAGTTTGAGACTTACATATTCAGCGAAAATAGGTATCTGCCTATCATAAACATATATGTATGTATCTCATACTTGATTGGATTTGGGGTAGATATCACCCTGGAATATATATCATATCTGAGGAGCGGGGACTATTTATATCAGGAAGTATTCATATCTCCCATTGGTCCCTATGGCCCCTAGGGGAGATATAGAGATTATCCTATATGAGGTTCAGGATATTGGGATTATCCCGAGGCCAATATAATATATCTGCCCGAGGGCCGTAGATCCCGAGGGTATATATATTATATTGGCCAAGGGATAATCCCAATATCCTGAACCGACTATAGGATGATCTGTTTATCCCATACCAATCACATTGTCCAATTGGCCAAAGTTCAGAAACTTTGCAACCAACCGTGGAATTATTTTAAAATATTCATGTCCAGTTTTGTATTCTTGTCCGTAGCCGGATTTTCCTGTTCAAATCTTTGATTATTAACGGGGCATACTGCTCCTTCCCTTCTTTAAAGTATCAAACAGATCGCGATTGTCTGCGTTTTTCTCCATTGTCGTTTACAGTATGCGAACGGTACAAAAAAGAACCAATACGGGAACAGCGATTATGACGTAGCGGGCAGATATACTATATCTGCCCGCTCAGAGCGGGACGTAAAGCTATATCTGCCCGCTGATGAAAATATAAGTTTTTACAAACCGGCTTTATGTACCCGTAACACGTCTAAGTATGGGATAAATAAATTTATTCCATAGTTAGCATGATATTCATAGGATAACATGTGAAAATAAAAACGGTATTTTTGTAATCAGTGGTAAAATATGATATTTTTGACAAATTTTCACTTAACCATAGCATACGATTTTTTAGCCATGACATACGACGTCGTATGCGATGGTTTATGGATTTTTGCTACTTCAGACTCAAAACGAGGCTAAGTGTCAACATCGCCGGATCGTTTGGAAAATTCGAATTAAATGACTTAATTTCCGACGATTCTGATGATGACTTTAACTATTGAATAAAAAGAACATCCTATGATTTACTCGTGATATGATTTTAATCCACTCATGGTTATTGATATCTGCACTCTCTCGCTACGTTCGCTCGTGCAGATATCATATCCATTCGTGGATAAAAATCATATCACTCATAAATCATAGGATATCCTCTATATATCCCTCGTGACATACACTATATCCAAAACCTCCCAATACATAACCCTTTTACATTGTAAATCTACATTTACGAGGGGCGTAGTCAGGGTCCTAAATTAGGCAAGGTAGAAAATAATGCACAATGTAAAGTAAGACTAAATGAGGCAAATTACTACAGTTGGACTCATTGTCCATGGTTTTAGTTGAAAAAACGCATGAAAATTATTTTTCTGAAAATATATTGCTGCAAAAAACGGTGAGAAAGTTGCCTCGCTTACTTCATGCCTGGCTGCGCCCATGAATTTGTAGCATTCAGCAGAAATAAGCAAAAATCAGGTATGAACGTGATGAACAAATAACCAAAATAGCATGATTTAATTTAGTGAGAAAGCTGTCACGTCCACTGTACATCCCAATATAAATTTGACACAGATTGTATTAAGTACATAATGTATAATAGCATAATTTATGACAATGCTCTAAACATACCTATTGTGCATGTTAATTGCGCAAAGTGTGAATCCCAGCTGGCAAATTCTTTTCTTGGTATAAAGGTTTAAGATAGATTTTCGGAATTTAAAGGCAGAATCTGATCCATAGGGGGTGACAAAATTACAAGCAACATTTATAATTGACCTACCAATCTATTCCTCACACTATCAAATACAATATCTCTCAAAAGATTCACAATATGTTATAAATTGTTGAAGTTATTAATGATTCAAAGTGTAAAAATGGGTGAAAAATGTTTAAATTCTCCCAAATAATAAGAATGGTAACATTATTGTAATAATCTTTAGTTTTCTTGGAATAAAGTATGCACTTTCGTGATTTTTAGAAAATAGACATGACAAGGAATGACATGAGCCAAAAATATTCTAAAATTGAAAATTTTTTTTTTTAGCCTGCTCGCTATATCTGATTCTCTCTTTAAGCCCAGAATCCCTAATTTGTTGCCTCATCTAGCGCTATAAGTTAACCTTGAGCGCTAATGCTATCGTATTTGATGAAAGTCGATTCCCAGATGAGCGATGATAGACTAGTTATATGCTACTATAAGATGCATATCAGATACTATTTGACCACTGGACAATTCAAATAATTAGTTGGTTATATTACACGTACAAATCATGGGGAAAATTCTCAGAATGAAAAACGGCATGATTTTGAAAGAATTTCTGGCCAGGGGGGAGCTTCCGCTCCCCCAGGACCCCTCTGGCTACAGGCCTGAAGAACATAGGTCTCCCCCAAAGAGGGGCTCCTAAGTCTGCCTTCCATGATAACATGCGTCAATTACGACCGTATATACTTGATATACACAAGAGTTAAGGTGTACAAGAGTTACAGTGTCGAAGCCCCCTTTATTGGTGGTTAACAAAATACAGCACAATTTACACTGACATTGATCGGGAATCGACTTGCAAATAAGTGTATCTATGCGTGACCTTGAAATGTTCACCAAGGCCATGTCCAACAGAGAGAACAAGGGTATGATGATATTAACAACATCGTTAATGGTAATGCTTTTAAGAAAAATAACAAAGCTTCAATTACATTCACAATCCAAACTATTTATAATCAAAATGAGTCTAAAAGTGATTCGATGTATTATAAACACATCAACATTTAATTCGGCAAAGCACTGCACGCAGACAGTGCGTCTTGATATATCATAGCTACCAACGATGGGGACCAAATGTCTATATAGCTATAGGTTGAAAATAACGAAGTTAATTTCGTTAGGACGGATAAGGTAAATGACGATTTCATTAGTATTGATTTTTGAAAAAATCTAAGTGATAAGACAAATCGACTTTGAAAAATAGTCTTATAGGGGTCGGGGGATTGAACAATAATAAAATTAGTTTCAATTTACTACAACTGTTGACA
The DNA here is from genome assembly GCA_903813345.2 of Owenia fusiformis. Taxonomy (NCBI): domain Eukaryota; kingdom Metazoa; phylum Annelida; class Polychaeta; order Sabellida; family Oweniidae; genus Owenia; species Owenia fusiformis. The sequence goes on from CAIIXF020000009.1 coordinate 2,838,015, forward strand.
GATCGACGTCCTCACTAATTGGACGTATATAGATGAGCTTTTGGGGAAAAGGCAAACATTAGAAAGGCCAGTGGCAACAACCAAACCATAACGCAAAATGGTAAGGAGAAGTTACAGAAAACTTTGTTCAAATTCCCGGGAAGAATATAATAGCATTTATGTTTATCACACGCATGTGTTTACCAAAGCTTTGTTGCACAAAACAAACAAAACAACTGTTTTGCCTGTTATTAAATTTATTAAAATATATTAATAATATTACGTAACATATGTATCTTCAACAATATATACTACTAAATCAATGTTGTTAATTTAACGTTATTTCTGTGTATTATCCCTTGATATCGTGGCTTAATAATACTGTGGTCTCCACTTGACTTTTCGTGATTAACAACACTTATTTGAAGAAGATAGTTTGTGGTAGCCAGGTGATGCATTTCAGTAAACGTATCATAATAATTCACGATATACCTGCGTTGCCTGAACAATGCGGTTTTATGTACCCAACTTGCTCAATAATAAACTAATTAAACTAATATTGCAATGGAACTATAAATTATAGTGTACGTATTATATATTATTATAACTCTTTTATTATAATTTCATAGTGTATATTAAGTTTATAAATCATAACAACAATAAATAAACGCTATACTAGAAAAACAATATTAATATCCAATAATCTATTGGTAAATAATTAATATGATGGAATGTTCGTGAATCTTATAATAAATTGTGTATTTAAAATAGGATGTTTCGGCAAACAACAATCTTATTACAATAAGAGGATAGCCTTTCTTACATAGTTAATTGAGCGCGTTTTCAATATCGACATTTATCTGCCAGTTCTGAATTCCCTACAGTTATTTGCGCTACAAGATCAAATACGCAGAATATTGGCCTTAATGGGCGATTTTCGGATTATGGTATAAATTTGATCTTCATGTGAAAGGGATTGTTCGGAATTAGGGAGTGACATGATACAGCGACATTAATAAATATATTGCACAGCACTTGCCTTTTCGATTACAGGAAGAAAAATGTTCAGAATGTAAAGGAACTGTTTGATTCCAGGTCAATCTCAAAGGTGTCTTGTATGCATTAATACTGATTTGGTGCTAAGTGTGTTCTGGGGATATGTGTTCTTCAGTATAACAATAAACTCCCCTGTGACGTGTAACTATCTATAATTAAATACATGAACAAATGCTACGTGTATTGGTCAGTCTTCCATTTCTTTTAGATCGTATACTGTCGAGAGAAAACTAAATCTGAATATTTAGAAAAAGTTACAATCAATAATTCTGATTAATCAACACACACTTGCCAAACACAATGTGTGTGGTAAGGGATGTCGGTGTGTTGTTGGCAGCATATACTGTTATACATATCAAAATACAATGTAGGAAGCACGATGTTGATTTTTCTATGAATAACGCATGGAAATATAGATTATTACAAGAAACCCGGTGTGAAAGAAATTATGGTCCCCTGGGGTTTATGGTCCCCTTTCTAGACGGCCCTTACTGGCCCTGATTGTGTATAAGATAATAAGGGAAAGAGTTATATTTAGGTCACCATATAAATCAATGGAGAGTAGGACCATAATTTGATAGGACCTCCTACCCTTTTACATCTGTACATACGATGCTTTTAAAATAAATTGTGTAAACAGAATGCAGGCAAAAATATGTCCCATTCTTCAAAAAGGGGGAGGGTGCATTTTTTGGTATTTTTTTTTCGATTGCTTGTCGTTTTTGGGCAGAATTTTTGACTCAGCACTAATCTATGATAGAAGGTAGCATATTGTAAATAAAGAAATTAAAAAGTAGGTTTTGAAACTTTTTAAGATCGGTGACCTTCATATGTGTACCTCCTTTCCTGGAGATCACATCATTCGCCATCGACGTAATTCTGGCACGTTTTATAGAGCAGAACGTATAATCACCTCGAAATGTGTTATTTGCAGCTCGAGAATAAAAACGTGTATGTTCTCTCTGTACACATGTTTGTAACCTCATGGGCCAATGATTTCATTAATCGTTACACTGAAAAAGAAGTAACGGTCTGACAGCTACTGATGTCTGTAGACAGCATTAAGAAAAACAGGTAGGTAACAAAGTAGAAACATGGTAAAGGAAATCATGATGAATTACTAATTCAGGCTATATTATCATTATTTTCCAATGCGGCTCAATGTACCATCAATTCTAGAGGACGATAGGTTATGCAAACCCCGGTTATATTTATTCACTGTAATCGTCTTACCATCATTTATCCGCGGAATAAGTTATTTTAATCAATGAAAAAATAGTTGATTATCCTTTTTTCTAGAAAATTCTAGATCGAATTTGGAAAAACATATTTAGCAGTACCATAATATTAAACACAGAAACAGAATTGAAATAGAGAGAGCTAGGTTAATCATACGTAAGTTGATACTAAAATAAATACTAATAAACTGATAATAAAAATTAATCTCGGGAAATAAAAAGAAATGCGATAGCAATAGGGATGTTTTAATAGCCAAGTGAGCAAGTTAATACGTTCAGTCTATATAGAGTGACTCCCAAGAGGTAATATATAGATTTTGCAACTCACTTTAGCACGTTTATTCCTGTATAACGCATAATACTTTGATTACGTCATCAGTTATTGCGCAACTGTACACATGAACGTCCATAAGTTTAATGGGCGTATAGTTATTTAACGTAACGTTATCAAACGTTTCATAAGTTATACGTTATATGAGGAAAATCAAAATGTTATAAGTGAGTTGCAAAAATCTCTTTAATACGTCATATTGACAGCGTACCATTACCATAAATTATAGCAATGAACACTTTTTATCAGCCCGAGGATCGCGTTAATCGATCGAATAGTTCAATTTCTTTTTCTCAAAAACTGCTCCCAAACAAAAAATGGTATTTATTTCACAGTGCTTTGAAATCAAGAAAACATCATTATTTTGAATCGACAAATAGTCATATTAGGCTAGGCAAATGGAAGTTTAACATCCCAAAAATTGCAACAGTTTTTAAATTAGGCTTATATTGTATATTGATACCAGTTGAAAAACATATCAAAAATATAGAAAAATATATGCAGTGGACAAATATGAAATGTCACATTCTAGGTACCCCCCTCCAAATTTGAGTATGGGATTGTAAATATTTTTTAATTTCAAAATGAAATGCTCTTGTCAACTAAATGAGTAATATTATGATAGTTTACTGACATAAGAGCAACTAAAAATTGTTAACCAACTATTTGAGTGCAATAATTGGCATTTCTAGCCCCAAATATCTGAAAATAGGCCATCAAATAGCCCGAATTTAATATAACAATGTATTTATTTCTGTATCAATTCATCAGAATTGCATGAAAAAAATCAAGGAGGTTAATGTATACCTGGAAATTGTATTTGATCAGTATCAGGGTCATTAGTTGAATATTGAGCGTGATAATAATATTTGAAATTTCAATATTTTACCACACCAACTTTTGGGGTGACCTTACTTTTGTTTAATTACTTCCAAGATATGTCATATTTGATCTCAATAGCACAACTAAATTATTTGTAAAGGCTTTTTTTGTCCTGAAAACAGTTATTTGATGTTTTCAGGGAAGGATTATGTAAAAAAAAGTAGAAAAAACTGCAAATGCCAGGTGAAATATAGGGGAAGCCCTACTTTTAGTTGATAACTGCTAAATTATCAAATGTTTTTCCCTTATTATATTCAATTTGATACATTTTCTGTTAAAACAGAGAACGATTTGTTAGAAATTAAATACAATCAGTGTTCTAAAAATATCCTTGAAAAGGCAACAAAATGTTAAATATCCCTGTCCCTGACATCAGGTTATTAATATGAGCCAAAAAAGGTAACCCAACCAAATTTTTGTTAATAACCCAGTCATTCAGCATGGGTTTGACATCATATTTTGCACAATTACCTTGTTCAATGTTCTTTCATTCTACTAAGTGTCATTGATCTATCCTTAATAGTCACGATTTTAGGGCCATTTACAAAATGTGCTCAAAATATCGAAATGTGCCTAAATGACTGGACATCAATACCACCAGCTTTTTATCTGTGGACCTATTTTCTATACTAACAACTCTGAAACATTAAAACAAGAGATAAGAATGAAGATGAGAGCCATAACACACGATTTTTATGCTCCTGATTTGAAAAACTACGCCCGATACGTTCAAGTTGGCCTCCAGGCATAACGCCCATATTTCATGGCATGGTATAAAATGGCCATAAAATCGTAACCACTAGAGAAAGACCACTGAGACTAGATTGATAATACATTGACAAAGGCTCAATTCTGCAAAATATGACACTAAATTCATGCAGGATGACTGGACTGGGTTATTAAGATTTGTTTGGGTTACCTTTTTATAGCTCACCCTGTATTAAGGAAAATTGTTGCTTTTGACTAAGATGTTCTTAACCACACTGTGATATTGAGAATTGAAATGAAGAAGTTCAACTGTAGAATGTTGGATTTCCAGATGAAATTCAATAAAAAATGAGGAAAATGTTTCTACGCTAATGAATTATACTGAGTTAACTAGTGTAACGCAAAGTAAATCCCTGGTCTTTATACAGGGCATGGTTCGATTACGTTATGTTCGTTATCAAAAATGCTGCCTTCATTTTGTAATCTTAACTTACATATATGTGTCTTACTTATAGAGAGCAAAAAATAATGCTGATTAAATAAGCTTAATACTTTTATGTTGTAACAACAATCACTTTCAACCTTGCCTATCACCAGCCTTCATTTTTTAGTCATCATTATTTTCATGATCAGTAATGGAGGTACATGTACTTGCACAAATGCCTTTGCATACCTTACAATCTATAGAACAGTTATTCCATTTTCTGCAAGTACATCTCATAGAAGTTCAATCTGTCTTACACACACAATGGATGATCTCTAAGAGAGGGGAGCTGCAGGTAGGCAATAGACTAGATACGAGTAGAAATATTCATTAAATATTCAAAATGATGTCATATTTGAAATATTCCCCATAGACCCCATGTTACAAAATCACAAAAATTGAATTATCTTATCTTGTATTGGACAGATAACATTTTCTTTTACTGGACATACTTTAATTTGCATAACTATTAGATACATATGGGTTATATGAAAATTGAACCACGCAAATAGATGTAATTTAAGTTAGGGAACTTTCTACTATACCAGCCATGCTATCTGACCCAAATGAGCCATCTGGTGGTGAATCTGGTAACTACCTACTCGCATCTGCGTTATTGGTACAAAAGCTTCGCTGCTTATTTCCCAGCCCAATTATAATGGAGGCAGTTTATTTCCCTTCCACTCCTGGATCTGAAGGTACGCTCTATAACTGTGGTATCCCGCAGCATCAGACGTTGGAGGAAGAACACGGGGCTGCAATAATTCAGATCTTGCTGCTCTCTTTTAATATAATTTTTGAAGCCTAAGTACGTTGTAACAAAATGTCAGAACATCGAAGGTATTATGATTTATCTTTTTTCCCTTATTTCACACGTTGTAGGCAGAATTCCCACAACATTGTTATCACAAACATGTATCAGTATCATATGTTTAAAAAATGTACATATTTGCGAACAAATAGTTCAGAAGACAACAGAATCGTCGATTTAATTCCTCACTTAAGTTACATAAATGGTATTTCGATAAACAGTTAAGATCTGCACTTTTAACCCAAACCGTTTATGTAACTTAAGTGAGGAATAAAATCAAGAATTGTCTTCTAAGCTATTTTTGCGCAAACATGTACATTTTCTAAAACATGTGATACTGATACACGATTGTGAGAAAAAAACATCGTGGGGATTCTGCGTACAACGCGTGAAAGAAAAATCGCATGGGCCACATTCGACGTTTAGACATTTTGTCATACCTAAACGTGCGTATTCGAGCGGATCACCAGTGCTTTTGGTAATTTTAAAACGACCGCTTGTCTTCTCAAGAACTCACTCTTTTTATCTGCCTCAATGATAGCTTCTTGTCAATCCCATATATAACCAGAATGAGGTGTCACACCCCAGAAAAGCATGGATAAAGAAAATATTGTCACAGACCACTTTTCCCAAAGACAATCTTATTTCATTTATATCCAACATTTTGTTTCTTGGGTTGCTGCTTTTGGTTCAGGTTTGAAGAAAATGTTGAAGTTTGTGTTTTGTGCATGATAAATGAGAAGCACAAGGAGAACTGTATGAGTACTGTATTTGAGGTTGGAACACCTTGGATTGCAGTCTTCACAATCACAATATCTGCATCCGATTCTGAATGTGTAGCACATGTACACTCAATGTTTTCCAACCTGACAGACAGAATTACCATCATTCCTACGCACTGAAATTATATTAATGAAATACTCCCCAGATATCTGAGATTTAAATGTGCTCTATCAGTTTAAATTACCTTTAATAACCATAAAATCATTTCTACAACATTATACATCCAGTTCCATAGTAATGTATTCTTAAGTAATGATTTATTTATCTGATGAATTTAAATATATGCAAATTTTGTAATTGCGGATTGTAATTAATAACTTAAACAATATTAAATTCCACAGAAACTACAATACATTATTTAAATAAGCCTAGTATAGAGCAGTTACCAAATACCCTAATATCAGAGTGGTGATATGTAATTATTCATCAATTAAAAGTGAGGTCACCTTAACATTTCACCTGGTGCAACTAATAATTCCTATTTTCATACTAATAAGGTATAAACCTTCACAAAACCTGTATTTTAGATGATGACAAGCCTATATAAATGATTTAGATGTCAACTCTAATACGAATGTCATGCATTGTGGGAGTTTTTCATCAAAACTATAGTCTCCCCTATAGTGGGCGGGGCAAAACTATGAATTTTTTTTTTCTTCGTAAGTCTACACGTTAGAATTCTGATACTCACCAAATATTAAGTTCAAATGAATATGTAACACCATGATTTTTTTCATGCTTTTCTGACAATCTGATCCTAAAATATCTAAATAGATAGTCAAAACTATAGTCTCCCCTAGTGGGCGGGGCAAAACTATGAAAAAGAAATAATTTTTTTCTTCCTAAGTATACAAGTTAGAAGTCTGATACTCACCAAATATGAAGTTCATATGAATATGTAACACCATGATCTTTTTCATGGTTTTCTGACAAACTGATCCTAAAATATTTAAATAGATATGTGATAACATGCCTGTTTTGTGGCCTATTTTGTTATACTTTGGGTTCAAATGACCAATTACTGGTCTCAAAAATGATCAAAACGATATTTTAATTATTTGTGAATATGTGATCTATCGTAATAAAGCTTGAATACTTGACTAAAGTATTCCATTTGGGAACAAAAAATTGTTTCCTACCAATACTCAATTTTGGGGTAGGGTTGTAGGGGGTACCTAGGAAGTGAAATTTCATATTTGTCCACTGCATACATTTTCCTATATTTTTGATATGTTTTTCAACTGATATCAATACATAATATAAGACTAATTTAAAAACTGTTGCAATTTTTGGGATGTTTGGGCCTTTTATGAGCCCATTTGCTTGGCCTATATGGGCAACGGTGTGCATTAATACACGTCTATTGCTTAGTGTGTTTTGGTAATATACTGTATGTCGCTTGATAAGAAGCGATGTCACTCTTTCCCCAAAAGATTTGGAACGCATTCTTTGTTTGTATTACACAATAATTTTGGAGCTGGGACACTTAACCCAAATGGTCAACAACATTTTCATTACGCTTAGTCGCAAGGGTGGGGGGGGGGTGTTTGGGTTATAATGAATCTGCTGCAACATCAAGTTTTCATATAAACATTTTTCTCAAATGTGTATAGAGAACGCGCTCCGCGAATAATATTTAACCATAGTTTACTATTTTATTTAACTATATTTCACCTTTGAAAATTCATACGAGAGTTATGTAGTGGCCAATAACCTTGATTTTTTCGCAAAATAGTGTCAATTATATATGTTGCTCAAGTAAGAAAAATAAAAGAGACATAAAAACTTACAAAAAGTACTTTTGGTAAACAAGAGGGACCTCCCTGGAGACATTAGGGTTAAGACGAAGACATATATGTTATGTTCTCGATATTAGGGAGTTTAAGATTAGCGTAAATGACCCATTTATCTATACCTATACGTAGTTTGTTATTACACTTAGCGGTATTTTACCTAAGTTACAGGGTTTACGATAAGTAATTACCTATAAACGTATGTTTGTATCCAACAAATTATGTCACTTCTAGATCAAATATCATCCATTAAACTTTAAAATAGTACCAACAAACATTTCTCATTCGATCTGTATACACATTAAGTGGTCGAACACATTCATTGATGCGATAAACGATGCCATGTGATGATGCATGGAATTGTTGAATTTACACATTCTTCATCAGTTTTGCTTATTGTAAATGTATGAAATCAGCCATTTTCTCGTGGTTTTAATTGTTTAACTGAACTATTTGGTCACTCTCATTGCTGGATCATGCTAGAAATTTAACATTTCGCCTTAAGTCACTGCCCCATTAGCGGCCCACAAGCAACAGCCCCTCCCAACTACAGTAGCTACACCACACTCTCTCTGAAGTATATAGCAGTTCTTGGATGTGACATGTACTGGTATATGCCATATAAGCCATCGCATGGTTTTCGTTCTATAATTTGAATGTTAATTTTATCATAAATTGTAGCATACGGTTTCGTTGCCTTTTACGTTAATCTTAAACTCATTTTGCAATACGCATTACCTATACGTATCCGTAACAAACATACGGATAGGGATAGGTACACGTATATTTTTACGCTAATCTTAACCTCCCTATTGAACATGGAACCCAACGCCAAGTACGATTTGGGTCTACTTTGTAGCGACACATCGAGACGAATTGGATGTTTTATCTCATTGGGATTTCCACACATCTAAATCATTAAACGATTTCGACGTTCCATTTTTCAAACTATTTCCTTTGCCGATTGTCAATTATGTTTAATATAATCAACGGAGAATTGCCTTCAAGTTGTTTGAAATATGTTTAGTTCATTCTTTATTCCGTGAAGAGAGCAGAGAGGTTAGTCAGGGAAAAGGCTAAGACATTGAAAAGGTCGTGTTGACCCTTCTCTAGATTATAATAAGAAAAATGTATTGTAAAAAAAATCCCGTTTTTAAATAAAGTTAGTTATTTTGGAAGTAATTTACATCAATAAGTAATTGCCCCATGAAACGTGTGTCATATTATGGAAACAGCCGATACATGTAAATAGCAACTGAATAACTGGCGAGTAAAGGCAAATGAAGATCACTACTAGATCACACTTTTACATAAATTGTTGACCATAAATATATCGATAGTACTTTTTTGTCAAATTAGGTCCGAATTATGAATTTATCAATTCTTGCGTTTGGAACGTAAAGCTAAGTTCACACCAACGGCGCTTTAATGGCGCTTTGATGCGACGTGCAAAGCGGCTTTGCAACCGGGGTGCAACTCTGCGCATGCTTCTGAAGCATTCCGAAAAGGTACTACAGTACATACGCATACGAACACCCCAAAGATGCATAATGTAAAGCTAAAAATTGTCCGTCGTATTATATGACTTTTGTATAAATAAAAAAATGTTGTAACATAATTAAGCCTCAGTCACATTTGCTACGGCGATCGTATCTATCATTTCTGCTGTCAGTAACAGTTCTACGGTCACATTTGCGACGGCAGTCGTACCTATATTTTACTTTAAGGAGAAAAGCAACGGTTGTCGCAGTATGACGCACGGTCAGCGCAGGGCGACCCTATGTCGGGCGTAGTTTTTTTATAAACAGCTAAGAACACGAAATTCAGCCGCGGGGGAAAAGCTTACGGCGATCCTATGGCTCACAAAGGTCATATATAAGTTATATGGTGGTTTTATGGGTTATATAATATAACCCATAAAACCACGCGGCAGACACAAGTCGATCGTACGCTCGATGAGTGGCCACTCTGGGATCTCTCCGTGGTCTTGCTACGGCCTGCTTCTTTCTACGGTGACCTCGGAAATTAGAAAGCTATAACTACAAGTTATATTCAAATTTTAAGTAAAAACTAGGAGGTTGCAGTTTTTCTACGGTCGCCATGATACAGGGAATTTTGATGAAATGCTTATTTAAGTTATGATTAAAACCGTACCAATCTGTCAAATATATATAAAAGGACTTATACAACCACTTAAGTCTATCAATTATATACAATCAACGTTTAATTATAAAACACATCGTACCCAACCGAACTCAACTTTCGCGAGTAAAATAACAAAAACGTTCTATAGAAACACGTCAACAAACTATTGGATTTGCTATCATAGTCAGGCCAATAGCCAGGATTTGCCAAGGGGGGGGGGTTCAATTTTCAAAAATTTCCAGGGGGGTTCACATTTGACAATTTAGCCCCAAATATGGCTAAAATCACTTGAAAAGTGCTCAAAATGGTGAAAAACTGCATGATTTTGAAAGAATTTTTGGCCAGGGGGGGGGGGGGTTCACCCGAACCCTGCGAACCCCCCCTGGCTACGGGCCTGATAGTACTATACACATCTCAAACCAATGCACTAAATTTACTTTTATTGATATGATAAACACTACTTAAAAAAGATAAAGATGAGCCCAAAAGAGTTATAAGATATTGACCATTTTGGTATATTGCACAATATCTTATTATGTCACTTAAACTCATGTTGAATGAATTATTAGCATTTGTTCGGGCTACAGATTTGGCTCAATATGTAGAACTTCATCTTATCAAATGTACAAAACCGATTTATTCCGTCATATTTGTATTTTGAGATTCTTGAAAACTAAGGAATTTATTGAAACACAGATCCATTTAAACATGTATTAATCTTGCATCGTGTAAGTTGTAACATGGAAAACTCTGAGTGGTTGTTACGTTTTTTATTATGGTCACGTGAGTAAAGGAATTCCGTGAATGGCAGTTATGGAAATTTGTAAATGAATTGACCCGCTCTAAATCGGATTGGCTGTCTGTGTTCAAGCTACAAGACATCGCTCGTGCCACTTTCCGGTAATTCCCCTCGATGGCGGAATTAATTGCGTTTTTGCTAGTTGGTTGTTCTGTTCATTTATTTCAATATACCGGCAATACTGTGCCCATAAGTTGGTCTTAGTTATTATCTAAATACATTAACCTCAATCAGTGACCCTTGGTTATTTTTCCAGATCGCCCTTTTTTAAACTGAGCGCTGATAAACACTTATGAAATGTGTACTGATTACTAAACGTTGTCCGTTTTGTTATTAACAGCTAGCGTCTGTCTTAATCACTACAAATCGATTAAAATACGGTTTTATCTAAAGTTAATATACTTAATGTGCATACAATAATAATAAACCAAGTATTGTCTTTTATTTAATTAACTCCCAACTTAATAAAAATGCAACAAAAAATCAACGACGGGATTTTAAATAATGTCAGAAAGTAATCCAATTAGTTGCCGTGACATTTATGGCGTTAAAACCCTGAGTATTTTCTTTTATCGGCTCTGCAAAATCATGATTTCATTACTATGTCTAGTATCTTATAATGACACTTGTAGCGCTTGAAACAAGTCCAGTAATTACAATTTTAACTGATGGTTCTCATTGTGGGATAAAGCAACTAGATGTTACCTCATTGCTAAGTGGTACACATAACACAATGCCTTGTGGCATTCGACTATTTTTGGTGAATAGAATATTAAGAGATTTTACTTAATAAGTTGTTCTTCAACATGTATTGCAATAACTTCAGAATGAGTAAAATGCTGATTTGGTGTTTTTTTATTACGATAATAATTTTCAATGTCGGGTTCAATATTTTAAGGCAGTCATTTGTGCAAAATGTCAACATGGACCTGTTAGACTTATTAGTAATGGGATATCAATTCATGTATGACTTGTCATCAAGATAGATGACAACATGTTTAGGAAGATTAGTTAACGGTTTTAGCTAGATTAACTACCTGGATATTATCCCGGCGAACCCATCCTCTCTCCCCCTGCGTGCAGAGTTTAGTTTTAGAAGACGAAGCTCTCTTTTAAGAAGTGAAGTCAAGCGAATGCAAATGGTAATCCTCTCTTGAAACGATAGCTAGCTATAACCATTTTCTATACTATCTATATTTAGTAAAACATGGTAGAATATTTAAATATGGACAAAATTGATAATTTATAAAATTGCAGTGCTCATTTCCAGTATAGTGCCATCTTTCAATACAGGAAGTAGTGTCATAGATTTTCAAACTTTTAATGAACTTACTCATGACAGTATAGGAAAGTAACATAAAATCATTGATATAATTGAAAAATAATAGTCAGTTGGTTTCCATGCTTCTTACATACCTTCTTAACTTATACTGCATCAACTACATTTTCAAATGATTACTTTTGACCATATCATATCATATACCATATCTCGATGTTTTTTTTCTAAATAAGGATAGTGTATAGCAGCTACACTTATAGCTACCATATCAAAAGAGAAAGGTGCTTGCACGGATATCCCATTAAAATGTCATGCGATTAAATAGCATGTTGGCTCAACATATAGCTTCTCACATTTTCCAAATCCTCACACGTTACATAGTATTCCATATTTCTTTTTTGAACCGTGGCATAATAACATTTTCCAACAAGAATATTATTGCGCTACCGGTTCACTGGATAATGATATTTAGCATTTTCCGATACAAGTGTCAAAGCTAATCTTGCTTTATTAGTTTCTTTGTGATTTAAAGATAAACTTTGGAATATATTAGCGTACGACTGTAAATAACGCAGCCCTTGTTAATTGACCAGACATTGTAATAACATATTTTCAACCGAATATAGAAAACACTCCTTTAATTAACCTTGTAAGACATATGCTTGAATCCCATATATCTAGACACAGGTAGCTATCAAAATGGCATAAATGTGTAACAGACTCTTAACTTTCTGCTTTATGCTAGCTATAAAATCTTCTGCTATTGCGCTATCATGGTGTTCACATATCTCACAAATAATACACTCAACATAGCGAGAACATTTTTATTCTTCCTAATGGAAAACTAAATCAGACTGATGTTTACAACCCTACACAGGGCGTGATGCTTCGAGTGTGATTGCTTCCTCGGAACACATTGATTTTAAAACAATGAGTTACAGTGCCCCTGTATCGTTAGTGTCTCTTCAATTGCATAGAGGTGATTTGTCAGAGAACAACATACCACTCAATCAAGCAGGAATCAATTGCAACAACACCTTGGAGATAAAACTTGTCTCTACGAGGGAGAAAAATACTGGCCAGATTTCAATAAAATGCTACCCTGCGTGCAGAGTCTAGTTAAACTACAGAAGACGAAGCTCTCTTTTAAGAAGTGAAGTCAAACGAATGCAAAGGGTAATAAAATGCAGACACAAATTCTGTTTGTAGTCAGTTGGATATTTTCTTGGATTCGTTGAGGGACACTCAAATATCGATCTATTGACGTGATATCACACCTGACAACGGTAAAGTCAGATACCGTTGTCACAAATGGCGGACAAAACCGTCGCTTCGATTAGATTTTCATGAGCTGTATGTTTAATACATGCACAGAATTAGCACGATAAAATTCAATGAAATGATGACCAAGTGATTAAACAATTGAAAAGACTGTTATATCCGCCATTTGTGACAACGGTATCTGACATTACCGTTGTTAGGCTATTCTTGTGTGTAGATATATTATCCTCATTTTGGAAGAGTTTGATAATACGAAATTAATCAATGGCAATGACAGACAATAGTGAAAAATACATTACCCAATAAAAAACTAATGAAAACTTTATGAGATGATAGGGATAATTAGGGCGATATCGAGTATAACAAGTATCAATAGATAAATTGACACGAGTCATGCTCTTTAGGGTGGTCTAAATGATGCTACCATCCCACAAGCATTATCGTCATGAACAATAGATGAGCAAACTTACAGAAATACGTTAGTTATACAACATCTCTATCAAAGATAACAAAACAAAAAACACTAGTTACGTCAATCAAGTTCGTGTAGTCTATGGGAGGTTAAGATTAGCGTAAAAATATACGTGGACCTATCCCTATCCGTATGTTTGTTACGGATGCGTATAGGTAATGCGTATTGCAAAATGAGTTTAAGATCAAAAGGGAGGGGAATGAACAAACACTGGATGGATGATAATAGTTTATAAACAAGCAATGGCTAAGATTATTTCATATTGTGTAAACTAAAATAATTGTTATCAACGGATGCTAATTGTTGACCAGGGACGATACGTGAGTTATGCAACACCATATGTGTATACATGTTGATTAGGCGCGTTATTAGTGTTTTAAGATGTATTATGCCATAGGTTTCTCCCCCAGATAGGGGTGCTAGCGAGGGGAATCCCCATTGAGTCACACAAGCGCCCACAAGCGCCTTGAACCAGGCAGCCAATCAGGTTTATGATAAACAAATTCAACGGCCAATCGGATAACAGGAGGACTTTTATCGGTAAATTCATACTTCAGATTGAAAATAATTAGATCGGCCAGCACAATCGCAAAATTAACACTGAAAGAGGGGGATTTGAGACTCCTTCTTTGGTAAGTAGATGGGTATATATGTGGTGAAACTATGCAAAAAAGTCCAGAGGGGTCTTGATTGTACTATCCTATGGCACAGAGCCTCTTTAAGATGGACAGCAGATGTTATACAGTATATATCGGGGCAGCTGGGGTTGGTATGAGGTGATCTAATCTTCACAAGGAAAGGTGAGGGTCGGCGGACAACACAAATTTACACTCTAACATCGGAGAGGTTAAGATACACGTGTTTTCGTTTTTAAACGTTCACGTGAACGTGTAGAATTGTGGTCCTCTATCGATTAGTTCTCCGATTTATTCTGTTTACTTTGCAGATTGAATATAACGGTTTACGGAAACGATTGTATTAGGTTCCTGGAAAAGTGAATTGATAGTGGGGCTGTAATCCCCTGGAGTCGAAATAGTACACGCTTGAGTACACGTTCTCTTCGAAACGTGTAACTTAACCTCCCTAATGTGTAGTTTGTGAACTCGCATACGTTGGACAAAGTAAAGCCGTTCAACAGGGACAATTAATGATTATATGAAGATGTATGCTATCTAATTATTTCCAAAAGACGATACGTTATGTCGCACAGTACTAGAAATGAGTGGCGTACTACAGGATATACTGTGATTACCTGGCTACATCCTTATCTATTGAGGTCCTTAATTTTAAGATGTAGCTGTAAATAATGATAGGAGAACATGACCAAATATCATTAGACTTTCTAATTATCTTCGATGTACATTATTCACTTACTACTAGATAATTAGAATGGATCTATTGTTTCGCTAGGCGTAATCTCTCCTATGTCATTCGCAATAGATTAATCAAAACCGACTGTTTGATTGATGCATACCAATGTTAATATAATTACATGCAATGTGCTGCCATATAAGGATAGTCACCATAGTAGTATATTGCTTACTTATTTTGTTTAGTGTTTTATCGTGTATTGTAATTTACATAATGGTTTAATATAGATATGTTCAATATAAGTACTGTTGCACCATTTCTATTTAACGCAGTGGCGGATCCAGGAACAAACAAGGGGGGGGGGCAAATTTGAGGATATAGAAAAAACCTCCGCGCTCGCGCGGAAAAAAATTTTGGGCCCCTAAAACCGAAAAAGTGGGCCCAAATTTTGAAAATTTGAGGCCCATTTTCTTCCAAATCTGGCCTAAATTGAAAAAATAAGGCCTTAGAAGGCCCAATAATGACCAAAAGGCCCACTTTTTGGGGCCTTAAGGCCTTTTTTGGCCTAAAATTTTTTTAGGCCCAACTTTTTTTTTTTGGGCCAACCTTAGGGGGGGGGCCCGGGCCCCATGGGCCCCCCCCCCGGATCCGCCATAGTAACGTATTTGAACTTAACGTATTTTGACGTTATATTAACTCCAACGCTGTCATTTTCAACTAATAACGGTTGATAACAATCTAAAGTAGATAAAGATTTGCATGCATTACCATTATATTTATTTACATATATCATAGCATCTCATGTCACCACAGTTCCAGATGAGCTTCATATTTACATATTATATCATGGAATCTCATGTCAAAACAGTACCAGACGAGCTTTATTTTTACATATATCATAGCATCTCATGTCACCACAGTTCCAGATGAGCTTCATATTTACATATTATATCATGGAATCTCATGTCAAAACAGTACCAGACGAGCTTTATTTTTACATATATCATAGCATCTCATGTCACCACAGTTCCTGACGAGCTTCATATTTACATATTATATCATGGAATCCCACGTGACAACAGTTACAGACGAGCTTCACTTCATGGCTTTTGGTAGCGGAAATAATTCTCACATCAAGGCAATAGCAATGACATGGTCTTAATTTGAATGCATTTCTTCAATTTCTTTTATCTGTTCCCAGTAATTACAAAAAGTATGCTAAATCATAATCAAATTGGGCAAAGGACTTGTTCTTCGACAATGATGGAATATGTAGGCCAAACCGAAACGAGTACAAACTAAATATGTTACGTTTACAGGCTTGATAGTATGGCTTGAAAATTGTACATATACATGCTTGAATAATGTGGTTCTAAAGGGACTTTCATGTTGTACATAAACGAGCACAGGCTTTAATAACGTGGCTCGAAATGGTCCATCCTTCGGCTTTAATAACATTGCTTGAAAGAGACTTTCCGCTTGTAAAAAACAACGCAAATAATGTACTAAACAAATAGTATTGTGAAGAGCAGTGAACTAATTTCTCCACTTTTACTTCATTATGCAAATTTACAACCTAAACGTTGCAGTTATATTTTTTTCTTATTTCGTTAAATATTTTCAAAGTTAAGTGGAAAAAGCTTTTTCCGTATAGCTTTGAAATCTGTTTAAGTCTTGCTTTTAATGAGAATTTAGGTGATCTGCATTTTCAACCATTAGAGATTAACATTTTTTCTATTGATGGCATATTTGAGTTTTGTGTTGTTTTTTTATCAAATGAACTTTGATTTGCACCGTTATTTACCTTTAATCAGATTCTAAAGATGTTTTAGTTGTCTAAAAAAGGTCACAATCGACATGTCAATGAAATCACGTCCCGAAAGTATGCCCCCCAGGCATGCATATTCCAATGTCCTCAAAGTATGTGTCATATTTCATTTTAAAGCTTATCCAAGGTTACATTGATATGCTAAGTGTCATGGTTCAACTCCCAAATGAGAAAAAGTAACAGTCATTTTAAAAGTTAGTGTTTTGTCAAAATAAAGTTCAATTTTACATTGGCCATGTTAACAGCAGCAAATATTTTCAGATATGACCTCAAAAGCCCTTCAAATAGGGTTATGGAATTGTATTACCCTCATAAAACCTGTTAAGGGACTTTAGAAGAGTTTCCTTAGAGTTTCTACCCTCATCGTTCTCTTTTTCCAACTCAATATCTATCCGACCAAAAAGAGTTGCTGCTGTTAAGATGCCCCGAGAGGACACATTGACTAGTACTTTGATGTAAAGTTGAACTTACTTTTGACCAAACACTAAGTTTTGAAATGCCTGTATTTTTCACATTTGAGAGTTGAACCATAATACTTGGCGAATCAATGTAACTCCGGATAAGCTTTAAAATGATATATGACACGTACTATGACGACACTGGCATATGTCTGCCTAGGGGTGACACCCTGTAGTTACATTCCAATGGTGTTTTAAGTTGATCCAAATGAAATTAGTTGTTAGATCATGAAATTTCAATACATTCCAACGTATTCTAGCCCTACCAAAACCTATGGTGCCATGTATTTTCCCATTTATATGGAAAATGGTCAACTTGACCATCAAATTAGGATTTAAAAGCTGTACAATGTCCGACATGAAGTTTTACATCACGAGCTGTGATTTTGAAATGTGTTGCCTTTGATTTTTAAACAGATTAGACTCTCTGTTTTTCAAATGATTTCCCTTCAAGTGGGGCCTTGAAATGTTTTTTTTATAATTACAAAGTACGCTTATAGTTGAACGAGAAGTTGTGACGCTTAAAAACATGTTCGACTCCGGAATGTACAGACATCTTACCCTACTTTCAAATGTATTTACTTCTTTCATCACTCATCGGGATGTGTTAGCTAAATTTACAAAAAATGCTTGAAACCAGTCTCTTGCGTCATAAACAATTAGCTTTGATATTCAAAGTTTATCTGGATTCGATGTTAGTTAAGAAAAACACAGAGATCATTTAGGGTGGCGATCTGAGAAACACGTCGAATATATGGCGGGAATTACGATTAATGGGGTGTGACATTTCCCTGAAGTAATACAATATACAAATTAATACAATGCCTCATCGAGAAGTATCTCTATAGAGATGCCTTTAAAATATTTTAATATTGCCTTTATATAATATTTAATAATGTTTTAGGGGATTTATTCAATCAATGAATATAATTTGTATTTTGTAATCATGTTTTCCTCTGACACTGACCTTTACATTTTCTCAATGACAGAATAAACAGAACTAATACCATGACGCCATTCGTCCTTTTACAGCGAAGGACAAATCTGACAGACTTATAGGTTATGCCAACCTTTACACATGGCTGAGCTAGATACAAATAAATGACATATTTTAATCCTTTTCTTTGCGCTTTGCTCACGAGATTGAATGTTATCAGGTAACAAAGTATGCAAAAGCAAATAAAACATATTTAACAACCAGAAGTGTCATACCATTCCTTCCTACCTACTACTTGGACTATATATCCAACTACGACTGTCTGTAGTATGCTCGACTTTCATACAGTTGCGAACTCGAAAGAAATCTCTACACTGTGACAGTGTACACTGCTATCGGGTGTTTTTACGGTATTAAATCCAGCGATTTAATTGGTTGAAATTATTATGACGCATGCGCAGTTAATAAATTAATTAGAGCTTACAATCTGCTACTGTACATTACAAGAGTAAATCAAGTAGGGTAACCAAAACTGGAAGTATCTGAAAACATTTTAAATATATAATTTTAAGAGGGATACTTCCATTCCAATGATTGAACCACTAATGAGAAGATATAGATTTATCTATTTTGAA
Source organism: Owenia fusiformis (assembly GCA_903813345.2). Lineage (NCBI taxonomy): Eukaryota > Metazoa > Annelida > Polychaeta > Sabellida > Oweniidae > Owenia > Owenia fusiformis. The sequence goes on from CAIIXF020000009.1 coordinate 2,857,225, forward strand.
CAAATACACCAAAATATCACACATTTTTTATCTAAACACGGGCGAGTGCTTTGTAGCAGCTGAGGCGATTGCAATTATAGTATCACATCTTCTTTCAACAATTTTTTATTTGTAAAACATGATATTTATCTTAAATCGATCATAGCTCGTGATTGTAACGTTGTTAAAAAGAGGTAGCTAGCTAAGTGCCAAAGATGAAAATACACAAGACCTGGTTTATGGCATAACCTGGTCCATTCATGTAATGTGTTATTGTCTGCCGTGTCATAATTTCCAAATCGTTTACTCTTGACCCCACGAGAGGTAACTTTGAAGCAAAATTTGGTCCCCTAAATTTTTGGACATCGATTTCTCGATGGGGCCTATCAGTGACGTAGCCGGGAAGAAAAAAATCGACGAGGCGAAAAATATTTCAAAACATGTTAACAAGCGTCGAGACAAGCGCTTCGTCTGTCTCATCAAGAAATACGAGCGTAAATCGTTTCTCGAAAATATAAACGATGATTGCAAAAAAAGAACTTGATGGGATTGTGCACCATTGATGATTTAAATTTAAAAAATCGAATTTTTTAAGAATTCTACAAATATTTCGTTGCGGTTTTACAACGTAATTTCAATAACCGGAAACACTTTTCAAACGAGTCACCTTTAAATATCAAAACGTCGTGCTATTCTCATACTTATAAAACACAATTATGTTATTATTGTGTTCTTTTGGCGCTTTGAATATGGTGATTGACATTAACACCGAGAAGTATATTACAGTCTTCAGAGCTTTATAATGCAATGCATGCCATGTGCAAATGCTCAATGCATAGAACATTGAAGGTCGAATACATTATAATCAATGTCAGATGACACTTATGGGTACCAACAATAATGAAGCTCGAAGCATACAAAATTAATAATTCCTTAGAAATCATTCCATGTACAAGATCATTTCAATTTGTTCAAGTAGTCGACAGTCATATCGAAAAATATAGTTGCGATGCAATACGCGTGTCTTTAACACTACTGTTTGCCGTCACTTCTCGAACAAAATAAGGTTATTGACTTTCCAAGCTTCACTGGTCAGTATCAAGCGAAGGTAACGGCCGTCACCTTCGCATCAAAGATGGCAGACGGGAAGTGTCGGGCTTGATATTTTGAGTTTTCATCGAATTAAACTACACTATAATTGACGTAATGCGTTGATATTTTAAGCAAATCAGACTCATATGACCTATGGGAACTATGGAATATGGTAATTTGCTCATATATCATGCGTGGGTGCAACAATAATATCTTCCACCGCGTAAGGAAAGGTAACTGGAAATGTAAGATACGGTAACAGACATGTTAGTTTTCAATACACTGTATAACGAGACATCTTAGCTCTCCATTATAAACTCTCATAACGTTACCACATCACTGCATATTAGTTATCTTATCATCTGTAAAACCAAAATCTCAGTTACCTTCCCTTAAGCGGTGGAACATATCCTTGGATTTTGGCGCCCGCGCATGGTATATGAACAAATGATCATACCCCAGAGTTTCCATGTCATATAAATCAGGTTAAGTTCAAATATCAAAGCATTGCGTCAACTATAAAGTAGATTAATTCGATTTAAACTCAAAATATCGAAATCGACACTTCCCGCCCGCCATCTTTGATGCGAAGGTAACGGTCGTTACCTTCGCTTAATACTGACCAGTGAAGCTTTGAATGTTCCAATATTCACGATGAATAACTAATACTAAAGTCATGTAAGATTTGATATCGCACGTCAACTCAATTTGACATTCGCTTGGTGATAAGATCAGTAAACCCCCAAAGAGAATCTAACGCAATATCACGTATTAGAAGGTATTAGTATTAATGCTATGACTAAACAGAGATTTTCCTCTATTCATCAATTGATTTGACATGCATTTCTTTGGTTTTGAATTCACTAGTTATTTAATAGTCTACCATAATGGATTGATGCATTGTGTGTGAATTAATGTAGTGTCTTCTTCATCCCCATCCATCAAATTTAAACAATGCAGTGGGTATTAAATATGTCAGCGGCATTGGTACTACGACTGTGTTCAGTATTCAAAAGATTCCTATTATTTCAAAGATTTCCTAACAATTTGTACTTTTCATCAATTACGGTGTACTTTCTTACTAAAACAGTGAATAACATGTTTAGGGTATTATTTTTGTATGATAGGCCTATGCATCGTGATATCGAAATAATAATGTATTCTTCAGAATAAATAGTTCAGTAAACTTGTATAACTAAGTATAATGTGTAGATTGTATCGTCGGTGTGCAAACTAAAACATACATTCCCCTCTATAAGTTTGGTAACCTTAGCTCCCCCATTGAACTACATGTTAAAGCCTCTTTACCTTTGAATTTTTATTTACTTAACCTGCGAGGAAAATACTTGTACTATTGTTGAAAACGTAGTTTGACTTTATTTCCAATACCTCCAACTGTTCTCAATTTTTTTCTTCAATTACAATAGATGATTTTGATGATTTTTTGAAAATCGACATTCCCATGTTAACCAATGGGAATGGTAGGTTTGCCGCAAGTGATATGACAGAGTATCCATCCAGTCCTTGCAAAAAATACAAGTTAGGTAGGCAATTGGATTTGCTAACTTTATTTAACAAAAAATTGATACGTTTCTTCAGGTTCAACAAAGCTATAAGTCTTTAAAATCAAAATTGTTATCCATCAAGTAAACTAAACACTTAGTTTACAAAAAGTGAGACAATTCGACTTTCTATATAAAAATATTTTTTGCTGAATCTTTTACTGAATAGATATCCTGATTTATGATTTACCCGGAACCCACCATTTCCCATTGGTTTACATGGGAATGACGATTTTCAAAAATTCGTCAAATTTATCATCAATTTTCGACCTATTAAAAATGCGGGAAAATATTTGGAAAATTTGGAGCTAATGGAAATAAGGTCAAGTTACGTTTCCAACAATATTATAAGTTATTTCATCGCAGGTTAAGTAAATAAAAATTCAAAGGTAAATAGGCTTTAACACGTAGTTCAATGGGGAAAAAAAGGTTGCCAAACTTATGGAGGGGAGTGTATGTTTCTTTGTGACTTCTGTGGCAAATGGGTAAACTAAATCCCAACCATCTCAAACACGGATCAAACCTATATCCTACCAATCGATTATAAAGGTATGAGGAAAATAAGTGTATTTAGATATCTGTGTAAAAATGGTAGCAATTCTTGAGGTTCATAATGTTACATGTTCACATACAAGTTCTCTTTTAACGTGTAGCTTTACCTCACTGATATCAACTGATCCTTACATCGTCCATGAAAAAAGTAGTTCTGCCAGATCCTATTGAGAATAAAATATTAAAGACAAATTGTGTTATAGATAGCAGCGAATTTAAGAAAAATAATATCCGTTGGTAAAGTCTAAAATATTATGCATTTCACCTAAAATCGAGAAGGGCTAAAATGCACACGCCTCCTCTAAGCTTTAACGTTGAACAACCATGAACATTTATCGTACTTTATCCTAGAATACACTGAAATATTGAGTAAATCGCCATGGAAGAGCAGTCTAAGCTTTTCTTTTACAGGAAACATCTTATCATGACGGTTAAAAAATTCAGAATGTTCGCAAAAAGCCTATATGCGGGAACATAACTTAACACAAGACGCACTCAAGAAAGTGCATCTAGTTCAGTCGGCTCGTCATCTGAAACCATTTATTATGGAGTAGCTTCGAATTCATATAGCCTAACTTTAATGTGCTAAAGAGCAAATTAGGGATCATGCAGAAAAAAAGTTATGCAACATTATGTGGATGCTAAATCTAATGGGAGAGAGCATATTTATTCGACACCCTGTATAGGAGGCATCTCTCACCTTCAAAGGTGATCTCCTTAATTGAGAACACAAAAGGGTATTGTGATAATTTTCATTACAAAGGTACACTACTTAAATTGAAAAATTACAAGTGATAAAGGGTATTGTGATAATTTTCATTACTAAGATACACTTCTTAAATTGAACAAGTGACAAAGGGTATTGTAATAATGTTCATGGATCTGGCTGATTTGTGTATTATGTGATCTAGGTAAGGCCGTTATTGCTGTTTGCTCTTCCGTGTTATTGTATGATTGTACTTTATGATAGGTCGTTACTCTCTGTAAATGACAATTGATGCAAATGGAGATGTCAATTATATCCGTCTTCTGAATGATATTAGGATTCTATTTTGAGTGTTTTTCAGAATTTTCCTTAGATCCCCTCTAAAGTGTCAGATAGTGAATAATGCAGTCTCCATCTTAAGATGAATTCTTATCTAAATTGAATACGCCTCGCACAGGGGAGACAAGGCTGGGTATTTTATCGATAATCATACTTTTCTCCAGGCAATGTCATCCCATCATAATAGATAAGTATAAAAATAATTAAAGATAATAGTCTTTGATGTCGTACGTTGACAAGGCTTTCACTGGAGACGTACTTCTCTTGTTAGTTATCACAGTTGTCCGCCTAAAGCATTTCCATTCCTCTATTCATATCAGTAAGATAGCTCGCCGCCTCACTGGACAGGGATATCAATATTTGTTTTTAATATCTCAAGAAACAATTTTGATATCAGAACTAAAACAAATTACTTTAATCTTTTTCGAAAATTGATGTTTTCTATCAGCAACCAATTATTAGCAAAGCGATTATTCTCAGGCGAAATGCTTAGTCTAGACCACTGATACAATTCAAACGTCGTTTACAAACCCACTTCTTATTTATCGGCGACATACTATAGATTACAAATGACGTTTTTGCATTAACAGTTGGACGGCTGATACATCGTAATTCAATTTAATTAGAATAGGAATATATTATTAAGAACAATGCACGATAATTGCACGATAACAGAGAACGTGATGACCTTGGTAACCGTTGTCGGCTTAGACAACTACTATGTGACCATTCTTATCGAAAATGTCAAATGGAATGTTGAATATGAATATCTTTGTGTAGAAAATCATAACAATATTCAGCATATATGTCAATCTGTGTTTAAAGTCACTTTCATAGACTTTTTAGAGGGTGAAATTAGAGATTTCAAGAAAGACTTCATTTGATAATATTAATGGTCTACCTTTCTATTCGGATGGGTTCAGATGTCAAAAAACAGCCGATCCATTGACATTACCATTTTTAAAGTTGTAAGCAAGAAAATTTTCCCCAGACCCTCTATTTTTCATAACTTGACAGGAAACATATTCTAAGAATGCAAACTGGATTAAACATAACTAATTATTCTGAATATAGGATACTTACCCAGATACGTATCTAATTAGCATGCTTATTTACTTTTTTAGTAATTGTGGTGCAGTGTTACGACTCTTTTCTGAAAAAACGAATAATATGTATCAAGAATTACATATCAAAATCAAGTTGAGCCCATGGCTTAATGGTTAAAGCAGCTGTCGAGAAACCATTTTTAGGGTTCGAAACTCGGCCACGGCGAATCATTTTCTTTAATTTGTTTCTTCAGAAGCGTTTGTATCACCATAACGATATAAAACATTGAACCTGCTTGGTTCGTGCAAATGTGCAGCTATTTTGTAAGAATCTTTCTAACATTACATGTTTATATTAAAAAAGGGGTATTAGCCGAATTTGATTGAAAAGAAACCTAGTCCATAGAATAGACAGTTGTTAAAAACATTTTGAAATATAACCGGATAGAAACATTATACTTTTGTTGAAATTAGTTGATGAAATGCTCTTAGCAGAGTATAGTTCATAATAACGATAGGAACTGAATTCAATATGGCGAATGACAAATGCTCCAGGAATATAATAATTATTATTGGAATGGACAATAAATCAACACTGGATTTCTAAGTCATTTGGATTGGACATATGAAACCAAGTGCAACACGGATATAAAAATATCATAATACAGGAACTTGCCATCAATCAATTGAAATTAGTATTTCTGCAATAAAAATACTGGGATGGAAACGAATAAAGCTTTTAAATTAGTGGAGCACGATATTCCACTGAAAATGAACTGAATCAAAGTTACTCAATTTTTGATACATGATGAATTGATACAAAGAAATACGAGCACAAGTTACAAATTAAACTCTGATGGGATATGACAACGAGACAAATTTATATCCACTATTGATGTCTAAGTTCTTTGAACTACTATGAGAAATCAAAGGGCAACTGTAAAAGTAATTACTTCATAACAAGGTAAACCTATACAAGTACGTGTATGTTCTGTCCAAAGTAGCAGAACAGATAAATGAACCATCTCAAGTGATTACGGACATAGTCAGAGGTGACATTGTATTCCTTCAAATCCAACGCAATGCTCACGTTTTACTGCCATGAGAGAGTTATTATAATTTTCTTCGATTTTTCTGACCGTCTGTTCCGCAAAGGAATTAATAAGATAACGTGTCTACCTAATTTTTAGATCGACATATTATTTTAGCATCCATTGCTCCAAACTGTCCATACGATGTTCTTTTAGCCTTCCCAAGAGATATTTCCACAATCAATATAATTAGTCTTGTGTTTCTTTATCTAAGCATCTTTTACTTCCCTATGTCGTTTGAACAGTTCGCATGTATGTATACAATGGTGTATGAAAGACTGCATGTGTACTTTAATTTGAATACCTCTCTAAGGTTAATACAGATTGAATAATATTAACAAAGGATCTGTGGTTTGGTGGAAGATACATGTATTTTCTATTAAAGTATGGATTGGCTTTGTGTATGTGCAATATAGCTAAATACCAGCAATGTGAATACCAAATAATAAATACAACTTCATGATCTTGTTGATTGAAAGCTATAATGTTGAAGAATGGATAGTCTTGATAGTCTTTAACTATATAAAGACCAGAAATGTGAATACCAAATCATAAAACAAGTTCATGTTTTGTTAAATATAAGCTATAATGTTAAAAGATGGATTTTCTTGGTATCAAAATGAGTGATGCATGTAGTGTACACTTTGTGTATGTGCGATATAACTAAAGACCAGAAATGTGAGAACCAAATCATAAAGACAATTTCATGATTTGTTAAATATAAGCTATAGTGTTGAATGATGGCTTTGCTTGGTATCAAAATGAGTGATGCACGTAATGTACACTTTTTGTATGTGCGATATAGCTAAATATCTGAAATGTGAATACCAAATCTTAAAGACAATTTCATGTTTTGCTAAATATAAGCTATAATGTTGAAGGGTGGATTTTCTTGGTATCAAAATGAGTGATGCATGTAGTGTACACTTTGTGTATGTGCGATATAGCTAAATACCAGAAATGTAAATACCAATTTATGAAGACAAGTTCATGTTTTGCTAAATATAAGCTATAATGTTGAAGGATGGATTTTCTGGGTATCAAAATGAGTGATGCGTGTAGTGTACACTTTGTGAATGTGAAATATAGGTAAATACCATATATGAAAATATCAAATTATTACAACAATTTGATGATTTTGTTAAATATAAGCTAAGCTATCAAAGGATGGGTTGTCTCGGTAGCATCATCACTAGTGATGTTTTGAACATTCCGTGTATGTGTAATATCGATGCCAACAAGGTTAAAAGCAAGTAATTAACACTTATTACCTGCGTGTGGAAGATAAGCTATTAAGTTGAAGTGTGATCAATAGGCGCATCCACTTCATTAAGTGGCACAAATAAGATACTTTTGTGTACATCCTATTCTGATGGCATAACACTATTAATCACAACTTTTTCGGATAATGTATCGCAGTCCTCCCCACAGGGTGTTATGCTCCTTTTAGTTTTCTATCGCATCTAGATTTTTATGAGGCTTTGAAAGAATGCTCAATCATATTGGCCAAAGGTAAGTGTAACAAATAATGCAAGAAATGCTATCTATGAAGAAAGGCTTTGACAACTTAAATTCGAATGCTGAAAGCGAACCTTCTTTTAAAATATATTTATTTTAGTATTTGCATTTGTATCATCCGTTTCTGAATTTGAAAGAAATAAAACAATCCTAAAAACGTGCAAAATATCTGGATATTTAAGGTTTTGTATTGGAGGTTAAGGAGGAGGGAAAGTATCGCAACAGATTTCGGACAGTCATATGTTGGATTTTGGCTATTTTCTGAGGATTTAAACAAGTGCATATGTAAGACCAATGCATTACTTCCAGCAAAAGCACTCCTAGTGATGATAAAATGATTTCGACTTTGAGACAAGGGACGATGAAACAACCCACCCAATTGTTTTTTCTGAAATGTTGTTCTGATTGTCGACCCCTTCCTCCCCTGCCTTTTTAATTGTTGTTGCATCAATATGTTGCATTTTGACACGTAGTTAGCCCCTTTAAAGGAATAAGCGATTCCTTTGGGGGTTTCAAAGAGATCCATTATGGATGACCAAAATTAGCTGAGAGCAATGGATTGCATGAGTTTTCCCAAGGGGAAAATAACGTGGGAAATATTGTTTTCACTCTATCTAAAAGGAATCATTGATTCCTTTAAAGGGGTTAACTGTGTCAAACCCAACATATTGATACAAGAAGAAAAGTAGCACAAAAATTATAAACTCCCATTGACATGATCATTGTCACTCGTCTTCTCGATGAGACACATCGGAACTTGGGATCCATAGCCATTTACCCTGCGTGCAGAGTCTAGTTAAACTAGTGAAGACGAAGCTCTCTTTTAATAAGTGAAGTCAAACGAATGCAAAGGGTAATAGCCATTCAACCAAGCCATAAAAAGTATGTATATTAGTTATTCAACATGTTCAATTGTGTTAATATTTTCGGCATTCCACATTTAAATTCCATCTAATCCTCAATTTATTCAATTCGTCCTTTCGAAGCAAACAAGACTGGCACAAATCGCATGATAATGTTTTGTTCAACTTGATGTCAAAGTCAATATATAAATGATGTCAAGTGCTACAAAATGCTAAAACACACGTCTCTGTGTTATGCGGTGTATTCATATTTTCTTGCATCCGATATAAATAAAACATATATATATTATGAAATGTAATCGAATAACCTAGTATTTATATACAACTGAAACCAGAATGAAAAAAGCTCCTCTGGTTGCAGAGTTATTGTAGCATGTGCTGGGGTCCACAAAAAACCTTTAGAGGGTATAAAAAACAATTAAGTATTAAAACTGGGGCAGCAGACTTCTCGGCATTTCACTTACAAAGGTGTACTGTACATAAAAGGGTTATATCTTAAGGTTTCAATAGTGCTTTCTGTGTCTTCTTTCTTATCTGATTTGACACATGAAGAAGTATCGCTCACAATCACGATAGATTAAACATTCAACCCTGCTGAGATGCGTCACATCAGATAAGACCCATATACAAGAAGCCGTATGAATATATGAAATATATCAACTCAGTTAACTTTTTACATCCAAACCTGTCATTTTTATATCGATGGTAATAATTATAAAACAAATTCAACCTCCTGATGCTGGTTATTGTACATGCACGATACGTTATAACGATCTCGACTCGATATGATTCTCAAGGTCACAGTTTATGCGTTATAACCGCATTTGAAGTCCGAGATCAGCAGGCCTTCTCATTGAAAATTTACTCAATCTAATTGTCACGATATGATGTTTATTATGCCGAAACCCTTTGTTAACTTTTTGATCCGCCAGTGGATCCGCCAGTGGAAATATAGAAATATACTTGAGATCAAACAGAACTTTCATCCACCTTTAATATCTAAAATGTCTAGGTTGCGACAAGGAATTTGACCTCAAAGAATATTACCAATTTGATCCCAACAAACCAGGAATATGAAGTAATGGCGAATAGGAAATCAACCTCGACATTGTATCAACTTAGTTTCTCACCTTAACGTGCTATACAAAGCAACGGTAATGAGGAATTCAAGCTCGTAATTGTGTTAAACTGGTTGATTCCCCTAAACTTGTCTTATAAAGCGACAGTAATGAGATATTTGACTTCACGATTATTATTTATTATTCGAGTATTGTTCGTCAACAAGCAATGTCTGATTGATACAAGTAAGGGAAGTGTCGACCGCAATCAGTTTTTGAAGTCACCCTGTGCGCAGAGTCTAGTACTAAACTACAAAAACTACTAAACTGAAGACAAAGCTCTCTTTAATAAGAAGTGAAGTCGAACGAAAGCAAAGGGTACTTTGTAGTATACACAGATATGCAAGATCATCGCATTGCAATAAGGTACAAAACTTAGTAAACATTTCGAATTCAAAGGTAGAACAAGGTATCAAGGTACATGGTGTAAACGAAACCAAGCAACTGAGTGCCCTCTGACATGTTACGAATTTGAAGAAAATCAGAAAGTAGTTTTTGCTGGAATGACAGAATCTAACAGAAATGGCAGCCAAAATACACACGGGTAGCCCGATATATTACTGACAATCAAGGCGAATAAGCGGTTAAACATGGCACCATCTAAAAATATGTACGGATTTAAAAGAATACAACGACGACATGATTTATCTAAAAAAAACTTCTAAAATGGCTGCGAGAAAGCAAAATGTTCGTCACGAAGTCAATCAAAAGTAATAACTATTACCTTCCCACATGTGTATGAATACGTAATAATCAAAATCCGATAAGTGGTTCCCATGGCAGTGTATATTTCAAAACTTCTAAAATGAATGCTTAGAAGATTATATGTCCATTGAAAAGGTAATCAGTTGTAGAATTTTGAACCCTCAAAGATGTGTCCAAACTTGAAGAAATCCGACGCCTGTTTTTCAGAAATTGCAATGACAAAATGAATCGAGACATTTCATATACAGCTGCCTGAAAACAAACGGGCGCCAAAATGTGAAACAACTGTAGACATTAGTACTGCATTGAACATGTGTGCGAATTTAAAGAATATCCGACTAATGGTTTTCCCGAAATCGCGATGACCAATGATAAAACATCATACGGATATCTCGAGCACGCGTTTGTCTGGGAATGTTTAAATTCCTTCCTGATAGAGTGTCTTAGCTTAGACAGTCATGTATCCGTCTTGACTTAGAATAAACAGTTGCTTTACACAACTTTTAAATATATGAGGAAAGGGCAATACAGGACGATGCTACAAAACCGTTGCCGTGAAAATAAATGATTGAACATTCTACTTCCTCGTCAATGTTTTATAAATGCATGCGATTGTAATGTTATGATTTAACTGCATTTCTAAATACATACATTGCCCCAATATAAAGTCAAATTTTAGGCAGGCAGTAGGTTTGGTAATTTTACCCCACGTTGCATAAGCGTACTCATGGCATGTCTTTGAACAACCACTGTATATTGTAGGTGAGACCTGCTGAAATATACAGCTATCTGTTGTCAGAACTAAATTGGCAAATTATGTTTTGTGAATTACATGAACCGCTGTGTTATTCCAAACTCAATAAAACGAGCAAAAACAGCTAACCTTTACAGAATGTGTGAAACTGGCGAAAGATGAATATTTCCGACCTGTTGATGTTTCACATCGGGTAGACCCTTTTACACGAAGCAGCCTGTTTTAATGAGGTCGGTCAGTATCAATTTAGTTGCTTTTATTCTCTTGATCATGCCAAATAAATTGATGGTAATGAGAAATTCATATTTTATGATCGGTTAATGTACATGCAGGATGAGCTACACGGATATCATGCACACATGGGGTACTCCTTTCTTCAATTACAATTGATTAGGCATTTAATACGTTTACTACCGATGCCTATTTTCCAGCTCGCAGCTACGTTATAATTGCATCAGTGGGTCATCTCAGATACAATCTTACATACCATCCCTCCATAACTTTTGCAACAGGAGGTTTTCTTTGACTACTGCTAATGTTTGAACCTTTAGTCTGTTCCTAAATTACAAAATAAAAGTCGGGAAAAGGATGCAGTTTGATGGATCTTTCCAAATTACCATACATAACGTTAACACCCGATGCAGAATAGGACATCCGATTTCCAAGCTTATGAAGGGAGTGTATATTCCTACTATCCGATGTTAATTCAAATGGACCGAATGAAAGATAATATCATGGAATGTAATTAGGACGGCAATTCGTTGTGTTTATTTAGGGATAGTTATCAAAATAAATGTTAAAAACCAAAATGGTTTTTCGAGAAGTTTCTGGATTCATGACCCGATAAATTTAGCTTAGTAGCCTTAGCGTCGGCTAGGGACCGATTCGTTAAAAGCACATTACCAGCAAAAGAATGAATAATTCAAGGACATTTCTAGTAAAAGGTTATGTAAGCTAGGATTTCCAGGAATAACATCGTAATCTTTACACAATTATACATATCGTCAATTTGAATTAACACGATCCAAATAAATGAATCTCGAATTTGGGTAGCTACGGCCGCCGTACGGTTGTCGTATATCAAATTTGACTGAGGCATGAGTTACACTTATAATCCCTAACCTGCTCCGGAAATGAGGTTTTGTTGTCCAGTACTCCACCCCACAAACTGAAAATACCGTTACAAAGTACTGACTTTTCCCTTATTAAGAAAATAGATTTCGCTTTGATTGTAACAGGGGCTTTTGCCTCTAAAATGGGGTCACACAAGGTTGCCATCTAAATTGTTGGTATGTTTTTTTAAAAACTTTTTGCTACATAACTGCATCTAGATACACTGTCTAATGCTTGAAAATACCGACTTCCAAAATGATGGTAGGTAGTGTAGATTTCCAATATCAATGTTTGAAAGTTCATACACGACTTTGATTTGATTTGATGTTACGTTTGGCATTCCTTTTATTCAAAACCAACTAGCCTACACAATACACGTAAAAAGCGAGGGAGTTGTAAAATACTGTTTTTTTTATAACGTGGTACTACAACTACATAACCATTTAGATTATTCGGATATTAACCACGATATAATGATACCATTTATCACATGATTGACACATACAATAATTTATTTTGGCATATAAACCCCCTATCACACCAAACTAGTTCTTACCCGTTCTTGCCAGTCCTACGAAAATGTCGTAAAACGGGCTCAATCTGGCTGTGGTCGGGAAATATGTCTGAAATAATTAGCTTCTTCGTTCTCGATCTCAAACAGTCTTCAATACGTCCTTCTCGTTCGCAGTTCGTTCAGGTCGCACCACGTCGGTGTGCAACGTCGTAGAACGCGTCCCTTAGTCTAGAAGGTCAACATGACCTGATTACAGAACGGTATGGTCGCCATCGAATTTTGAATCGATTCAAAATTCTAACATCACATACCCGTCTGAGAACGTTCATAAAGTTCGTAAACAGACCGTAGAAAGTTGCAGCTACGTTCATTCCGTTCGCACACAGTTTAAAACCAGTTTTGAAGAACGCAGTGGCAACTTGTTTGGTGTGATAGCTATATTTTTGCTAACTCGTTCATAAGCAGTGTTAAATACGTTCTTAATCAGTTTAAACCCGTTTGCAATTAGTTCTACCTCGTACTCAACACGTTCTCAGACAGTTCAACTCGTTGTTAAAACGTCCCTAGTAGGATTGAAGTACGACGGTTCCGTTCGTAGTACGTCCAGCTCGTCGTTAGTACGTTGTCACTCGTTCTAATTGTAGAACGTGACGACCACGAGAACATTTTGAGCATTGTCTAAGTTCTAGAGGACCTACCCGTTCGAGTACGTTCGATGAAGTTTGTAAATAGATCCCAAACGGTTCTTAGTAGGTCCAGTCCGTTCGTACACAGTTGAAGCCCGTTTTCGAGAACGTAGCGAGAACTAGTTTGGTGTGATAGTAGGGTTAGGCAGTAAGAACACATTAACAATAGTCTTACGTTATGCCTTGGTCACATTTGCTCCGATTTCACTACGGCGCTTGGCCGATTGAGTATTTTGTTCAAAATTGAATACACTGGAGAGGTTAAGCTAACGATCTTTTTCACAACGTAACCGTGAACGCAAAGTACAAAAATTAACAAAGGAATGTATCGAGCGCTCATAGTTTTATGCGCGCTTAGTCTACTTCAGATACTCTTTCAGCTTCAGAGTTTCGGGTTTAGAACGTGGAGATTTGAAATTTGACGTTGGGTCAACGGGAACCATTTTACTCGTGTCTATTGAACAAATGCTGTCAATTTTGATTTCGATGCACAGTTGAATTCTTGCTGAACACGATGATGTATGTCATGCATGATTTAGCGCCAAAAATCTTACGAAACGAGCTCGTTTAAAATATGTATTAGAAAACCAGCTATAAAACCGCATCAATGACATACTATAGAATCATTACACGCTATGGTGTAGTCTAAACAAACACTGGATTTGAACGGCTATTTATATGAGAAGGCTACATGAATTTGTATATGGTCGAGTGATACGTACAGGTTCAGTTTCGATTATATATGCAAAGCTTAACCTCTCCACTATTGAACATAACACTCAATCGGGTGGGCGCCGCCGATGGATCGGAGCAAATGCGATCCAGGCATTAAAAAGAAACTATATCCAATGCTCCCAATCACCAGCACTCGGAAACATTTATCACAAAAGGCTAGTTAAAGATATTGGGTATAAATTCAATCAATGCACGTGTTGTCCCGAACGAGGGTGAATAATATAAAATTTTAACATCGTAATGTTGCAAAATGACGCTTCCTACTAAAAGGAATGTTAGATCAGGACTATATTAGCACGAATAATAAAACATAATACAAAAAGAATAAAAAGCCAATGTATTATCCGATGTTGTCACTTAAGTGCATATCTTGTATTTTATTTAGTGTGCTATGGGACTTTTGAGGGCAACACTCCCCTCTATATGTTTAGCAACCGGAAGCATAAATTTAGTTGATAGTTAATGTTTGTATCTTTATTGTTTTCCTTTATAATAATACGATTGCTGTTGTTTGAATCGACAAATATAAAAATTGATTAGGAGTGGGACTTCCGGTTTCCAAATGGAATAATACTAATGGAATAATAATGGTATGTTGCATTTCCGAGAATAACCTTGACAAACAATTAAAAACTACGGGTGGATAATCTCCCAAAATACAACATATAATGCATGGGTTCATTTATGAGAATGTGTGTTTTTGTGATTCGGAAATAATGACATCTTTCTCGAAGCTTTATGGCTATCATAAAACGTGGATAAAGTCAGTAAAGATTACTGTTCATGGTATTCGCATTGAGATGAGAGCGAGTTGCAATTATGATGTCGAACGAAGCTTGCTTTATAACTTTCTTAAACTAATATGTCTTCTCATCTAGACACACATCAAACGCAATTTCCAGACACAATGTCTCAACTTTGACTTAAAGGCCTTCTCACATATGAACGAATCTACTAAACACAGCTTGCGAAATTGGGTAAATCGTCAATTCTGGCGATTGGGAACGTTAACATGCGAACAATTAATAGCGCTACTTTGCGCATGCTTCCGAAGACTTCCGAAGCTTTCCGAAAGGGTACTTCTACATACGAACACCCCAACGATATACAACGTACATACACGAATGGGAACAAATTTCACCTCAATATTCTATTCGCCAGTACACGCAAGTTGACATTGTATATTATGGCGATTGGGAACGTTAATTTGCGAATCAAAGCGCAAGTTTGAGCATGCCCCCCGAAGCCGTCTGGAGCTTTTTCCGAAAGGCTACTTCAATGTACGAACACACAACGATGTGCTACGTATACTAATGGGAACGCATTTCTTCTGTATTCGCCAGTACACCTAAGTTAACGTCAAGGGGTTTCCGTTCATATGCGAGAAAGTCTTTTAGCAGGCCTCTTAGACTTTCAACAACCCGAACATCAGTTCTGACCTCACAAACGTTCCTTGCGCTTGAACCACGATTCTTACGTCGCGAACGAGATATCTTTGTTCGAGCAAAAACTATATACACATTCTTGATCAATCTTCTCTGGTGACTAGGCAGTTGTTTTAGGTACAAACAAGATTGTTCCAAAGGTTTTAGAATCAAAAATGATTTAGATTACAGATACTCGATCGAGATTAAATGCAGACTTGTATCAGAAAAAGTTATATTCGGATTCCATGCAGCGTATACATGTACATTATATTCAATATAGTCAGGAAACCCCCTGAAATGAATAGTAGAATGTGCGTATATCAATTAACAAATGCAAGTCGTGCGATATGAGCGCTACTTAAAAGCAATGCTGCAAATAAATATACCTAATTTTCAAGCACTGGAGAAGCAATGAAGTGAAGCATGATATTAAACCTTGAAGAGAGCACATTCTACTGTCTTATTACAAAATTAACGTTGGCAAAATGTGCATTAAGATGAGAAATGATAGGTTTATTCATTGATTGAGCAATATATAATCATATTAATATCGATACGCTGGCAATAACGTAAGTCAACTTCAGCGTTATGAGACATTCTAATTGTCTTTCGAGGGTCAACAGTGTTCAAAACTGTATACAAACTTTTCCAATTACTTAAAACAATGCTCTGAAGATATCACAAAGTAAGTCATTGTCCGCAACATATGCAAATTTTAGCTTGATACGTATGCAAAGTGTATTTAAGTAGATTTTACAAAGCCGATAGTCACATTTCCTTGTGTAAAGAAGAGGTAGATAAATGAGTTTTCCTATCTCAAATGAAACGGAAATCCATTTACTACTTGTTCGATCATATTAAAGCCTTACACCTTTAGACATATATAGCACTAGGCTCATTTTGAATTCAGGTCAACGAAGTAGTGATAAAAAGTTATTTGCATACTTAACTTTTAATTTTTATCAATTTGTATAATGTGTAATGAAATATGTATAATATCTGCACTTTATGTTGTAAAATAATAAGGGTTATCTCCATTAACACATGCGATTCAAAACACAAGACAAATAGTTCTTCACTAAAAGTAAACTAACCACATACAAACCGTTCACCTTTTTGAAAAGTGTGCAAAATTATCCTCCCAGTGTGTTCGGGAAAATTTTCTAAAGAATTACGTGTTTTTAAGAAAAAGCGTAAGAAGGTCAGATGGATGTACAACGAAACAACTTACAATTAATTTATTGTTTCTTGCAAATATGTGAAATAAGTTGAAAAGGTCGATCCATAAGATATTAGAGTACATTAAAATTGGAAAATTAAAATGGTCGATTAAACAACATTCAATAAATATATGCAGCAGTGTAAATCAATTAAAAATGTACACGCGTCTTTTAGTATTTATCATATGCATTTTGCAAAAAGCACAACATGATAATGGTGTATCTCATTTGCAATTTCGTCAATGATTTATTTACACCACTAAAACATTTTATACCGATGTGATACGTAACGTTTAAAAAGGCAAAGTTTATATGCTTACCGTCAAAAGAAATTTCCTCAGAATATCTCAGTCTTATTATCCAGTGCGTCTCTGAAGAAACGTTCTACGGCAATTTGTCATGGTATTCACCTTTGAGTGACGGCTACACGCACGTAATAATTCTCCATGTAAAAGCTTTCAAGGAAATTACCCGTCTAATCAATAACTACACAGGACCCCCATTCTTCTTGATATCACCACCAGCTTTTTTGTTTATAGGTGACGATCCTGGGGATTTTGTAATGCTCTCACGTCAGATGTTAAGCTCAAAAGGCTTGATAACATATTTTCTTGTGAATCTGATTGAATGTATCGACTTTTTGTTGATTCTCCTTCCCACTGAGATTGACAAACGATGTCTTCACAGTTGAGTATACCTTACGGAGGCTCGTAGTCCTCTAACGTCTCTACAGCTTCTGCTCTCTGCCTTATCCACGCTATCACTATACCGAGTTGCTTCTCTAATCCTGATTGGCTCGGAAGAATAGCACTCTCATAAACACCATATTAATAATAAAGCGATCGTCATGATATTCCTCGTCTGGTAAGGTAAAACTAGAGGTTCCCGTGAGTAGCTGGTGTTGTTGAGACAATATTGTCTTCTAAATCGCAAGAAAATGAACGAACATTAAGCAGTTCATTTCACTTTTAGGAAGATAATACAGGATGATTCGTGCCTATAATGATTCTTAGAGCACGGTGGCTTTTGCGATGTAATAGCAACTAATTAAATTTATTGCAAAGAAGCATTGAACAATAGCTGGTTTACATATCTTAGATTGATGGAGAAAGGTTTTTGTAAAAGCTTCTGTGTTTCTTTAAATTTCACAGCATTAGTAATAACACCTATAGATCATGGGGTATGTCGAGATTTTGTGGTTTCTGTTGACATCTAAAATGCACTTCTACGATGTACAAAAAGATTTGGAATGGCGAAAAATATAGTACCCAAGATACTAATATAGAGAATTTGGACGATTTAGTTCTAACCCATGTGTTAAACAATTTCTTGGAAATATTATTACTTCGAGTTACGATTCAATCCTCAAGCTTAACCAATTCACATATTTCTTATTCTGACTTATCATTCCTGATCTCCATCATGAGTAGCTAATCCCCGTCTTGTGTCCTTTGTAAAGTCAATAAATCTTCCAGAGCTATCCCTCAGAGCTCTACCTAAAAAACAGATGCCGTGTTTAGTTAAGCACTGTGTGTGTTTCTAACCTTTGGAGAGTCAAATCATCAAGCGTTGGGCATTGAACAAATGCTTCTCATTAGGACTCTTAGTTGTTACACAGAATGATAGAACGTATATTTTTCTTAGTTGATTGATGTCTGCGAAGCCTCTGGTCTGTAAATCAAAGTGCGTTCGATCTGTAATGGAATCTGTTTTGCATATAGGCTAGATGGTTGATTTATATTGGAGATAGTTTATTAAGTCCTGTCATTTCTCAGGCCCGTAGCCAGGGGGGGGGGGTCGCAGGGTTCGGGCGAACCCCCCCCCTGGACAAAAATGCAGTTTTCACCATTTTGAGCACTTCTCTAGTGATTTTAGCCATATTTGGGCCAAAATTGTCAAATGTGAACCCCCCCTGGAAATTTTTGAAAACTGAACCCCCCCCCCCCCCCCCCCTTGACAAATCCTGGCTACGGGCCTGTATCTACATAAAAACTGGGTCTAAGAAACAGATACGCCACTGAGATTGCTGGTCAGATTACACGCAAAAATACAAAGAAACGTCACTACACGTAAAACACCAATTTGTTTGAGGGTATCTTATACAGCTGTATTTAATCATAAGGCAAAATCACTTAACTGCATTTCCTTCATATCGTGATTTATTTACAAATTATGTGAAAAGCCATGCAATTGTATCACTGGTCAGTATCAGAAAAAGGTAACGGCCGTCACCTTCACATCAAAGATGGCGAACGGGAAGTGTCGATTTCGATATTTTTAGTTGTCATCGAGTTAAACTACTTTAAACTTGACGTAATGCTTTGATATTTGAACTGAACCCGACTTATATGGCAGGAAAACTCTAGGGTATGGTCATTTGCTAAAATACAATGCATAGGCGCCACATTTAAAGTATATCTTCCACCGCTTAAGGGAAGGTAACTGGGATTTTGGTTTTACAGATGATAAGATAACTGAAATGCGGTAACGCGGTAACGTTATGAGAGTTTATAATGGAGAACTAAGATATCTCGTTACTGTGTATATGAAAACGAAAATTAACATGACCGTTACCGTATGCTTTATTCCAGTTACATTCCCTTAAAAGGTGGAAGACATCTTTGAACTGTGGCGCCCACGTATAATTTATGCCAAATTATCATATTCCATAGTTCCCATGTCATATAAGTATGATTTTGGTTCAAATATCAAAGCATCACTTCAACTTTAAAGTAGTTTAACTCGATGAAAACTAAAAATATCAAAACCGACACTTCTTGCCCGCCATCTTTGTTGCGAAGGTGACGGACGTTACATCCGCTTGATACTGACCGGTGTGTATGTGATTTTGATTAGCGAATTGTTTTTTCTGCAGCCGTCAGAGAAGCCACCATGGCCTCCTAATGCTTTAGTCACATCTTAAATACGAAATAAATGTTCTACATCGGGCAACCCCCCCCCTACCCCCCGAAGAATCCTTTTAGATACGGTTATAAAAAAAATATTCAAAAACAAAATATAATTTGAGAGTACGCCATGGCGTTTTATGCGTATATGACGCTACGCCATTGAATAACACGTACACGTAAATAAAGCACACGGCCTACTTTAGGCGGAGATCGATTGATTTGGTTAAGATGATGCGTTTTGTATCATTGATACTTGTAAGTTCACTTTAGGCGTTAGACTTTCTATCTTTGTTCCTTTATTACACTCTCCTCCATTAGCAACCGGAAATCCCGTTTCGCCTCAATTATCAATTATGATAATTCCCATGTATTTATTTTGTATTTGCTATTTATTTTCAGTGTAATACATCTGAGGTGGACTTGCTAAATTGTTATCTTATATGTTTCAAACTGTGTTGAATTGGAAGACAACAGTCCATAAATAAATAAATAAACAAACTAAGTAACTAACTAAAATAGTCAATGCCTGATTAATCTTAATTGACTTAAAAAGGTATAAAAGTGAAGGAACAAAAATAAAATGTGTAAAGTATGTTTTAGTATGAAGGCGGTTACCAAACTTATGGAGGGGAGTGTAATATTGTTTCGTGTAGAAGTCGAACATGTGAGATAAGCTAGATATCTGCTTTTCAAAAAAACTTCATTCGTGTACAAATTGGCATGTTTGTATACATCATTGGTGGTATTGGCAGTTCTGTGTCAAGTATACGATGAGTTGAACCGCTGGTTTCTGTCTTACAATCAAAAACATTGCCAAAGAGGTAATAATCAACGGTGTAGTAATTAATCAATGTCTTGAAATCAGTCTATTATTTCAACAGAACATATCCGGCGGCGTTTAATTATTATTTGATTAAGGGATTGACCCGTTGATTCCATGATGTATAGCACAATATATGGCCGTCATTGTTGTCTTATCCCTAATTAAGAGATCAATGCTAGTTGACAATGGGCAACATTGAGCCAATTGGTCATATCGTTATAATACCATGACTAATGACTCGATGTATGGCCGGTGTGAAAGAAATTATGGTCCCCCAGGGATTATGGTCCCCGGGGATTATGGTCCATCTTTTAAAGGCCCTTACTGGCCCTGATTGTGTATAAGATCATAAGGGAAATAACACAAAGAGGTCACTATATAAATCAATGGAGAGTAGGACCATCAATTAATAGGACCTCCTACCCTTTTACACCGGACGTTTTCTTGATGCTTTCCGATCGTCGAATACACAGCGTTTAATGAATTTGATATGCAGAATAAAAGCTAAGATCATGTTTCAGAGACGCCGTATTATATTTTTCAATTTTTAACCACTGATATTTTCATGATGTTTGTGTAATGTTTGGAAATATGTTTTTTATCATTCATTTACTATTTGTCATGACTTTAAAGAAACATTATGCCATAGGTTTCTCCCCAAGACAATCAATGATGCTCTATTGTTATTGTTCATATAATATCTCGGATATATCTTGAGAATAACTTTTGAGTATATTATTGCCGAAATATCGGAAATAATCAACAGAACAACCAGAATTAAAACACAATCAATTCCTCGGCTAGCGAGAGGAATCTCCATTGAGTCACACCCCAGTCACATTTCATACGGCGACCTTGCGGTCTATCATTTCTGCTGCCAGTAACATTTCTACGCTCGCCGTGAAATTTCTGCGCTCACATACTTTTGCGGTCACATTTCCCACGGCAGCCGCACGGTGAATTTTAAAGTTCTGTTGATAAATAATACTTTTTTCATTTTATTTACATCGGGACAACTTATAAATGTTATTCATAGTGCTAGGATGTAATATCAAATGAAAAGTGATCGTGAAACATTGTCAAATAATGATTCAATCTTGTTGAGCCAGTTGATTTCTACGGCGACCTCAGAAATGAGCAAAAATTATAACCCCTAGTTATAATTTCTACGCCTTCTCTGCGGCCTGTAAAAATCTGCATACGCCGTACGGAGGCCGCAAGGCGAGCGTAGCTTTTCTACGCTCGCCGCAGAAATTCACCGATTTAATTGATCTGCGGTCGACTTGCGGCCGCCGTGCGACTAATGTGACTGGGGTGTCACACAAGCGCTCAAAAGCGCCTTGATCCAGGCAGCCAATCAGGTTTATGGTAAACAAATTCAACGACCAATCAGATAACAGGAAGACTTTCCCGGTATATTCAAACTTCAGATTGAATTAATTTCTTCGAAAATAATTAGGGCGGCCAGCACAATCGCAAAATTAACACTGAAAGAGGGGGATTTGGGACTTCTTCTTTTGGTGAGTAGATGGGTATATATGGTGAAACTCAATATGCAAAAAAAAGTCCAGAGGGGTCGTGATTGTGCTATACTATGGCATAGAGCCTCTTTAAAAGTTATTTTAGAGGTATTTTGAAAAAAAAATAGTTTTTCAGCTTTTCATTTCTCAAATATTCAAATTTCCCGCCATTTTTCAAAAACAAGTTGAAATATTTTAATCATCAAATATTTCACTATACATTTCAAAAAAAATTTTTTTAACACCTATGCCAAGATTGAACAAAGGACACACTATTTTAATAATAAAATGCCATATCTAATGTGCCACTTCAATGTTTTAGCATACCAAAAATATGTTGCTACCTGAGTGATGTCATCGATGACTCACTCAGGTGGCAACATTTTTTGGAGAAAAAATGAATTTCTTTCTATGTCAATCTTTTCTAAACATGCTAAACTTAAGAAACTAAAATAAATCAATGTTGATTGTCTAACCAGGTTAAAAGGAAGAATATATTATGTTTAAGACTTTATTGTACCATTGGTACCAAATTTTGAAATGCATTTTTTCTCTGAACCATTTTCATGGATTGATGCGTTCATTTCTAGCTCATTTATGAACCGATTTTCTTATTTTTCGGCAAAATAACATGTGAGGATGAATCCTATATGCATTGGTATGAATTATCCCTTATCAAAAGATAAAAAAAGAGATAAAAAAAATTCACGAAACTCAAAAACACATTTTGAAATTAAAAAAAAAGTTTCACATATCACAGTGTAATAACATCGGGTAAGAATACATTATAAGCCAAAGTGGTTTAAACTTTAAATGGGGTTTTAACAATATTGAGGTTTAGTTACACATTTTTCAGCGAACCTGTACGTGAGCGTGTAATATTCCGACCCTCGACTGTCCCGCGCTCTCAATTCACTTTTCCGGGAATTTTACAAGTTCACGTACAAGTGTATCAAACCCTCATTTGATTAAACAACCGTAATGGATAAGCGATTGATTTGACATCGGGCAGAACGACATGCCCGAGGTCATTTAGCAATAATTTCATGGTCAATGGCGCAATATACAGGGTGTCAAATAAGTCCCGTTCCCCCCTCCACAGCCAAAACCAAGATATATGGTACCAAGTGCGATATATCATTGGAAAGGTCTTCAAAAGCTACGTTGATTAGCATTTATCTGACACATGTCAATCAACCTCACAAAGTTTTACAGTGTATCAATTGAGGTGACCATAGGCCTAGAAACATGGCAATTTGGCGTATTTGGCAGGATTTTCAGAATCGGGTATAAGAAAAGTCAAAGGACCTAAAGATGACTACATATGTATATGGCAATGAATTTAATCAATTTCTGGATAGGGGAAGATGTGTAGAAAATAGAGGAGCAAGTTAAGTGGTGAAAACATTTTTGTAACAAGTGGAATGCGAAAAAGATTAACTTTTTGACGTATTTCTGAGGTCAAATCCTTCTCATTTTGATGCAAAAAACTGCTTAAAGGAGGGTATGTCAACTATAAATACATCATGAAAATATAGATGAAGTTCATCCAAAATACTTGGTATATCACACTGGGCACCACCTATTTAGGTTCTAGCTGTAGCAGGGGGGACGGGACTTATTTGACACCCTGTATATGTACAATCTCTGATATGTTCTCACCATCGTTGAAGCGACCAAAATGGCTGTATTATCGACCATGGGTGGAACAAAAATTAAATTTGTTTGGAATGCATTACTTCAACAGAAGTCTGACACACTCTTTTCACTCTTTTCCATTACGCGCCTCGAATACTATCGTTTTATACATACATTACAGCTTGTATTTCTGATTATCAATAACTATTACAATTAATTAATCGATGATTCTTGATTAACACAGTCTGTTTCATATTTCATTTCTATGGATTTCGTAATAATTTTCTAATTTTACTTTGTATTGTAAGATGGAACAAAGAGAAACATTACAAATTGAATAATATTTATCGACAAACAAGTATGAACGCCAATATTTGCATACGTTTTCGTTATCAGATCAAGTAACTTTTACTGACACAAACATCTACAATACTTATTGTTGATCAAGTTGACCAGCATCTGGTCGTGTCGTGCCTGACTGTTTTTTTTGGTGAACGATTACACTGGTGATCCACTCGATTACGCTGGTTACCGAAACGGTTCGTTTGGTAACAAAATGTCGGAACGTCGAAGGTACGATTTTTCTTTTTTCCTTATTTCACGCGTTGTAGGCAGGATTCCCACGACGTTTTTTCTCACAAACGTATATCAGTATCATATGTTTTAGAAAATGTACATGTTTGCGAAAAAAATAGCTCAAAAGACAACAGAATCGTCGATTTAATTCCTCACTTAAGTTACATAAACGGTTTGGGTTAAAAGTGCAGATTTGAACTGTTTTTCGAGAAATCGTTTATGTAACTTAAGTGAGGAATTAAATCGACAATTCTGTTGTCTTCTGAACTATTTGTTAGCAAATATCTACATTTTCTTAAACATATGATACTGATACACGTTTGTGTTAAAAAATGTCTTGGGAATTCTGCCTTCAACGCGTGAAATGAGGAAAAGAGAAAAATCGTACCTTCGATGTTCCGACATTTTGTTACCAAAACGAAAACGAATCGTTTTGGTAACCAGCGTAATCGAGTGGATCACCAGTGGATTACTCCGTGTGTCAAACGTAGTTCCCTGAAATCGGTAAATTCCTACGGCAACAATTGAAATATCTGCGGTCGTCTTACGGTGTCCGTACGACATATCCGATTTTTAATGGTTATAAAGTCGCATAGAAATTATATAACTCGGGTTATTACTTTTTGTTCACTCTTACGGTAACCGTAGAACCCTTAGAAGTGAACATGATTTTACAAGATGTAGCAAAACAGTAGAAAGGTTTCATGGTGGCCATACGGGGGGCAAATCAATAAGAATGGAAACTGCATCCTATTTTAACAATACGTAATCATTTATATTCTATGCTATATAGCCATCACACAAAATGAGTTGTCGAATTCAACTAGCTCGCTGGGTCAGGTGGAACTGTCTGCCCAATATATCACTGTGACACCGCGAATCTTATTAAGAAAAGAAAAGAGAAAACAGAGAGGTGAGAAATCATCAAATAACTAAAAGATAAATAAGCTGTAAAATATGGGTGTTGGGTTAGGTATCCACACAAATCGATATCCAAAGTTGCCTTTAATATCATAAACAAATATTGATGTTGACTTAGGTTGAAAATCAGAATCTTATTTTATAGGTTCATTAACGCATTAATCTCATGGTTAATCATATTGAGATTCCACTTAAAGTAACTCAAAAGTGATTGAAATACCAAGAAAATATCAATAAACAGTCTGCAGGTATATTTTCCAGTAGCCGTGTTTTATTAATTGGTATTAGGGGGACATTGTTATCCGTGCCCATAATTTGTTAGCGTATTTCGTTTATTTCTGTTGCGTAATTTCCTTTGTGAGATAACGGATAATGAAGTTTTTCGATTATTAACGTAAAACTTATTCATCTGACATCATACATTAGCAGTTACGGACTCTTGTGAGATAACCTTGGACATTGCTCTCGTGTATTTATTCATTTTTTAGTGGTTTTACAAATATCGCCTTTCAATTAAATTGTAAGACTTTTGTAACTAATAGAGTATGGAACACTGGTGCTCCACTCGATTAGGCTGATTACCAAAACGGACCGTTTCAAAATGTCAAACCTCGAATGTACGATTTTTACCCAATTTCACGCGTTGTAGGCATCCCCACGACAGTGTTATCACAGACGTGTGTCGGTATGTTTAAGATAATGTACATGTTTGCGAACAAATGGTTCTGAAAACAGAATCGTCCGTTTAAAACTAACTATTTTTACGTAAACGGAATGTGTTAGAAGTGCAGATCTTAACCGTTTTTGAAGTTCTGTTTACTTTTACGTAAGACGTGCAGCATAATAGCTAGAACCACAGATAATCCATAATGTTAATTTTAATCGCTTCAATGTCCACACGCTATTTTGATTTCACTATATTCTATATCACTATATAGTTCAATAAGTATTGCTACTTTTGCTATTACCCTTGTTCTGTTTGCTTTTGCTTCATAGAACTTTCACAACATAAGGTACATATATCTGACTTTTACCAATAAAAATGTCATGTCGATTGAATTAGTATTAGTAAAGTTATGGTTACTAAGGTAACCTATGTCATGGATATGCAGGGCAAATTTCTGACGTCACTTTGGACGACCTTTTGAGTATTTAAAGCAGTATCATGTAATACTCTTGGGATATTCAGTGTAGTTACAAATATTCCATTCCAGAGTCACTTCATGATCCATTTTCAACTCACGAGGTGCTTAAAATAGGCGACCTCAGCGTCGATGCACAGTTGCTGTCTGGGAACCCACTCGTGGTACACATTTTTGAAGCCACCCTTGAAGTGCGGCTAGGGAGGTGTTCACTGCAGTTGATTGCGATTTTGGTGTGAGAATATGCTGCGTGGAGCAATGCTTCCATCCCAAGCTTTGTAATTGTATTTTGGGCAATAGAGGATCTGTGAGCAGGCCATTATCCTGTTGGAACCTATAGGTCGATATTACTTGGCAGGACAGACAGCTTTCTATCAGCCATTTTGTTTCAAGGGGGTATGACATGATCATGCGACTATCATCTACTTCTTTGATAATTAATGTACTATACATATTGTGATGCCATAGCTCGTTGTTAGATACAATTCAAACTGACAACATCAAGATTTGACCATATGAGCAGTTTTTATTAATCAAAGTGTTTATTTGATGTACATATATAACAATAAATTATCATGTCAACTCTTAAGGTTGCCCCGCGTACCAGTCAAAATGGTTACTATAGTAACCATAACTGTGACAATACTAAGTCAGTTATCCGGAAATTTAGATAGGATAAGGTCAGATATGGGTTCCTTCGGTTGTGCAAGTTTCATGAAGAAAAAAGCAATATAACAAAAGTTATTACAAAATTAGCAATACTTATTGAACGCCCTGTAGTACTAATATTTAAAGTTAAAAAGTTTAAATGATCACCTGTTTTAGGAAAATGGTGATTCGTGGTGTCAAATGACATCGAAGGGCATCAGCCCCCACTCTCAAAAATTTGACTATTTTTGTACGAGCTATTTGATGATACACATACTATATATTCTTTAATTTGAATGTTTTGTTGAAACAGTTTCTGTCGTGCGACCAATGAAACTTAATAAAATTAAAGAACGTTGAGCAAGGTTCAATCACGCTAAATATGCATTAAAAACCATGCTGTATGACTGAGTTATTAACATCCGTTCGGGTTACTTTTTCAGGCTTACCCTGTATTAAAATGGATGATTTTGGAAATGACATGATTAATCTCTATGTGAATGATTAGCATTTACCCCTGAGTTGCTCCGAACGCATTTCTGGTGTCTGCAATTTCTCAAGATGTCGACCGGCACCGTGACCTTATGTGTCTTATTAAACGGTTATTATCGCCTTGTTATCCCCCATGTCTAAAGGGGCCCTCTCTAAGTTTTATTAGTATTTTTTCAAGTTATCGGTGCATCTGTTATTATCTAGCTTCCTTGCCAGGCATAAATGAGTGACTCTTCCATCTACAATGCTTTTTGCTGAAACAGGAGCTAATCAGGGTAACAATAAGGCGGGATAAACGCTGACGTAAGCTCAAATTTCTCGAATTGTCCCCAAGTCCGTGCACGTCATAGTTATTAATGCAATTGAAAAGTCTTCATTGTTGAATCGAACATGACTGTATTCACGCCTTCTATAAACTGTAAACAAAGTCAATGCTTCAGCTGGGTTATATTCGAGATCAAATCCCCGGCTCTGTACTAAGTGTTTCGTTCAGTGCACTCATTGGTCAGTTGAGGCCGTTCCGTTCTTTTCGCATACCCTCTCGTCTGCAAAATTTAAAATGGCAGGGAGAAATTGTCCGGAGACAAAGTTTTCTGTCAGAGCATTTGTAAACTCTAATCCCAATAATTTCAATAATTATCAGTGTAGTAGATATGCGTGAAACCAATAAAATAGACCGAAATGTCAGTATAAAACTTAAGACGGGTCAGGAGGTAAGTAAACAAATTGGAACAGCCAAACGCTCAACCGGAAGTAGAAATGAAAAAAAGTGGAAATGAACATCGGAATTGACGATTTTGCAATATTCTGGTGAGTTTTCATGTTCGAACCGTAATATAGGCCTCAGAGTAGGGCTACTTGTTTCGAATGCACCCTTTAGGTCTAGGCACAAAAGCTTTCGAATCCCTCACTCCCTTCGGTCGTTCGGGGTGCAGAAAACGTTTGTGCCTAGACCCTGTGGGATGTATTCGAAACTAGTAGCCCTGCTCTTCGGTCTATATTTCTCAAATGACGAAGCTATGTCATTTAACAATTCAGATCTCAACGTTTCAACCAATCTGTTAACTCTGATTTATTAAAAGGTGCTCAATTAATGTGTACATCGTTTTAAAAAAGACAATAGACGATGAGAAAATACATAAGTAGATATAGTTAATATCACCTCGTTTAGATTACTTCCTTGTCGTTATAATTACATAGATGTAAGATGGCTTGGTTTTAAGTCGCTGGAAAAGCTTTCTAAATTAATAGATAGCTTTCAGGAGCTTAACTAATCAGAAGCGTGTCTAACCCAACACGATTATTGCATTTGCCGTTGAACATTCGGTGTCATTCAAAGATTCAAGCTTGACAATGTGACATTGAACTGCTGAGATGTTCAGTTGAGCCATTCAAACATTCTTGGTTAGTGATTTGACATTGAGTATGTGCTAGATTAAACTGAACCATTCATAACTTTTGGCTGTCGGCTATCGGACTAACCTACTATTATATTAGGCAACTCATTTATATATAAAGAGTACCTACCACTATTCCATTAATTCGTATTTATATGAGTTACTGCCCGTTACGCATGTCGTTGGCGGATCTAGATCCAGTAATTTCATGTTTTCTACATAGTCGTTGCTTGGTGGAACAAGGAAAATTGAACGCACTGAACGATATCTCATTTACCTGGTAACATAGTAAAAGATAAGCCTTGTAAACCAAAACGAATACCCTTAGAAGAGGCCCGGCAAGGTGGTAATGATAGTGGAAAATATCAACCTGAGAAGGCCATCTATTAGTTTCTTTCCATAGACCGTGTGAGCTCGTCCAACGCTTATATTTTTGGTTTGGACCTGTACAGTTTTGGCCAAGTTGACGAGGTAAGATAACTTGAATCACAAAGATCGAAGGGATCGCGAGAGCTCACGGGGAGGCTTATAGTCTCTACCGGTTCTTTGCCAGATTTCATCCAAAGGGCCCCGCGTGTAAAATGGAAATGTTGCAATTCGGACTTATTCATCTTCGTTCACTCGGCTCCCGTCGGTTGATAAACGCAGTGAAGACAAAGCGTGCGAAGATGGGCTAATTTGGGTTGTAGGATAAAACCAGGGGGGGGGGCTTATAATACTATATGAGTCCGTTTACTAATTACACACTTATGACAGTGACAATAATTTGTTACATTTTAATTATGAAATATAGGGACATCAATGGGTATAGATAATTATCCCATACTTAGTAGTGTTAACTTATGGGTAATTCGAACATGACTGTATTCACGCCTTCTATAAACGTTTGACAAAGTCAATGCTTCAGCTGGGTTATATTCGAGATCATTGCCCCAGCGCAGTACTAGTGTTTCGTTCAATGCACTCAATGGTCAGTTCAGGCTGTTCCGTTCTTTTCGCAAAATTTAATTTTTATATGGATATCCGCTATGATTTTTGTTGTATTTCTGGGCAATATAGCATTAATTTCAATAATTATCAATGTAGTAGATATGCGTGAAACCAATAAAATAGGCCGAAATGTCAATAAAAAATTCGAGGTCTGGAGGTAAGTATACAAATTGGAACAGCCAAAAGCTTAACCGGAAGTAGAAATGAAAAAAGTGGAAATGAACATCGAAATTGACGATATTGCAATATTCTGGTGAGCTTTCATGTTCGAATCCTAATATAGACCTCAGAGTCCTTAGGTCTAGGCACAAAAGCTTTCGAACCCATCACTCCATTCGGTCGTTCGGCGTACAGAAAACATTTGTGCCTAGACCTGCGGGGTGTATTCGAAACTAGTAGCCCTGCTCTTTGGTCTATATTTCTTAAATAACATGCGGGAATATAATCGATATCTGAAGTGAGCGGGAGATATATATATCACCCGCTCATCAGCAATTCCCGGGAATTTCTTTTGGTGCTCTTTTGAATTCCCGGATATACTTTGGCTCTATTTGATAAACATTAATTTCATACACTGTTAAATGTTAAAAGCTGATGAGTTTTAAAAAACAAAAATTGTTGAGGACCTTAAATTGAGATAAAATATTCATGTCTTGATTGTAATTATCGTTTGAATTACTACATTAGGGTTCCCTAACATTCGATTCGATATTTAATTCTTATAATCTACAAAGTATAGGATAAATCAGTTTATTGAATGCTCGACTTTTGATACAGGGTGTATCACTTGGTAAATACAATACACCAACGCTCGGTCACTACGGTCCCTCGGGTAGATATATTCTATTTCCCTCAGATATACCCTGTATCAACCCGCCCCCCATTAAATAACCTCTACATATTACATTCTGAGAGTCGCACCCATCCCATCGGGTGATATCATGCCATTAAACATGTAAATCTAAATCAGAGCATATTGCTAGCTGCAATAAAGAACAATACGATGTGTCTCAGAATCTATTACGTTGATCAATGTATAACAAGTATGCTGGCTATCAATTGGGTCACATTAATAGTTTTAACACGGATTGTCTCCGTCTTCAAATCGATCTGTCATACAAACCATTACCGAACCAAAAGGTAGAATATTGAACAAATTAAATGCAATGGTGGGCCATAAATACAGTTGCAACTCAGGTTCCGTATAATACTGCATGTCAATAAATGGTTTAATAGGGTTATTCGGATAGGTTTGCGGTATAATAAATGTCCATCGGAATCCCTGTGGGACAATTGAGATAATTAGAATATCATAAATCTATCTAACCAAAATGTAGGAATATACGAAGATCTTTACAATGATACATTGTGCTTTGAGGGGATCCCAGTCTTTTTTAATCAATTTTTGATATCAAATTTTGCTTGGGGTGTTTACTTCATCCAAGCTAAATTTTGCACGCATAAACACAATATTCATAGAAACTGTGAATCAAGAAAACCAAAAAAGGATTTAATTCAGTTGACCTTAGGATACCTTGGCCGTGACGATTCTCAAAAACGGATCACAAAATAATAGAATTGACTGACGCTCGGTCACTACGGTCCCTCGGGTAGATATATTCTATTTCCCTCAGATATACCCTGTATCAACCCGCCCCCCATTAAATAACCTCTACATATTACATTCTGAGAGTCGCACCCATCCCATCGGGTGATATCATGCCATTAAACATGTAAATCTAAATCAGAGCATATTGCTAGCTGCAATAAAGAACAATACGATGTGTCTCAGAATCTATTACGTTGATCAATGTATAACAAGTATGCTGGCTATCAATTGGGTCACATTAATAGTTTTAACACGGATTGTCTCCGTCTTCAAATCGATCTGTCATACAAACCATTACCGAACCAAAAGGTAGAATATTGAACAAATTAAATGCAATGGTGGGCCATAAATACAGTTGCAACTCAGGTTCCGTATAATACTGCATGTCAATAAATGGTTTAATAGGGTTATTCGGATAGGTTTGCGGTATAATAAATGTCCATCGGAATCCCTGTGGGACAATTGAGATAATTAGAATATCATAAATCTATCTAACCAAAATGTAGGAATATACGAAGATCTTTACAATGATACATTGTGCTTTGAGGGGATCCCAGTCTTTTTTAATCAATTTTTGATATCAAATTTTGCTTGGGGTGTTTACTTCATCCAAGCTAAATTTTGCACGCATAAACAAAATATTCATTGAAACTGTGAATCAAGAAAACCAAAAAAAGGATTTAATTCAGTTGACCTTAGGGTACCTTGGCCGTGACGATTCTCAAAAACGGATGACAAAATAATAGGATTGACTGACGAGGTCGAATTTGGATGCATATCCTCTAATTTGGTCTTGGATTAAAAGGTATTCATCTGGTTGTATTAGACATGTGCATCTGTCATATTCAACCGATGCATTAATGCTTATTATCAAACGGTGTCTAGTTCGAAGAATACATCGTAGATATGCTGAAAGTCAGCTATCTAAAATGGGAATCATTAGAATGCATTTATAGTATATCGCCTAGTATTTCTATATGGTTCAAAGAACTTTAGTGTTGTCCTAATTACATAGCTTTAAGAGCGTTTTGTTATAAATTGCTAGGATTGTTCTCCGAATTATTGACATCGAAACGCATGCAATTTATAGTCGGTCATTGTCACCTTATCAAATAATTGCATTCAATAAATGTGGCATTCTAATTTAGGATTTATGTCACTTAATTAGATAAGTTCGTATTATACAACAAACTGTCAGAGCTCCGAAAGTTATTTATGTCAAGTGAATGGCACTGGCATGGTTGATCAAGATTTGAAGTATGTTTTGCAAGGAATATGAGTGCAGACATATTTTA
Organism: Owenia fusiformis; assembly: GCA_903813345.2. NCBI lineage: Eukaryota > Metazoa > Annelida > Polychaeta > Sabellida > Oweniidae > Owenia > Owenia fusiformis. Next base: position 2,890,205 of record CAIIXF020000009.1, read on the forward strand.
AGCTGAAGTGGCAATTCTCCGCAACGATTCCGGTCGGATTTTTCATTAATTTTCAATAAGGAGAGAATTGTGATTGTATACCATATTTCAGCAATCTTTATTACCGAACTGATCAAGTTGATCCGATCCATCAGAATTGGCTTGATCATGTGCGTTAATATTATCCTCTTAGCGTTCTTAACAATCTTAGGGCCCGATGATATCTATTGGATTTCATCAAATATCTACCCAAGTGTCATTAGAACTGTGTCGTGCCTTTTTGTATGATACGTTTACATTGCACTGTATATCGTATTTAAGAAATATAGACCGAAGAGCAGGGCTACTAGTTTCGAATACATCCCGCAGGGTCTAGGCACAAACGTTTTCTGTACCCCGAACGACCAGACCGGAGGTTTATATTACGATTCGAACATGAAAACTCACCTGAATATTGCAAAATCGTCAATTTCGATGTTCATTTCCACTTTTTCATTTCCACTTCCAGTTGAGCGTTTGGCTGTTCCAATTTGTTTACTTACCTCCTGACCCCGATTTAAGTTTTTTATTTACATTTCGGCCTATTTTATTGGTTTTACGCATATCTGCTACATTAATAATTATTGAAATTATTGAGATTACAGTTTACAAATGCCCTGACAGAAAATTTGGCTCCGAACAATTTCTCCCTACCATTTTGAATTTTGCAGACGAGAGGGTATGCGAAAAGAACGGAACGGCCTAAACTGACCAATGAGTGCACTGAACGAAACACTTAGTACAGAGCCGAGGATTTGATCTCGAATATAAACCAGCTGAAGCATTGACTTTGTTTACAGTTCATAGAAGGCGTGAATACAATCATGTTCCATGGATAAACATTATGGTATTGTACATTCGAGAGCTCAGTATTGCTCAATTTTGATTAATTTTATTTAGTGCTTTTCCTTTTTTGTTGCTAACGATGATATAGTATGTATAAGAGGTATATGAAATTATATCTAGCCTCATTATTGCTATCAAAAACGACAATACTCATTACCTGGCAACATTTGTAGAAAAGAATTAGCATGGATATAAGCTATATCATGACCAAAACTCTAAATATTATTAGGTGAACAGACCCCAATTAGAACGTCAAATTGAGGTAAACTTCTCACTCATCCCCTTCGCCTTCAAAACCTCACACAATTTTGAAAATGTTAAAAGCGTCCATATAAGAAAATTCGAATTGTGATCGTTATGCAATTATGACATCATGAATGCAAATGGTAAAAACAAAATGTGAAACTTTAGTGGTGTTCTGATCATAATTTCAAAAGTTATTCCAATTTAAACTAGCAGTGCAGGGCTAATTAAAGTGTTACGTCTAACAACGTATTTTGCGATGTCGGGCTATATTTTACCCTAAAAATATGGTAGATCACATCAAATTTTGAAAAATAATATCACTAAAATGCTCATTAAGAATCCTTTAAAATGATATATTAAAACATGGTTAGCTTTATTGATAAGGTGGGGACTACTTCCAGGAGACATTAGCCCATATTTCTCAGATTGCCATACCCAGGTCGTATTAAACAGGGTCTCCAGTTTCCCCAAACGGATGTTTGCTTATTGTATATCGTATTTCAATTTTGAATAAACCTCTGTATAGCTAATTCTAAATTTACTTATCAAATGGTTCGTTAACTCCAAGGTAAACTAGTGAAATTGTGAAACGAATCGAAATTCAATTAAGGAAGAGTCGTTAAATGGAAAGCCGACACTGAATAAGGTCATAGTATTTCGGTTAAGGATAGTCATACGACTATATAATAATATAAACTATGGATGAAAGTGACTAGAAGTGAAAAATACGAATCAAGACAAAAATAGTTAAAGGCGGAATAGCGGTAAATCGGTTATAATTCCTCAGAAAAACTCCGAAATAACGCTATAAAGAACGGCTATGACCGAAACATACTTTTGTCAAAATACTCAAGTCTGAAAAAATCATTCACTTCGATAATTACGAGAGAAGTTTCAGTTCTGATCGACTGCGAAAGCAAAATTCAAGTTGAGCTAAAACTTTTCGTTCAGTGTCAAAATGGAAGATTGGTTAAAAGAAAAATTACCACCTATTGTAAGTTGATCGAGTTAAATTGAGATTTTCGAACGAAGGGAAAAATGCCAAAAGTCAAACTCTGCTTGACGTGTTCTTCATCACTATATCGTCATTTTGGTGATACATATCGGAACTAATGGTTCATGTCCATTCAACCAAGCCACAAAAAGTATGTAGACAGTTTAATCGTATAAATATTATGAATATTCTTCCATTAACAATAGTTTTTCTTTTATCATTCCATACCGTCGTTCTTGTTAAAGGTCCAAAAGTTCTGACTTATTCCACGATAAGACTATTTCGACTTTAAGGTCAGGAAATAAGTTAAAGAAAGTTGAAGCGCTCTCCTGTTTGTTCCATAGAAGTTAGACGATTATGTACCGTACACATGAACACATAACTAGGCAAGGTGTGTCCGATCCATGCCAATCCGAACATAGTACTTCACATAACAGCAGCACATGAAATAACCAATAACGCATTCCTTGTATGGTTGTCGTCATGGTGAGAACTAAACTCACTGATTGGAATTGATGCTTTGCCAATTCGACCCTTGCTAAAAGTTTCATTGAAAAAATATCAATTTAGTGATTTTATATATTTTAAGTGACATGGAAGAACATATTTTGCAATGTGTGAAAATGATTTAAGCCCAAGACACAATGCATTTTGTGGAATGACCATTCCTTTTAGGCGTTGTTTTCTGAAATTAACACTCGATGCCGCACATTGGAAAGCAACACCTTCAACAAATGGTCATTCCACATTACACTGAGTCAAGGGCTTAAATCCTTAAATAACTTATGATATATCTGATCAAATATCTTCTGAAAATTAACTTGGGATTGTAGACAAATAACATGCTTTCCAACATTTTACACTCACTCTGTTATAATTCCTTTTTATACCAATGTGTCAGACAACATACCTATACATACATATATCCGAGGGTCATTAATATTAAACATAATAAATAGTCTATATATTTATCTCCTTCTACATGCCATGATAGTATGTCCCGTTACAGCAGATTGCCTACAAAGTAGACGGCATAGGAGACTCGGTATATTGTGGCAAAGATCGAAAGTGACAGATAAAAAGTCAAAAGGAAATGAACACAAAACCCCAATATTCCAAACAAGGAATGGAAGCAGGAAATGGAAGAAGAGTCAGCTTCACGTCTTTGAATGTTTTGTATTTATCTAGAGACGCAATATTTGCTTAATGACATTTGCTTGCGCATTCCCTATTGTTTCTGTCATTTTAATTTCCTTTAAGATTCTTCTCAAGTAAACGTCGTTCCCGTGTCGACATGTTGTAGTTCAAATACATCCCTCTGTATGAAGAAAAATTCAAACGTAGTTTAAAAACACGAGTAAAAAATCCAGGAAAGGACCAACATTTATTACTCTAGAACAAAAAAAAGAAACCCAAAAGATCCAAGAGTACAAGAGGCCCCTTCAAATATAAATGAACGTCCTCCGACGTCACATTGTGTGCATGGCGAGTAAAAGTGTCTTGAGTAAAATTCGTTCCAATAAGTTTAGTTATGTACATTGTGCATAGTTTGGATGTTCGTATGTGGAAGTTGTTTCGGAAGACTTCGGAAACATGTGCAAAGATGAGCTTCGATTGGTATGTATACATTCTTGATCACAAGAATTGATAATTAATCCAATTCACAAGACTGAGTTTAGTAGATTCATGCATGTGTTAGGAGCCATTAGGAAGACAATTCCCAACTATCCACATTATTTTATAACCATAACCTTCCCCTGCCGTTAAATTAACATTATCACAATCAAAGACCACGATATCAAGGGGCATTTTATTCATACTGAAGTCACTACAATACATGTTGAAGAATACTCCTACCACCAAATATAGTTGAATATACTCTCTAGGAGCCTATGGACAAAGTGGTGCAATGGTATGCAATCGGATGCGCTCGCAACGCAATTACATGTTCTCGTCCAGATCTTATGTACGAGGTTTTGGTCTCTGTTATACTGATGAAATCACACAAATAAATGTAATATTCTTGGGCATTCGTTCGTGACAATCAGTTTAGAAGGTGAAAATGGCATTTCAGACACTTACTTTTCCCAGTTACGCTTGGGGAAAATAATGAAAACAAGTTGTCAAAGAGGATATTATTTACCGTCCGATCAAATTTTATAATTCTCAAATTTCTATTTCAATTATCAATGGATATGCTCTCTTTAAACTTGAATCATGATGAAACACGCTTCTGTCTCACAACACGCTCGTACACGTATGCCTATAATACGTTCGTATAAACACAGTAGCAGGCACTATATTGTATAAAGTCCTTGGGACTTGACACTAGCTGGAATTTACTGTTTGTGTCACCAAAGGCAAGAATTCGGGAGAAATCCTTTTACAATATCAATCAATCAAATACAGACCGCAGGTGTGTTTTAATTCCGTTGTTTTGAGTTAATCACAAACTGGCAGCAAATGTAATAAAAAATTACGGCTTAATTCCAACAGATTTACAGATTTTCTTGTCCGATAAAAAGTACTTTGGCTTAATAAGGTGAAAGCAGATATTATATTAGGTGAAGGTTAAGTTCACAAACGAATTGAGAAACATGCAAGTCATTTATTTTATTTCAAAGGTGGTTATACAATGTTATCATTAAACATCAATTCAATTTCAATTTCAAAATAATTTATTTCATTATTATAATGAATAATAATGCAGTGTATTTAAGGTCATATCTAGAAAGAATTGCTGCTGTTAACATGGCCTAGGGAGACACGGCGACTATTCATTTTGTGTAAAACTAAACTTTAATTTTGGCAAAGCACTACATTTTGAAATGTGTGTAACTTTTTCCCGTTTGTGAGTTCAACCATGATACTTGGCAAATCAATGTAACTTTGGACAAACTTTAAAATGATATATGATACATACTATGGGGACATTGGTGTATATCTGCCTAGGGGGGGGGGCATACTTTCGCGACACCCTGTAGATTAGTGATGTTCCTGTCAAATTTCACAATTACGATCTTGTAGCTTTCCCGCAGTATTTATTCTCCAATATTCTGTCATATTTTTAGGGCGCTAATTACTTCTTTTTCAGTGTTGAGCGTTTCTCCTTATAACTGCTATAGTCAACTTGGTCGTATAGATATGTTTAACCAACAAAAGTGAGACAAAGACAACATGAAAGACATCGATTTTGTTTTGTAAATTGTGCCTAAAACATGTGCTTCCTGTGTCGGTCAACTTGAAAACTTGACTGCACACCCTCTAACCCTGTTTCTCTATGTAGTGAGGGGGGTCACAGGGGCTTGTAACTAGACTAACCTTCAACTTAGAAAAACGTAATATACGTGGGTAGTAGGTTACGTTGGTAGTCAATTAACAGGTTGGTAGTTGAATAGTAATGAGAAACCTCTAAGATATACATCAGAGAACTATAAATGAATAAAAAAACAACTTTATAGCTCAATCATAGTTTGTTTTATATTTCTTATGCAGTGAAAACGTCTACAAGCTGTCTACATAAACAGTTATGGATTTGAATTTTATAAAGATGTAATAACCAATCGGTCATAAATTCAACCATCCGTAAAGTCTTTTACAGCCCATTCCCTATGAAGGCATGTGGTTGGAGGATTTCATCTCTCAGTAAATATAAGAAGTATCATTCTTTTGTGTATATGTAGAATTTTCTCAATGAGTTATCGAATTCAAGAAGGGTATTTTTTCAACTACAACACACATTACAGAGCAAGTTCGTCCTTAGTCAAAGTCTAAGCACTTAACATATAAATAAATTAAATGCTTCTGTTGTTTAGATTTTCAGTTCCGGAATTTCAGAAATCGATAATGATGTTTCAAGTCAATTTCTCAAATATGGTTTGATGGATCATTCCAAGACAAGACTCTACACAAGTCTATTCTGAGTGCCAATACAAAGTATCGAAAGCAGAAAAAATATATACATTTTACTTAGGAGATAATCCCTAGGAATTATTCTGTATTTTCGGTATTGCTACTGAGATTGTCCCCTCCGTACCAATATTTTCTGTATTTTCTGTGTTGCCACGAAGATGATAAATGGAGATAATGTCAGTATCAGCACAAGAACTGACCAATCAGAGGGCTTCATTTTAGAGATCATACGATACTAGATTAAGCCATTAAGAAGATATAAAATGCTAATTGAAACAACTTACCAAGCTGAAAAACGAACTCCTAATTCGCATTGTTTAAGACGTTCACTGGCCTACGATATGAAAGTAATAAAAACATTCTTCCCCTAATTTTATTTTGATTCCCCATTCTTATGTCAAATGACACGGAGGATTGGCTCCCAGAATCGAGGTCGATACTTTCCAACAATGAAAACGCCGAAATGTCGTTATTTTCTAAAATTGTAACCGCTTATGAATTCAAAATAAAGAGTTCAAAAGATGCAAACCAATATCTCGATAATTTCTTGTGAGTTTTGGAATTTTTGTTAGGAAATAAGACCAAAACTCACGATTCAAATGTTGAAGTGAACAAAATGGCTGCAGTTAGAATTCAAATATTATTGTAGCACGACATTTTCATATATGGGACCGAATATCAATGTTGCACTCTGGGAGCCAATCCTCCATGGTCAAATAATCAAAATTTAAAACGAGGCTTTGACTTGTCAATGAAAATCAGAGGAGGAAATCCTACATCCATGTACAAACTCCTCAAATTTGAAGAATTAAAAACATATTAAAGTAAGCAACTTCTAAATGGGAAATCCCCGATATTCTTAAGTAGCATGTCAAGTTATCCCAGTATGACTTTGTATGAAGGTGCAATTATGATATTAAGATAATGTCTCCCAACATCGCTTATATTCCTTCTTTATTGGCTTAAGAAGAATACTAATTCAAGCCACATAGAAATAATTGACCTTTTATTTCGTAATATTTCTAAGATATTCAAAGGATGACCGATCGAGATATTTGGAGATTTGGCATATCAGACTCTCGTATTGTTACAACTAAAGTAACTGGAATGAGACCAGTTTCCCAAATGAGTACTCCCTGGGACTGTATTATGTATTATCCATATCTTTAACTCCATGGACTAACATATTGCGTAGCTGAGCAAACAAGAGTATTGAAATTCATTTCCTGATAAAAGTCGTAGCTACAGTAAAAGTTTAAATGTTTGGAACTACTTTGAATTTAATCAGTATATTGCAACAGTATATGAAAAGGATGGAAACACGTATACAAGTCCTAAGTTTTGTATATTTCAGATAGTTAATATGTATAATGTGCAACAAAGCTGTGGCCTTTTGTAATTTAGAGAGTTTCGGCCATGTTACCTTTTTCGAAAACAACATGGCAGAGAAGCATCAAAATATAAGAGGCCACAGATTTGATAGCTAAACGACAAAAAACTAAAATATACAAAAGATAGGACATGTATATATGTTTATATTTTTTAATATTCTGTTTCAACATGGTCTTTATTGCTTATTTTTATATTCAAAGTAGCTCCAAACATTTAACATTTTAAGTACAAATCCTTGTGACTCCCCTCCCCCATCGCAACAAGCTGTATGATAAACTGTTTAGTCAAGAAGAGGGGGGGGGGGGCACAGAAGCTTGAAGCTCGACCAGTGACAAGTTTATCACATGATTTGTTCAGGGCTTCGGATGTCCCTTTCTAATTTGAGAGTAAAATTTTAGAATCTTGTCTGCTTACACAGATTCAGAGGTTATTTTATAGGTCTCTGGTATCGTATGTTTGGAATGAAATGAAACATCAACCAGAACCTCATTGAACCAAAATGACATAAACACAACGTGTTTAGGTCTCTCAATATTGTAATTGTACAAAGGAAAGTTTGGTTGATTTAAAAAAAGTATATTGTAATAAAATAAAAGATTTATTTTGATTTTTATCCAATTCGTTTTTTTAATACTTTTCGTTAAATCAACCAAAAATCCCTTTACTATAATATTGAGAGGTTTAAGAAAATGTTGTATATGTTATTTTGTTCCAACAAGCTTTTGAAAGATATTTTATTTCATTCTCAAGAATTGGAAAAATGGGACAAAAAATTGCACTAAAAAACAAAAAATGTTAACAAGAACAGTTTTATAAAATATATAAATAATTTTCACATTAAATTATTGTCAATCAGTCAAGATTACATAAAGGACTGTGTTTTTACTGATGTTTTCAGTAATTGGTTTAAGAGAGAAACATTGTTGAATTCAGTTCACCATATCGACACTAATCCTTTACAATTTCATTGGGATTCAGTTTAGCGAATTGCAATTCATTTTACTTATTATTTAACAATGAAAGAAGTCCGTGAATAAGAATTCCTTTTAAAGCTATCACTTCATATCTCTGCGAATCATTTTGATAAAATAATTGAAATACAGGCTGTCCAATAAATAAGGTGAAAGATATTGTAACTTTTTTAATATTGCACCAATCTTGATGACATTTTCAGAGTTCGTAGCCCAAACCTTTTTACCTTAAATCCGTGAATTTGAAGCATCTTCTATTTGATCTGAGTTCATCAGTGCTTCCAATTTTATTTCCTCTCAAGTTATGCTTGAGTTCTGCATATAAGTAAAAGTCACTGGGTGCAAGGTTTGGGTAATATGGGGGGTGTGCAAGTAGGGGTAGCTCCAGTGCCCTAATAGTTTCACTTGTGAGCATAGCTGTGTGTGAACTCAGATCACATGTCTTAGCAAGACTTCGGGAAATGGGCAAGAATGGGTTTGAAAGTGTGTTTAGAGAGTGGGTGGATAGGCATAAGAAGTGTATAGCTAGAGATGGACATTATGTTGAATAGGTTATTTTCATAACAATATCATAACAATAGGACTTTAGGAATGTTTTTATATTGTATTTGTGGTAGTAATAGACCTGGGAGTATGAATAAAGCTTTCAGAAAGAATAAAAATGTTTTGGAAAGTTGTTACGTGAACAAACTTGCCCCGCATTTTTTGTTGTTTCGGTTGCTATAGCAACCACAACTCTGGCCAATCAAACGCCTTAAATTCACGGAATAAAGGTAAAAAGGTTTGTGCTACAAATTCTGAAATTTTCATCGAGATTGGTGCAATATTAAGAAAGTTACAGTATCTTTCACCTTATTTATTGGACACCCATTATATCTCAAATCGAATATTGTTAACTTTAAGTTAACTAATGAAATGCGTCTCGTTCAAGGTGTGGAAGATACACTAACAAAAAGAATACAATACATAAAGGGAGTCATAAGTAAGTATTGTTAGGATCATCTAGAGTGTTTTCATATGGATAAGAGCACTCTTGTGTCGTCATAATGATAGCTAGATAAGGACTAAGAAAGCTTTTTATATTAACATATGGTTTATAGAGTCTAAGCTAATGACAAGCATATTCATCGCAACACGATCATTTCCATTATGTAGAACCACCATCGTCATTCAACCCTTTTAGACGAGTAACATCGCATTAGTATAACCGGGTATGTTATAGATGAGGGGAATATGAACAGAACGACATTAGGAATTCGAACAGCATCATAAGAAACTCTCACGATGAATAATAGGCAACACTGTCACATAGATACATTCCTATAAAGACAAATTGTAGTCAGGACATTGGCCTTTGCCAATTTATTGTTATTATTTCGTAGTCGATCTATGAACGGTGAAACAGTGACTTTAAATTAGAAATGATTTATATTGGCTGAACGAACAGTTCAGTTCAACGAAAAGACAAATAAGAGGGTCCTTTATTTTGATGAGCGAGTGAATGCTTTCGTGGTAGGTAGCGAGAATGTATGAAAAGTCATTCCGAAGTTTGTCATCGTGTAAAACGCTCACATTATTTCTTGTCCTAGTGAAACGTGGTGTTATGTTAACTGAACTGGTAGTTTATTTTCTTCCAATTATGGGAAGAGTGTAAAGGATCACATGCGTGCTATGACAAGTATGACCGTGTAAAATGTCCAGTTTCATGAACATGATGGTACTGCTTCTAAATTAATCATAAAGAAAAATATGAAAATATAAATGTTAAAAGAGTTTCTATTTCAGCACGATTAAAACAGATCTGATCAGAATAACCCGATTTATCAGCGTAGTAACTTGCAAGTGTGGTAATGTTAACATATAAAAAATGTTAATCACAATCAATAAAACATACTAATGGGCTATTCCAAAAGCCAGGTGTGTGTAATGTGTAATGATATTGTATTCGTCAACTGCATGTTGACCTTTATTTTTTCCTTATTTAACGAGTTGTAAGCGGAACTTCTACGACAGTTTGCACAAACGTTCAAACGGAAATATAATCATCGATATAATACCTCACTTATTACATAAATTGAATTTCGAAAGTGGCTTAAAGTGAGAAAATCGTTAATTTGTTTTTATTACTTAGTGACCCCTACTAATGACAGACATAATTTGGCCAATAAGCTGGGAGTTTATTGGTCGGTCATAATCAAAATAGATACATGTCATATGTAGGTGTGAATATGGGAGGTCAACTATTCCTGCACCATAGTGTGCTACTAAGCCTACTAGCTCCATTCTAAGATGTTCTGGACTAAATGTTTTGCCGCTGAACGGTGCTTTCGCGCATTTCTTGAAATGCACTCTCAGTACTTACAGATTCAACAACGCTTGACTTGATATCTGACAACAGATGTCATAATAGCATGTACGTTTATTAGTGAAATTTATATCGGATGGATCTTGGCATTAATAATAATGCGACGATGCATGAATATGTTGCTTTAAATAAAATGTCAATTATGACAATGTTTAAGGCAATACGAACAGAAGACATCCCCCCTTCAAGTACGTTGTTACTAGTTTTAATTTCAGAACGTGACGACAACCGGGAAATGTTGTGCTTGCATCATGTTCTGAAGGACCTATCCGTCCGAGAACGCTGTCGCCCTAGGTCAATATGATATTTTCCTCTGTCAATATAATATTTTCTCTTGAAATAAAATCCATATTCCATCCCTCCGATTAAATAACCTGTATTTATACCATGATAATGCTACTTCCCGGTGAATAACACCCGGGAATATTTTTGATGCTGAAAGAATCGTATTGTCCAACCTCATCCCGCTTACGAAATCGTATACACCTCCCTTGAACCCGCTCATGAAAATGGCGTGCTAGTACTAATGATGTCATTATGTGAGAAACTATATTTCCCGAACAAAATTGAAAAAAGAGATTTTGAAACGTAAGAAGTATGACGATTGTAAGCCTATTAAACATAGGCGGATTTTATTTCATCGTCATGCTATGACGCGGACAGTCACATAGAAATCGGATTCTGCGAATGCCCTGTAATATACATGTATACTAGGTTGTTAATGTTGATGTCGATACTATTTCTTCAAAACAATTTTTACATTTCAAAATATCATTAGGTTAGTAATATTTTGGAGACTAAATAATTATATAGTGTGGTTATGTTTCATACAAAAACAATGACAATGATCCCTCTGGCCACTTGGGTTCTTACATATAGGTGATGTGTAGCATTTTAAGATGGCGTTTCAAAATATGAAGCCTATTTTGCTGGAAATATGTAATTGAAGGGAACATTCATCATTAGATATCGTTAATATCACCAAGTGACAGTATTGAATTATGTGCACTTAACTTTTTTCCCATAATTAAAGGATGGGTAGTAAGTCTTTCAAAATTAATAATATGCAATCCTGGATTATCGCTGGTATGTTGATCGCGAGATTTTGGCTGCACTTTATATAATATAATAGTGTTGTCATTGCTTGTCATTCTAAACATTTCTGTTTCGGATAAACATCGTGCCAATGGCAAAGGGGCGAAGCCAATGGCCAAGGGGCAAGGATTTTTTTCTCCTAAGACCTAAGACGAATTGTTTAATATCTAACCTAAATCACACAATGGACTTTAACTCTTATGAAAGTTAAATGGCATGATCCAATTTTAGGAACATACCATATTCTTTTGTTTTGGCTTTTAAAGTTTGATTTATTTTGTGTTATTCAACTATTGAACGAGTGGATGGGGTATAATATTCAGCTTTTATGCACTCGGCATGTGACAGTCAATTTCTTTTTTTACAACACTGGTTTTGACTAGCAAATGGCAAGTGTACATTCTTTAAAACATTAGAAAATAATACACTCTTCTTTGTTATAGCTGACTATTCTTAAAAATAAAACACAGTTCATCATGTTGTGTTAAGTTGCTACTTAAGTGTGGTTAAATGCTAGTATCGATACTATCAGTGCGTGCAGAGATATGAGAGAGATGTTGCACATCGGGCTAATTCTAAATTTGTTGTATTGCATTGTATATCTTTATTGCCCATAATGGAGATACAATTTATATGTACAGTAATGTAAAATGATACACAAAATGATGAAATTAAAAAATTATATACATTTTAGACGTATAAAAAACTATTCAATGAGCAACATGCTCGTAAGGTTGAGTCAGGCACTGTAAGTGTCTCAAACACAGTTACTGTTAGACCGCGCTTTATATTGTTTGAAAATAATGAATGTATGACGGCTTGATACGTTGACCTAAAAACGTTGTGCAAGATGGAATATCCCTTAGTTATTTGTCGGTAATTCGACCAGCAAATTAGTGTGTCCATAATGCATAATATGTAGTACAATAACATTGAAACCTGTCACAAGGGCATTGCCGCTCATCAAATAATTGTTTTTCATGAAAGTGTCACATTAATTCTATTTTAGATAATTGGACACTTTGCTCGGATAACCATGATCCATTCGCTTTTGCTTTGCAGATTTATTACAATAAACAAATGGGTGGAATAGCCAACTTCCTGCTTTCGGTTACACATCCTTCCTCTAAGGTCGTTCGTTCATATTTTCACGACTCAGAAACTATTCTTTACATTCTTGTTTTGAACGTCCTATAAAAGGTTCAAAGAGGTTGTAAGCTCACATTGTTTTCTAAATACACCCGATTCGAAATGCGTGTCTTTGAAAAGCAACTTCTTGTTGATTAAATCGGTCTTTGTCGTAACTATGGATATAGCAAGACAACATTCGACTTCACCTTGGGACTCTTACATTAAAGTCTTCAGACAGCTTCCGAAAAAAAGCCAAGTTTTTTTCGGAATGGCGTCATTTTGAGATCCAGAACACATCCACCCAGAGAAAATTCGAACCCACATCAGAAAGAACTTCATCTGCGGAAACTGTCACTCAAATAAAGATAACGGCATGTTAGCGTTGTAATTACCAAATGTTTGCTTTTTCGTCATATTTTGTGAGATACACGCAAATGGTTAGAAATGTTTGTCTTTATGTGAAGACAATTTTATTGTGAGATTTTATAGATGAAGAAAACTACACGATTAATGGAAATGTATGCACAAATGCCAAATTGAATCGACTGAAGAGTCTCACAAAACAAATAAGACCAACGGAACGTGAGAAATAAAAACACAGCCCTTTCAACACATCCATTTGTCCTATAACTCATTACACGGGGTGAGCATATCCTTGAATACCGAAATCATCTACCTCATCAACGTATATATGAATACTTACCAAGTTAAATTAAAACTAAAGCGGAATATCATTAGATTAATGTTTCCTAAGATAAACAGGTAAGCAACTTTATTTTGATTTATTATTCAACATTGATTTGATTCGTGTTAAAGTCAACTTAGCTTAATTAAACTTTCGCTGGCAGATAAGATGGATGGTACATCGTCCGAACGACCAGCTTAATATTGATTCGTCTTCATCGATGCGTTTAATTTCGGTGTCGCACTTTCAAGAGAACCCCTATCTATCAGACTATCAGCAATTTTTTGAACTGTCAAATAATAAGTTACGTAAAATGATTAGCACGTGTTTAACTAAACATGTTCATATGCTCGTTTGTCCCTAGGCTTTTTTAAAACAAAGGATTATGCTTCAGTTATTGGGATGAACTTACACAAGGCAATACATCCAAGAAGAGAATGGATCCGAAATTACACCCACTTATGGCAATATCGAATTGTATTATGACGGATGACCACTGGAGTCTCCATGGACCAGTTAAGATGATTTATCCATCAAGAAGTTATTAATACGAAAGCGGATGATTGCGAGTGCCATACAGTATGCACCTTACACGGTAAAGTAATTAAATTGTCATTGAGCCCAACCTCATTTAAGTCAAAATAAATCACGTCATCAATCACGACTTGTTCGACTGAGGTTCCCTCATACTGTAATATTCTGAAGGTGCCTCCAGATCTAGTTGTCAAGGGATCAACATGGATGACATTTAGGTTTTTAATTTTTTACTTTGGCTTCCTTTTATTTATATAAATGAGAAAACATACAGCAGAGGCTAAGTATCAATAAATGACAAAAAGTGGTAATGTGATAAGTCGACAATGATACGAGAATTTAAACTTGCTCACCTTGAATAACGTAACTATTTAATTCATCGCTGCGATCTGACCAATACAAGCGTTCAAAAGCTAGAGTCAGACTCTTTAATTAACAAACTTTTAACAACCATTTAAATAACAATAACCAGAGTTGTCCTTTTAGGAAGTGACAGTATTTTGAATTTGTGTATGTTATGTTTTCTATTCTTAATTATATTTAACACTGTCCTTTTATTTGGTTTATGCTTCTGGTCAAATTTTCATTAGGTGTTATAAAGTAAAAGCCCGACACAAAACTAGAAATTCAAGTCAAATTAATTTCGATTTACTATTAAGTTGAATTAAATGATCGTGACACGTATGCCCTTGCTCGGATTATGAAAATAATGATACACAATGCTTTAAATTGATTAATAATCATCATATTATATTAATATTTGTCTGAAAACTAAGCTATCGTACTGAGTTTAGTTATGTAAGCTTCAAACTAAGCGCAATGTGCATTAACAAGAACATATATTTGTTAACTAATAATGGATGGTATTATTGGGTAATTTCATAGAGAGATTATTGTTTCTCCTAGACACCATAAATCAGACTCTTTAATTACATTCCCGTCAAAATTTCAATCGGTTTTTATTTACAATAATCGTAACTTTATAATTATAGCCATGCGGAATGAGTCGATGTTTGAATAGTATTTGAAATGTAATACCATCTCAGGAGTTATTAGTCTCTTTGAGGACTTATAGTATGAGGTGAACTAAATCTCTTCACACGTATCACAATATATTGTTCTCTTTTAATAATTGAATGGGGTAATCCATCATATTGTTGACATGATAACGAGATGATGCTGGGATACTTGTAGTATCTAGACCATATATTTATTGCCCATCACGCTGCACGCGAGTCTATTAATTTTACGATTAGAATAGAATAGAATATAAACATCGTACGTATTATACAATAATTATATTAAATAAATAAACTTAATAAATGGACAATAGTTTCGAGCTTAGTTATGCTGTGAAAATGTCCTATATGGTTTAACTGATTCTCCGATTCTCATGCGTGGCATATGCAACTTGTGATAGCAGAGTCAGTCGATCTTCCGTAAGATTGAGCTTAGCCCTCAAAGTCCATTATGTCAAGGAGAAAGAACTGCTTTGCATATGACAAATAAAATATTTGTTTTTTTTAAATTATTCGCTTAACATTGAAATTCTTTAGAATCTAACTCTTAGAGCAATGAAGAAACGAAAATACTAATAACCTAGTGTGACTATCCAAACAATGGATAGTTATTCGTATACTTAATCAAGCAATGTGTCACATTTTATGCATTTAAATATAAATCAGGCAATATAGGTATGACCATATATATTAACTAATGTTTTTGTCAAGTTCTTAACTACACACATGGGAAATTAACAAACTCGTATTCAAGATGTATTGTTTGTGTTTTAATAATATATCGTCCTCCCGAAACAATGCT
The DNA here is from genome assembly GCA_903813345.2 of Owenia fusiformis. NCBI lineage: Eukaryota > Metazoa > Annelida > Polychaeta > Sabellida > Oweniidae > Owenia > Owenia fusiformis. The sequence goes on from CAIIXF020000009.1 coordinate 2,906,215, forward strand.
GGTATGCATAAATCAGCCCTTTACAACATTTAAAAACAAACTTGTAAAATATATAAATAAACATAAGGTTAAGTATAATGAATGATGGATTATCTCTTAGGATTCATGTTGGATCGTGTCGTTTGTTTAATTACTTTATCGGGTGTCCGAAAAAATGAATCGCTTTTTGACAAGTGTTTTCTCAGCAACTGGTCACGCAAATTGATTGAGAACTTCTATGGAGTTCTCACATACTATGTAACCAATCTCTTCCATATTTACACAACCTGCTAATGATACCCAAAGGCTACTTTATTTCAACAACTTTGAGTGATCAATTGATGAGTAAACAATTGTCAAAAGCGAATTCTTTTTTCGGGACACCCGATATAATAATTATATATATCAAGATACTAGGTTAAGTTCATCGGTTTGATCAACTATTCCAGAAATGTATTTGAATAATATACTATTAGACGATGCATATGAGAAAGTGTAAAACGTTGTCTTGAAATTCGATCGAAAGCAAAAATATTGATGATATCTTGGTAACAAGCAAAAGCACCATTATTATCCACGAATAATTGTTGACTTGTGTTGGTTGTTAAATGGGCACAAACAAATTGGATCGCGGAATGATTTCTTTTGGTCAATACATACACCCAATTCGTAAAAAAACAGAACCCACCAAAACTTCAACAGTTTCTTCAATAGTAGTACAACCCCTTTTCCTTTCCAGGTGTATAAACTGCAGTCAATGGCAGGCCCTGTTATACACTATATGGCATAGAACATTCAAGAAACAGCCTATATTTTGGCAAAGGAGGAGGGAAAGTATCGCAACAGATTTCGGACATGCATATGTTGGATTTTGGCTATTTTCTTAGGATTTTTAACAGGTGCATATGTTAGACCAATGCATTTCCTCCAGGAAAAACACTTCAAGAGATGATAAAATCATTTCGTCTTTAAGACAAGGAAGATGCAAACAACCCGGCCATATGTTTTTTTCTGAATTTCAACCCCTACGTAGAATCTCGGGGTTCTACGTAGACAACGATCGAGCAAGCTATTGCTTGTGTCTGGGGCCAGGATGGATACACGCTTTATCCACCCCTTTCTGGCTCCCGAAAAACAAACTCAATTTACGTTTTACTCAAATGATGATATTGCAAACGTATGCTGTCTATTTTGATTTTTCATATCAATTCATTGATCTACTCCAGCAATGTATGAGTGTGAAAATCTCGAAAACATAAAAACTACTTTTTAAGACTAAGAAAATGCGTACCTTAAGTAGATTTTTGATTTTTGGAACTTTACGGGGTATAATGTACCTAGCACCTGAGTACAGTAGGTATGCAATAAGTGCGGTCAGTTTTGGATACAGAGTTTATCCATAATAGCCCGTCCACATGTATATCGGATGTTTTACTGGAGGTATGGTATCATACAAAATTACATGTACAAGATCTACGTATGGATTGTCTGCAAATTAGGTTTTAATATAAAGACTTCGTAACATTTAGATAAGTGGATGTCGGAGATGTTTGATTAATAGAAATGTCGTTTGACGGATGACCTCCGTGATCCCAGTGGACCAGTTTCGATGATTTAAATATCAAGATTTTAGTAAATAGGCAAGCAGAAGATTACAAGAGTCAGATTAAATTCACTGTAAAGAAATTAAATTGCTCATTAAATCAAAGCTCATAAGTCAATCTAAAGCGCACTATCAATCACACGTACTTTTATTTTCAGCCCTCAAATTCGATGATTCGCAAAACAGCATGGATAATGTATGTCCGTGGGAAAGACTTGTAGATGTGATGTAGAATAAAGAACGTGTGTGTATTGAATAAAATACTCATGTCAACACTTACTAATACAAGTCTAAATAATAATAATATCAACATTGAATCGGAGAACATGTATATCACTTAACTTAATAAAGTTGTACTTTAACGTATGAGCGATATACATGTATCTCTACTACCAGTAGCAGAATACATTATCAAGAATTACCAATTGCAACGGATATGGCGCTTAGTGGAAAACACAAAACCTTATGAATCATGGATAGTCGTATATAAACGAAGAACAACAATTATCAATTAATGAGATATTTTTCCTCGGATTTCGCTGATATTTACACCAAAATAGAAAAACAAACTTTCAAATTACGCAGATATGAGGTTTGAACATGGAAACTCTGGAATGTCACTTTTGAATATGCTTGCGTCGAATGTCGAACGTCGAATTATGTATCCATATCTTTACTACCTGAAAATCTAAATATATCGTCAATATACTTGAACTGTGGTTTGGGAGTTCCGAGTCAGCGTGATTACATACTAGAGAGGTTAAGCTACACGCATTTACGGGCTCAATCTGGCTGTGGTCGGGAAATATGTCTAAAATAATTAGTTACTTCGTTCTTCAATACGTCCATCTCATTCGCAGTTCGTTCAGGTCGCACCACGTCGGTGTGCAACGTCGTATAACGCGTCCCTTAGTCTAGAAGGTCATCATGACCTGATTACAGAACGGTATGGTCGCCATCGAATTTTGAATCGATTCAAAAATTCTAAATCACATCCCCCGTCCGGGGAAGTCTATGAAGTTCGTAAACAGACCGTAGAACGTTCGGCTACGTTCATTCCGTTCGCACACAGTTTAAAACCAGTTTTGAAGAACGCAGTGGCAACTTGCTTGGTGTGATAGCTATATTTTTGCTAACTCGTTGATAAATACGCTCTTAATCCGTTTTAACCCGTTTGCAATTAGTTCTACCTCGTACTCAATACGTCCTCAGACAGTTCAACTCGTTGTAAAAACGTCCCTGTACGACGGTTCCGTTCGTAGTACGTTCAGCTCGTCGTTAGTAGGTTGTCACTCGTTCTAATTGTAGAACGTGACGACCAAGAGAACATTTTGAGCATGTTCTAAGTTCTAGAGGACCTACCCGTTCGAGTACGTTCGATGAAGTTTGTAAATAGACACCCAAACAGTTCTAAGTACGTCCAGTCCGTTCGTACACAGTTGAAGCCCGTTTTCGAGAACGTAGTGATAACTTATTTGGTGTTATAGTAGGGTAAATCATTACAGTTGCGTCAATATTATATTAGAATCATATTCAAGTTTGAATGATAGTAGGGAGATTTCGCAACACAGTTATAGCATTTTTATTATTCTCGTATAACATATAACTTATGATCGAAGCGTTTGATTACGTCATTATTTATTGCGCAGCTCTGTACGTCCAAAGTGTGATATTAGGGAGATTTTTTCTGACGTAATTAACTGATGATGATGTTCACAAAACATATGTTTTAATATGCTGTAGTATAAACATACCATAAGTAATTAAGGTATATGCATAGACTTGTGACAGAAAGAATTGTCATCAAAGATGAAAGCGCAGTTTGTTTACGTGTGAACGCTAAAAACTACTGCACTACCATCTTTATATTGTTCTTAAACATTTGAGACTAAATAGTCTAAATCAATGTTAGCTCTACTTAAAATGGACGTATTGTTCTCAGTCGACCATGTTCAACATTACTAGTTAACTCTAGTTCCACTTCGTTCCCAAAACGTCTAATACATCCCACGCAATTCATCTCGCTCTCATCACACCCTCGTCTCGTGAATAACGCCAACTCTGCAAGGACGTAATTCGACCGAGTTTCGCCGGTGTACAAACACTATCAACGGCAGCACAGCGTGGTTACACATCCCGAGTAGTAATTCCGTTCGCAATTCATCGTATCTCGTTTCTTATGTTGTCGCATGGCCTTATTACAGAACGCAATGGTGTCTAGTCTGGAAATGTTGAACAGGTTCAAAATTCTTGAGCACCTCTTCGTCCGGGCAGCTCCATAATGCTTGCATAAAGATCTTCAAAAGCTACGTAAAAGAAATTAAAGTCAGATCGTTAACAGGTTCGTATTAATGATTGTTAAGTTTACGCATAACGTCTACAAATGTTCTGCCCCATAAACGATCTTAATATATACCAGTAATTTATAACAAGTAATTATTTTATATTCAAATACAATGTATGTGGAATGCAATGCAGCCTGGAAAGATTTACTTACCAGCTTTTCTCATTGAAAATCCTTTCAATTTAAGTATTCAACACTTTTTGGCAATTTCGTTCGTACTTTTAAAGCGTTCTTCGGACATGCCTCATTTATTAACCGTAAAAACTATATAGCCATGATAATAGGTAATATAATTTTACTCAAATGTAAGAAAACACGAAATGAAAATCGCTGAATAAAAATTGTTTATCCAAAATAAATCCTCGATAGTAATTTTAATTTTCATAATTCCAATATTAAAATTATTTTAATAATCTGCACAGAAATCCTGTAATAAAAATTTCAAAACATGTCCTTTTTAAAACTTCGTAGGTACGTCTATGACATTTTTTAAGGCACTAGTACAAAAATATCACTTTCATGAAAATACTGTTTTAACAAATGTTAAGTATAACTCGCGCTTTAGCCTCATGCAATAAATCGTGTTGTGGTCAAACAGTAAGCTATAAGAAATAACGTGACACGAGCACGTGGTTCAAAGGTTAAGGTCGCGGGCCTTTAATCATAATCATAAGTAAAGGAGAACACTTTATCCATAATTCATTGGCTCTTATTTAGAACATCCGATTGGTTGAATTGAAATTTGTGTTGAATTGCGGGATAGTTTAGATACCAAATGCATGATTCATTAAACAAAGGAGGACAAGTGCTGCCAACTGTAAAAGTGATCTGATAAACACCTGGCTAAGGTAAGATATTTGGAATTTCGAGAAAACTGTGATTACTAATTCTACATGCTTTTCTTATATCACCATGGCAATTTGTAGATTAATAAGCACCTTAGGTTACAACTGATCTCAGAAATAATTCCAATTACGTTTCATTTTTTCTTACGTTCTTATCAAATTGCATTAATCTGCATTTGATTTTTATTTGTTGAAATACTTAGAACTTGGGTAGGGCCAAATCCTGTATTTCCGATACAAATAATGTGCTGGTCGCCATTTTTATGTTTGAATGGAATGTTCGAGTTTGTTCCTTTATGACTGACTGTACTCTTTGATATACATTCTCTAATTATTTAATGCCTTCAAAATGTGTGCCAACATACTTTTCTTTCAGACATGCATCTCAAGCTTGTCCTCTCCACTATCCTATTGGTAAACGTGGTGAATGGGCAGAGCATTGGGCGGCGTATGTATTGCTATAATTAAGCTGAATTTTCAATAACTCTATGATAACTACGATACATTCAAGTCACGAATCCCGGAAAATGCTCCAAACAGTTTATGAACATTTTGAAAAGTAGCAGAAAAAGAATATCATTTGATTTTCAACACTTCTTTAAGACACAATAATCAGACTAACTTGGTCCGGATAGCAGTATCATTGTTACCACGTCCTTAAAAATCATAGTTTAGGATTAGTTATAATGATAAATATTGCGAATTTTTTACAATCGTATCCATACAAAAATGAGCCGCAAGCCTTATAAGAAACAGGTAAAATAAATTGTTTTATTTTATTGCAGCTATGTTCTTGACCTCGGAACAGACAGGTAATCTTTCTTTCTTTTTTCCATAATACATAACGATGTACTTTATAAATTGAATATAACTTAATTATGTAAAAAATTGTGTTAAGAAATCCTGTGGTTGACCTTCAGTGACCTTCAAAAGGTCCAAAAAGTTGATTTTCGAATTGATTTTCTTGATTCAGATTAAGGTATGGTTAAGCAAGACGATTTTTATGACGTGAACCGCAAACGTAAACCTTTAAGTTCCCGTTTACGTACTATGAACAAAAGTGAGCTGAGCGCTCTAGACATAACGTAAACGGAAACCTCAAAATGATTTTTTTTCTTTTTTTAACGGCCTTTCGTTCTATTTTTTATTTTTTACGTTTAAATTGAGGAAAGTGTTTAACAAAGGAAATGTTGCGCAGCCTGGCAGTTTTCTATGACATATTAAATCTCACAAAATAAAATAGGACGCAAAAATATCTTTATGGCTTTAAAGCAATCATAGTTTTATTGCTATAGTGTCACAATATGTATATTAGAATTAAGATGAGTTGATATGTAAGAAATTGCCATGCATGTAATCATCAGATTTTACATATGAAATGGATGCCTCAATATTCAAGTTATATTTGATTAGACTGGACACAAATGTTCTAAATTTATACACAGATTTGTGTCACACATATCCATGCATTCGACCTATATCTCGATCGAAATTGATAAAGTTTCACGATTGGATGTACGTAAATCGGGAAACGAGTAGAACAATATAACGTCACACCCTGAGGAAAACCTGCGTGCGCCTTCCTGTTCATAGTTTACGTTGTACAAAGTATAGTGTTGCTTAACCTCTAACTTGAACGCAAACGTGTAGAATCATGGTCCGCTGGAAGTAAAGTATTTCCTGCGAAGTAATTATTTCTTTCCTGTCTGTCCATACTTTTTGTTTTCAAAAAGGGCAAAACGAATGTCAATGAAATCTTAGAAGATAAGAAGATGTCTCATGCTCAAAAATAAACGTAATTTCCATGAAATAACAATTGTCTACCATTTTGGCGCGTGTTTTTCGATTGACGTTAATTAATGTCATTTCTGGGTGTTCGATGAAACAACTTTTAACAATCTGATGTACTCGAGATACACTTGCTAATCATGAGGAATCACAATCGTAGTTTTTAACAATTTTAACGAACGGACAGCGTAAGTTCTGTTTGGTACAACCTACAAACATGCTATTATTTCTTCAGAAACGGATGTCGAGCCTGTTCTTTAATCATAACATTATTTTCCAGAAAAATGTGCATTGACTGGTTTGATAGCGGATGATGCAAGCGACTGCTGTCATTTTATTCGTTGCAACTTGAACGTGGGTTGGCGGATGTCTTGTAGGGACGGGACTGTGTTCCATCCGTTCTGGTGTATATGTGTTCACCCACGTGATTACCAGGACTGTGATTTGGAATCCTGCAGTGGGTGTAAGTAAATTCTAGGCCGCGTTTTGAACTACTCGCGGGCAAGTGCAGTGCATAATATATAATAAGTAGTCCCCCTAAGTATCATAAAAAGAACAATGAGCCCAGGCGTTGCAAATTACATGCTCACACGTTTTCAACAAAAGTTCATCAAAGTGCACTTACACGCCACTAATTACGATGTGTCAAACTTGTCGGGTACCAGCGTATGTTCTCGATACCTGTAGGAAATCTCATTACCTATTACGCAATGCACCACCGTTGTGGGCGATTCAGAAACGCAGCACTGATGTTTTTATACACATGCATTTCATGGCTAGTATTTTTCAATAAACACAATACGATTTGTGCATTGATGTACAGTATGATATACGCCTTCATTTGATTTCCCATGATTTGTTAGGGGGCGGGGGTCAGAAAATATAAGCGTTTGCGTACGTATAGATCAATTGACGCCATTATCATCGATATAATTCCTCACTGGTGTTACGTAAACGGTTAAAAGTGTAGATGTAAACCGTAAAGTTACGTTACAAATTAATGAATTTGGCGTATTGTGTACTATTTGTTCTCAAACGTTTACATATTTTCTTAAACAAATATGGTGCCAAAAAGAGCACTTAATGATTCTGCATACATCTCCTGAAATCATGGAAAGATTATAAATAGTACTTCCGATTGTTTAACGCTATTATTTCAGTGACTGCCCAGCGAGAGGCAGAAGCGTGTCCACCACAGCTTGATTACTCAAGTAAGTAAAGAAGTAAAAGTGCACCAATCGGGGCTCAAACAAAGGTATCATTATATGCATAACATGCACTTGCAGGGCCTCAAATTTTAGGCACCAGATTGTATTTACTGCGCATACGCTGAACGATTAATTATATTAACGCAAACACATGGTTTTATCTGTTTTGGAGATCAGAGAATCAGAAATCAAAATAAACTAGAAACGATTAAAATATGTCGTATTGAATATAAAAAGGAAGGAACGTCGTGAGTACCAAAAAACCAGAAGATCCTGGGAATTCAATTTCTAGAGTTACTAAAACGTAACAATTCCTTAAAATGTCACGTTCACTATCGGCCATTTCTTATAGCCGAATTCGCTTCTGACTAGCAATCTTCCTCATTACTATTACCTCTTTGCAGGACAATGCTGTCTGGAAGGAGATGGCGAGGCAAAGATATATGACCTAGTTAACAGGACTGCCTATAGGTTCAATGGAGAAAGAGATATCCAAGTCTGTCCACCGGGACAGGAGTTCCTCTTAGGGAGTTGTTGTTGTGAAGGCGATATTCCAGGTGGGTAAAGCCAAATATTTTTAGCATCCGTAAGGCAGTTTATAGTTGTTATATTTGATTTGCTGATCATTTTGATTTTAAATTTAGAACTCCTCAAAACACCTCTCAGATAGTCAACAATACATTGGATGTGCAGGACTTTGCTCTATTAACGAATCAAATATGTCTCTCATATCCAGAAGCATGAAAACTCTCGCAATACATCTAAGCAAGGAACATTTGTTGTATGTTTCTGTAATACTCAAGGGAAAATTATTGGTCGTTTCGTTTTGTTCATCATTCTACTTGGTAAGTCCCAGTTTTTGAAAACCCTTCATCTGGTTGGGATGACTTGATTTGCATTTTCTTTCCTCGAAATTACAGTTGTGCATATAATTGTCAAGATAAATAAGGCTTTGTCTAAGGTTTGTATCTAATCTGTTGTGAGTACAGCATTTGAGTCCCATCGCCATTCGTAGCAAATCTTGCAATGTGCTGAGGAAAATGTTGTGGAAAGTACAGGAACTAGTTAGGCTCACTTCGCATTTTTAAAAATACTCATCAAATGTACGCATGCTCAGGATAATCATCAACCAATCAAAAGGACCAACGATTTATTCGACCCCTATTGGGCACAAGATTTCCAAATGAGTCGGGTCTGTTAAGTTCAAGTATCAACCCAAAGTTGTTTGAGTGAAAATGTCACCATTTGCGCAGCGACCATCTTTTGTTCTTTTAGAGGATCAAACAGACTGTAGTAGATGGACTTTCAACAGGGACGACTTCTTAGATGATGAACGCGGCGTTTTTGCTAAAGCGTTTGGTGTTGTCAAGCAAGATGGAGGAGTATTTGACGGTCCGGGGAACGACGACAGAGGCGGTTTATGGACGGGCGCAGATGCAAATTTCCTCGTTCCAAGATTCGCTGGGATGGACTTCCGTAAAACGATGACCCTGTCATTTTGGGTAAAAATTGACTCAAGTGAAATAAATCAGACACTTATACATAACGGTGGACTTGGTGGCTCGGACGCCAGTATTAGTATTGAGGTTTTCACAGTTACAGAGGCAAACACCCCAAAAATGTATATAACTGGTGGAGTGAGGGTGTGTGATAGAGCGGAAGATATAATGATTCCAATAACTGACCCAGATGTAAGTATAAGAAGATATAAAGTTAAGCTTGCAATGTTTTTCATAACGTAACCGTGAACGAAAAGTACATGGATTTACAAAGGAATAGTTAGCGCGCATAGTTTTATATGCGCTTTAGTCTACTTCAGATACTCTCAGCTTTTTTTTACGATGCAAAGTAAAATTCTTTCTGAAGACGATGATGTATGTTATGCATGGTTGAGCTCCAAAAAAATTACAAAACCAGCCCTTTAAAATATGTAATAGAAAACCAGCTATAGCATCAACGGCATACTACATTACACGCTATGGTGTAGTCTTAACAAACACTGGAGCCGAACGGCTATTTATGTGAGAACGCAACATGCATTTGTATACGGGCAGATGATACGTACGGGTTTTCGTTTCGATCACAAGCTAGCTTTACCTCTTTATCGACTAACAAGCGGTGTGTTAAAAGGAGTGGTATCGATATGGAGAACTTTTTGAACACACGTTTCTCTTAAACCAGTCAAAAAAAGGCTAAACATTTTACACATCGTCAATTTAATGGTCATCTTTTAAATGATAACAATATAATTTGAAAAATATGAATTCTTTCAATTATATTGTTTTAGAAAACACATCAAACATTTGTTTTGTTCTTGGTATTATGTTTCAAGAGTGAAATGAAACATCATTCCGAACCTCATTGGACCAAAACGAAATGAACACAACATGTTTAGGTCTCTCAATATTGTAATTGTACACATGGAATTTTGGTTGATTTTAAAAAAGTATCTTGTTAATGAAATAAAAGGTTTATCTTGATTTTTATCTATTTTGAGGGGATTTTGTTTTAATTTTTGAATACTTTTTTAAAATCAACCAAAAATTCCTTTGTATAACTATAATATTGAGAGGTCTAAAAACATGTTGTATATACTATTTTGTTCCAACAAGGTTCGGAAAGACATTTTATTTCATTCTCAAGAATTGGTAGAAAGGAGCAAAAACAATTGCACTAAAAAAACAAAAAACAACAAAAAACAGTTAGGCTTTAAGAATTAGATTCTCTGTTTTGCGTCCTGGCAAAATCCAATAATGCAAGGGTACAAGGAAAACAAACACAAACTCAAGAAAAAACACAAACTTGTTTGCTGAGAAATGTATACATTTTATGGGCATTAAAAGGGATGGCATACCAATTTGCAGTGATACAAACACAGATCTTTACATTTTATACAATATATTTAAATATAGGACTGGTGTTATTCAAGTGTAAAAATGAGAAAATAAGAAAATACACAATGTATGCCAAAGTAATCAATTAATAACACTGTCAATTTTGACGCACATCAATTTATCCGCCATTTCGTCTGATTCTGATTGAACGAAATGCGATGTTACTTTCAGACCCTTGTGGTTGCTATTTAGATGTGTTTTTTTCTGATTTACTCAAAATCGTGCAATCAAGGGGACGCAAAACAAAGAATCTAATTCTCAGGGCCTTATATAAAATATTTCTAAATAATTTTCACATTCAATTGTTGTCAATCAGTCAACATTACATAAAATACCGTGTTTTTTACAGAATGTTTTAAATGATTGGTTTAAGAGAAAAACATTGTTGAATTAAGTTCTCCATATCGATACCACTCCTGTAATAATTTTTTCTTGCCGACAATGACGACACCATTTAATTAATTGATGTTCCCGTCACATTTGATCTACGGCAACTGCACGGCGACCATAACAAAATCAAGAGAAATATGCAGCATAAATATAAGGAAAAGCAGATGTCGATTTTCTTTATCGACTTTGTGTAGCTTCGACCGCCGGAGAGCAAATGTGACTGATGCTTAAAAAGGCTCTATGCCATAGGACAGCACAATAAAGAACTCTCTGGACTTTTTTGCATATTGAGTTTCACCACATATATACCCATCTACATACCAAAGAAGAAGTCCCAAGTTCCCCTCTTTCAGTGTTAATTTTGCGATTGTGCTGGCCGATCTAATTATTTTCGAAGAAATTAATTCAATCGGAAGTTTGATTATATCGGGAAAGTCCTCCTGTTATCTGATTGGTCGTTGAATTTGTTTATCATGAACCTGATTGGCTGCTTGGTTCAAGGCGCTTGTGGGAGCTTTTGTGACTCAATGGGGATTCCCCTCGCTAGCCAAGGAATCGATTGTGTTTAATTCTTGAGTTTGGTTGTTCTGTTGATTATTTCCGATATTTCGGCAATAATGTACTCAAAAGTTATTCTCAAGATATGTCCATGGTATGTGAGATATTATATGAGCAATAACAATATAACATCATTGATTGTCTTGGGGAGAAACCTACACTCCCCTCCATAAGTTTGGCAACCTTTTTCCCCATTGAACTACGTGTTAAAGCCTCTTTACCTTTGAATTTTTATTTACTTAACCTGCGATGAAAATACTTAAACTATTGATGGAAACGTAATTTGACTTTAATTCTAATACCTCCAAATTTTCTCAATTTTTTTCCTCAATTACAGTAGGTCGAAAATTGATGATGAATTTGATGAATTTTTGAAAATCGACATTTCCATGTTAACCAATGGGAAATGGTAGGTTTGCCGCAAGTAAAGACAGAATATTCATCCATCCGAGTCCTTGCAAAAATACGAGTTAGGCAGGTAATTGAATTTGCTAACTTTATTTAACAAAAAAATTGATATGTTTCTTCAGGTTCAACAAAGTTATAGGGCTTTAAAGTCAAAATTGTTTTTCAAAAAACCTCTCCAATTGAAATAACACAGGAGGCGAAAAATTATTTTCAAAAATGACTTTGAAGCGCTGTAACTTTAATATTCATCAAATAAACTAAACACTTAGTGTTCAAAAAAGTTAGACAATTCAATTTTCTATATGAAAATATTTTTTGCTGAATCTTTTACTGAAATGATATCCTGATTTCTGATTTGCCCCGAACCCTCCATTTCCCATTGGATTACATGGGAATGACGATTTTCAAAAATTCATCAAATTTATCATCAATTTTCGACCCATTGTAATTGAGGAAAAAAATTGAAAAAATTTGGAAGTATTGGAAATAAAGTCAAATTACGTTTCCATTAATATCATAAGATATTTCATCGCCGGTTAAGTAAATAAAAAATCACACGTAAAGAGGCTTTAGCACGTAGTTCAATGGAGAAAAAAGGTTGCCAAACTTATGGAGGGGGGTGTATATGTCATAATGCATCTTTAAGTCTAATATTTCTGATTTATTATTTTCCAGCTATTCAAAACGTGGACGTTTATTGCCCTGACCGCATGCGTGTCGCAGGCTGAAGGTAGAGACGAAATCCCCGTAGTTACTCTTTATGTGGACGATGACGAAGATTCTGCCAATGAAGAAGGTAAAATAAAAGAAAAGTGATGTTTTCTATCGAATACTTTCTGTAAATGGTGTGAATGGTGTTTGATCAACCGTTTTCTGTATTATCATACCAAACATTCAGATGTTCTTGTCTATATAAAATGTGTATATTTTGACCAAATGAAGAAGCTTTCAAAGATTCATGCATATGGTAAAAATTAGAATGTGTCGAATGGAACGACATACGATTTAGGGTTATTGGGACATTTTATCGTATTTTAGATACAAAATTAAGGTTCAGACATAACTTGGACTTTATATACCATCTGATGAAAACTTCCGTGCCAAATTAATAGAGGAAATCGTGCCTTTACGTTTACTAAGTGAAGGTATTGACTACATGTATCAAGAATATAATTATCGCTTATCCATCTATGCTAAGGGTTTGTTTTCCAGTGCAGATCTGAATTAATATACCCTCTGTAAACACTGGTGATCCGCTCGATTACGCTAGTAACCGAAACGGTTCGTTTTGGTAACAAAATGTCGGAACGTCGAAGGTACGATTTTTCTTTTTTCCTTATTTCACGCGTTGTAGGCAGAATTCCTACGACGTTTTTTCTCAGAAACGTATATCAGCATCATATGTTTTCGAAAATGTACATGTTTGCGAAAAAATAGCTCAGAAGACAACAGAATCGTCGATTTAATTCCTCACTTAAGTTACATAAACGGTTTGGGTTAAAAGTGCAGATCTTAAGTGTAACTTAAGTGAGGAATTAAATCGACGATTGTGATACTGATACACGTTTGTGTTAAAAATGTCGTAGGAATTCTGCCTACAACGTGTGAAATAAGGAAAAAAGAAAAATCGTACCTTCGATGTTCCGACATTTTGTTACCAAAACGAACCATTTTGGTAACCAGCGTAATCGAGTGGATCACCAGTGGTAAAGAAAAACGGTGCATGGTATTTTTATCAGTCATAACATTTTCAAGAGATTGTATAAAATTGCTAAACTCTTGGAGGCCCATGGCATATATATTGTGAATAAATGGTAGAAAGAAGGAGGGAAAGTATCGCAACAGGTTTCGGACAGTCATATGTTGGATTGTGGCTATTCCTTGAGGATTTAAACAGGTGTGTATATTAGATCAAGAGATGATTCAATAATTTCGACTTTGAGACAGGGGAGATTCAAACAACCCACCCACATGTTTCCTCTGAAATGTTGTTCTGATTTTAAACCCCTTCCATCCCTGATTTTCAATTTTTGTTGTATCGATATGTTGAGTTCTGACATACATTTAACCACTTTAAAGGAATTAGTGATTCCTTCAGGGGTTTTAACCCTTTCCCTACGTGAATATAAGAGGAAAATGTTGGCCCTCGTTACGGATAAGTAAGAGCAGTTTTGAGGCGATAACTGCAAATTACTTCCGCCTCGGGACATATACCTTAAAATATATGACCGAAATACAATTTCTAGTAAGAGTTATCAAATTAGAACAACTTGTCAAAATTTGGTGGAAAAATATTCAATAGAACTGGAGATATTGTCATTCTTTGATGTATATTAATAAAAAATAATGGTGCCAAATGAGCCTATTGTCCTGAAGGGTATTACATAATAGGGCTCCATGTGGAGCCTATCGTCGTGAAAGGGTTGAAAATATCCATCATGGGTGACCAAAATTAGCTGAAAGCAATGGGTTGCATTAGTTTTCCCTATGGGAAAATAACATGGTAAATACTGTTTCCACTTTACCTCAAAGGAATCACTTATTCTTTTAAAGGAGTTACCTGTAGCTGTGTGTCAAAACGCAGCATATTGAAGCAAGAAAAATTAAAAAAGGAGGGAAGGAAGGGGTTGAAAATCAGGAAAACATTTCAGAAAAAACATGTTGGTGGGTTGTTTGCATCCACCCTGTCTCAAAGTCGAAATTATTTTATCATATCTAGAAGTGCTTTTCTTGGAGGTAATGCATTTGCCTAACATATATGCACCTGTTTAAATCCTCAGAAAATCATAAATAAGGCCAAAATCCAACATATGACTGTCCGAAATCTGTTGCGCTAATTTCCCTCCACATTTTAAAAAAGTGGATGAAAATTTAAAAAAGTTAGTAATGGTTAAAACCATCGTCCCACAAACTCACTAGTGTGACATTTTCCTTAAAATTACGTCATAAATTACACTTTGTTATTTTGCAGTGTATAATTATCCCATAACCCTAGGATATCATTTACTATATGTCATATGCTTTGAAATAAACATTGACACACTAAAATTATGGAGGTGCTAAAACATGATTTTTAGACAATTTTACGCCTTAAATAGCAGTGAAAATAGGGATAAGGTGTAACCCTTTTGCTCAATAAACACATTTATATATCACATGTGACATAAATTTTGGTATACATAAGCTAAGTATAGGATATAACATAGTTATTGGTCATTGAAAAAGATTAAGGGTTACAATTATCTTATTACAATTTCAAGTTTATTACAATATATGTCACTCATACCCCTAATTTTGAACTAAGAAGAGACCTCTGAATCTGAAGGATATTACGTCAAATTCTATCACAAAATGGTTGTAATTAATCGGACTTACATTCTATAACTGAATGATATTTTTCACAAAATTTTATTGGATTCAAGGCTTTTTAAAATAGTGTATTACTCTAGTAACTAACAATTTAACTTCATGTCTCAGAACAAAAATAAAAAAAATAAAAAGATATGATTTGTAAAGGACAATGCACCTTTTTTCATTACAGAGTGTAAGAATTATAGGGTGGTCCAAAAAAGTGACTAACTAATATTTTCTGACTTTGTTCAATTTTAAACCCTGCACATTATGGCTGAGAACTAACATCCTACATTTGTTAGTTCCAAAGTTATTGTGATCCAAAGAGATGTGCTTAGCTTCCACAGACGAAAACATTTTCCTGTGAAATCATGAACACACCCCTATATGATCTTAAAATGTCAATATCTTCATAAATCATGGACCAATTCTAATGATATATGGCTCAAAACATTAAATATTGGATTTTCTTATGATTTTTTAAAGATATTTGATGAAGGGGTTATCAGATTCCTGGACACAGGGGGCAACTTCCTTCCATAAGAGCCCCCCCCCTCTCTAACTGTTGGTGTAGGTAACATACCCCTGAACTATTGAACCGTTAAAAATGCTTCAAAATGATCAATGAAAGTGTGAAATGTGTTTCCTGCTTGAATAGTGTCCCTTTTATCATATAGTTGGGTTTTAAACTTGTATCTCTAACTGAAAGCTGTTTAAGATCATCCAATGTGTTCCAACAATTTCCGTGAATCACATTTGTAAAATTTTGTACAATATCTAATTTCCAGGCATGTTTGTTAAACGCTTGTAATTTCTTCAAAATTTAAGACTGAGAATAAATTATGGCATCAACCAAAATGTAAGACCTTTTTCTATAACATGTGATAATGTGAGCCAATTCATGCATGTATTAAGAAAAATGTAGACTGTTGCAGGGGTTCACTCTTTTGGACCACCATGTATATATAGTCGCTGTGTATTTCTAGAACGTCTAAATGATGCTGAAACAAAACGTTTATTCCGTGCTGCAAATGACGCGGCGAGTGTGTATGCTGCTTGCGATTGGGAATATGACAACAAAATCATTACAAACTCTGAGAAAAACACATTCCTTGAACATATAGAAAACGTAACATTTGCTCTGGGGAATTCCTCGGAATACATTAACAGATTTCTGATAAATAGTTATCTGAGGAATGTAAACGTCTTCAGAAATCGTTATCTTGAGTTCCGAGACAAACCAAATACACGTACCCTGGCAAGGAAAAATTCTGCCAACCAGGCTATCCGAACATTGAGAGCACAACTCAGAAATTTTAGGAATATCGTGGAAAAGCTTTCCGAAGTGTTACAAGTGACAAAAGATTACATCTACGACGAAGACTTCGCTGATTCACTGAAAGGTACACTACTGTAACTGAAAATAACTGAAATAATATAAATTACTTTCAACGTGTCAAGTCTATTTGCCCCAAACATTGTGATCCCTGTCGTATACTCCGATAATAGCAAAGTTAAGTACTATGGTATTATACCATCTTCTTATACTGTTTGCATATTAAACGATGAAACACGTAAATATATTATTTCAAATCACCCGAAATAACAACTCAGAACGAAACATTTGGCGCCATACTTTAGAGAATGTCATTAATACGTTCGCCGTAAGAACCTAAAACTACATCAGACTAGATACTTGCAATCCTTCTTGCATTTTCTTAAATTAAGGTATCCTATGTGGAAGTTACAGATTCAAATTGGTCTTCCAATTTTATCGGAAGTAATAATTGTTTGCCCTATATTATTAAAACTTAGACCAAAGAATAAGGCTTAAATAAAGTTTCAACTTTTAGTAACTAGACAACTATGTATAACAGTGAAGATGGTATAAATATTCCAAACTCGTAGTTTCGGCGATGGGTCTGCTGTATCTAACCTGAGACATCATATATCACAATTAATTTTTAAACAATTGTTCGAATATTTTATCACGGATTAAATATTGGAGTTCTCTGATTACAGCTGACTCGAGAAAATGTTTCGAACAACTTTTTGTCAAACTGACCAAATTGAAGTCACGTTTTGAAGATGAGGACCCGAAGCAGGATGACCCAGATAGAGAAGGAGAGTATAGGTTAGTAATTTTATAGGCACATGCCAAATGGTGAAACCCAAGAATATTGAATAGACAGCCAGTGTACAAAATTGGAAAATGAATAAAGATGAGTGTGATTGTATCAAACAACCAGAATGAGTAAATTACCATCACTGAGAATGCTTTAATGTCTCTGATTAGTCATTGCAATTGTATCAATATTTATCCTACGCCCACAGTAGAGTTTTGGGGAGATAAGTTGGTAGGGTGTATACTATATAGTACTGATTTAGAGGTTCCACATCCAGAACTTCCATATCTCCCCTCCCGGCGGGTATACCTAGCCACTTCCGGTTATTGAAAATTTGAAGAAATATTTAAAGAATGAAAAAGATAAACGTTTGAAAAAAGAGAAAATACGCTCATATACACAAATATACAACCATGGATATAAAGTCCCGTGTTTTTATTTCGATCGGGCAATGCTTATATCAAAATCGTCAACTGATTTACGAAATATTACTTCAAGGTCCCAGTAATTAATGACTTATTGCTAATTTAATTGCTGCCTGATATCGGCTGTTCTGTAGTATACATTTTCTTCTGTATGATATAACTGATATTTCTCCCGATGTGTCTCGTATTGTTATCGTAACCCTATGATATCATGGACAACACAAGCTTAGATCCCTTCTCCAAAGTCAAATGTAAGAACTTCTATTTGATTTGATCTGCAGGTATAGTGTACTAGACAGAAGGTTAGACGAAGCTGAAGAGCTATTGAAAAATACCCGATTTAAGAGAGGTATATAAAATTACAAAGCATACTAAATTGACCAAATATACAACTGCTCGACAGGTTGTTCGGGTTTGGAAAGGAATGAGAAAAGCAACGGTATTCATAAAAAATGAAAACGCTTCTTAACATTTTAAAGCCTGTGGGAACACCAGAATGATTTTTAATTGCCTAATATAACTTACTATTATTTAACATCAAATAAAATAGTATTAATTGACAAAAAGCAGAATAATCTAGCTGATATTTACGGACAATTCTTCCTTGAATACACTTGGATTTCATATGTTTAAGATGTGTTCAGGGAGAACGGAGATCCTGAACCAACAATTCGACTCAGCAAAAGTCCAATGAATATTGGTGAAGGCCTGGACGGGAACATCGACGAGGTAAGAGTTGATTTTGATCTTAACAAAATTAAAAACTCAATGTTATTTAAACAACAAATGTCCTGGATTTTTTGAATATGTCATTTTTGAATATAACAAACAATAGCAGTTATTGAATCGTTTGGGTTTCTGAAACGAGGCCAAGACCGACCGAAAGTTTTGCACACCCTAGCTTTAAATAGTATACACTTTGGAACTGAATGTATGCGATACTACAGAGACAGCCTATAGTTTTCTTGTGATAATATATCATTGATTAATGATAAACTTAAACTTACTTTTTGTTTTTAGATTGTCGTATGTGATCTTTGTGCAGACAAAGAACAAATTGATGCCCTCAGGCTTAATGGAGAGATTCCAAGAAGATTTGCAAAAGCTGATATATAGAACAATGCTATATTAAGCATTTGAACTCGATTCCAAATGAAAATAAAATACATAAAAATGGGATTATTATATGGACCTCAGTCGGGCTAATATTATCTTTGTACATGATTAAATGAATAAATTAAGAGTTGATGGTATGCTTTCTTGAAAATAGTCTTCCTTCATAATTTTGGATACTCTTTAATTTTGTACTTTGTAAACATCACCATTTACATCCAATAATAATTGTTTATTGAATGGAATAGTATCAGCGACCCTTTGCGATTCAATTCTATACCTTTCGCTCATTCAAAATAATAATGATTCGAAAAAACATAGATTGCCATCGGATTAAACTGTGAAACGACAAGGTCGCATGTTCTTTAACTGCTCGTCAGTTGACATTAAGTCACTGTTTCATCCAATCTATATGACCTAAATGTTCAACAGTATCAAAAGTACAAAGAGTGTTTGCTAGGAAAGTGTTTTAACTTTTGAATAAGTGTACTTTTCCGTGATGCATATAGTACATACACATGTACACTTCACTATGTACATGTACATTGGTTTTAAAATATAGCCAGTGCGACCCAGTCCCGTCGCACAATGTCATAAATTGTCAGATGTCTAAAGGAAAGCAATACAAATAAGGCAGACACGAGAACGAGGTTCAAAGGTGTCTGTCACATGACTTAAATCATACGAATAGAAGAAGACTGTACCCACAATGCGTGTCATCTGTATTCTAACACCACGGTGCTGGTTGGTTGATTTAAGAAATGTGTTGAATGATGGGATATTTAGCCAAAACGAATATGCATGACTCATTAAGCAAAGGAGGCCCATTTGCAGTCAAAAGTAACATTTTGATACCGACCTGGCTTAGGTAAGGAGTTACAATTGTTTAAAATGAAATATTCAGTATAGTATAAAATTATTAAGCTTCGGCAAAATGTGAATTATTAACTTGCCAGTACAAAGTGGTTGGTTGAAAACATTCATTTTCCGATCATAATATAAGTTATTGTTATAATACTTAGTCTATAGTATAAGCAAGATGGTAACGCAGCTGCTCTGTTTTGTAATTGTATTTAAGAAAATATCTAAAACCTTGAAATAAAGTTCTAAGTAGCTTTACATGTTATGTAACTAAGGGTTTTCAAAATTAAAGAAAAGACCATTATCCATGAAGCTTATACAACATATATCTCCTAGTACACCATTTGGAAGATCATTGTATATAAAATGATGCCAGTACACAAAATTACTAACAAGGACCTTAATTGAATAAGACTATAAGAAGTCAAAGTGTATTAGTTTTCGGCAAATCAACTGATAGATATCTTAAAAGTCTCACGCATAAGGGTTAGGGGGTTAGCACGGGGAGCTAGCTCAGATTCCAGTAGATCTATTTATGAAATCATCTTTAAATGTACAGAGCTTCAAAGTCAATTTTGGAAATCATTTTTCACCTGTGCTATTTCAAGTTTTTTCAACCTGACGAAACACATCGAGTGTTAGATAGGGTGAGAAATACAATTTTCTACTTGATTTGAACTTGGATGGATGAAAATTTTATCATATGACTTGCAGCGAACTACCATTTTCCATTCGTTTAAATGGGAATGACGCTTTTCAAAAATTTGACCTATTGTTATTGAGGAAAACATTTTAGAAAAATTAGAGGTAGAGGAAATAAAGTCGGTTACACTGTTTTACACGATGTTTCTAAAATGAGAAAACTGAATTGAATCATGAATTGTGGTGACCATATGGTCGAATGGCTTATTCGTTACGTATTTTAGATTGCCATAACTGTTTTCAAATTTCATACTTATTATCTTACTTTTTTTGTGATATTTTACAATTGTGCATCGCACTTAATCAGAGACCTCGTTTATACATTATGATTAGTCTAACTGGGCTCTTTTAAAATGAACATTATGTACATACAATATTTAAAGGTAGACTATTTTTTCGTGTACTTATGTAAATATGTACGTGTCGATCTTATTATTTTATATTGTATTTGCACCAAGACATAGCATAATAGATAGAGAATTCGAGGGTGAGCTTTGGAAACATTTTCAAAATTGTTGCTCTGTAGTTTCCTCTCGATCAGCATGCATTGATAATAATAATTTTAATATTTCGAACTCATTTCTCAAAATTGTACGATTCGATTTGCAAATTGAATTAATTGGATATCTCTAAAATCTAATCTTGAATTATTTTCAAGTTTAATCAGACATGGTTAATTGTACGGAAATGCGACATGGACATTAAGA
Organism: Owenia fusiformis; assembly: GCA_903813345.2. Lineage (NCBI taxonomy): Eukaryota > Metazoa > Annelida > Polychaeta > Sabellida > Oweniidae > Owenia > Owenia fusiformis. The sequence goes on from CAIIXF020000009.1 coordinate 2,927,517, forward strand.
TATCAATTAGACATATTATATTCAACAACATAACTTCTGCTGCTTATTAATGTTAGACTATAACGATTTCAACATATTTGAAAATATTTGTGCATTACATCAACTTGATCATTATAATTATATATTATATCTGTTTTCAGCCATGATGTTTAAGTTCACCCTGCCTGTCTTGTTATTGGTAAAAGTGGCCATAGTCGATGGACAGAAAATTGGGCGACGTATGTATAAGTTTACTTTCTTTGTTTAAGTTTCGAGATCTAACAGCTATTCAGTTCGGAGTTCCTCCCCAGTGCTATACCTAACTTGTACAGGTGCAGGTTTGCGTATACGTACTAAAGTCAGTGATTGCCAACCTCCGATCACAGGGCTTCAAAATCCAGAATATATGACTTCTGTTTCTTATTGCAGCTATGTTTTTGTCCTCTGAACAGACAGGTAAGTCGTTGTTCTTTTCTCCCGGGTATCAATTTACCTGCTTATTTGATGAACTCTAATTATTGTTTAAGCCTGCATGTTGCCTCAAAGCGCAATATGTGGACATACATCATATATACATTTTCAGCCAACCAACAAGATTATGCTCTAATATAAAGTTAGTGTGGACATGAACTGTTGTTTCTTCATGATATCATTGGAAAGCACAACCAATGTTAGGCCACTGCATTACTTCCAGGAAAAGCACTCGTAGAGATGATTAAATAATTTCGACTTTGAGACAGAGAAGATGCAAACAACCCACCAGTGTTGTTTCTGAAATATTGTCCTGATTTTCAACCCTTTCTACCCCTGGCTTTTGTTGCATCAATATGTTGCGTTTTGACACACAGTTAAACCCTTTAAAGTAGCAAGTAATTCACACTAGTTTCCAGTTTATTTTCCTGTAGGGAAAACTCATGCGATCCATTGTTTTCAGCTTAACGTTGGCCACTCGCAATGGATATCTTTAAAAACCCTGAATGAATTACTTATACCTTTAAATGGGTTAACTGTGTCTCAAATCAAATCAACTCAAATCAGTCTATTATTCCATAATTATATCATTATTTTCCAGAAAAATGTGCATTGACTGGGTTGATAGCGGATGATAAAAGCGACTGTTGTCATTTTATTCGTTGCAACTTGAATGTCGGCTGGCGAATGTCTTGTAGGGACGGAACTGTGTTCCATCCGTTCTGGTGTATATGCGTTCACCCACGCGATTACTTAGACTGCCAAGTGGAATCATGTAGCGGATGTGAGTAAATTTCGATATATACTTTATACTAGAATGTTCAGAAATATTGTTCTTGTCTAATAAAGAATACCCGTACCATTAATGTGCACACATCCTCCAAATCTTGATGATACCAACAATGTGTATGTTTCATAGATTGATATTTGAACGCCATTGTTTCAGTGGTTCAACAACTGGATCCCGAGCCTTGTCCTCCAAATATTGATTATAGCAGTAGGTACTTTTAAAAAAAGCATTCATAATCATAATTGCCAGGCACTGTTGCAGCATTTGAAATAAAGAACATATTTAATTGCAAACACAGAATACAGTTCAATGAAAGCTAAGGGTTTTCTTCACAACCACGTATCACTGTTGGTGTCCTTGCTTTCATGAACTTCATTCATTCAAATCTGATAGTATAATATCCAAATGTTTATCTAAAGCTCCCAAGTCATCTCTTCTTTTAACTGAAATATATATCTTGTTGCAAGGGTTCACCTTTTAGACCACCCTGTATAACATCATCATGTATCAATCTAAGATTTAGAATCATTGAAATATTGCCACGTAATGATGTTTTACACGACTTTGGTGTACCGGACGCCGTGAATCAGTCAAAGGAATAAAATCATGCAGCTTCCACGATAAAAGTGGCACTTTTTAAATCGTGACGATCTGATACCCAAGAAAAATGCCATTGTTAGCTATTTGGATCAGTTGTTATTAAGAGTCGCATTCGCCCTCTCATGAGCACTTTGTCATTAAAAACAATAAATAAATAATTTTATAAAAACATTATATCATTTCTTATTCTCATCAACGCCATTTTGCTACAATAAAACAATAATAGGGGTCGCTGGTATTGTACTCTTGACGTGCTTTGGGGACGTTGTTGGTTTCCTTTCCCCGTATAATTGTTATCAAAGTATGTACAACAAAAAAATCTTCAAGAATACAATGACACCTTTTCAGTGTTTACAACAGACGTGGACAATATCAGGGGTTGATAAGTTAATATTGTAAAACCACATCAATCCAAACCATGGAGACATCGATGTAATTATTGAGTTTATTATACGATTGCAGCCCAGTGTTGTTTAGAAGGCGATGGTAAGCCGAAGATATATGACTTGATAAACAGGACTGCTTATAGATTCAATGGAGAGAGAGACGTGCAAGTCTGTCCCCCAGGACAAGAGTTCCTCTTGGGGAGTTGTTGTTGTGAAGGCGATATACCAGGTTTGTTCAAGCATCTCTTTATTTCTCATAAGTGCCATACATCTTAAAACCTTACATTTTGATCTCTATATTTTGATTTATATATAATATGTTAATAAGTGTTAAAAACAAAACAAAATGTTAATATTTACGAATTTTTAATGTATTCATACATCTTCATCAAAGATGTGTGATTACATCGGAAATTCGTAAATCTCACCATTTTGTCCTAATGAAAGTGTATGAGTACATCGAAAATTCGTAAATCTAAACATTTTGTTTTGATTTATACAAATACATATGTTAAACGTATGAAGTTAAAATCATACAAAACCGCTATACTAGTGCCTTTATCAAACTAGCTCAACCTAATAAGTCTCGCCTGGTCATCATTTGTAAAATATATTAGTTCCAATTAAAATAATCTCAAACTATGTTTAGAATGTTTGAAGGTATACATAGTTCTCTTGTTTCAGAGGACCAGACCGATTGTAGTAGATGGACGTTCAACAGGAATGATTTCTTGGATGATGAGCGTGGTGTCTTCGCCAAAGCGTTTGGTGTCAATAAGGCAGGCGACTCAAGAAATAGAGGGGCGCCTGCTGGACCTGAGAAAATGGCTGTATGGACTGGTGCAGAGGCAAAGTTCATTATACCCCGATTTGCTGGAATGGACTTCCGCAAAACGCTGACCCTATCGTTCTGGGTTAAAATTAACTCAAATGAAATTAACCAGACGCTAATACATAACGGTGGCCTCGGTGGCTCAGGCGCAAGTGTTAGCATCGAGATTTTCACAATTAAAGAAGGGAACGCTCCAAAGATGTTTATTACAGGGGGTATAAGAGTGTGTGATAGAACTGAGGACATAATGATGCAGATAACCAATACGCGTGTAAGTAGAGGAGTATCGTCATTTAATGTTTCTTTTCTCAGTTTAGCATTATGCAAATTACGCAAAGGTCTATTCAGTGATATTTTCATTTCAAATGAGTCGGTCGTTCGAATGACTGATGGCCTTTACCGAAATCTATTTGACAAGGAACGTTTTAGCTTCTGTGGAATACTAAGTGGAATTGCGTGCTCGTTTTGTGTTTTTATCGTTCTGCATAGTAATTTTAGTTAATTCTAAATAATTCATGTTGCTCGTTGCTAGTTTAGATGCAAATGTTTTGCAATCTTCAATTCTTGATTTTTCAGCTGTTCCAAGGTTGGACTTTCATAGCACTGACTGCATGTGTGTCACAGGCCGAGGGTAGAAACGAGATCCCTATTGTTACACTTTATGTGGGGGAGAATTTTGAAGAAGTAGCGGAAGAAGGTACAATAAACAAAATATTTTATGTTTCTCATGTTCAAACAAAGTACAATGGTCCATGACCAGACTGAAAGAATGTATACCTACAACTGTATTCAATCAAATGATGAGACACCGTTATATCTGGTTATAGGAATGTTTCATCATCTGACCCGGAAATTGGGCAAGGAGTATAACCCTAATTAAATGCTAGATCTACTTGCAAATGAATGAATCTAGATACTAGATAATCTAGATAATATGTTCCTGTTATCATAAAATCCAATGTGTTACTTATTTCAACCTTTAATCACTTTGTCCATTTTGACAAACTATGAAATGATAAGAACAAACCGGAAACGTACAAGGAAACACTTGGAAAGGAGGAAGTACTAAGAAACGGTTTCAAAAACAAGCATTCTAAGCATGCAGTGATCGAATGTATTCAAGTATTGTCAGATTCAAAATATACAAATCATCGTATTGTGAGCGACTGTCAATGTCCGGTTTTCAAAGTGTGAATTATGGACCAATCTCCTTTCGCAAAATTGATATTTTATATTTTAACCTGCTGATGTAATCGCATGCCGACAAAGTAATTGGTATCATGAAAATAATGAATTACATTTATTATAGTATTTCCTATTTTGATTTCAGTTGCTATGCCTGACCTTGAAACAAAACGTCTGTTCCGAGCAGCAAATGATGCGGCCAGTGTATATGCTGCATGCGAGTGGGAGTTTAACATCATTTCAAACGCTGACAAAGATACATTCGTTGAACATATCGAAAATGTTACTTTTGCTCTCGGTAATTCCTCCGAGTACATTTCACGGTTTTTAACGTCTAGTTTCCGTAGAAACGTAAGACTGTTCACGGAACGATATCTAGAATTCCGTGACAAACCGAATACACGTACTCTGGCAAGAAAGAATTCTGTAAATCAGTCAATACGTACATTAAAAACACATTTAAGAAACTTTAGAAATATTGTGGAAAAACTTTGTGCTGTGCTCGAAGTGACAAAGAATTACATCCACGACGACAAATTCGCCGATGCACTTCAAGGTAATGCTGCACTCAATTTGCGTCGGAAAATTAAAATAACGTTTAAGTCCAGAATCAGATGGGTAACTACTTCTGCATATGTCACTTAGTTATCAAGGGACATATCAATAAGCTGTTACACCATATATTTTATAGATTTACTATTTTTGAACTTGTTCATTATGTGAATGACCCTCTATCCAAAATTATTTTAGTTTCATCCAAAAAAACTTTAAACGTAAATTTCCCCTATCATAACAAACAACTAACTTTTGCAACTTTGCCAGTCTTGCTCTAATTGTTATTTCTAAACTATTTCGGAAAAGTCATGCTTAATGAATATGATCAAAAGCAATCTCACAATAGTTTGCTCAAGAGTTCAAGCAAACAGCGGCGTATAAAATCGGATGAATCTTATTGTAGCCGAGTCAAGAGAATGTTTCGTGCAACTTCATGTCACACTGACAAAACTGAAGTCACGTTTTGAAGACGAAGATCCATCTCAAGATGATTCAGAGAGAGAGGGTGAATACAGGTACATCTTTAAAAATTGTATATTTTTTCCTTGCTTGTTATTGTTTCTATTTTCAGGGAAGATTACACTTCTCTCGACATAATGGATTTAAAATGAGATTTATAATGAGTAAGCCTTAATCATGAATGAAACTTTCATCTGTCGGGTACCGGATTAACCTACTATTTGAATAGTTTAAGTATCTGAATTTAAATTTATCATTTAAGTATGAATGGAACACTGGCAGGTAATAGTCATATTTTAATGGGTTACCCATAAAATAATAGGTTAATTCGGTTGCCGGCGATCGAAAGTTGCATTCGCAAATACAAGCTAAGAGTGACATTCATGTAAATTACGACTTTGGGGTGTCACTACGGTAATTCATTAAATAATGTTGAAAGATACACAAAATTCAAGTTCCGGGGTACAAATCGCCATTTACGAGCGAATTAGCCCATACACTGACTATATTTCTTTGTTCCGCTATATAACCTTCATCTTGACACTATATTAAACATAGGCTTTGCGTCTCAATTTTTTAAATATCGCCACGCCAACATAGGGTCTCATTTTTAGGTAAAATTCCTTCTTCACCGAGGACAATTAAAAAATAAAGAAGTTCCAATTTACGGGAGTATATTATTGCATTTTTTCCAAGAATGGTACATTTAGAAAGTGCTTGCCTTCGGCTTTACATACATACCTGAAATGGCCACTGTATTTACACTTAAACGTACACACACCATTTGATTTCGCATAGCTTCGTTTTTAAAGAATTTAGATACACTGTCCTTCCCGGAAATGCTATTTACCGGAGTGACATCTTGATGTAATGAATATAGGTACAAAGTGCTCGATAGAAGACTGGAGGAGGCCGAGGAGCTCACGGCTAATTTCCGTGTCAAGAGAGGTAAATAGCGCAGTATATCAAAGCACCAGCCTTTAACTTTATGTATCACTGTTCCAAAACTAGTTACTTACGAGTTTTTTTTGTTTTCTCGATTAAAACTTATACGTCATGTTGCGGATAATGATTTAGCACAAAGTTAGATAATGTACTCTACTTTTAGAATTGCTGTCGGTTTGGAAGTTGATTTTTTAATAAAGCTGTAATTCATGCATTAAGACCATCGCTTCTGTTACATTGACATAAGTCGTCAAAGTAACATACATCGGCAACGGACTTTCGTCAATGTAACAAAAGCGAGGGGCTAAATATATGAATTGCAACTTATTTTACAAAACAATTTCCAAATCGAAGAAACTTATTAAAACTAGACTATATTTTCTAGCTCTGTCCTAAATGATAATCTGCAACTTGACTTATGAGTAGGTTTAAATCGAAAAAACAAAAAACTCGTAACCAGGAAGTTCATCCATTTTGTTACGTAAAAGTAACTAGCGGTGGTACAGTGGTGCTTGTTACTTATCTACGTTAACTCATTTAGAGGTTTAGCAAAACGTTTTTAAACCAATGCATATAAAATCCGTAACACATTCAAAATATTCAAAATGCGGTTGCGGATACATTTTACCTATAACCCGTTGTGCAAAACCTTTCTTTTAAATTTATGCACATGTTACGCTACTGTTTTCCAACAGAATATGAGAACATGAAGATCTAATTGATAAAAATGAAGGAAATAAAAATGTTGCTCAGGACCTAGTTAAGATGAACATTTTTAACATTCAAATTGTTCTATATTAAAGATGTGTTCAGAGAAAATGCAGATCCAGAACCAACGATTCGATTAAGTAAAAGCCCAATGCTCATCGGTGAGGGCCTCGAGGGAAATATCGACGAGGTGAGATTATATTTTACACAGACGTACTCGGCTAATTGCATTTTGTTGCCCGTATTATGACTGGTCATAATATGGCTTAAAGGTAGCACATTTTACATTCGAAACAGGATTCACATATATTGGTAATTTAAATTGTTCTTAGAATTTTGGAGTTGATATTTATAGATCTACCTTATATCTATGACATCATGAAGCAGACCAATATATCCTAGCGTATTTAATGTCGTAATGATGACAAAGATGTATGTTGTATGTGGTTTGTTGAATTTATAAAAAATAATATTATTTAGATCGTGGTGTGTGATCTTTGTTCTGACAAAGAACAGATCGATGCATTGAGGGAGAATGGGGAAATTCCAAGACGATTCGCAAAGGCTGATGTATGAGGAACATTCCGTCTAACAATCTATATGATAACAAAGATACTCTAACTTGCTCTGTATTTTTGTAATCAACACGATAAACTAAAAATTACAACTAAAATTATTCATCGATAATCATTGTTTGTAGTTTTATTTTCATAGGATCTATCGAATACATTTACAAACAGTGTTCTTATTTCTTGAAAAGTTTTCTTCTTCGTGCTTTTGTAAAAAGCTGGGTATTCTTCACCATAGTGTTGAAAAGTCCATTTTTGTTTGCTGTATTTTTGTTTGCACTTTGTTAGTCTTATTTTGTTATTTTTGACTAGTTGTAGACACTTTCCCGATTTCAAATCCATTATCGAGCCATCCTACAATGAAATATATACAATGACATCAAAAATGACCACGTTTAAAACTATTTTTGAGTAAAATACTTGTTGGCTAGTACACAAAAGAAATATTTTGTCATGACATTATACACAAACTATTTGCACCTAATATTTGCATATTAGACCTCTAATGACTTACATTGCCTTCTTTTAAATAGCATATTTGAATTCAGTGAACTGTTTTCTACGAGAATAACTTTTATTTATACAGTTATGTTATTTAAATCATTTCCATGACTTAAAAAAACTTGGTCCAAATCTCCATTGATGCAATGTTTAAATTCTCTAATAACCTCGGTTTATTAGTTTAACACCCCAAATTCTGATGATAAATGACAATAAGTATGTCAAGGGGGTCATCCCTTATCTCATATCAATCAAGTTTTAAAACAGATATATGCAATACGGTTTGATAAATTATGAAATACAGTCACTTTTCAAAGATCTTAATATGAATGTCAAGAAAAAATCTGAATAAAAGATGGCAGCACTGGTTTTCATTCATTCTTCAGCTATTTAGAAACGTATCTTATTAGACTCTTATTGACGGAATTATAATATAATTAACCTTGCAATGTGAGCACCTGATGATCCAAAAAGTGTTAGCTGTTCCCATTGGCGTGAAGATTAGACAGGATTTACACTATATAGTTGAAATTTGAAAAATACATACCCTGACATGTGCCCATTTGGTGATGTCCTCTGTTCCATGATGAGTAAATGATTCTACCATTTCAACACCATCTCTCGAAACCTCCATGCTTAATATTGGAGTGCGTATTGTGCCATCTTTCGACCAAAATAAGCCCTGTCGGTTAACATTATTTAATAATAACCTCATTCGTAAAATTAATAAGTTTACTATATGAACTATATCAATATGTTCAGAACGTTTTTCCCGTCTTGTCTTAAAGCAGATAAACTATCATAGGAACATAATAAATGAAACATTCAAAATTGCATCACGATTGTATGCATATGTAAAACAATATTCACTGTTTAAGTATCACAGTAACATATTATACGGGTGTGTTACCTGACTAAGGGTGTTGTGCTCGGAGCAAAGTGAAGCGATGACCGGTGTATATTTGCCATCAAAATGGAGACAAATGGGCTGTGTCTGGTCGACTAGTCGAACCTAAAAGTATTTTGAATAAATACAGTACGTACACACCTGTGTCATGAATGAAAAAATGATAAAGTTATAAAAAGGGAAAGTCTGAAAGTCTGAAATGCGAAACGGACTACAAAGTCCTAAATGAGGATTCAACATATACAGTATAGAAATATTCAAAATGACAATTATCTGAAAAGTTGTTCAATAAAATAGTTCCGATACTTATTGACAATGTACATTGTATTATTCAGCCCATACTTACAGTGCCCCATGCAATTTCTTTAAATGGAACACCTAGTTCTGGAATGGCTTTATTTAAAAATATCTCAAAGTCTGTATTGCATCTTAGATCGGTTTGTCTCTCCAGTGATTGTCTCGTATCTAAAGAATAATTGGTTTCTCCAATCGGTAGAACTGCCTAAAAGAAACTCATGAAAATAAAAAGGGAGTTCTTCCATATTAATATACTCGCGAACACATCTTATTTGAATTAAATACTACATATTATATTTTATTATATCATTGTCATATTCCTCACTCTCTTATTGGTCCATGTCCTACACGTGACTAAAAAATAACTAGCGATATTCAACGGAAGTCACGTGACTTCCGGTGAATATCAAATGATATTCAACGGCCATGACTTATACATCCACGGGGTTGACTTAATCCAGTGTAATTTTCATTTTATATATCCCATAATAACCAAAATGGCAGACGGTAAACAAAGGTTTCCAAATATTTCTGCAGAAGAAATTGATAGAATCCACGGGAATATTCATTCAGATAACACAATAAAGGCAACAAAAAGATCAGTGAAGATCTTTCAAAATAGGATATCTAGCAAAGACGATGTGATTGATTTGGAAAACGTATCAAAATCGACATTGAATGAAAAATTGAAGAAATATAAATGTATTTCAATGTTAACATAATAATGACTTATTTAATTATAGAAGATGTTATGACAGTGATATAATAAAACAAATATTTAATTCTATTTTCGGTGAATACCTGTGACACTTTCACAAGATGATATTCCACTAGCCCTTCGAGCTTCGTGGAACATCACTTGTGAAAGATGCACAGGTATTCACCTCAATAAAATTAAATATTTGTATAATATTATCAAAGTGTTTTATTATATCATGATTAGATCGATAACTGTATCATGTGTATGCTTACCTTCAATTTCGGATAGTAAGAATAAAACAAATCTTTGTATTGACTGGGAAACCATTTTTCTGCTATCATTTTGTAATTATTTTGAATGATATCATTCTTGTCATTTCTGTAAGTTCGTTGATGTGGGCGTTCCATGTGTGCTATATGTGAGCAAGGCATGTTTACAACCTTTCCACCACACATCCACACCTGAAATCCACACCAAAATAATGACACACATAGTTATACGAGGGTTGATCCAAAAGTTCTCCACCGTTTTATCTAAAAAAAATTATTTCTTTTTTATAATTTTACTTTATAATATGGAATATTAACGATACGATTATCATTTCCATTACTATTCTATTTGCATGGAACTCACTAAAATTAAGCGGGCGTATCAGCGACATTATTAAATGTTATGGAGGCATAAAAATTGCAATAAATTTCAATATTCTTTGAAGTTCAAGACGTACATACTAAAATGAGGTCATTTTATGCATTGTTTAAATGTACTTAACGTTTTACGTGTTTAAAATTTAACTTACAATCAATTCCATACAATGAGACCAGGATATGTCACTGGCCTTTTTGTCAATTTAGTTTTTATTTGATAGGGTTGTATATTGATAAATAAGCCACATACTAATAGTGTGCTTTAATTCGTATGTGTCTGTCGCTTAGTAAGGCCTAATATGGCACATTTTGAATTTGTTAAAATATATTATTAAATATAAACATAAGCCCGTGATCCAAAGGGACCATAGAAGCTGACTTAATATCGCTGATCAATTAAGCGATAATTTCCATAAATTAGTTTGGGGATGTTGCTAAAAGAGTAACGTTTTGAAGGCCATCAACTCATTATTTACCTTGATTGATAATTCTATGTTTTCTCCTCCCCAAAACTGAAGTCGCTCGTCAAACCAACCAAGAGACTCGAAGAACTTCCTGCTGATCGCCACGTTGCATCCTAGATTTACAGCTGACCTACAAAACCGATCAAGCCCTTTCTATGAATAAATATTATAATCGTTCATTTCTTACATTATACAATTTACACATATGCGCATACAGTGTCAGTTGACTTAAAATTAATCGAACATATAAAATAAATGAATAAAAAATGAATAATAAAACCAAAGCACTATTAAGGATATCATGATGATCACATATTTTGTTAAGTAAGATGATCCAGTATTTGTTAAATTATTGATATATATCTCGTGTAAGGGGTGCATGACGGAAACATTTATCAAAATATCACACTGGAGTATTCAGCTGCAAATTATTAATGCATGCTAATGCTACCGATAGGGAGTATAAAAATGAATATATTTATTGATTAAAGTATGATTTAAGGATTTAAGCCCTGGACTCAGTACATTCATGGGCTTTCAATTCTAGTTGAAAGCCCATGGTACATTGTATGTTGAATCACTCCATTGAAGGTGTTGTTTCGAAATCATGGTCGCGCAGCGGGGATGCATAGTCAAGGAAACAACGCCTGGGTGGAATGAAGCAGCCACGATGCATTACGTTCTTGGCTTAAATTATTTTCATACATTGCAAAATATTTTCTATAAAATAAATCACCGAAAATCACTAAAATAACATATTTTTCATGTAACTTTTGCATACGTCAAGTTTTCAAAACATCAATTTCAACCACGGGGTCCAGTTATCACATTGACAACCTTACAAAAAATGTGTTATTGGTTATATAACGGAATGCAGTTACGTGAAATAGCATGTTCTGTTTGGCTGGAATTGGACACACCTTGCCGTGTGAAAGAGTATGTGCCCATTAATCAATATTAATGCTATTATAGGGGGAATCAAGATTAATACATAAACAACCTGATAGAGTTTTCAGCAAATTATTAATCGGGTACTCATTAGCCATATCTAATATCTCCTTACACGTTATGCTTATCAAATATGGTTTTCTTATAGATATTTTATATATTTTATGCGCTAAAATTATTACCTAATTGGTGCCGTCGGGTCGTCTCTCGCTTCTTTCCTCCTGTCTGATATATCCTGCCAACCAAAGTTTAAACCCCAATCAAAGTAAGTTGTCCAAGTACTTCCGACTACGGTATATTGCCAATCAGATCCTGAAATCAAAACAGTCAGCATACACTTGCGGATCCAGGGAGGGGGACTTGGGGTTCGCCTCCCCCCCTTGAGTGGGTCCAGAAATGTAGTAGAGCCTCAATTAATGGGTCTTTTTTTGGGACATTACTTGGAATTTTGGGCCTTTTTATGCCTTATTATCAAAAATGGGCCTTTTATTTCAAAATTTGGGCCCATTTCTGGATCCGCCAGTGTCATCATCGATTATAATGAATGTATATCCCGAGAATTCATGGCCTGCTATAAGCTTCTTTTTAGAAGGCCATTAGACTTTTTGCCATGAGACTTTCTTTGAGTCTACTTCCGCATAGTGTGTTGAGGACCAATCAAATCAATTACAGAGATCAACTGACCAATGAGATCGTTTTAAAGGCAATGAACATCTTGGTGGACATCATTATCCTACTTGATAATGATTGGCCATGCTCTTACATTCATCTTGATGATGATAATGATAACATCCTGGTTCTCAACGTATATATGCTGATGGTTTTATTATAATTCAGAATTTCGATAGTAAGTTACATAGTTTTGAAATTTTTGTCTCAATAAGAAAGTTCATGTTGCTTAAGCAAAAAACGTCCGAAAAGTGACTCTGTACTGAAAATAAGCTATGTTAAGACCGTAAGTAACACTCTTAAAATTTCATATAGCAGTAATGAATTATAATTTTTGAATCAACGTGTAACAATGGATTAATAATACCGTGTCACATTAATTAATTGACTTCATTGTTGGATCCAAAGTCTCTACCATCCCTTGAAATGGAGAGCTTTAGAAAAAAGAGAGACTCTTGATGAATCAGAATAAAGATGATAATACATCTTTTAACGTATTAATTTTGAGTACATCTTGAATCCATTCTCAACAAAGCGTTGTCGAAATAAGGATTCGAAATATTTGAGTTCGGGATGATAAAAGTACGTTAAGAAATACCGCTCCTTAACAAACTCCTTTGGGAACAAGATATAGAATCAAATGCACATTCTTCTTATTTACTCCCTGACACATGCCAACGAATGTTACATAAGTTAATATCTCCGTTTTAAATAATTTTGTAAACGTTGTTCTCTACAGGTGCCATTTTTTATAATTGAAAAACAAAATTGAACATTTTGCATTTCTAAATTGATAAGTTTCTTGGAATACAACTTAACTGTTAACGATTTAAGTCATTAATAAAATTTCCCTCAGTGATCCCATGCTAAATAGACAGTAACTAGGTTATTATTTTGTGTTCAACCTTGTTTTCATGACTTTTAAACATGAGTCGACAATTATGTCGGAAATTTCAATTCCAAATGTAAGCGTGTCAACTCCTGTTTTTGCACAAAATTTAGCCTTTTATAAAGATAGATCGCCAAAAGCTGCATGTACCTCTCAATGAGGCGACACGTTTTTAAATTTATAGATGCTGAGCTATAAACTCAAACAAAAATTCAAACCACCCGCTATTATTTTGATTACACTAGACGAAATTTCCACTCCCGGGGAGCACTGTGGTAACACTTTGAAGGAGGATTCTTGAAAAATCGTTCGAATTTTCACAAAAGGTTTCACGCAATTTTATTGCTTTGTTTAAGCCTCAACTAAAATCATACTCAAATCCGATACCATAATTATTAATTAAAATGAAACATAAAACTCAGGTCAGGTTATATGATAAACCGTTCCGAGAATTGATGATTTGAGTTAACTGTGTATATTTAAATAAATATAAGTTGGCATGTATTCGACAGTTAATGTAGACACATGATGTATGCATCCATGTGTGACTTAAATATCGATTCATGACTATCATTTTTGGCTTTCAAAAATTAAGTTGGAAGTTACAGTGGTTGGAGATTAACGAAAACGTCAATCACATCCGAATATCCGAACGACGTCAAGTATTAACAATACCCTTTCTGTGCATCTCGAACAAGGCAAGGTTCTGTGATCCAGCAATGTGCATTCCGAAAGAAAAAATTCACAAATATCAACAAATTTCATTGAGTTGGATATTACATTCGAAATCACAACTTTCGAAATGTTTGTTTTAAACAAGAATTGTAAGAACTTAAAACATGTTGTTAGTTTTTCAAACCGCATATCCTCATCTACGTTCTTTGACAAGGATGAATTCATTAGAAAACATGGATTTTCTTGATTATTCTTCAAAACTACCCTTGAAATATAAGTATGTGGGATATTACAGTGTAAATTGACACGCATTTGTTTCCTCCATATCATGAGAAAATAAATGCAGTACCATCTTTCAATATTTGGAAACAAAAAGTTCATTCTGTATGTAAACAAGAAAAAATACATTTATGGTTGATTCATAATGAAAAATGACAAATAACATACATCTTTTTAAGTAGGGGTATACAGGGACATAGTGGAAATTCAGAAATTTCGGCCATATCCCAAAGACTGCTTCACCAATATGTAACAGAACATCAAATTTATCATTTACACGTTTGCTGATAGATTTATTGAAAATAATTAAACAGAGGTTTACTTCAATTGTGGCACCATTCTTAGTTAATACTGATGAACATACGAATATCGAATGTTGACTAAGTTACTTGGCTTGACCGATTTACATAATTATTTTCCAACAATGCTTAAAAAGGACAAATTCACTTTGGTCCGCCTCGTTGCTATAGAGCAAAATGGCGGAACAAGGTAGAGAGAATTGTGTATTTCTTAAACAGTTACAAATACAAATGTTTCTCAGGCTCGTTAAAAGCAATGAATCATATACCACCATTAAGTCGCTTGGTCTGATACGATATAAACATATACAATGTAAACCTTGAAACAGAACTTGTATAAATGACAGTAGAGAAAAACATACCTTTCCAGGCAAGCCAGTCAACATAGGCCGCTGCGAGAGTGTGATCATCTTTCGCAATTTCTGCTACCAACGGTTCTAACCTAAAATGGAAAGTTGTAAACAATATGATAACGGCGTAAGTGTGCGTCACATTTATTTCGTACTTTAACGTATGTTGTTATTAAACACGTGTTTTTCATTGTTTACCATTCTCCATCATTATTCATTTTTTCATTATCTTTATTCAGGAAAATGTTTGTTAAATGATATTCTAATGTACAAATGAAATGACCCACCATCCCTTCTGAACCTCCATGTGAGCATCTAAGAAGACAATAACGTCTCCAGAGGCGGCTTTGGCGCCCATCACACGTGCTTGGATTAACCCCAGTGTCGTGTTCGCTCTCAGCGTTAAGACCTTTCCGTTGAAAACGTTCTCTCCGTAGATCCGAAGTACAGATTTCAACTCATCTAAGGATAAATTGACATGAAATTTGTAGGAATATAGGATTGGTGTATTTTATAGTAAGTGGTTTATTGGCATATTTTAAAAACTTTTTACACACTACATTCTTTGCTGCCATTCAGTATGAATAATATTTCGAGGGACGGGTGTAGCCTATAATAGGGAGGTTAAGATAAATGTGTTTAACTTGCAGGTAAACGTGTAGAATTATGGTCCTCTATGGAATATTTCTCCCATTTACATTGTTTACTTTGACGATTGAGTATAAATGCATACGGAAAATAATTGTAATTAGGTCACTGGGAAAATAGATAGAGAGCGGGAAAGTAATTACGGGAGTCGAAATATTACACGGTTACGTTCTCTAAAAACGTAAACCTGAAAAACTGAACCTCCATAATATCACGGGTATGTGATTACCTCGACGTGTATTGTCATCCACAAGGATGATCTCATGAATAAGCTGCTCTGGAGTGCGCTGAATGATGGAGTGTACCGTATGCAGAATGTCTAGCAGCCGCTCATTGTCACAAAATGTTATGATTACGGATGTCACTGGAAGAATGTTGAGATCATACGTTTTGTTTGAGCATCTGAAAGAAGTATAATATATGTAGTGGTAGACATGCATGGTATATCCATTCAACAGTACTTCAGCACACATGTGCATTGCTTATTTTTACGGTATATATCGGGTGTCTCAAAAAATGAGCCACTTTTTGACAATTTGTACAAAGTAGCCCAAGAGTTTCCGTAGCAAGGTATGAAAATATGAAAAAGATCAAGTAAATGTTCTGTGAGAACTAAGAAATTCAAGATAGAATGTCATGATAGCCCATACCAGAGCAACGCAATGAGAACTTTATAGCGTTTCTACCCAAAAATGAGAAGCAATTTGACAAGTAATTTTTCAGTAATAGAAAAGCCAAATTCTTTGAAAACTTTACCCGAGGCACTTGAGGGTATCTTCTGCTAGTACCATATGAATATGTAAGAGATTGGTCTCAAAGTATGTGTGTATTTTAGAATTAAAGACAGTGTGTCAAAATAAGCAATACAAATGTAAAAGTCACTTATTAATTCATTTCCAAGCAAAAATATGTTTCCGTATTCTAACAATATCACCTCCAATGAGTTTGAGAATGAATCGGATTTTGAATATTAAAATTTTCAGTGAATTTGGTTTATCAGTTGCCGAGAAAATACTTGTCAAAAAGTGGCTCATTTTTTGGGACACCTGATATATATGAAGCGCCAAACGATTTATATGATTTATAAGATAGATTTATATGATTTATAAGATATCTGCGTGTGTAACAGCCGTAGATACATATCTGATCTTGAACTTCAGTCGTTGCAGAAATTTCAATATGAAACATTTAACCCTGAGCTAAAACCCTCTAGTTCAATAATTCACTTGTCTGGGAGACATAACATTGACTGGATCCAACAATAAATGCGCAAGATTACAAACAATTCATGTCTACATATAGATGTCTAGTCTATCGCAGAAGGCTATAGCTAATATATCTCTTGGACGTTTTAAGAGAGATATTAACGTTTTAAGAGAGATATTAGGGAGTTCGTATGCAACAGTTTATGATAAAAAAGGCATCCTGATTATAAGTTAAAAACCATGAGGTGGTTTGTACGGAATATGTCACCACCAAGAACTGTTCAGAGGGCGTGCTACTGTAATGGGGGGGGGGGGTACTGCTAATGAGGCATTAACTTGAGACGAAATGTTAATGAACCAGCATTGAGAGTTAGAAGATAGTAAAATTAACAGAACCACGAGAAAATTATTAGCAATGCGTTTTTGTCACCCAACATAAAACTGACAAGATTTGTGAAAATATCAAAAATTCTGTTATCTTGGCCGTTTCATCAATCTACGTACCTACTATTTATTATTATGCCCCTCTTTAAATAACAACGGCAATGAATAAGCCTTTTATCAAAGGGTGTATTGGCCAGATGTATAATGTCACGTTGTAGGCATCAATCTTTTACATGTAAGACGTTTTTGAAAATGGATCCTATTTCTTCCCTTAAACATACCCTATCCTATTGTTTGCATGATATCCTTGATTGCATCGAATACGAATGGTCAAGTAAAGGAAGTGTATCTTTATCTGTTTCGTAATTTAAACCTTCGGCTGTCGGCTATCGGATTAACCTAGTATTTTATGACCCATTCATTTAAATGAATGGAGTAGTGACGGGTACTATTCATATCAAATGAGTTGCCCATGAAATAAGATAGTATGTTGATCCGGTAGCCGACAGGCGAAGTTGCATTCGCGAATATACGCTAAGCACATCGTAGTTCTGAATTTAATACATTCTTCAAATTGGGAGGGACCAGGAAGTTGGACTATACCATCAATCTTCGGATGATAAATATTCTTTGATCAGAATAAACCGAGAAAAACATATGTTAATCTGATCTGCACACCATTACATGCAAGGCGAGTTTTTATGTCATCATTCTTTCAACAAGTTTAACTAGCATCCCTTGCAAAGTAACCCAATGACTCAGTACCTCTCTCTTTGAAAAGGAACTCGTGTGTTCTTTTTTTCAATGCCAGTTTCGGCAGAATGCCTGCCTAATGGGGTATCTGTGTCTATGTGTTTGCAAACAATTCAGTTCTCAAATATTAAATCTAGCAATATGAGAGCAGTCGTTATTCTGTGTGTCCAGTATAAATCGAGGGAAAGTTGATGGAGAATGATGCAAGTATCAGTTTTATTTGAACAATTACAGATCCGCGCCACATTAACAACCGATTCAATATCCACTTCGTTTTCAATATATATCTTCGGGAAACAGTGATTGCAACTTTGAAATGAATTCATCACTTGATGATTTACGCATATCACAGAATCTGACATCGTTCGGAATAAGAATTCGTGTATTGCTCATGCCATTGCATGTTTCCTTATCGCTTAAGCTCGCTCGTACAGGTTAGCCTCTGTTTGAAAAAATCACTTTGAAAAAATTGCAACAAAAGACAAGGCTTTTTTTATTTTTTTTATAAATATTTAAAAAATACATGTATGCAAAATAAACAGAAAAATCATAATCTCAAAACGGGCTAGCTAAACAGGTACCATCTAGGGTTCTCTGAACAGGCATTAACTTTATTTGCAAGGGTCCAAAGGGCACGCTGTGGACATATCACCTGGCATGTTGTTCTTAGTATCTATACACAATGAAGATAATTATCTCACACTTCCGGTGTAGAGATGTTCAACAATATGGTATCTATAAGACCGAGCCAGACGCAAGCTAGCGGAAATGATTGTCTTCTGTTTATCCAGTTTAAAGTAATTATTTGAAGATCGTTAACTTGAAGAAAGCATATGGGGTATTTCGATGCGTCAGAAAAATGTTTAACGGAACCAATTAAACTTGAAGTTTTAGTTCAAATGTGTCCATAATGTATTTTCCCTTTTTATTCCTGACTCAGCCATCATTAGGACAGTAGCCACCCCCCCCCCTCCCATTAGCCACCCCCCCCCTCCCATAAAGGAAAAATAAAGGCTATTCAAAACCGTATCAACCAGAGTAAAAATAAACTGTATTTGTTTAAATACTTTTTTGAGAACACAAGGGTCAACAAAAACAAACACAATTTGGGAACTACTATTTATCTCATTATGTTTTGCCAAACGGAATTAAGATAAGTTGGACAACATTTGAATATTACTTTTATGTGAATAAAGATCGACATGGAAGAATCGAAGTCTAGTCGTAATTAAGTACTATATAGGCTTAGCTTTCAAGATGGAAAACAAGATAGCATAGTAAGATTATCATGTGTTAATACAAAAAGACAACCTTTAGACCAACCCCTGCTGGTTTTCGACTCATCTTTAGCTTTGAGGTAGTATACCCGGTATAAGCCAATTAGGAGTCCGGGAAACATGTGGTTCCCAGAAGCGAAACGTCGGTTCCAATGAGGATTTAATCCGTCTTTTCTGTTTAGCCGTTCGGAGTGTGATAAAGAATCTAAATGCGCAGGTTGCTACTCGCAAGATATACATTTTGCGTCGTCTAAATTAATACTTGGTAACGAATACCAATATAGAAAAGAGATGGCCCAGTCAAAATGCAAACTAAAGAGTGTTGACATATTGACGTATGTTTCTTAGGCACTATTTTTGATTGTTTTTGTACTTTAGTTGCACTTACTCGCTTGGTACGGGTCCATAAGCGTTCATCTTCTCGACTGTCTCCGAAATGAGCTGTAAATGCGGGTAGGATTTGGATTCAACTGCTTCTCTATGGTCCCCTAAAACATAAATAAAACCCATTCAAAAAGAGGACTATCGCACGTAATTCCCTAAGAAAATGATATATAGTACCCCAAGTTTTTGATGATAACTTTGACCCCTATATTTGTTAATACATTTAGCATACATAAACTAGAGACAATTTCCAACATTACATAGGGAGGGCCAGAGGGAAATAGCATATTGTCATGAGGAATAAACCCATATTTAAAGGGGAAAACCGGGTATAAAAGGAAGATAGAACAGCCAATTACAGTCAATTATGTCAGTTGAAAATGTTTGAATCACTGAAACCAGTAAATTTATTTTGATTTTGCCAATATCATGAATTCTAGGAAGTATCAAAGACCCAAAATTGCTACAGTCATGTATGAAACCATAATGAATACAAATATGAAATCATATTCAAGTATTATTCAGTATATTTCAAGCAAACTTGAAAATAAATATTTTAAAGGTCTCATTAAATATGAGCAGTTGGATGTGGATTTAATTTCAAATTGACCAATAGTCTGCAATGCTCTCAGGTCAAAGGTTAAAACATGTAAACATAGCAGCAAAATGCCTTGTGCTTGTGTTTATAAATGACCCTACTACTGCTAAGCCACATCCTCTGCTGACAGCTGATTGGCTGTTTGCTATCTAGTAGGCATTTCACATGTTACATAAGACACCCGGGTGTAGCAATTAACTGAAGTTTTCCTCTTTAAGGAATGTATTCGAGGCAGAGAACATGAGAGATAGAGCAAGGCGGCTTTTATGTAAACATTAAAAGGGATCCTTCCAATATACATATGGACCTCGTTATAGTCAAACAACCAAATAATACGGGGCACAAAGATAACAAATAAAAACCCTATTTATTATTACTGTATTGGACAGATATTCTCAATTGGACATAAGGCATAACAATGACTTTATTTCCATTTTCCATAGTTTTGATTCTGAATCGACTTGTTGTTACTTATTTTACGTTGTCGACTGAGAGCATGATGATGAAATTACAATTCGTCTTTGTTTAACCCTTTCACGACAATAGGCTCCATATGGAGCCCTATTATGTAATACCTTTCAGGACGATAGGTTCCTTTTGGCACCATTATTTTTATTTATATACATCAATGAAATGACAATATCTCCAGTTCTATTCAGTATTTTTACACCAAATTTTGACAAGTTGTTCTTATGTGATAATCCTTACTAAAAATTGTATATCAGTGATGAAATCCAAGGTATAGGTCCCAAGGCATAGGTATTTTGCAGTTTTCCCCTAAAAAACGCTCTTACTTATCCGTCACTGGGGACAACATTTTCCTCTTATATTCACGTCGGGAAAGGGTTAATAGGCCTACAATTTTCATACTTGTTATGTTTCAAAATATTCTCTAAATTAGATATAATATAAGGGATTTATAAACACGCTATGCGAAATCTCTCTATCACCAGATTAAATTATCCCTTTTGCTCCTCATATCGATATGTGCCTTACAGTTTGTTACATTTATTCGATTGATTTCCTCGGCTTAAATATTGTTTCATGATCATAGTCTAGTCATGAAAAATCGATGAAATGCTTTGGTAATTCATAACATTAAGGCTTTTATTCATTTATCGCTTTTATTTATTTAGATAAGTTATATACACAAAGAATACATAGCAAATACTGACAACAAACATGAACATATAAATATATACATATAAACGTATAATCCATTAAAGGGACAACGTGCTGAAATGAAGTCTCACTTTTGATCTTCATAGTATTTCCAATGGATAAATAAGTACCTGATCTTTCATTTGACACCAAAAATAGCTCAAACAGACCACATCAGACTTGACACTAGATCATGAAAAAATATTTTTGATCTATCAATTTATATGTGTCAAGTTTTTAGAAATGCCATAGAAAGATGGCATTGTTGTTTGCATTGATTATCCATTCATTTTTGAAAGGATTTTCAAGCATACGCCATCTTTTAATCCAAGAGTTATTTAAAACATACATTTTGTGAAAAGTGGTAATTCACTTTTTTCAATCTCTGAACTTCATATGCCGTTTTCTATGCGAATAATTTTTTTTCACTTCAGTATTATCCCAAATTAAAGTTTTTATCATATTTGATAGACTGTGTGAGTGTCATGTCTCAAATAATATTTTGTCCTTTTTCCTTCAAAAATAGGCGCATTGCCTGTTTAAGTATCAAAAAAGTGTAATTAATAAAAAGACTATAGCTGGTTTACAGGAGTATCAAAATTATATGAGATACACATGTATAAAAGTATTTACATGTACCATTATCATACAATACACACATATCAAACATGTAGGCATGTTTGTTCTTTTTATGATGCCCCATAACTATTATAGAACAAAGCAATGTATTGTTACACCCCGTGTATTTAGTTAAGATGTAGCATATTATACAAAACAATACTATATAGAGGCGGGATATACAGGAGTGAAATAATTTCATCGGAAACAGTACGCGTTATTAGCCTTAATTCTTAATAATATATTTTTTCTGAAAAGTTACGAGGGAATTTAAAAAAATAAGTCTTAAATAAAATAAGATTAGTATCATAATGAAATGGATTACATATTATAATAAAAAAGAGAAATGTAGGAACGGTATATCCCAAAGTTGTCAAAAATGAACCCCCTCGAATCTTTTAAAAAGTGACCCCCCCCCCCCCTTGGCGAATCCTGGCTACGAGCCTGAGTCAGAACTTATGTTTTCACGCAGTCTCACACCCCACCCCACCCCCCACACACACGCACACATTAGTTTGCCAAGCCCTGAGTCGCGTCTTAAAACTGTCTGGCGATTAAACATCATCATTTGAAGTCTTATCTTGTGTAATGAAGGAAATAATAAAGATATGAATACTAATGGGCTTAATAACACGCCGACGCTACCAGATGATCGAAGACTCCTGACTCCTGGTTGCCAAGCTTACGAAGGGGAGTGTATATCATTGCATGAGAGTCCCGGTTGCCAAGCTTACGAAGGGGAGTGTATACCATTGCATGCGAGTCCCGGTTGCTAAGCTTACGAAGGGGAGTGTATACCATTGCATGCGAGTCCCGGTTGCCAAGCTTACGGAGGGGAGTGTATATCATTGCATGCGAGTCCCGGTTGCCAAGCTTACGGAGGGGAGTGTATACCATTGCATGCGAGTCCCGGTTGCCAAGCTTATGAAGGGGAGTGTATACCATTGCATGCGAGTCCCGGTTGCCAAGCTTATAAAGGGGAGTGTATACCATTGCATGCGAGTACCGGTTGCCAAGCTTATGAAGGGGAGTGTATACCATTGCATGCGAGTCCCGGTTGCCAAGCTTATGAAGAGGAGTGTATACCATTGCATGCGAGCGAGTCCCGGTTGCCAAGCTTATGAAGGGGAGTGTATACCATTGCATGTGAGTCCCGGTTGCCAAGCTTATGAAGGGGAGTGTATACCATTGCATGCGAGTCCCGGTTGCCAAGCTTACGGAGAGGGAGTGTATACCATTGCATGCGAGTCCCGGTTGCCAAGCTTATGAAGGGGAGTGTATACCATTGCATGCGAGTCCCGGTTGCCAAGCTTATGAAGGGGAGTGTATACCATTGCATGCGAGTCCCGGTTTGCCAAGCTTACGGAGAGGAGTGTATACCATTGCATGCGTGTCCCGGTTGCCAAGCTTACGGAGGGGAGTGTACATCATTTCATGTGAGTCCCGGTTGCCAAGCTCATGGAGGGGAGGGTATACCATTGCATGCGAGTCCCGGTTTGCCAAGCTTACGGAGAGGAGTGTATACCATTGCATGCGTGTCCCGGTTGCCAAGCTTACGGAGGGGAGTGCACATCATTTCATGTGAGTCCCAGTTGCCAAGCTCATAGGGGGGAGTGTATATCATTACATGTGAGTCAAGGTTGCCAAGCTTATGGAGAGGAGTGTATATCATTACATGTCAGTCCCGGTTGCCAAGCTTATGGAGAGGAGTAGGGAGAGGTACAGGTGGTTCCCATATGGCAGCAGGAATGCGTGCATATTTAATTCATCACGTATATCACCCCATTAAAGTGTTTTTATAATAGTTATTTATTTCATTTCACACGCTTATAAGTTCACTTTCTACAACTCAGTAGCTGTGTTAACTCGTACATATACCCCTCCCCAAACGTTGGCAAGCCAAACTCTCCATTGAATAGCGTGTTAAACTCCGATTATGTCAGCATTTTGTATCAATAGGCCGTAAATGTATGAACAATGATTCTTTATAATTAGAGACCGCCTTTCGGAAATTAAACAGACTTAAACACGCTCTGGACGGGGATTGCCTGACATTTGGACGGGGTTATCTACTTCTAAGAATAGCTATTCAAATAAATGATCAGAATCAATTGTCTATAAACATTTACAATCCACGTTTATTTTTATCCAAGTTATCATATTACCTCGAGTGTCATTGCATATGAAACTATCTTTTAAAGTAACAAATTAAAACCAATCCATTGGAAGGGCATTGCATCATATGACAAAATAGCATATATACTTATCAAAATCTCACGCGCATCAGTCTTGGGGGCGTTAAAGGGGCTCGATGCAATTATACTCCGTAGTATCAATATCATATAGCAGGTACGGGACATCGCTTCGGTGCACAGGGTAGCATGCTAAATGGCTACAATCGACAACGGCTGTCAATACATGCCTAAATTAACTGTAACGATACGTTTTGCTCATTTTCGTGACTTTCCATAATTTCGTGCAACATGTTACAAGTTTATATACCATAACGTAATACATGACCGGCCTTAGGCGATCGCGAGATGCTCAAACTTATGTACATCTTTTGTCCCGGTAAAGTGTTAAATCGGCGTATTCTATTAGTTTGGTGCTCAATTGACCTTTTGCGATCAGAATTCAGGAATTTTGTTTATGGATACTGTTGTCGTGTATTTCGTCTTATTGGTGTGACGTCATATAGAAATGATATTAGACATGATGGAATCACGAAATGGCGGACACTTGGCAGTTTTGAGCAAAAAATATTGTCGTTTCTTTTATGAAAACCATGGGTCGGATATTTACCAGATATGCCGATTTGACTAGATCATGATTATTTCTATATATGTGCGAAGTTTTGGTGAAATTCATACTAAACATCGATGCCTATAAGCGCCCCCCGTATTTGTCAAAATCGGGGGGGGGCTTAACCGCTATCTAAATCATGTCAGTAAGATCTTAGACTTGGTATGTGCTTAGCATGGATGTTGATCTAGTCAAATAGAATGGTTTCATGAAAAATAAATCAATAAAGCACGAAATATAAAAGATAATCTCTCAAAATCAAACATCTAGAGCTGGGTGGCCTAATTGTGACGTCACTACAAGATAGAATCCATTCGGTGATCGCAAATCATCAATTGAATCACAAACGTGTGACAGAGACATATGAGGGCCAAACGTTCAATTTTGGATAACATTGCATTGGCTGACACAGAAGAAATTTGAACCGATAATGACAAAAAGCAAATTATGTTTATATCGTGATAACTTACCATTGCGAATATGCTGCATGGCGTCTCTAGGTTGTGCTGAAACTTTATTTTTTCTGTTTTCGACATATCGTAACGATGTATCATCCTGAGCAATTTGCAAATGTCTTAATCTTGGTCTCCTTTCCTGAACAACCGATTCTGTCCAAGTCCTTGTGACGTAATACACAACTGATAACGACACTAAGAAAATCCACGATTTTTTCAGATTCAGTCTTCGACAAGCGCTGACATTTCTCAAGGAGATCGTCATGATGTTACAGCTAATAATCGAACTAATTGCCAGTGTGAATCGGTCTTTTATATTCGTAATCTTCCAATTACCACTAATTCATAATTAAAAACATTTGCGTTTAACATAACGGCTTAATCTAAGGAAAGAGCCATAGCTGTGTATGTATCTTGTTCATCCCTCAAACTCCTATATTTAACTGATGATGACAATACGGTACTGCCATGCACTGACAACTACATGTATAACTCACTCTTTTGAAACTTTTTTTTTATTTGTAGCTACTTTACATTACTAATTAAGCATCACTGAAACGTCGATATAAGCCTCCATTTACAGTTTGATGAAGTACCCCATTCCTGGCCAATCTGACGTACTTTAGCAACTGCTATATCGACGTCCCCGGAGATGCCCCCACATCATGTCCATTAACGCTTACGTATACAATGCATATAGTTTTTTTTCTTTAGATAAGCTTCCTTGGGAAAAAGAGGAAAGATCCTGCGGCTGTTCTTCAGCGTATCCCTGACCACATATTTTGACCACAGACCATGACCACGTCCGTTACTCGGTGCTGAGTACACCTTCACTAGTAAGTTCCTTCCGACGTACCCTGATCCATAATCGGCTTATCACATCATCCTCTTATTATTCCAGGTGATTTTAGAATGTTGATAAATCGAAAATAAATGGTATTTTAGACTTGAAGTATAAGTTTGCTACTTATAAACAGATGGTGTCGTCCCCTGTTATTGTCAATACATTATTCTCGATCTGATTGAGTATCCGTTAAACTTCAACAAGTTAACAACTTGAAAGGGTGCTAGCGGGTTTGAATAATCGGTTTTCTTCATCCACAGCCGGATTTATCACTACAAGGTACACCTACTACCCAGGTAGTGTCCTGATACCCGAATCGATGTTGATAGATTTGGAAAACAAGATCTAATCCATATTGATTTATTTTCGGTTAGATTACTTTAGGCTCAACATTCTAGGGTGCCAATGTAAACTAGACCAGCATGCGTAAGGAAATTAACTAAAACAAACTAATTTGATTTCCCTAGAATTAATCCATCTTAATCCTCTGAACTTTTTCTTAAAGTTCTACTAAACACATTTTCTTTATTTTGAGTATACTTTTCTATTTTGGGATTTGATAGTATAAACGCATTCGCATCATCACCATCAAGTACACATGCATGTATAACTGTGCGTCAAAACTTTCCAAAAAACTATTTCGTGCCGATTTTTTTACTAAAACTGTAAAGTCTGTCATTTAGAAGTATCCTCTTTTGCCTCGTAAATTTTAATGTTTTCGCCTATTTTTGTACCCTGGCCACGCCGCCTGCGTTGCTCTTGTTAGGACTCCATACACTTATAGTAGTGAAGTGGCCAATATTCCATATTTATGAATAACAGCTATGCATATTAGAGTCTACCTTTAATTCAGGGTGTGATTGAGGTCCAGGTGCTCGCTGTAGAATGAAATGAAAGTTCCGATGTATGCTGGGTTAGGTTGATATCACGCTGGATGATCGAGAATCGAATAAACATAGCACCCAAATGTGGTTTTCTAGCTAAACATAAAACCTAGATTTCTATGTATTCCCAATGTGCAATAGAGAGTAAGGGATAGAAATCAAAATGCCATGTATTAATTAGATTTATATTTTAACGACCTCTGTTTAGATGCAACTGTGTTTTATTACGATTTCTGTCAAATGACAATTTTGATTATGATTGATGGCGGGACTGATGGTAAAACAAACCTCTGTTTATTATGAATACGGCGTTGTAAGAACCGCAGAGAGCCGTATTCTATATTTGAAAGACTGTAAAACAGCCTCACGGCGTTTTATTGAATTCGAAATTTTGTTTCTTAAGTCATTTCCGTTATTTTTAATTTTTCAGCTTTTTATTTTTGAGATTTTTTTCACGGGAAAATGATGTCTTTGACACCTGTGTTCCTCCAAGCTATTATATTCCATTCACGGATCCTGTAGTTAATGTGACCCGCCAATGATCATTGAGCGACCGCATACTTAAATAGGTCTGCTGCATGTGCATGTTAATGTGAGATTGCAATACTCTAAGAATCCATGATATGATCGCTAAAAGAACAGAATATTCTTTATATTCCGTAACATGTTCTATGGTGACCCAACGATGGTTCAAACCCATGGGTTCAAATCCACTGTGATCCTTATGTGTTGTGACGTTATTTCTTGTTCTTTGTGAGATATCCTTTACACGGTCTCCGATACTACCCAACGTAAATCGTTCCGGACTTGTTTTTCATAACCATTTGGACTCATTTCGTAGGAGAATGAGTTGAGACATTCATCAGAATGGCTCAAAAAGGTAATATAATTCAATCGTTTAGAAAAAAACATACACTAACTTCTACCTAAAACATTCTTTTTCATACCCACATATCTATTTTGGCGATCGTGCCATCATAGTTCATATTTATCGGCATTAAATAACAAAAATGCCAGAAATATGCTCTAAATCTGCATTAGTGTCCTTTAACTATGTTTAAACAAAAAAATTCATTCTATAACGTGGAACAATATTGTGGGAATTTTTAATTCCCCCTGAGTAGTACTAGGGCTTGTGATACGTTTATTTTACAGGATTTTGTGTTATTTCATCTTTATTTCATGTTCTGTCCACTGTAATTAAAGAATTGTATTGTAAAGTGTCTACGTGCAGAATCTCACATAGGCACTTGGATGTTTACTTGATCAGCAGACTGTAGTGGAATAAATTAGAATAATTAGTCACTCAGCAACAGAGCTCAACCAATCAGATTGCTTCATTTGAATTTACCGCCAACTTAAGTTGTATTTTCCCATAATGCAACCTGAGATGTCTGGACTTTAGCGTGAGATCGTGACCTGTAAATCAGAGCTTACCAAGATTTTGTACAAGCAGGACCTCGTCAGTTTGGGGCATTTTATGTGCGAGCGTGGCTGATTACAACTGTGGATTATATTTGGATATTATTTGACTATTTGCTGCTATTGCTTGATGTAAATTGCGTGCGTTGCGACAATTGGGGAAAAGACAAGACAATAGAAAGTTCTTTGGTGAGTGACAATTTGATTATTGAGTTTGACGCCATATTGCCGTCCGCCATTTTGATTTCTTCTTCCCAGAGTTCCCTGCGGTCGGCCATCTTTATTTTTTACGGAAGTGACGCCATTTTAAGGAGTGATTCCTTCTCTGAGTAGGTACAACTCTTGTCTAATCTCAGGTTGATTGATATTCGAGAGTCGTGTCTGCTCTGAGGACTGTCAGCTCTGAGTCATTACTACTCCATTTGCCCCGAGGATCGCCAACTCCGAGTAATTATGGCTCTTGTCTAATCTCAGTTTGATTGATATTCAAGAGTCATATCTGCTCCGAGGACTCACTGCTCCGAGTCCTTACTCCTCCATTGACTCCGAGAATTGCCAGCTCCGAGTGATTACTCCTCCAATTATTTAAGTGTTATATCTCCTCTGAGTTATATTTGGTCCGAGTAGTTACAGCTCTGTCTAATCTCCGTTGTGATTGATATTCGAGAGTTGTATCTGCTCCGAGGATTGCCAGCTCCGAGCGATTACTCCTCCATCTAGTTGAGAGCCATACCTACTCCGAGGATTGCCAGCTCCGAGTGATTACTCCTCCATCTAGTTGAGAGCCATACCTACTTTGAGGACTCACTGCTCCGAGTGCTTACTCCTCCATCTATTCTAGAGTGGAATCTGCTCCGAGGGTTGAGAATACAACTCCGTCTAATCTCAGTTTAATGATCGATATTCGTGAGTTGCTTCTTCTCCTCCTCCGAGTTATTGATGATCCGAAATTGATACAAGTTGCTGAACTTGACGTACCCTCCGAGGTGATTTGACTCCTCCAGAAGTTAGATACTGAGGTTACACTACCGGAACCAAGGTATTTCTGTGTTGCAAGGTTTATTCCATTGGAGCCAAGGTTACTCCACCGGAACTGAGGTGCTCCAAGAGACACAGAGTTTGCGTTGATTTCTCTTGAGACGAGACGACTCCGAGCTAAGATACTCCGAGCGTGTGAATCGTTCAAGAGCAGAGGTTTTTATCGAGAAGTGGCGACTCCCGAGCAGAGGTTGCTCCAGAGCCTGGACCCCTTCCAAGAGACTGTGTATTTGATTTCTCTTGAGACGAGACGACTCCGAGCTGAGATACTCCGAGCGTGTGAATCGTTCAAGAGCAGAGGTTTTTATCGAGAAGTGGCGACTCCCAAGCAGAGAGTGCTCTAGAGGCTGGTACTCTTCCAAGAGAGAGAGTTTGCGTGGTTTCCCCAGAGACGAAGTGACTCCCGGAGCTGAGGTTGCTCCTTAAGCTGAACAAACTCCATACAGAAGATTAAGAGACGTAGTGACTCCTAGAGCTGAACAAACTACAGGAGGAGAACATAGAGAGACGCAGTGACTCTTAGTGTTAAACAAGCTCCAGAGCAGAGACGACTCTTGAAGAGAAACTTGTATATTATATGGACATTTTGTTATTATATTGTAAAAACTTATGTTAGAATAGATTATAAAAACCCTGTACATAATTGTTTTGTGGAGCCATCTTCTATTGGTAACTGTCGTACCACCAAACCAGGTCGACACCCTTGAAACACCTCCAAAGATCCCTTTTCGTCGTCCCAGGCCTTTCCCCAGTATACAGGGTGCTCGGCGAATCGGCCCAGGCGCGACATTGGTGGCAGCGGTGGGATCTGTTGTCTTTAAAAGATGGCTGAGATGTCACAGAAGTTGGAGCGTACCCCAGAGAAAAGGGGTCAAGAGAACTCCAAGCTCACTGAGATGATGATGACTGGCTCTCGGGGAAAAAGGGAACAAGAGGAAGCAGTGAGGACAACCCCACCAGTCGACAAGTTTCAATTGGAGTCTACAGTGCTCTTCAAAGGAGACGGGTTGGCTCCTTATGTGCATGCAGGTGATGACACAATTCCTTTGGATCCAGATGACCCCAGAGCTGAGCGGACTCCAGAGAGAAGATTCCAACAACTACCCACAGAGAGGCAGATGAGGATGCATCCTGGTCTTGAAGGGACTACTGGGTACTGGTCTTCAACTCAGCTCCAGAGAGATGTTCGTACACCCCCTGGCCTTGGAAGAGAATTCGGAGAGGGAGCGAGGCTGAGACATAGAGGGCAGTATCCTCTTACCTCCACACTGATACCAGAGAGGCAGAAGGATGAACAAATACTCCTCGAGAGACAGTTGGACTCCACACAATCCCAGGTTATGGCTATACAGGGGAGCCTTGGAACGCTCAGATCAGATGTTGGGAGAAGGCTGCAAGTTCAATCTGAAGAGATGGTCAGTCTCCATGTTGAACTCGGTAAACTGGCGAACGTGGTGAACCAAGGTCAAGAGGAGGCTAAGAAGAGCAGAGAAGGAATGGAGGCTTTCTTGAAAGAGATGAATGCTACCCTAGGGCAGATGAGCCAAGCTCCTCCACCGGTGTCCCGGATGGTGAATCCCTCTAGGGTTGAGATGGTAGGCGATCCGAGATCAGCTCTTCTGACTCAACCTGAAAGAAGTCCAAGAGAGATGTTTAACCGAGCAGGGATGCCTCCTTATTCCCCAAGATTCCATCTGGAACCAGATGTCCAAATGCAGCAACCTAGATGGTCACAAGATGAAGAGTCGAGATTGTTCCCAGAAGCGACAATGCCGCTAGAGCCCAACAGAGAATTTCAGAAGAGTAATAGTGGTGGTTTAACAGATGAGTTTGGGTACAAGCAGAGAATGCCTGC
The DNA here is from genome assembly GCA_903813345.2 of Owenia fusiformis. Taxonomy (NCBI): domain Eukaryota; kingdom Metazoa; phylum Annelida; class Polychaeta; order Sabellida; family Oweniidae; genus Owenia; species Owenia fusiformis. Next base: position 2,958,949 of record CAIIXF020000009.1, read on the forward strand.
CGCTGAGGTTGATCCACATTCCATAACTAGATGGAGTCGAGATGTTGATTTGCAGCGAGATAGAAGTGCTCTGTCTCCAAAGACAAGAGGACATGAGGCTCCTCAGCTCACAAGGTTGGATCCAAACCAGCTCCCTCGCATGTCTGGAGAGGAACCACTTACTGGTCAATGGAGTCAACAAGGAGCCAGATTACCTCCAGAGCCTTATGTCGAAGCAGAGCCAGAGAAGCTCAATGTGTCCAATACTCATAGAAGGGCTACCACTGGGGGACTTCAACAAGAACCAACCACATCCCATAGAGTGGAAGTTCCTCCGGAGAGCCTTAGGGCTCATCCTACAGCTGAGGAAAGGAGAGCAGAGAGCTCCAATAGTAACCATGAGCAGGCAATGGTGAAACTAGCTGAGAAAGCTATGGATATGTGTGGGAAGGCCTTGGAGTCAGCGCAGCAGGGAAGGAAGACTAAAATCAAGCCAACCCAACTATTTGATGGCAAAACTCCCTGGCTTGACTACAAAGCCCACTTCCAGAATTGTATTGAAAGCAATAGATGGAATGACGAGGAAAAGAGGCAGAATCTCACCAACCAATTGAGGGGTGATGCTCAGCAGCTGGTCCAAGAGTTAGAAGAAGGACACACTTATGGTGATCTTTTAGAGGCCTTAACCAAAAGATTTGGACCAGGGGACAAAGCCTCTATGTACGAAGCCGAGCTTAACACTAGAGTCCGGAAGCCGAAGGAGTCCTTACAGAGTTTGGGGCAAAGTATTAGGAGGTTAGCTGCCTTGGCCTTTCCGGAGATGCCCCGTTCCTCTCAGGATAGATTGGCAAGACGGAGCTTCGAAAATGCTATCACCGATGATGAAGTGAGAGCCGCAGTCCATCGTAGGGATCCAAAATCTCTCGACCAGGCAATTGAAGAAGCCCAGAAGGAGGAAGCTTACCAAGAGTCGGAACGTATCCGAAGGGGACTCAAGCCAAAACAATTGAACCATCACATCTCAGTTGTGACTAGCGACCCTGTGGAGGAAAAGCTTTTCAAGATGATGGAGGATATGAAGGCGGAGATGATGAAGGAGATAGATGATGCGTTACAGCTCTTCAAAGAGCAAAGAGAACCCCGAGCTCCTCGAACTATTACTTGTAGAAGATGTGGAGAGGAAGGGCACATTGTGAGAAGATGTCCTCTAGTCACCTGCTATAATTGCTCAGAGCCAGGCCACCTCTCCATTGATTGTCCTAAACCAAAGAAGAGTGGAGATGCTCCAGGGATCCACCCAGTATGTTTCCTTGATGCCAGGGGTCGAGCGGTGGAAGATCCTAAGAGAGCTGAATCTGCTCAGAAGATAGTGGCTGTCGTTGAGCTGTGTGGAGCTCCTGTTAAGTGCCTAGTAGACACAGGGTCAGCGGTGTCTTTGATGAGTCTACACAGCTTCAATCGAATCAACTACCAGAAGAGACCACAACTGAAACCAGCCAAAGATGTATTGGTCCAAGCAGATGGTTCTCCCATAGCAGTTTATGGCTCGTGCTTCATGGAAGTGAAGTTAGATGGGAGGAAGACCTCTTTGGAGATAGTGGTGGCCGAAATTAGCCAAGATGGGATCTTGGGTACTGACTATCTATTGGCTAGCAAGGCTGAGATCCATTACGGCTCCTTACAGATGAGCTTTCATGACTCAAACAGAGAAGGAATCCAGAGCTGTAGTAGCTCCCGAGAAGAGAGGTCCAAGGAGCCAAGAACCTTTGTTATTCCCTTCCAGAATAGAAGGAAGAGACGAAGAAGAAAGCAGAAGAAGGATGATCCAACAAATCTTGAGGCTGGAGATATCACTAGGCTCCAGAATAGGAAGAAGAGCGAAGATGACTCTCTTGATGTAAAGAGCCGAGATGCCTCCAATAGACCTAAGGTGGGAGCTGAGGAACCTCGAGTCCTAGTAGACAGCCGAGAAAGACCTACACTCCTTGAGAAGGGAAGGTCAAGTAGGGGGGCAAGACGGTCAAGTGGTAGCGAGTTGACAAGAGAGAGGCGAGCCTACAAACCAAGAGGGGCATCAAGTGAGCAGCGAGAAGAAAGACTACATTACAGAGCGAGACCCAGATGTCAAAGAAAACAGCCGACGTACTTACCAGTTTGTTGTGTTGGTCGAGACAAGATGAACTGGAGAAAAGTTGACTCATCAGAGGAGCCAATGAGGCTCCCTCAAGTGCGTGACAGAGGGGCGACGACAGAGGCCCAGTGACTCTTTTTCTAAATAAGACAATACAAAGTGTAGATAGATAGTAGTGTAGATAGACTGTTGATTGAGCGAGTATTGATTATAATGGTGTAACTTTTTGAAAGGAGCTAAGTGAGCTCTTTACTTGTATTTATTTTTGTAGAAGTTAAGCTTATATTGTGTGATCGTGGGCGATCAAGCTTAGTAGGGGGGAGTGTGGGAATTTTTAATTCCCCCTGAGTAGTACTAGGGCTTGTGATACGTTTATTTTACAGGATTTTGTGTTATTTCATCTTTATTTCATGTTCTGTCCACTGTAATTAAAGAATTGTATTGTAAAGTGTCTACGTGCAGAATCTCACATAGGCACTTGGATGTTTACTTGATCAGCAGACTGTAGTGGAATAAATTAGAATAATTAGTCACTCAGCAACAGAGCTCAACCAATCAGATTGCTTCATTTGAATTTACCGCCAACTTAAGTTGTATTTTCCCATAATGCAACCTGAGATGTCTGGACTTTAGCGTGAGATCGTGACCTGTAAATCAGAGCTTACCAAGATTTTGTACAAGCAGGACCTCGTCAGTTTGGGGCATTTTATGTGCGAGCGTGGCTGATTACAACTGTGGATTATATTTGGATATTATTTGACTATTTGCTGCTATTGCTTGATGTAAATTGCGTGCGTTGCGACAATTGGGGAAAAGACAAGACAATAGAAAGTTCTTTGGTGAGTGACAATTTGATTATTGAGTTTGACGCCATATTGCCGTCCGCCATTTTGATTTCTTCTTCCCAGAGTTCCCTGCGGTCGGCCATCTTTATTTTTTACGGAAGTGACGCCATTTTAAGGAGTGATTCCTTCTCTGAGTAGGTACAACTCTTGTCTAATCTCAGGTTGATTGATATTCGAGAGTCGTGTCTGCTCTGAGGACTGTCAGCTCTGAGTCATTACTACTCCATTTGCCCCGAGGATCGCCAACTCCGAGTAATTATGGCTCTTGTCTAATCTCAGTTTGATTGATATTCAAGAGTCATATCTGCTCCGAGGACTCACTGCTCCGAGTCCTTACTCCTCCATTGACTCCGAGAATTGCCAGCTCCGAGTGATTACTCCTCCAATTATTTAAGTGTTATATCTCCTCTGAGTTATATTTGGTCCGAGTAGTTACAGCTCTGTCTAATCTCCGTTGTGATTGATATTCGAGAGTTGTATCTGCTCCGAGGATTGCCAGCTCCGAGCGATTACTCCTCCATCTAGTTGAGAGCCATACCTACTCCGAGGATTGCCAGCTCCGAGTGATTACTCCTCCATCTAGTTGAGAGCCATACCTACTTTGAGGACTCACTGCTCCGAGTGCTTACTCCTCCATCTATTCTAGAGTGGAATCTGCTCCGAGGGTTGAGAATACAACTCCGTCTAATCTCAGTTTAATGATCGATATTCGTGAGTTGCTTCTTCTCCTCCTCCGAGTTATTGATGATCCGAAATTGATACAAGTTGCTGAACTTGACGTACCCTCCGAGGTGATTTGACTCCTCCAGAAGTTAGATACTGAGGTTACACTACCGGAACCAAGGTATTTCTGTGTTGCAAGGTTTATTCCATTGGAGCCAAGGTTACTCCACCGGAACTGAGGTGCTCCAAGAGACACAGAGTTTGCGTTGATTTCTCTTGAGACGAGACGACTCCGAGCTAAGATACTCCGAGCGTGTGAATCGTTCAAGAGCAGAGGTTTTTATCGAGAAGTGGCGACTCCCGAGCAGAGGTTGCTCCAGAGCCTGGACCCCTTCCAAGAGACTGTGTATTTGATTTCTCTTGAGACGAGACGACTCCGAGCTGAGATACTCCGAGCGTGTGAATCGTTCAAGAGCAGAGGTTTTTATCGAGAAGTGGCGACTCCCAAGCAGAGAGTGCTCTAGAGGCTGGTACTCTTCCAAGAGAGAGAGTTTGCGTGGTTTCCCCAGAGACGAAGTGACTCCCGGAGCTGAGGTTGCTCCTTAAGCTGAACAAACTCCATACAGAAGATTAAGAGACGTAGTGACTCCTAGAGCTGAACAAACTACAGGAGGAGAACATAGAGAGACGCAGTGACTCTTAGTGTTAAACAAGCTCCAGAGCAGAGACGACTCTTGAAGAGAAACTTGTATATTATATGGACATTTTGTTATTATATTGTAAAAACTTATGTTAGAATAGATTATAAAAACCCTGTACATAATTGTTTTGTGGAGCCATCTTCTATTGGTAACTGTCGTACCACCAAACCAGGTCGACACCCTTGAAACACCTCCAAAGATCCCTTTTCGTCGTCCCAGGCCTTTCCCCAGTATACAGGGTGCTCGGCGAATCGGCCCAGGCGCGACAATATTCACTACATTAAAGATCGTGTTAATATTTTAACTATCTGTACCTTCAAATTTCCATAAATGACCGTAATGTAAAAAGTGGAGTTAACGACGGCGAATGGTCCTTATTCTGACACGGACTTGTCTTATAATCCCTAGGTGAACGACTGCGAATTGTACACAACGTGATAAAAATAACGATTAGGAATTGTCTTGTAATGGTATTTATACGTTCCGTTGCTTGATGAATTGTCTATGCTTATGGAAAAATTGCACTTAGTATGATTATGTTTTAGAGGAGTTTTTGTACTAGGTGTTCACACATTTTGTAATTTCAGTTCCCAGAAACAAGTGCCACGAATGTACTTTTAAAAGTGCAGATAAAAACATATTCTTTGAACACTTCAAGAGGGACCATCCCTCCGATTTATTATCCCATCGAACGAAGTTCGGAGGGATATAGGGAACGCCTCCGTTCGTCCGTACGTACGTACGTCCATCGGGGCAATAACTCAAATACCGTTGGCCCGATTTTGTTCATATTTTGTACACATATACCCTATGGGGGTAGAAATTCTGTTCGAAAGCCGATTTTCAAAATAGCCGCTCATTTAAAAATGGCGGCCATTTTAGTGCCGATTTTACAGTAATTTAGGTGCAATATGTAAAACTGTAATAGCAATATGTTTTAAATATGATAAAAATATATAGGACATTAATAAAGCTAAAAATGTAGATATTTAAGAAGCACATGGCAGCCATCTTGAAAAATGGCAGCCTTTACTCGTTATTTTACGATTTTTGCTGTAACTCGAAAAGTAGTGGAGCGATTTTATTCATATTTGGTATGTGAATACTATAAGCATGGCACACTGTCTAATGACACTTTTGGTAGAAGGCGGCCATTTTGAAAAATGGCCGCCATTTTAATGTTTTTTTTTATTATAGCTCGAAAAGTAGAGGAGCGATTTTGTTCATATTTGGTATGTGAATACTATAAGTATGGCACACTATCTAATGGCACTTTTGGTAGAAGGTAGCCATTTTTCAAAATGGCCGCCATTTTAACGTATTTTACTATAACTCGAAAAATAGTGGAGCGATTTTGTTCATATTTGGTATGTGAGTACTATAGGCATGGCACACTGTCTAATGACACTTTTGGTAGAAGGTGGCCATTTTGAAAAATGGCTGCCATTTTTGCTATATACTTTGTTTGTAAATATGCCAGCCTTGGCTGTTCGATGGGATTTGCTACGCTTTGGCGTTGCTGTTGTCTAGTTCAGGCTTGACGTCCCTTTTCGTGATAAAGGCATATGGCTTTACAAAACACAGGGTTATGGATTCCGGATGTGTGATAAATTAGGCTCAAAGCTGTCATTTGATTATGGCACCTCGATAAAGGAGGAAGAATACGTTGAACCCAGTCCTCTTCAGAAGCGCATGCGATTCACAGAGAGAACAACGTTAACCCCTGTGAAAAGAGAGCTTAGCTTTTCATATGATGAAATCGAAGATGTAATAATATTTATTGATTAAAAATAAAAATATAAACTAAATATATGCAAACTACAGGGTGTTCGGAAAGTAAAGATCTAAATACTCTAATTTTAAGAGATTTAGGATTTTCGCAATGAAATTGCTACAGATTGTAGAGGAACATTACAATGTGTCTACCAAATCTCATCGCACATAGTCTAAACCTGTAATGATTCCCTAATTCAACCTTAACAAGTATCTCTTAATACGTTTAATTAATGATGATAATTTAGATAGTATCACTCAAGCAACTTCTTCCACTGTCCTCATCCACTCTGATGATTTGTTGGAAATCTATAAAGTTTACGGAGCTGTTCCACACTTAAAAATGGTTCATTGTGTTCTACAAGTCAGAAACGTTCCAGTAACACAAGTCAGAAACGTTCCAATAACAAGTCAACATCATTAACTGGAATATTTAGGTCAAGTCCAAATGGTTAAATCTAAAAAATATTCTTTCGACAATTGCTACTCATTTAAACCATTTTAAATCATGATTTTCGTTCACAATGTGGCTACTTTCATTACGAATCGATGTATTCATTGGATACAAGGCAGGCTGGTGATTATAAGGCAAAATAGGTAAAAACACTGGCAGAATCGCTCGCATCCCGAAATAACAAGACTACAGCAAACGGTTCGTACAAAAAAGTCGTTTGCGGGTGCCTGAAGATAGGGTATATAGTATGGTAAGTTATCTAATTGTAAATATTTACATAAAGTGAAGTGAAAGCAATTTCATAACCAAATTTACAAACCTACCTCTACTATTTTTCCATAAATCAGGTCCAAATGGTTATGAAAAACAAGTCCGGAACGATTTACGTTGGGTAGTATCGGAGACCGTGCTTTAGTACTACCCTACGTGCAGAGTCTAGTTATAAACTACTGGAGACTACGCTCTCTTTTAAGACAATGCAAAGGGTGCCTTAGAACACGGGCGCTTTTAACAATGCACCTGTGTTTAATTAAGTTCCGAGTATATAGTAATGGCAAGCACTTGCAATTGCATGTTTACCCATGTGTTCAAAATCTGTTTACAGTGGATTCCGTGCAATACATTTTATTCAATCAGTATTTTGGTTGTTTCCTTTATAGGGCCAGTGCAATTATTTATTCCCGGCTGATAAATTATTCTGTTTAAAACAAAATAAAAAGGGCCCGCGCGGTTCCTCATTTCCATTTACACTTTATTGTTGCAAAATCATAGTGAATCACATACTAGCTCCTTATATTACATTACAACTTTGCTCATGTATCTTAACTTATTCAAAAATTGAAACATTACTCTTTTAATATATCTACAAATTATGGAGAACTGCTTGACATAACACGTGAGTCATATTTTATATCAAATCATTGAAAACCGACTCATCTCAGAACGGTTCCTAGTCAACTCGGACCCTAGTTAACTCGGACCTTAGTCAACTAGGGCCGCGGACCCTAGTTAACTCGGACCCCTAGTTAACTCGAACCCTAGTCAACTTGGTATGTATTTTTTAGATTTTTCCTTAGTTTGAGCATTGAAATGAAAAGTAATATATAAAAACAACATTGATCATATATAATTGTTAGATAAAGCAATGGTTGATAATGGTAAAAAGAAATTTTGACACTTTTGAGTCAACCATTCAGCCTGATTGTAAAATTATATTCCGGTAGCAATAAATATTTAATAACCAAGAGTCTGATTTTATATGAAACCAGTTAGTTTGTATTACAAAGAAACAGTATTTGACGATAAATTAAAATTCTTAATATTTTGCAAGTTAATTGCTTTCACCTCTAAAATAGCAAAATACCTCTGATTTATAATTTATAACTGGGTCCGAGTTAACTAGGGTCCAAGTTGACTAGGGTCCGAGTTAACTAGGGTCCGAGTTGACCAGATACCCCCAGAACGACACATCCATTGATAAAAGAGCAACCCAATAGTAGCTTTTATTTTCGTGACCTGCAGAAGTTGAAAAGTACTTGATGTGGGCTCTGGAAAAAACTCACACGAAATAATATTTAGTTTTTACAATGTACCTTGGCCTAATATGGACTTTTGTTATAAACGCCTGTGTGTCCCAGACAGCTAGCCGCGTGTGACTGACATATTAATGTCACTCCATAGCATCCAGACTAATTTACATATTATACAGTGTATAAAAATCGCTTCAACTCGGATCATTATGCCTAGTTACTTTATAATTCTCTTATCTATCCCTCATGGCTCGGAGTATTCAGAAAAATAACGTGCATAACTCATTTAATTTCTAATCGGTTAAATTGTTGTCTTGCTCTTGTATAATGCTGATACACTCTATGAGGACTGTGCTATACGAAATGCGGTGCGGATATCATTTGCGCAAGGTGCGGATAGAAACGGTCTTTTTTAATTTAATTTCGTGATATTTCACCAACTTAGGCATGTTGGGTACTCAATTATATTCATACATGTGAACAGGTTCCCCAATAAAAAGGAAATTGTGTAAATAGGTGTGTGGTTCATTCTATAGCGACACATCAAGCAATAACACTCTCTCCAAAGCAAATAATTTGAAATTGCAACTGTTTTACAGCGTAATCAGCATTCATTCAATGTTGCTGATCCAGATCCAAATGACCTATCAATACAAATTGTATTTGCATTTTGAAAGTTGAACGGTTTCTGTGTAAGTTTATGACTTTCAAAATGAAAAAAGGGCTGTAAACTGTGTGATAAAACCAATTTCAAATTCTTTGCTATGAAGCAAGGGTGAATGCATAGTTCATCGTTAAAGAATTGATAATACGACTATAGACAACATTTCCATCTTATTGAGCATCCTGTACAAATGGATGACTATAATTGAGTACCCAACATGTCTTAGTTTATGAAATATCACAAATTCAAATTCAAAAATGACCGTTAATATCCGCACCTTGCGCAAATAATATCCGCACCGCTTGTTTGCGTATAGCACAGTCTGTATAGGGTTTGATATATACCTCATAGTGTCACTTTGTAACGTGTAGCTTTTTATGTACATCTTTTTTCGTAATATGTAAAAAGATAAAATACCGCTCCAGTGATTGTCCCGACACGACGTGTTGTCCCCATTAATTATCATAGCGATGCACAAAGAACATTCTGTGTCAGATAGTTACAAAAAAGTGTAAATTAACTTGGACGTATTCTAGTTAAAAGGGCTTTCACCATTTCACTCACATAAGTCATGGTGACAAATCGCTCCAAAGCAGTGAATAGGAGCCTGTTTCTCGTAAACATCGTCAATTGCGATTCGCGGATTGGCGATTTTTGATTTCTACGATGATTTCCAGTGTCCACGATTTTACAAATGCGTTAAATTTCTCGAAGCACCTCGTCTTATACCTATATTTGATGCTGCATATTTATTTAGATTTAGGGAAGCTATGGCCGCCATCGGTTACCGTGGATCAATATCCCAGATGCGAGTAGAAATAATCTTGATTTACGTCATTTAAAATTCACAATTCAGTCAAACTGATATCATATTTGGAATCTACATGTAAAATTTCATTTAGAAATGAGGTTTTGAAAAGAGTTTATCAACTTAAAAAATTTAATTTTCTTTGAAAATGTGACTTCTAGGTCGGGGAGATTCCCCATAGACCCCATGTTGTAAAACCCCAAAAAGTGAAATATCTTTTCTTGTGTTGAACAGATAATATTTTCTTTTACTGGACATATTTTTATTTGTATAACTATCAGATACATAAAGGTAATATGAAAAATGAACCACTAAAACTAATGCATATTCAAGTTTAAGGGAATTTTGTAATACCCTGCCATGTTAATTCCCCCGAATCAGCCACCTGGTGGCGAAACTGTTAACTACTTACTCGCACCTGAGTAATTGTGACTGGGGCATTTTGTCGGATATTGCACTGAGTAACAGAAATGACGATCTCAATAGACTATTGCCCTCTTTCTACATGTTACTTGCTGGCCAAATTTGAGTATTAATGCCTCGATCACATTTCATCGACGGCATCCGTACGGCGACCGTTATATAGGGATAAGCAGTACGATGTACATTATCTATATCGATTTTGTGAAGCTACGGGGCCCCGTACTCCTGTCGAAGAGCAAATGTGACCCAGGAAAATAGTTCTCTCTGTAGTAACGTGCCTTGAATAAGTTTGGCAATCGGAAACAAAAATTCCAAAGCCCATTTGAGCTTGATCATGTCTGAATCCCTCGATTCGAATGGACAGAAAAGTGTAATTGTGGCCATGGGGATGGTGCATTTGTTATAATCACAAAACACGACCTAGCCTCAACATGTGGTCAAATATGTGACTTCCGGATGCCAACACGATTTCGGAAGGGAGGGTAGAACAATTTATATTTGTTGTTCAGGTTTCCGTACATGCTGACCAATTCTGCTTCAACACCACATATGTGATCATGCAGTTACCCGTTAGGACAATATTAGGCCTAATTGGCGAAGGACAAGCTACACAGTAGGGAGGTTAAGCTACACGTATGGAGAAAACATGTACGTGAATGTGAAAAATTGTAGATCTCTAATGATTAATTCTCCCCTTCCTAGTATCAACTTGCTCAACTAAAGATGAATGGATAATTTAAATAGCTGTAATTAGGTCATTGGAAAAATAATTGAGAGGGGGTAGTAATCCCATGGATCATAATATTACACAGGCCCGTAGACAGGGGGGGTTCGGGGGGTTCGGGCGAACCCCCCCCCCTGGCCAAAATTTCTTTCAAAATCATGCAGTTTTTCACCATTCTTACTAATTTTTGAGTGATTTTTGGCCATATTTGCCAAAGTGAACCCCCCCCTAGAATTTTTTAGAAAAACGAACCCCCCCTTGGAAAATTCTGGCTACGGGCCTGTTACACGTTTACGTATACGTTCTCTTGGACGAGTAGCTCGAAGCTCCCATCGGACTTGCGAAGCAGCCACAATTAAATACGCCATCTTTTATACATGAGGTGAAATAAATCTAGATCAGCACACAATACTCACAGTGCACTTACCAAGAATTATCACATGTAGCATGTTGTGTTAATCTGTATTGCCCATTTTTACAAACAAGATGCGCATGCTTAACTAAAAATGGAATAACAAATGGGAAAATTAAAAAATTGAATTTTGTCAAAAGGATTAATATTTGCAATTAAGAACCCTTATAGTGCACTGATGCAGTATTGTCAAAAATACAAGCATCGTGTAGATGACCCCATTGTGCTCAGCAGTAATGGAACATATTTTCCTTACGCATGGGCCGTCGATGGTGTTATTTATCCTTCAAGTAAATCTAGACGAAAATATGCCAAAAGTAGCTTTAGATGCACTACCGAGACAATCGACCCGAATGGACGACACATCTACAGCTTGGACACGAAAATTCACTAATCGTTGACTGTGATAAAGGAAGGACAGTCGTTGCAGGCATTATGATGAGAGAAGCTAGATCCAGTTGTACAAAATATAGTATTGTTAGCATAGGTAAGTGTGTCTGTATAAAGTGTTTACTGTCAAAAACTTGAGATATACTATTTAAACTACTCCAGTCGGACTTGCTCAGCAGCCACAATTAAATACGCCATCTTTTTTACATGAGGTGAAGTAAATCTAGATCAGCACACAATAATCATACCAAGAATTTTCACATGTAAGCATGTTGTGTGTTAATCTTATAAACAGGATACATGCGAATGCTAATGGATGACAACCATTATGATTTTATTCAGTAAGTTTACACATGGAATAATTAAAAATGAAATAACACATGAAAAAATTTGAATTTTGTCAAAAGGACGATTTTTGTCAACGTTTTAAAACACTCAATGAATGTGTCCATTTTCATTTCTTTTTGGCCACATCCGGGATATCACAATCTAGCCCTACATCCACCACACTCAAGATTCTCCAGGGATAAATCTAAATCCCATCGTCTACTCTAATTTTATGGCTTCTCGTATATATAGCTAGGTCAATATAATAACCTGTTTGTTTGTTTTAACCTGATAAAATTAAGTGGGTCCAAAGTTAAAATGTCGTATTTTAATACTGCGATATATGCACTTCAATTTTCAGCTTTCACGTATGACTATCCCATTTGTGCCTACTTCTAAATTTAGCCATAAGTTTGGTTTCCAAAGAGGAAACTTTGATTCAAATGTAGTCACTTTCGTTTTCTTGACCGATTCGTGATGGGGAAAGTTATCGCTAATGAAACGAAACTGATTTGATTCTGCTAAACACATTTGCTGAGGAAGTCATCCCCGAGGCAACATCAGGGGGTAAGAACTTAACTGAATTATTGTATACTATTAAACATGTGGAATAAGGGTATCGCATTTCTTGGATATTAACTTTTTGAATCATCTGTTTTTAGAGAAGACACCAAATAAGACATAAACACGCCTACATATGTGTATGTTTATACCATATACGAGCTTGTTACTCTTCATGTAGGTAATGTTATATGTAGGGATGGTGTAACAGTTGTTCATCAAATGGAGGTCGGCAAAAATCATACAAATTGATTCAAGGGTTTCTTATACCTATTTAGGTTTACCATTCTGGAAACCCACATAGAACCATTTTCAATCACAAAAATATAAAGTGTTCCCACGTATGCATGAACAAGTGGTTTTTCAAACATTTAATCAAAAGTAATACGTCTCTATACAAGTCGATCATCTCTATTTTCCTTAATTCACTACAACACTTGATTAATTTGTAATTGCAGATCAAATACCATCAGACTGACATAAAGGAAAACATTGATAAATCAAATTGACACGTTGAATTACTATATCGTAATGAGCACGTTGGATTGACTGAACTAGAAATGCATTGAGAGCCCATTCAGATGTTCCTGGAGAAAGTCAGATGATAACCTACAATTGTTTAGACCCAACCAATCTGCATGACTTCAGTCCATTCAAAGAGCCATTTTACAGCCAGCCACATTGATAGGCATCCAGTAATTCATATAGTTAAAATCCACTAACTGCATATCCAATCAGAAAACCAAGATGTCCATTACGAACTACAAAGGCCGATTGAACGAGCTGACACAAAAAAGAGGGAAGTCGCCACCTCAGTATAAAGTGCAATCAAAGGAAGGGATGGACCATTGTCCTTACTTTGTGGTGAATGTCTACATTGGCGGTAAGTCTTTGATAGATCGATGAAACATTACTTCGTTAACATTTTCATCTATAAGTTGTGAATCACTGAATGTAATATGGATAATGCAGCCTTTAGAATAACCGTATGACTATTCCCATTTGCATCTTTGTTCTGGAAATCAATATATTGAAATATTTTATTAAAATAAGAACACTTGTTGCATGCTAGACAGGCTAGACTGGCTAGACAGCAACAATGCTCACTTGAAATGTTTTCTTCAAAATTACATACAAAGTAAAGTTTCGTTTATGGTATACGTGTAGCGAGTTTCATTTGAATTTGTCGATGTGTATCTAAATTGAAAATATATATTGCATTATCACAAATACAATATACATGGATATAGTTAAACAGTCTAGGACTTCGTTAGCATGAATTTCATAAATCAATTTTCGAATTCTACGTATATTTCAGATCAATTATTCGGGACTGGAAAGGCCACCAAAAAGAAAGATTCCGAGCAGCAAGCAGCTGCAGAAGCTTTGAAAGCTCTGGGTGTTGATATAGACCTTAACGTAACTCAAGACACGAATGGTGTCAATCCCAACGCTATAAATCCAATCGGTGAACTACAAGAATACTACCAGGCCAGACATCTTCGTTGTCCAGTGTATGATATAGCTTCTCGTGGTTCTGATCATCTTAAGAAGTTTACAGCAAAAGTAACGGTAACTATTAACAATGAAGATAAAGAGTATACATCTGGTGGTAATGACTTTAACAAAAAAGACGCGCAGAAGAGCGCAGCGAAAGCTGCTATTGATGATATAAAAAAGAAGGGACTTTGGACGAAATGCATTTCAGAAGACAATGATTCCAAGTACCAAGATTTAAGCAAGAACCCTATTAGTGCACTGATGGAGTATTGCCAAAAATACAAACATCGTGTAGATGACCCCATTGTCAGGGGAGGCCCTGGAACATATTTTTCCTACGCATGGGTAATCGATGGTGTTATTTATCCTTCAAGTAAGACGAGACGAAAGGATACCGCCAAAAGCGATTCTGCAAAGCTAGCTTTAGATGCGCTACTGAAACAAGCGACTCGAATGGACGACACATCTGATACAGCTTCTATCATGACTGATGAAGATAAAATAGAAGCCCTTGTTATGGAGAAATTCAGAAGCTTGGTCCACGAGAATCCACAAATCATTGACTGTGATAAAGGAAGGACAGTAGTCGCAGGCATTATAATGAGAGAAGTGAGATCAAATTGTACAATAGATAGTGTCGTTAGCATTGGTAAGTGTGTCTAGTGTTTTTCGCAGGCAACATAAAATAAAGGTTGTTATCAAAAATCGTTTAATCTATTGTGCGCATTTTCCAATGTTCTAACAGCATTATTTTCATATTCACTATTCCTCAAGTTCTCCCACGGAACCATTATATTATGCATTATATTGTTTGCAAACAGGCACGGGAACAAGATGTATCATGGGAGTTAACCGAAGCTATGAAGGCCTCACGGTAAACGACTGCCACGCTGAGGTGATAGCAAGACGTGGGTTATTACGATTCTTATATTCCCAGCTGTTCCAGTATTACGGGAGTCAAGGCGCATTTTCAAGCAATATATATGAACCAATGAGTCGTAGCAGAAAACTAAAGATCAAGGATACTGTCACATTCCATCTTTATATAAGGTAGTAAGATAAACGATGCTTTTGAAATAATTCACACACACGACTATGTTTGTAACATATTATTTCTAGTAATATCTAAAAAGCATTCGCGACTGAGTCACATATTAGGTGTCAGATATGCTAGCCAGTATCTGTCATGTATTATATTCTTATCTGAACGAAATCTGAACACATATTTCATTATTGCAACTCCATTCAGTTATACCGTAATACATTAGTCAAGCTGCAAATCTAAACTTTCAATGTATAAACACTTTGCAACCTCATCTGGTTGTATGCGTTTTAAAAGGTTTAAATGACTAATGTATTGTTTCTAAAAGGTCACGAACCTTTTTCATTATAGTACTGCACCATGTGGAGACTCGAAGACGTTCAGTGTCACTGATCCCGACAAGACCCTCCCTTCTGTAAACCCAAAGTCTGGTCACAGGCCGCTGTTTGGTCGACCGAACGATGGATGTCTCCGCTATAAGGTGGAGATGGGAGAAGGGGCAGCTCTCATGCTAGAGGGTCTCCCTACACCAACCTGGGGTGGTATCATGTCAGGTATATAAAGAAAAATAAATATCCCCCTGATTTATAGCAATTACAAGAACGGCTGTTTTGATGGCTACTTTCGTGACTTACATAATTAGTGATATCATATTTTTAAAATGACAATGTTCATTCAACACGAAATCGATAGCAACTCCTCGAAAATCACTTACCCGTGTAAACTTGCAGTTTCAAATAATTAATATTTGATAATCATTACGAAAGGCCAATATTTTCCAGGAGAACGCCTGTTTACAATGTCATGCAGTGACAAGATAGCAAAGTGGAATGCGCTTGGTCTTCAGGGAGCACTTCTGACCAACTTCATTGAGCCCGTTTATTTAAAATCCATTACAATTGGTGAGCATATTAGGGTACTGACGTATGGGTTCATGAACTTGTCATTTTGATAGTAAAATCGTAATGTACAAACAACATTTTATTATAATAACATAGATTGTCCTAACTTAGAAATGCATTAATCACCGTGTACGTCATCCTTCAAGATCGGTCCTTCACTGCTTTCATAGCAGATCATAATGTAATGCAATGAATTACTCTTGGGCCAAGGATGCGTGTACGTGTACCTGCGCCTCAAAAACTTCCATTAAGTAAGAGTTGGCACTTGTATTGTACTATTCTTCATATGAACAAATTCATTTTGATTTAAAAGGGTAAAGTCTATCTTCTTAAAATCTATATATTATACTTGCATTGATCATCGCATTGTTTTTGACGTTCAGTGGGTTGTCTTTGATGTTTGGCATCTAAAACAAATGGCAGGTTGTAGCATTTTGCATGTTAATGCCTTGTTTCTAATTATACTTAACTTTTATCTATTGACTGTGATCATCTATTGAAATTTTGTTTATGATGCGTTTACTTTCAGGTGATAACTCAACATTCCGACATGGACATTTTACAAGAGCGGTTTGCTGCAGGTTAGATAATGGCCAATGTGATCTGAGTCAACGAATTAGCGCTTCAGACGGGAGAGACAAAGGTCCATCGCCGTATAGAATAAACCACCCGAAGGTACGCCTAAATAAAAAAAAAATCTAGTAGACCCGGTGTAAAAGGGTATGTGGTCCTATCAAATTTTGGTCCAATTATTTTCCTTATTATTTATACACAGTCAGGGCCAGTGAGGGACGTAAGGAAAGGGGACCATAATCCCCGGGGGACCATAATTTATTTTACACCAGGCTAGTAGATATGAAAGTAAAAATACCAAATACGATAACAAAACACCGTAAATGATCAATCAAAAGGCAGTGCAACCCCTATAATATCCCAAACTATAGTTTAACATGTTTATAATGGAAACAATGTTTAAAACCCGCTTTTCTGTCAGTTACCCTTTGCAAACTAAGACAAAATTAAAGAAATAAGGCGAGAAATTGGGGTAAATAAGATAATAATACCTGTGCAGCGACAGATCGTTAGATAAGCCCATCCATTGATAAATCGAAATTTACTACAAGGTTGGCGTGACATCACGAACTCAACACCGTGGCAACTCGGACACAAACAGCCGGAGTTTAAATTGGGCTGACATTGAAGAAGATCCTTCTCCTGAACTATTAGATATAAGCAAAGGTAAGTTTGGTGTTGAAAACAACCACTTCATTGTCAACGTGGCTTATATCGGTTAACATGCGTAATGAATCAACTGCCCTTTTCAGGTAAGAATAAACACTTTTCACGGGGAATCCAGGGTAAGTTTGTATTCGCGAATGCAACTAACGCCTGTCGGCTACCGTATTTGCCTGCTATTTTATGGGCAACTCATTTAAATATGAATAGTACCTGCCACTTTTCAATTCATATTTAAATGACTTTGTCATGAATTGTTAGGTTAATCCGGTAGCTGACAGACGTTAGTTGCATTCGCGAATACAAACTAAGACAAGTAAACACTTTTCACCAGGTAGCTGATTGGTTAAGAAATGCTCAAATGTTTTACTGTCTTGTTTTATGTGAATTTGAACCAACATGGCATTTGAACAGTTTGCTAAACCCCTCATATAGGATTGTTATGTGATGTCGTATCTTCTTTTTCAGGAAAGGGATGTATTGGGGTAGGTGACCGAGTATCAAGATTGGCCAAAAAGACATTGTATCAACTATACGCCTCGCTATGCAGCCTCACTAAAAACAAGTACGTTATATCGATTTACCCTAATTTCTGAAACCTTTTTTTATAACGCAAAGTCAATTCGCTCGTCATTTGGACCACCCCCCCCCCCCCATTGTGATTTTTATTACTTATCTGATTACGTTTTTTGAACAAAGATAACAGAGTTCTGATTTGACTTCCAGTCAATTCAAATAGTTCCATATATCATTTACAGGACCAGGATCACAATGTACATGGTCAGAATGACCATAAACATGATGAAATAACTTTAATAAACCATTTGAGGGATTCATCTGAAATTTTCAGGGATGTTTTTACATATCAACGTCAAGAACTGATTGGTTTTTGGGCATTCTGGGTAAATTTTAAGGTGGCCATTTTGGATTTTCCGTCCTAAAATCTTCACTTTCAAGGCTTGTCTACAGGTTTTAAGCCAAACCATTTGAGGGATTCATCTGAGATTTTCAGGGATGTTTCTACATATCAACGTCAAGAACTGATTAGTTTTTGAGCATTCTGGGTAAATTTTAAGGTGGCCATTTTGGATTTTCCGTCCTAAAATCTTTACTTTCAAGACTTGTCTACAGGTTTCCAGCCAAACCATTTGAGGGATTCATCTGAAATTTTCAGGGATGTTTCTACATATCAGCGTCAAGAACTGATTGTTTTTGGGCATTCTGGGTAAATTTTAAGGTGGCCATTTTGGATTTTCCGTCCTAAAATCTTCACTTTCAAGACTTGTCTACAGGTTTCCAGCCAAACTGTTTGAGGAATGCATCTGAAATTTTCAGGGATCTTTTTATGTATGAAAGTTTAGAACTGATTAGTTTTTGGGCATTCTGGGTAAATGGTAAGGCTGCCATTTTAGATTTCCGTCCTAAAATCTTGTCTATCGAGGCTTGTCTACAGGTTTCCAGCCAAACCGTTCAATTTTTTACATATGTTATACAGTGATAAGTTCTAGAGCTGATTAACTTTTCTGCGGCCATCTTGCTTTCTTGGTCAACAAGACCACAATGCTGTGTTTTAGGTACGATATTGTTCACGTCTGTGCCTTGTTTTTGAAAATGTGCCAAATATATTGCTCTAAATAATACAATCTTTGAAAATGTGATATCATTCGTAGAAAAAGAAAAAACTTAATTGAATTTTTATGACCACCATTTTTGTTTTTGACAATTTTCTAAAATGTTAAAGATTGTATCAGTTAGGGAAATATATTGGGTGCATTTTCTGAAAAATTCAAAAGATTCTGTTCAGTGACCTTTCCTGAGTGGCTACTTTTAGCTATCATTCAGTTACATTTTCAGAGGGCAGAAAAGGTTATTTCATCATGTTTAGTGTCATTCTGACAATGTACATTAATGATCCTGGTCCTGTAAATGATATGTGGAACTATTTGAATTGACTGGAGGTCGAAACAGAACTCTGTTATCTTTGTAAAAAATGTCTAAAAAGCCACATGTTTTGTCACTTCCTGTTTTGTCATTTCCTGTTAAGTACCACTACACCTTAAGGTAGAATTTTTATTTGTAAAATACCCTCGCAAATGTAAATTTTGTAAACACGTTTAAAAACCTTGAAATAGATTTGAGAAAAGAAAAACTATACAATTTTGTAAACATCTTATCTAAGGTATAATAACCCTTCTCCGTGACAGGCGTACTAATTTGGACTTTATTTTATCCCACCCTCGATTGAGACCAATTCATCAATGCATGAATACTCATATTTTTTCAGAGTCGGTGTGATGTTGGGACAAACATATCTTCATTCAAAAGCAACAGCAAAGGACTACACAAATAGACAACACATGTTTTATGAACATTTTCCCAGGAATAGACTTGGGCGTTGGCAACAAAAGCCCCAGGATGAAAAACTTTTTACATTGTCACCTCTGCATTCATACGGTATGCATAGTCTTTGAACATTAGTTGTTTATTGTGGCAATCGAAAAGCTTCGTAACAGATTCTAAATATGCAACAAAAAGTTCTAACCCAGTAAGAAAGGGGTAGGACATTAAATGGGACATTAAAGCTTAACTAAGGCATAATCCTAAACGGACAGTCAATATTAGACGTACTTTACTTTGCATTTCATGAAATACTTAACTTTTCCAATCGATTCTCCACTGCACATATTTCGTGTCCCAAAAAGATGAATCACTTTTCGACACTTTTTTCTCCCGTCTTGTTCCAATCGATTTTCCACTGCACATATATTGAGTTTCCCAAAAAGGTGAAACACTTTTTCATAATTATTTTCTCAGCAACAGATTAGTTGAATCCATTGCAATTTTTGAGTTGACGGCCCTGAATACTAATAGGTGCTAAAATCTGCAGTTTAAGGCAAAATCAGACATATGGGGTGACAAAATTACAAGCAACGTGTACAATATTGACTAACAAATCTATTCCTTACAGTCTCAAATACAAATAGTTTATCAATGAAACGAATACAACTAACCTATCAAAATACCTAGGAGCCCCTAGGAATTCCCTAAAATGGTAAATTGGTCCCTAGGCCCCAATGATCTACATGTACTATAGCACTAGGCCCTAGAAGTCTCCAGTAGGTGACAGAGGTTTGATTGTCAATAGCCCCTATGCTTCCTTCATTGGCCCAGGGAGATTCCTAAAACCTCTTGTTTCCGCTCCTGGTTTACAAATAGGCTCTAGGGGTTTCTCAAAGGTTCACAGTGGTTCCCAGAAGGCCATAATGGTTCTCTTAATTGTAAATTTCTATAAATTCCCCATAGACCCAAGTGATACCCCCTTAATTTTTGTTTTGTTTTCACACCTTCTAAAGAATTTTAGGGTATTAAGTACATATCCTGCAATAACTCTGCAACCAACGATGATATTTTCATTCCAAGTTCAGTTTTGAATATATTATCCCATTACCTTTCATAATATATATGCATTACATATCTTGGATGCAAGAAAATATGAGTAAGCCTAATCACGGGGGGTCAGGTGTCTTAGCATTTTGAGCATTTCGCAGCATTTATATGTAACGATATCATTTCAATATGTTTGGTGATAGTGAAGCTATTTTACCTCACAGGTAGTTGAAAATGTATCATGCAATTTACATCTGATTTGTTTAATCTGAAAGGAAATGAAATAATTGAGGGTGCCATTTCATTTAGATTGAATAATTATTTCTGATATCATCACTGCAGAGAATGTGTTCTGGAGACCCCTAAAACATTTAAGGGTTATAGTTAAGTGCTTTTCCTTAGTTGGCCAAAGTGGGCACCTGTCAAAGTGGGATCACTGGCCTGATTAATCAAGATTTTGTGAGATATAAGCTTACAAGCTCTCAGACAATGTACTAGATATAGTATATGAATTTGCTGATGTAAAAGATACAACTCATGTCGGTGAGATGACACTTCTGCTGTTTTCTTAAATCTCCATAGAGTCGACACGCAAATGACGAATCAGAGACAATTGATAATGGAATATTAATGAAGGGTTAAATGGCGTCAATACATTCAATGTTTTATGTCACCACTAAAAAGTGGTGACATAATTGAGATGGTCTCCGTTTTTTGTGACGGCAGTTGGCGTCTGTAACAAATTCTTGCAATTTCCAATAACTTAACAAATACTGTTTAGACTGACTTCAATTTTTTAACTACACGTTTTCAGAAGTTCAAATCTGACTTTTTATTTAAAAGTTGACCTTCAGTGACATTTACAAGGTAAAAAGGTTATACGAGGGGTGATCAATAAGTAATGGACGCTTTTTTACACAGAAATTTTTTATAGACCAATCCCTTTGATTTTCCTACCAGTAATACATCATTCAATTATCTATCAATTCTGAAGATTTGAAGACAAGATATATAATACATATTGATATATCCTTATTTCCGTGAAGGAGGTACAGGTACCCCGGGACCGACATTTACGTCACATATTCAGATTTTAGCCAGTTTGGTAAATTTCAGTTAGATTTGAACGTTTTATATGTTGTTTAAAATTTTTTGCTGACTGGTCACACATAAACAGAAAGTATTGTAATGCCAGAGTGTTGTATGGAAGGGGTTTGCAGGTCAATTTGAGAAAGCATTCAGTGGAAGAAAGGGGTGGTGAGAGAAGGGCACACCCTACTCCATATGGACAATGCACCTGGCCACAGATCTCAAAATGTTCAGAAAACAATATCCCTGGACCTCAAAATTGAGCCCTTGACCAATGCACCATATTGTCCATATCTGCTCATATGTGACTTGTTTATTTCTATACTACTTATTTCTATAGAGAAAGGACGCAGGTTTATTGACATTGATGAAATAAAACAACACGTGCAACTGCATCTTGCTACCATGTCAGAGAATGGATTCAGCCTTGTCTCACAATCTTGAGTTAAGAGGATGAGGAATTGTGTACATGTAGCACTTGATGGAAACTATTTAGAGGGCCCTGTGGAATGAATGTGGCATGAATACCACATAGTGATGATAAAATATTCGAAATTATTATATTATTACTATGGCGTAACAAAATGGGGTAATTCATGACCATAATGGTTTGTTTTGTTCAGCCTGCATTCAACTGCATTGCATGTTAAACAATCTAAAATAGCTTCAGAATATGTGACGTAAATGTCGGTCCCGGGGTACCTGTACCTCCTTCATGGAAATAAAGATATATCAACATGTAATATATATATTGTCTTCAAATCTTCAGAGTTGATAGATAATTGAATGATGTATCACTGGTAAGAAAATCGAAGGGATTGGTCCATAAAAAGCATCTGTGTAAAAAAGCGTCCATTACTTATTGATCACCCCTCGTAAAAGGCTAAAAGGTATTTTTTCAACTTGCTTCAAATTGACCAAATTTATTTTTCAAAATTATCTACAAGTTATCAGAAGTTCAAATCCAACTTAACATTTGAGATTTGATCTTCTCAAATTCCCATATCGGAGTTCTGATATGAGACTTCTATAGTGTTTGTACCAGCTATCATCTACGCACGCTCGGTCTTCACTGCGTTCGATGGGAGCCGAGTGATGTCTGATAAATTCTTTTCATTCATCCCAAATATCCAAAATCCAATTCATTCTCAAATTCATTTGAGGTGATATTGTTAGAATAAATACGGAAAACATTGGCAGAAACATTGAACATGAATATATAGTAACACTATAGCACAGAATATATCTCCTTCAATACCTTATTCAACCAACAATCTGTATGTTGACATGTAAAAACAATGGGAAAAAATTGAAAGAAATTACAAGGGACATATCAATCAATCTAAATGTCCAATTTATATGACCGTAACTTTTCAATATAAATAATGAATAAAACAAACAAACAAACTAATCATGACGTCAAGTTACACCATAATCTGTTGCCATGGTAACATATATTAATTGCCATAATGCCAACAATAAGTTAAAACTTTCAGCAGATTTTTTGACGATAGAATTGAAATCAATCTGGACGCTAGTATACTTATGTACTGTAAATTGTAAATTCTTACAAAATGTTACATCCACTTACCCGTTGTCATGGTAACAGATATTGATATATGTATGACTGTGTGAAATTCTCTTATCTTCTATACATGTATTGATCTAGAATGATTTGATTTACTTCATTTTTATATTATGTATTGATTTCATTAGACAAAATAAGATATAAATTTAATGTAATATTAGTTGTTTTTGTAATTGCAACAATATTTTGGTAAAAAATCAAGGATTTTAGTAGAAAATGAGCTTTGATAACATTATAAATGTCATGGTCGGCCGACGGTGCTATGTATTGTTCCAAATATCATCTGCAAATGACAAATTCCTGGACAATTACATTTTTGTCTATTTTTTTGTCCTATTTTATAATTTATATTTGATTGCATGTGATGTAGGGGCAAATGGATTAATTCATGATTACCTATGAATTGTATTTTACAGCGTTATTTTTCTAATAAGTAAAATGGCGGCCATATTGATGACGTCATATTTAATTTGCATATTTGAATAATTTATTCATCAAGATAATAATTTTAGCTTTCCAACGATTTATCATACATGGTTCCATCGGAAATAATGACTAAGTTATGAAGTCAGATATACCGAGGCCTAATTTCCTCTATTTTACAATAAAAAGTCTAGCACTGAGACAGCTCTTCATTCTTGAATTAGCAGCAAAATGAAATATTTGCTTTTTTGTAGCATTGATAGGGTTAATCATCTACAAGTTCTCAGATGTTCAATTCTGACCAGAGATTGAACTCACAATATTGTGAACAACTATGTGGTGACATTTTGTCATGTTAATCCCTTGTTCTACATATACGATGTTTTACCATTTTAACACCGTAAGACAACAGGAAGCATGGATATTTTATAATGAAACATGCACAAAATCCATTAGGATAGTGACAAAAAGACTATAAAAAATAGCTATATATGTACATCCAATATGTCACTTGGGTAAGTTTATGAAATAATTATTAATAACATGTTCATCTTGTTTTGCGACATATGTGAGTAACTAGGAAGATAAACTCCTAACAAAACGAATAGTGATATATTTCTTGGCTTGACATTACTTGACGATGTCATTTAAAAAATAGTGAATATTTCTGTGTAGTGTCATCACTCTGGTAATATATTAAATAACTCAACTCCATTTATTTACTTCAGAGTATGACTATTCATTTATTTGAATGTAATCTTGACAAGAGATCATTTTAAAAAATGAAGGCTCGTGTGAAGGAGATGTTTGCAGTGTTGTAATGAATTGTATTGATAAATAGGGATGCTTACTTTTAACGCGGTTGTAATTTACCGAACGGCAAAAGTAGAAAAAATCCGAACATTTTGAACTGATTAAGATCTTTAAATTGTGAAGGTCTGAGTACCTGGACCTCTCAGAAAACATCCGAACATATCTAAAAGTGAAGATGGGTCAATTTGATTCTCGTTCTCCGAAGATATTAATAAAATAGTTAAATGTTCGGAGTTTTTTTAATGCTGTAAATTGTTCACAATTCTAAATCAAGAAGTCGCTCGTATTTCTGTCGTATCATGTTGCCGAAAATCAGTGCGCAGAATTCATGGTGTTGTTGTAAAATGTGCATATTGTCGTTTGAAACCCTCTCTAACGCAATTTTATTATAAACTAACACCCTAGGGTTAAACTTTTGCTCGAGGAATTAACTCATTTTCATCAACAAATATTAACCCATCAGGTTTTCTACTAGTAAACTAACGTTTAAACCTCAGTCCATTGTCGTTATCACTTACTACTATATCCAAGTGAGATATGGCTCTTGCCTCAGCACGAGCCAATAAAGCTAGTCGGATGACTGGCGAAACGTCGAAAATAAAACACCATACTCTGAAGTAAATGAAGTTGAGTTATTTAATAGTGAATATTGTTGGAAAATTATCCAATTTGATGGATTATAAACAATAAGAATATAATTAAATATGTTAGAGTAAAAACAATTCAAATGTAGAAATACAATGACAATACATTTGGAAAATCTCCCCTTATCACCCACCTTTACTTCGTTTATGTAGCTTTATGTACTATTGTTACATGATGGGTATAGGCCCAAAAGAAAGCATATCAGTGCATATATGCAAATAATAAATTGAAGAACATCATACCATATTTGTTTTATTGGCACAAGAGTTAAAAGCTGTACGATAATAAAAAAAATATATATAGAATAATATTTTGCGATGCAAGTCTACAATATAGTAATGAATTGATACAAAGGAGACTTTACTCGTCGAGCAAAATAGAGCCTCTAAATGCGCCCCTTGGTGATTTCTAAATTACCTCTCCTGCACTAAGGTTCAAATACACCAGGGCTGGAAAGATGACAGTGTCAACTTTAAGAATCCAACCCGTACCCCCATTCGAATATTTTGCTGGATGTAAAATTATATATTAACCCTTTCATCACAAAGGGGTAAAATTAAGAAATAAGTCATGCTTTTTCAACCAAAATATATTTTGAAATTCGGTTTCTATTTGCAATTTAAATGTCCATACCAACAATGTTTGTGGTCAGATCTTGGTTCAAACTCTTAAATGTTCTTCATAGTAAAATTTGACATTAAATTAGTTATAATCAGTTAATAATTCATTCTGGCCATATGGGTATTTGTCATTTTGACATTGATTTTCATGAAATTAATAAATGACGCCTTGGGGATGAAAGGCTTAATATCTTATTTTGCATTCACTAAAAATTCAAATGGAGGTCAGATTCTTAAAGCTGACCCTTACAGCTTTTCAACGGAGTATTGGCACATTCGTGCAGAGATGGTCATTCTATAGTTTATTCTACTAATTACATAAGAATTTAAAAGATTTTAATTATTTTTATGAATTAACAGTATTTCTTGAAAAATCCTTTGCTAAAACGTTTTTGGCATATTATTAATACAGTAAAATGATGGTTTAAATCAGAAATTACTTATTATTTGTTTTTTATACTTTGAGATTATGAGAGTGTACCAAATATCTTTTTAAAGTTGATGGAATAAATTCTAAACCAAAATCTAGCACTGGACTAGCTGGATTTAACGAACAGGTCCTTTTATACATTAAGCACAAAGGTCGTACGGCCGACCTCCTATTAGGCAACTATTCAAGAATCGAACGCATCGAATCAAGCCGACTCAAACAGTATTAGTCTCGCTTCAAGACCCTCTCCTCAACTGAACTGACAACTGGTGCCACAAGGCATTGTACCTAGACGAATTGATTGTGCTAATTTCACAAATAACAAATGATTTGGACAACATCTTTGAAAGTATTGACATTCAACCAGAAACCTTTTGTAAGATTTTTGCAAGTTTAAAACGTTATACTGCATTAGAAGATTTTGCCACGTATCATAAGATAGTCTCAAGCGATACTTTTCTAAACTAAAATTACAATGACGAGAGACACATCGAGATGCTTTTCGAAGAAAAATGTTCCAACATTTATGAAATAAACATAACATGTTGACTCATCAAAAATGTTACTTATGTTCCTTAATTATCACATTAGTAACGTTTCATTATACAAATTACTTATCAATGAGATATTGTATTACTACGATTATTTACTTGAGGTGTATTCTTGCCATTATTTTAATTAAAATTCCTAAAATAAGGTTGATAAAGCTATTAGATTCAGTTAGTCACGCCTATCAATTTTGATGTGATATAAACGAACGTAATGCATCCTCTTTGATAACATACATCAATGTCTTTTTAATTAGGGAACATCTCTTAAATACAAGGCAACATATAAATTAATAAACTGAATAAACTATACAGGTGGTATCAGTATCGTGTGTGTATTCTATATAAAAATATATGATATTTAAAATATATGATTGCAATTATAGACATACGTATATGTTTCTTTGTCAATCGTACAAAATATTTTGCAATGTGTGAAAATAATTTATGCCAAACACTCAATGGATTGTGGCTGATTCATTACACTTGGGCGTTGTTTCATTGACTTAAGCACTCGATTATGTATGATTATCAGTCCTCAATGCACGTGATTCTTGGACCTAAATCCTAAAAAATGCATCATGACAATGTCCTCACATATAAATGCGCTAAAAAATACATTTGTTACATTACTATGTTTTAAGGGACGTATGATGGCAACTTTTACATCTCGTCACATTCAGGTATAATAATGTGAAGCCTGCTAGCAGCGAAAGCACTGAATTTAATGAAGAATTTTCAAAAAAGCGAACGTGGTTCTGCAACTTAAATTTACAAGATATATCGATAAATAATCGGTACTGTATACGCTAAATGTCGGTTCTTTCTGTTAGTTTAGCCTCTTTGGTTGTGTTTATAGTCACATGACTTGTACCAAAAATCTTACCAAATATTGTAGGGGCTGCTAGGGGACCATGGTTGAGTGCAATTGAAATATATTGTCATCAATTGGCTTCACAATGGCATTAAACATAGCACAGAGGGTGCTGATATAGTCTATGTTTTGCTGATATGAAAACGTGCAATTTTACTTAATTTTTCATCAAAATGGCCGGTCAGCAGCTGAAAATCTCCATAATAGAATTGGCTTTGTTTAGCGCGTTTTGATTAGCAAAGTATCAATACGATACGATTTTTATTGGGATTGTCCTAACATTTCGACACAATTTTTATTGGGATTGTCCTAACATTTCGACATAATGGCTTTAAAAATTGTCCACACTTATTACAAGGGGTGTTATGATTGATGAGATAAAAACTCAGACGATATCTGAATCTCTGAATCGTAATTAATAAGGTGGTATAATTTCAAATATAAATATATACACCGTTGCTCAATTATACGTATCTGGGATATTATCTGGAACAATTACAATACTGTATATTAATGTGTGCAATGATAATTAATACAAAAAATTAATGTATCCAAAATTGATCGTTCGACAATCCCAATGCAATTTAAATTAGTTAGTATGGGAAAAAAGCCATTGAATTCTGATGGATAAATTTCTCGAAAGTGTAAAATATTTATAATTACAAAAGCATCCGTCCATGTTACCTGACCTGACTGTGAAAAAAAATATTTGAAAAGCATTTCGTTAAAACAATCACAGAGCTTACTGAAATCGATAAAAAGATCATTGGTATGCAAAATAGTCCATATATTTGAGCAACAGTGTATGTATGTGTATATATATTGAATTGTCTAACTACACATGTGCTACTAAAAGAAAAACTATGGGAGGTGATTTCCTTATTAAACGATACGATCACAGCAAAGGCTAAATCTGATGGAGAAAATCGAGTGGAATCTTTGATCTATGTGAGTACAAAAATATTACAGTCAACTAACAGTCTTTCAATCTATTTATATTTTATTCTTAATCATTTGTTAATGAGTTTAACTAAATTGGATGTATCAAACACGGGTGAATCGTATGGTATTATTGCGTAAAACGGCTTATTTGTATTTTCAGAAAAAAACAGTTTGCAAAATAATTACAAAAGCATCCGTCCATGTTACCCGACCTGACTGTGAAAAAAAATACTGAAGCTGTAATTAGTCTTTCGTCAGAATGTCCATTCAGTGGTTGCAGTGCCCAAACAGAGCGTGAAGACATGATGTGCAAAAAGGACCATTCTCTGTAGAATTTGTTATTGAACCTACCATTATATTTTCTGTTCTATACATCTAAAATATCTACTATTTGGAACACGGAAAATTGATGTCAAATGTAATTATTGTATTATTCGGAACTAATGATCTCCTCCCGATGATCACAAAGGTCCATGTGAGGTATGGCAAGTGATTTTAG
Source organism: Owenia fusiformis (assembly GCA_903813345.2). NCBI lineage: Eukaryota > Metazoa > Annelida > Polychaeta > Sabellida > Oweniidae > Owenia > Owenia fusiformis. Next base: position 2,987,871 of record CAIIXF020000009.1, read on the forward strand.
ACGGTCGCATCTTTCACCATGAGTACTTTCTGGGCATAAACACCCTCATATATGATGATAAAATATCAATCGAACAATTCAAAAAATATGATTTTAATTGCATGAAAAAATTACATTCAACAAGGGGTCTTAAAACTTCTACGAAAGTAGAATGGATTAGTCTAGTTTTGAAGATATCAATTTTCGATGACCAAAATTATGCTGAAAACAGTTGATAGCATGAGTTAAATAACACGGGGATGTGTGCAGGTTTTCAATTCCATTTTCAAAAATTGTTAATTAATATAGTATGATATGTTCAAAAGTCGAGCAAAAATTCCACTTTTTAGAAAATAAGTCTTATATTCACATGGTCCTTTATATCTATTCAGTACTTACGAGGCCCAATCAAAAAGTTTCTTACCAAATGCTCTCATTTTTGTTTCTAGATATTATAACCTGATTCTTTGTGCAAAACATGCCTGTATGCCTGTCGCATTTGATTTAAGTATGTACACATCCTGTCGGGTATAAAATGTTTACTGTTGATTAAAAGACACTCATCGGTTGTTAATGTCCGTTTGCGTGGTAATATCGAATTATTGTCATCTCTTTGGACAGAGTGAAAATATCTGCAATAAAGTTCTCAGCATCGTTCACTGATTAAGTAGCTGTCATGTAGAAAAGGCGTTTCCCGCCGGTGAACAGGGATGGATTCGTGTCGGGGTTTTCGCGCTTGGGTGCAAAAAACGTTGGGCGTAGTTTTTTCATTGCTGTGACAATATGTTAATTAAACACGATCGAATACAGAAACATTTTTATATACACAGCTCAGATCTATGGAAAACTTGATGCAGTTGACTATGTCAGGCGTTCATGTCTACCAGATATCAATTTCATATATAGATATCAAGTAACGAGAATTGATTAAAAAGCTCGTCTCTATGGTTACTGATAATGCATTTCCGATGGTAATATTTTACTTTTATTTTGGACGAGCGAAATTAAAAATAAACGTTATGCCGTTGGTAAGCTGTTTCAAGTTTACATGTATTCAATTTTGAAATAATGTTAATGTATTTTATCTCTTTTAACCGCGTTTACGTTTCTGCTCACAAGTGGCTCACGATCGGTTAGTGAGGAGAATCCGGTGAAAGGTGTCATCAAACGAGAATACGCTGAGAACGGTAAGCTAGAATTGTAGAAGGACAGTATGCCCGGTGCCAGGCAGGTAAGAGCCGCTACCCAGTATAAAAGAGTATGGACGCGATCATAAATGAAAAAAATAATGCGGCAGTTGCTGAAACATCACCGTGTTAGACTCGCTCGGCTCTGCTTGACGGTTTCATTAGATAAAGGCCCCCGATAAGGCCCGGTAGAGGTCCAAAGAAGGCCTATATGCGGAAGGGTTTCAGCCTCGTTTGTAACAATAGCTACATCTTCATTAATTTTTTACTTCTTTAATTTTTATTTGATTTTTCAAAATGAATTAATGCATGCTTTTGGCCCCTTCCTGCCCAGTCAACTATTGATCGTTGGAATCTGGAAAATAATCCATTACTCAGGGTGGAAAATTTTCTAAGAGGCTCCGTTAAGGAAAAAATGACTTTATGAGCTGGATGGAATTTCGGTGTATTTTTTATTCTATTAGGGTGTCCTGCATAAAGGATTTCGCCTGCGAAGCATATAACTCTTGCGAACATATCTAAATACTGGTCCGAAGAAGACATACCTTGAATTTTTTAGAAAAAATTGGCTAAAAATGGAAACTACAAGAAGTCAAAATGTTCAACTCAAACAAAGTTGTAGCTATTCTATATCAATATTTTGTGTTATGTAAGGTTTCTCAGATGTTTCAAGACCTTCATTAGTATACTTGTGTCTAGAAATGTGACATTTAAGGACAAAATTTGGCATTTTTAATCATTTTCGCTTTCAGCATTAACATATAGTTCCTTATATCTCGAGTTTAATGCAGACTGGTTGTTGCATTTTTGATTAAATCTGTGCTTGTACATATGTTCTTCCATTTAAGGTATAGAAAATGTATAATGGACAACCAATGTTCGTATGAGAGCTTTCAGATCTCCCCTACCCCATTTATTATGGAAAATTACCGAAAAATATGAAAAAAATAAATAACTTGAAATTATAAACTTTAACAAAGTTGTAGCTATTCTATGTCAATATTATGTGTTATTTAATGTTTTTAAGATATTTCAGAACCTATAGCGGTATACAAGTGGCTAGAAATGAGACATTTAAGGACAAAACTTGGCATTTTTTTATCATTTTCGCTTTCAGCAGTAATATATAGTTCCTCATATCTTGAGTTTTATGCTGTCTGATTGTTGCATTTTCAATCAAATCTGTTCTTGTGCATGTCTTCTTCCATTTAAGGTATAGAAAATGTATAGTAGACAAACAATGTTCATATTAGTGCTTTCAGATCTCCCCTACCCCATCAATTATGGAAAATAAACGAGAAATATGAAAAAATAAAATAACTTGAAATTATAGACTTTCATAAAGTTGTAGCTATTCTATAATCAATATTATGTGTTATTTAAGATTTTTAAGATTTTTCAGAACTTTTATTGGTATTCAAGTGGCTAGAAATGAGACATTTAAGGGCAAAACTTGGCATTTTTTAATCAATGTTGCTTTCAGCAGTAACATATAGATCCTGTGCTGACTGGTTGATAAATTTTGGATTAAATCTGTTCTTGTACATGTTTTATTCCATTTAAGGTACTGAAAATGTATAGTAGACAAACAATGTTCATATTAGAGCTTTCAGTTCTCCCTACCCCATTTATTAGGGAAGATGACTGGAAAATATAAAAAATAACTTCAAACTACCAGTATAAACTTTAACAAAGATGTAACTATTCTTTATGTGTTATTGATTGCTATAATTAATGTTTCAGGACCTTCATTAGTATTCTAGTGTAGAGAAATTAGACATTTAAGAACAAAATTTGGCATTTTTCATCATTTCCACTGTTAGCAATAACATATAGTTGACCTTATATCTTCAGTTTTATGCTGATTGGTTGATGGATTCTTGATCAAATCTGTTCTTTTGCCTGCCTACTTTGATTTAAGGTATTTAAAAATGTATATTGGAAAGCCTGTCATTATATTAGAGCTTACATATCTCCCCTACCCCATTTATTTTGAAAAAATAACCAGAAATATAAAAACCAAACAATTTCAAAGTATAGACTTTAACAAAGTTGTCGCTATTCTAGATCAATACTATGTATTATTTGATATTTTTCAGATGTGTCAGGAACTTCATGAGTATACAAGTCTAAAAATTAGACATTTAAAGTTGAGTTGCAAATGGGGCAGGTATTCCCTATCTTTGTCCATTGGGCTTTTCTGGTTATGATATGTTGCAAACTGCTCATGAATCTATGCAATGTATAGTACAATACTTGGAATATATTAAAAAATAATGGGGTATAGTACTGTGATAATTATAACCAGTGATCAAGCCATATTGGTTGAATTCCCTCATATCAAATGCAATGTTGTCAAAGGCTTTGTGATTTCCATATTACACCTAAGGGTGGTGTAATTAGGAAGTTCATGATGGATATTGGGCTTGGGGATATTTTGGTAAATGTAAACATTGTGAAATGAAGAACAGCCAACAAGATGATTTTGGAAAGGATTACAAAATGGTAAAGCTGTCTTTGGTTTGTGAAGCAATGTTACTGTATCTCTAAAATGGGATGAATTTCACTTATGGCAGAGCTGCTATTGAACTTTGCAAAACTGATAGTTGCAACTTATCTATCAAATACTGATCATGAAGAAGTTGACACTCTCCTTATGGCCCATGTCTATTACAGTGCTGCAGACAAGACAAAGAAGTTCAATGTTGAGAGAATTTGTATTCAGTCTGATGATACAGAATGTTGCTTGCAAAGAAGGATGAGAGTTAAAAAGAGCTCTTAAAGTTTCTTATGTCCTTCAAGGTAGCATTCTAAATTACTATATGAATCTCAAAGTGCAATACCTATTTGAAGATATATCAAAGATGGGTGTCTTGTACCAGTACTCACAAACAAACCTTCGTAGCAACACAAGAAACATATGTCCTTGGCAATTCGCAAATGTAAAATGGCAAAAGGCAGCGAAAATTGCTATACAAAGTTTCTAGTCAAGGGTGTATTGCTACTTGTCCATGTGGCAATAAACAACATAGTGCACATCGTTGGACAATATTTAAGGATGAGTTTCTCAGAACTATAAAAATTATTTAGAGATCTTACATATCTGAATAGCTTGTGGTGTCATGAGCAACTTAGACCTTTAAAATGCTTCCTAGTCAACTGGTACCCAAGACAAGCCGTACCCAAGACATGTCGTACCCAAGATAACTGGTACCCAAGACAACTCGTACCCAAGTTATTTCCAGTATTATGGGTGCATATTAGGAAAACAAATTGAGTTTGTATAATTATGTTTTCATGTTATAATGTGACTCAAATAAGCCTCAATATTTTTTGGAATTTAGAAGACATTTTTTCTCAATGGATTAAGTAAAGCATTTTGATTTAACTTGAATCACCTTTTTACTAATAAAACAAGTGCTTGAAGTGCTTGTTCACAACATTTTTTGTCAAACATATATATAAATAAATATAATTACAACAGTGACTTTTCTACAAATGAATCAAACTAATTTGAGCATTTTGAGAAAGTTTAAAGGAAGTTTAATCTGTTAATTTTTTTCCAATTAGAACTAAATTGGATTATGCACATGCATACTAAGTGTAATAATATATCATGTATGAATAAGTACCAAAATAATATTCGATATTAATATTATACTATATTATTACTTGTATACTATTATTATATTATTCAAAATATTTTATTGCTAAATTTCATGAATATGACTTCTGATAATATGAAATCCTAGACAAATAGATTATCTGTTTAATAAGAAATTAGGCCCAAGATTTGATGAATCAATACATTTATAATAATACCATCTTCCAAGATGAATTAAATCTGACACTTGTTCCAAACACTCATAAACATACAATATTTAAAAAAATGATTATGAATGTGTGGAATAAACATATATCTCTTCACTCGAACATCCAATATAAAATAATAGTCAAAATAAATTGACACTCAAAGCTCAAAATGTTACAAAATTATATAAATAATATGTATATCTTTACACATTCCCAGTCCAACACTTGATTCAAAACAAAATATATGCTTGGGTACGACTTGTCTTGGGTACCAGTTGACCAGTTACCTTTAAAATGACTTAAATACAGCTCTAACATAGAACCAGGGAGATTTGAAAAATCAGGCTGTTGCTGGATTAAGTTCGAGAGTTGTGAACAATCATGTCTATACAAAGACATGTCCTTTGATCCATATAAGAGTAAACTGTGAAATTACAAAATTATTTCGCACTATGCTATTTTTGAGTAATCTTTTAAAAATATAGTAGTGTAGTAATTTTATCTCTAATATGTATAATTGTGTTTAAAACACATTTTCCATTCTTTGAAGATAACAAGACACATAATTGAATATATATGATCTAAAGTATGTCAACTAATCACCATTCAACTAAAAATATAAACAACTATTGCTGAAAGTGAAACATTGGTCATTTTGCCCATTTATGTGTCATTTTTTGATTTTAATGTGCTAATAAATATGCTAAACTTTTGAAAAGTTTAAGAATATTATCATGCAATAATAACATTTGTGTTGGTTTAAATTATATGCTACTGCTAAATGCAGAATGCTAAAATGCCAAATTTTAGACACATGTGATCAAATGAAGGTTACATTAAATAATACATAGTACTGATAGAGAATAGCTACAATTTTGTTAAAGTTGATGATTTGAAATTACTTTTTCATTTACATAAATGGGGCAGGGGAGACATGAAAGCTATAATATCAACATTGGTTGTCCCATATACATTTTCTATATCCTAAATGGAAGAAGACATGTACAAGAACAGATTTGACCAAGAATGCACCAACCAGTCAGCATAAAACTCAAGATATATGGACCTATACTATATACGTTATTGCTGAAAGCAAAAATGAAAAAAAAAAGTTTTGTCCTTAAATATCTCATTTCTAGGCATTAGAATGCTAATGAGGGTCCTAAAACATCAGAAAAAGATTAAATAATACATAGTATTGACATAGAATAGGTACAACTTTGTAAAAGTTCATAATTTTAAGTTATTTTTCTTTTTATTAATATTTCTGGTCATTTTTCCTAATAAATGGGGTAGGGGAGACCTGAAAGCTCTACTATGAACATTGGTCATCCACTATACATTTTTTATATCTTAAATGAAAGAAGACATCTACAAGAACAAATTTGACTAAGAATGCACCAACCAGTCAGCATTAAACTCAAGATATAAGGACCTATATGGTATTGCTGAAAGCGAAAATGGTAAAAAAAGCCATGTTTTGTCCTTAAATGTCTCATTTCTAGGCACTAGTTTTCCAATAAAGGTTCTGAAATATCTTAAAAACATTAAATAACACATAATATTGATATAGAATAGCTACAACTTTATTAAAGTTTATAGTTTCAAGTTATTTTATATTTTCATATTTTTCTTTAATTTTTCATGATAAATGGGGTAGGGGAGATCTGAAAGCTCTAATATGACCATTGGTGGTCCACTATACATTTTCTATACCTTAAATGGAAGAAGACATCTACAAAAACAGATTTTATTACAATTGCAACAACCAGTAAGCATAAAACTCAATATATGAGGAACTTTATGTTACTGCTGAAAGCTAAAATGATTTTAAAAAATGCCAAGTTTTGTCCTTAAATGTCTCATTTCTAGGCCCTAGTATACCAATAAAGGTTCTGAAATATCTGAAAAACATTAAATAATACATAATATTGATATAGAATAGCTACAACATTGTTAAAGTTTATAAATTCAAGTTATTTTATATTTTCATATGTTTCAGTAGTTTTTCATAATAAATGGGGTAGGGGAGATCTGAAAGCTCTAATATGACCATTGGTGGTCCAATATACATTTTTTGTATCTTAAATGGAAGAAAACATGTACAAGCACAGATTTAATCAAAATTGCAACAACCAGTCAACATTAAACTCAAGATATAAGGAACTATATATTACTGCTGAAAGCGAAAATGATCAAAAATGCCAAATTTTGTCCTTAATTATCTTATTTCTAGACACTAGTACACTAATGAAGGTCCTTAAACATCTGAAAAACATTAAATAATACATAGTGTTAATATTAAATAGCTAGAGTTTTGTTTGAGTTGAACATTTTGACTTTTTGTTGTTTTCCATTTTTAGCCAATTTTTTCTAAAAAATTCAAGGTATGTCTTCCTCGGACCAATATTTAGATATGTTCGCAAGAGTTATATGCTTCGCAGGCGAAATCCCTTATGCAGGAAACCCTAATAGAATGAAAAATACAGAGAAACTCCATCCAGCTCACAAAGTCATTTCTTGCACAATTCTCACACCTTCCACCCCGAGTACATGTCTTGAACTCTCTAAATTTAAGGATGGATACCGAGAGATAATTAACAGTGTATTCTTACGTGGATGTCCATAATCTATTCTCTTTGAAGTAAAAACAATAAAAGCTACTCTTTGCGAAAGAGACTATTTTTTACACAAATCTCAACCAACCCTGAGTTTGACTTTCTCAAAAAAACTTTCATTTATCATGATCTTAATGAGATTATTGAGAAAGAAAATACATGACGTAATTCAAAGTGTAAAATAAAAAATAACTTATTGTATTTAATAGTTGTCGATACAAAGACTACATAGAATGGTATTTTTAGCGCATGGTGGTGTTCATATTTTGTCCTTTAACTATTTAACATCAACCACTACAGTTAGATAAGCGGTTGAAAAATATTTGAGACTTCCAATCAACCTTTTCAATGTATAAGTTTTTGCCTAAAAAAAATAGTTTGCCTAATTCCCAGGCTGTAATTAGTCTTTCGTCAGAATGTCCATTCAGTAGTTACAGTGCCCAAACAAAGCGTGAAGACATGATGTGCAAAAAGGACCATTCTCTGTAGAATTTGTTATTGAACCTACCATTATATTCTCTGTTCTATACATCTAAAATATCTACTATTTGGAACACGGAAAATTGATGCCAAATGTAATTATTGTATTATTCGGAACTAATGATCTCCTCCCGATGTTCACAAAGGACCATGTGAGGTAAGGCAGGTGATTTTAAACGGTCACATCTTTCACCATGAGTACTTTCTGGGCATAAACACCCTCATATATGATGATGAAAATCAATGGAACAATTCAAAAAATATGATTTTAATTGCATGAAAAAATTATATTCGTCTTAAAACTTCTACGAAAGTAGAATGGATTGAAAGTCTAGTTTTGAAGATATCAATTTTCGATGACCAAAATTATGCTGAAAACAGTTGATAGCATGAGTCAAATAACATGGGGATATGTGCAGGTTTTCAATTCCATTTTCAAAAATTGTTAATTAATATAGTATGATATGTTCAAAAGTCGAGCAAAAAATTCCACTTTTTAGAAAATAAGCCTTATATTCACATGGTCCTTTTTATTTATTCAGTACTTACGAGGCCCAATCAAAAAGTTTCTTACCAAATGCTCTCATTTTTGTTTCTAGATATTATAACCTGATTCTTTTTACTAAATATGCCTGTATGCCTGTATCATTTAATTTAAGTATGTACATATCCTGTCGAGTATTAAATGTTTACTGTTGAATAAAAAACACTCATCGGTTGTTAATGTCCGTTTGCGTGGTAATATCGAATTATTGTCATCTCTTTGGACAGAGTGAAAATATCTGCAATAAAGTTTTCAGCATCGTTCACTGATTAAGTAGCTGTCATGTAGAAAAGGCGTTTCCCGCCGGTGAACAGGGATGGATTCGTGTCGGGGTTTTCGCGCTTGGGTGCAAAAAACGTTGGGCGTAGTTTTTTCATTGCTGTGACAATATGTTAATTAAACACGATCGAATACAGAAACATTTTTATATACACAGCTCAGATCTATGGAAAACTTGATGCAGTTGACTATGTCAGGCGTTCATGTCTACCAGATATCAATTTCATATATAGATATCAAGTAACGAGAATTGATTAAAAAGCTCGTCTCTATGGTTACTGATAATGCATTTCCGATGGTAATATTTTACTTTTATTTTGGACGAGCGAAATTAAAAATAAACGTTATGCCGTTGGTAAGCTGTTTCAAGTTTACATGTATTCAATTTTGAAATAATGAAAATGTATTTTATCTCTTTTAACCGCGTTTACGTTTCTGCTCACAAGTGGCTCACGATCGGTTAGTGAGGAGAATCCGGTGAAAGGTGTCATCAAATGAGAATACGCTGAGAACGGTAAGCTAGAATTGTAGAAGGACAGTATGCCCGGTGCCAGGCAGGTAAGAGCCGCTACCCAGTATAAAAGAGTATGGACGCGATCATAAATGAAAAAAATAATGCGGCAGTTGCTGAAACATCACCGTGTTAGACTCGCTCGGCTCTGCTTGACGGTTTCATTAGATAAAGGCCCCCGATAAGGCCCGGTAGAGGTCCAAAGAAGGCCTATATGCGGAAGTAACAATAGCTACATCTTCATTAATTTTTTACTTCTTTAATTTTTATTTGATTTTTCAAAATGAATTAATGCATGCTTTTGGCCCCTTCCTGCCCAGTCAACTATTGATCGTTGGAATCTGGAAAATAATCCATGTCTTGAACTCTCTAAATTTAAGGATGGATACCGAGAGATAATTAACAGTGTATTCTTACGTGGATGTCCATAATCTATTCTCTTTGAAGTAAAGACAATAAAAGCTACTCTTTGCGAAAGAAACTATTTTTTACACAAATCTCAACCAACCCTGAGTTTGACTTTCTCAAAAAACCTTTCATTTATCATGATCTTAATGAGATTATTGAGAAAGAAAATACATGACGTAATTCAAAGTGTAAAATAAAAAATAACTTACACTTATTGTATTTAATAGTTGTCTTTCGCTCGATACAAAGACTACATAGAATGGTATTTTTAGCGCATTTTTAACTATTTAACATCAACCACTACAGTTAGATATGCGGTTGAAAAATATTTGAGACTTCCAATCAACCTTTTCAATGATAACGAAGATGAAGATGCTGAAACAGTTCATCTTGCTCCTTGCGATGATGTCAGATGGCGTTGCCATGGGGACTAAAAGCCAACAAGTCAATGAAACGTTAATCGCATCAACAAGTGATATGACGGCCCTCCCAAACGAAACATTACTTGAAACATATTCGCCATCATCATTTATTGAAGAGGACAACTCAAACGACAGCAAATCCAATACTACTGATCATGAATACAATCTGACTGAGAACTTAAATGCGTCTACCCCTAACGCAGTGAAAGTCCTCTCATGGACAATATATCTTTGGAAATATGGTGGACCAATTCTGGTAGTATTTGGAATTCTATGTAACATTTTGTCAATAATTGTTTTCTGTGAGAAGAGCATGCGTAGTTCTCCCACTGGCCTCGCTCTTATGGTGTTAGCAGTAACGGACTCGTTTAACCTTCTTAACACCGGACTTGGTCTCAGTTTGACTATCGGCTTTGGCTTGGAAAGATCACTATTAGTAGATTTAGGTTACTGGCAGTGTAAGATCGGCATGATCATAACGTACGTTATGACTGATTTCTCCATATGGATCGTCGGGGTGATTTCAATCGAACGTTGCGTCGCAGTAAGCTTACCCCAAAAAGCAAGGTATCTTTGCACAAAGAAGAATATAATAGGAGCATTGTGTTTAAGCTTCTTGGTTCTCCTCGCATGGAATCTACAGCTTGGTTGGATTGTTGAGTACAAAGAAGATAGCGACATTTTCACTCTCTGTGCATGGAAGCCAGAATTCTTGCATTATACGAACACGTATTTTCTATGGCAGGACTTACTAATGCTGAGCTTCATACCATTGAGCGTTGTCATTATCTGCAATGTCGTTATCATCAGAGCTGTTTTCAAACAACACAGGAAGCGAACGGCCATGATGAAAGCAGGGACGCTGATGGCAGCCCAAAAGAAGAACCTGAACTCGATGGCACTGATGCTAATAGCAGTGAGTGTTGTACTTTGCGCATGTACGATGCCGTTCACAATCTTCAATGTTTGGGTAGAATCGATGGAAAAAACAACCGAAAACCTAGAGTTTGTAGAAAGCTCATATAATTGTTTTCTATGGATGGTGTACATAAATTACGCCATTAATTTCTGGCTGTATGTATTTGCCGGAAAGAAATTCAGGAGAAGCCTCCTCAAAATGTGTTATTGTAAGTGTCTTAAAACACTGAATATTTTCAATAATGAAGTATCTCCTGGAACCGTTGATACATCTCTACATAATGAATGATAAAGTTGGTTTTGTAACTCTTAAAGTTTCTTACCCAGGTATCGTTGTCCGTTATCTGTATTGTCTGGAGTAATGTGATATAAAAAAGAAGTTGCTTTCAGAAACTTAGCTTTTCATAAAGTTCAAGAAAACATTTAAATACAATATTGGATTATATGATTTGAGAGTCTTGTAAAATGCAGATATTGATACATTGTTGAAATTGTATTATAAGTTATTGAATGATATAGAGTGCAATATAGGGTGTATTGTGCTCGCGAAATTCTGTATCGACACAAGACGAAGTCGAGACAATCGGGACAATCTCAGTAGCAATATAGATTGGTACAGCACAAGAACTGACAATTCAGAAGGCTTCATTTTCACACCGGAATAGCCGGACTTTACCGTTGTCACAAATGGCGGACATAACCGTCGCTTCAATTAGATTTTCATGAGCTGTATGAGTAATAGAGCACCTAGACTAACAACAATCAATCAAAGTGTTTATACCAAATACTTTGTTATCGAAACAAAGTCTTTAATTTAAACGATCAAAATGAGATAAGGGACAACGGACACTGTATTAGCATATGGAGTTGTCTTTGTAAATTATTTCAAATTCAGATTCCGTTGTCATTGACGATATTGAAGACGCTATATTGTGGCGATTCACGACCCAACTTGACCGAAATTGGGATTTCATATGATACATCATCACAAGAGCTTAATACATGCACAGAATTAGTGACGATAAAATTCCATAATCGATTAAAGAGTTGAAGCGACGGTTCTGTCCGCCATTTGTGACAACGGAATCTGACTTAACCGTTGTCAGGCTATTCCGATGTGATTTTAAAGATCATACAGGGTGACAAAAACTGGAACCCACTTAAGTCTTAATTACTTCGTCAGTTATGCATATTGAGTTTGGTTATGTGGTACATGTAACTGAATGTATGACAATATGTCAAAGTTTGAGCATTCTAAGGGCTCAATTAGTCTCCAAATGAGGCACGTTTAGGAAATGTGCTCCATATGTGCACCACAACGCTGGATGCAGAGCTGGATTCTTCTTGCAAAATTGTCAATGACCCGACTGCATCCATCTCTTTCTATCTCTCTAATTAGTCTTCCAATGTTGAGTTTGATGTCATCAATGGTCAGTGGTCTATCTGTGTACACATTATCCGTGAGATACCCCCACATATAAACATCTGGGGGTTCAAATCAGGGGAGTGGGGCCCCAGATGTGGCGGGTACAGCGACTGATTAATCGATCACCAAAGTGAGCCTGAAGCCATCGAATGGACTCAGGTGTGGGATGTCATATGATGTGGTGTGGATTCTCTTATTATTCCAAGCTCTTGGCTTCTCCGTCGGATAAATTCCTTAGGACTCCTTCCCACAGATACGCCCACTCTGTCAATATTATCTTGAGTTTTGACAGACCTCTGTCTTCTCGAATAGGTTGGTTTACCATCACTTTTCTTCTTTGTTGGTTTTACAGTTCCTTCTGAATCAAACTTCTGTACAAGCCTAAAGATTTGTGACTTGCAAGGGACTCTTCGTGTCCTGTGATCTCTCAGTTTGTGTCTCTTTATAGGATTTTGTGTCAATATACTTTCTCACAACACAAGTCTTTTCTTTTGTCGCCCATGGCATGATTAATATCTCAGCTACAGTACTCATTATGGTGTCATTTTGTCATGCATTCAGTCTAGTTTCTAACCTGAAATATGAAGAATGTAGTTATAATGACATGGGATCCAGTTTTTGTCACCCTGTAAAATACATGTAGTATTAATATAAAAAATATATTGTCGTGCTGATTCTAGGTATGTACGTAACGCTTTAAACGAAATGAGTATCTGAGAATTCTATATTGTTTGTAACATATTTAAGTTCAAATACAATTTAAATAAAATATATCAAAGATGCTTGCAAAAGTTATTTGGACCCATTCATCCCTAAATTGAGTTACACGAATACTACAATCATACATAACAAGGCACAGGGTGAACGATATCGTACCTAAAACATAGTGTGGGCGTGTTGACTCAGAAAGCAAGATTGTCGACGAAAAGTGAATCTTTTCGAGAAATTCTTACCATGTAATAATTGTAAAAAATGAAGTAATTTCGTTAAGTAGTTTTCCTAGAATCGTGATGACAAGATTTATCTAAAAACTTCCAATGCAAAGGCCACAAGACGAATGGAAGTTGGCCGCCAAAAGGTTATCAGCTCAAGAACTACTTACCATAAAACATTTAAAAGGAATTCCATTACGTGGTTCTCTCTTGGAATCGCAATGACAAGATACAAATATACGTTTTCGTTTTCTACCCCTGCACATGGCTATGTTCCACGATCCCGTAAAAGAAATATTAATTTGTCAAATTAAAAAAAATAAACTGAGAGGGAATCCCCGCTTTTGTACGTCATCAAAAGTTCAGTAGTAGCCTACAGTACAAAACAAAGTATTAGCATTACGAGGCTTCTCACCTCAAAACAGATTATCAAATAAAATTGAGAATTCTCCATTGAACCTTTGATCGAGCCTTCTTTCTCAGAAATGCTTCGACTCTTGTTTCAGGAATTGTGTTAAGCTCCCATCTAAGTCTTGCTAAAGGGGCTTTAATTATACTAGAAATTACCCTCGCTGCATAAGTGGACTAACGAATTCCCTGGCTCAGGTGTTTCGTTTCTGAAGGCACTTAGCTATGAATCTAAAGAAGGTGAAAGGTTATACGAGGGAATTAACGATGTGACTTCGAGGCTTATCCTTGATAATTGGAGATAAAAGTGCAAAAAGTGCAGTGTTTAGTGCCAATGATCACCGTTGTAAAAGGGTAGGAGGTCCTTTCAAATTATGGTCCTACTCTCCATTGATTTATATGGTGACCTAAATACAACTCGTTCCCTCATTATCTTATACGCAATCAGGGCCAGTAAGAGCCGTTAAGAAAGGGGACCATAATCCCTGGGGACCATCATTTCTTTCACACCGGTATGATCCGCGACCCGTGAAATCGCGAGCAAGTTCTCGATGAACGCAGTTCTTTGTCACCTGAGAAAATGGATCAAAGGGTACAAGTGCACATTATTGTTCTTCGATACTTAAACATTACTTTCAAAATAGGTATATTTAATATCAGTACAATCTATGTTTCCTTTTCGGTGAAATGGTAGAAACGGGTGTCAGCACGCACGTTTGCATTTTATTATACATTGTCCTATATAACTTTTGTTTGCGTTAAAACATAAAGACAAAAAGTATACCGTCCCGAAATGGATAATTTACGTCCCGTCCCGAAATATTTTTGTCCCGTGACATTCCTACTCGTATTAAACATTGGGTCTATCTAGGCTATATTGATAAGTTACTGCACAATTATATCTATTCTGCTGGCAATACACAATTAGGTGTTCAAGCGGCCGCGATGAAAGCAAGGAAGAGGATCCGATGTAAGCATACGCATTAAGCAAGCCCCGATGTTTTCGCGAGCAGATTTCACGACGACCCGATTCTGTTGCGAGTCTTCATGATTATCCATTGAAATCAAGAGCGTCAGAGAGCAATTTTGAAATGCCAAGGCAATGCTCATGTATGAGTAATGGGAAATTGCATACCCTTCTCTTGGAAGGCTATGGGTTATATCAAACTGTGGTTTACATAATATAGTTTATTAGAGCAATTTATATTGCAATTTGCTGTTACTAAGTATTTTAGGAAGAATTAACGAATTCACCAGACTGGGTCCAATAGTGCAATGGGAGATTCTTACCTAGTATAATCAGTTGTCGTAGAATTCGATAACATTAGGGCTTGTTCATATTTTCAGCGGGAATTCTAACTCTTAATATCAGTACAATCTATGTTTCCTTTTCGGTGACATGGAAGAAACGGGTGTCAACACGCACGTTTGCATTTTATTATACATTGTCCTATATAACTTTTGTCTGCGTTAAAACATAGACAAAAAGTATTCCGTCCCGAAATGGATAATTTACGTCCCGTCCCGAAATATTTTTGTCCCGTGACATCCCTACTCGTATTAAACATTGGGTCCATCTAGGCTATATTGATAAGTTACTGCACAATTATATCTATTCTGCTGGCAATACACAATTAGGTGTTCAAGCGGCCGCGATGAAAGCAAGGAAGAGGATCCGATGTAAGCATACGCATTAAGCAAGCCCCGATGTTTTCGCGAGCAGATTTCACGACGACCCGATTCTGTTGCGAGTCTTCATGATTATCCATTGAAATCAAGAGCGTCAGAGAGCAATTTTGAAATGCCAAGGCAATGCTCATGTATGAGTAATGGGAAATTGCATACCCTTCTCTTGGAAGGCTATGGGTTATATCAAACTGTGGTTTACATAATATAGTTTATAAGAGCAATTTATATTGCAATTTGCTGTTACTAAGTATTTTAGGAAGAATTAACGAATTCACCAGACTGGGTCCAATAGTGCAATGGGAGATTCTTACCTAGTATAATCAGTTGTCGTAGAATTCGATAACATTAGGGCTTGTTCATATTTTCAGCGGGAATTCTAACTCTTAATATCAGTACAATCTATGTTTCCTTTTCGGTGACATGGAAGAAACGGGTGTCAACACGCACGTTTGCATTTTATTATACATTGTCCTATATAACTTTTGTCTGCGTTAAAACATAAAGACAAAAAGTATTCCGTCCCGAAATGGATAATTTACGTCCCGTCCCGAAATATTTTTGTCCCGTGACATCCCTACTCGTATTAAACATTGGGTCCATCTAGGCTATATTGATAAGTTACTGCACAATTATATCTATTCTGCTGGCAATACACAATTAGGTGTTCAAGCGGCCGCGATGAAAGCAAGGAAGAGGATCCGATGTAAGCATACGCATTAAGCAAGCCCCGATGTTTTCGCGAGCAGATTTCACGACGACCCGATTCTGTTGCGAGTCTTCATGATTATCCATTGAAATCAAGAGCGTCAGAGAGCAATTTTGAAATGCCAAGGCAATGCTCATGTATGAGTAATGGGAAATTGCATACCCTTCTCTTGGAAGGCTATGGGTTATATCAAACTGTGGTTTACATAATATAGTTTATTAGAGCAATTTATATTGCAATTTGCTGTTACTAAGTATTTTAGGAAGAATTAACGAATTCACCAGACTGGGTCCAATAGTGCAATGGGAGATTCTTACCTAGTATAATCAGTTGTCGTAGAATTCGATAACATTAGGGCTTGTTCATATTTTCAGCGGGAATTCTAACTCTTTATGTTAGAAGCTGTTCTTTAAGAAATGTGAAGAATTGAAATATAAAATTGATGTTCTGTGAAACGTTGCAATGTCATCGAGAACTTGCTCGCGATTTTGAGACTTACATGACTGATGCCTTGGTCACATTTGCTCTGATTTTCACTACGGCGCCCAGCCGATTGAGTATTTTGATCAAAAGTGACTACAATATTGAACAAAACATTCAATCAGCCGGGCGCCGGCCGATGGATCGGGCCATATGCTTGGTCTATTCTTGCCCGTGAATGGTTGTGAAAGTAACGAAACCAGTAAATGTTTTGGTATGGATTTCTGTAAGTCCTTCATTTTGGTCATTGTAGTCGAGTCCTACCTGTAGGCTTATTACAGAACACACATATATGAGCAAGTATTTTTAAATAACATATCTACAGACCTTTTAACAAAAAAAAACACAGAAGAAATGCATTTCTATATAAGAAAATATCATGGACGGATTTATTCGGCTAAAGCGCCACCTATACTATATCTACAAAGTATAAATATAATACTGAATATATAGCAACTTCATACTGTCAAAGATAAGCTTCCTAGTGTACCTCTCTCTCTCTCTCAATACATTGTAATATCTAAATTTGCCCTTATTATTAAGAAAATAATTTTAGATCTTTAACAAATCCCTATTATACAGTTTAAGATGCTATTTTACAGCTCTTGATATAATTACATGTAAGTATCCCAAGACATTTCTCTTTAAATACAATTTTGGATTCAAATTTACCCCTATCAATACAATTTACTAGGATCCATAGATGTGCACTTTTCATTATAATTTGGGATATACTGAAGTGTATATACAGTATATTATATCTGAGTACATCTGACCTATAACCTATTGACCACTTTTAAATATAGTATGAAATGTGAATATTATGTCTCAATAACATTTTACACTAACAATATTACCTCGTGATTTCTTGTTCTTTTTGTATTACATTTTCCGAACAAAGGCTCGAGAATCGAGAAATTTTATTTTTTCAGTCCAATAACAACAAAAAATTTGGATCACAGAAATAAACATATTCTTCTGTTACTCGTAAATAGTAAACAAGTGATGTGAAACCTGAATAAAAATATAACTCATTTTTTAGGACTTAATGTACAGCAAAGCTTATCGCTATGTATCTATATCAAGTTATTTACAATTTAGGGTGCATTTTAAGAATTGCACAAACCACTAACTACAACACAGTTAACTGAGTTTTAATAGTTTTCATGTATAATGTAAGTGTCTTTATACATGTAGCTTGTTCTTAAGTTCAAAACAAGCAGTTTGGTTAGATTCTGCATGACCTTTAAGTTTTTTGTTATGAAACTCATCTTGAAATGAATAACTTTTTAGCAATTGCTTTTATCAATATTTCATCTAGATTTTTTTTTATTTCCAACTTCTTCAAATTCTAAAATTGGAATAATTTAAATGAAATGTCACTTGTTAACAATTCTTTTGGCACTTAGGTAAAGCACATTTTACATCGAAAAAAGCACATTTTTGGTTTCACTAGCATGAATATAATCACAGTGGGTTATTTTGGCCATTTCAGGGCATAAAGATTTCAAACTTTCACAACTTCTTAAAACTCTCACATCAACAATTGATGAACCTAAACAAACATTTTGACACTTTGGATTACTTTTTACCTAGATTTGGTTTGACCGTTGCAAATTGTTTTTTTGTTTTAATTCAATCAAAATATTACTTAATATGAGTGGCAGATCATATAAGGTGAGAGCCA
Organism: Owenia fusiformis; assembly: GCA_903813345.2. Classification (NCBI taxonomy): domain Eukaryota; kingdom Metazoa; phylum Annelida; class Polychaeta; order Sabellida; family Oweniidae; genus Owenia; species Owenia fusiformis. The sequence goes on from CAIIXF020000009.1 coordinate 3,006,358, forward strand.
TCTATTGATTATCTTCAAATTCCCAAATTTTACACCTTCATATCCCACTGTAATAACACACAATTCAGCTTTACATACAATTTTTTATAGTTGAGGAATAATATGCAGGCCCATAGCCAGGGGGGTTCGATGGAACCCCCCCCCCTTGCCAAAAATTCTTTCAAAATCATGCAGTTTTTCACCATTCTGAGCACATTTTAAGTGATTTTGGCCATTTTTGGACCAAGATTGTCAAAAGTGAACCCCCCTGGAATTTTCCAAAAAGTGAACCAACCCCCCCTTGGCAAATCCTGGCTACGGGCCTGAGATGTGTCTCTCATGTGTAAAACAAAAGCAGATTATGCCAAAATCAAAACCATCCTGTGAATATAAATAATTACTGATACAAATATTTAGAAATTAAATATTTCTGAGGAAACTGGAGTGAAACCTTTGGTCTTTTTCCATGGAAAATGTGTGTTCCATGGAAATGTACAACAATCTTGGTACACAATAATATATATTCAATTCAACTGTGTATACAATATAAATGTCCATAATTTAATTTAAGATGAGAGATCAGCAAGATGGCTGAATCTCTTGTTAAGACATTTTATTTTGCTTTTATGCTTTTATAAGTGATACAGCCATTTTCTGTACTTTTGAATAGAATTCAATAAACTTAAAAACATTTGATTGTTCGCGTTGTGAAACACGCATTTGAATAAGTATAACTAACAGTCAATTTCTATAGACATTATATGAAGATTTGTTCTAGTCAATATAAACTATAATGATTAACTAATTTTTAAAGTCTAGCTATTGTTGAGTGTCTACATTGACGGGAGATGGTGACCTTGCTGGTGGTTGGGTCAGATCCTCAGGGGTCCCAGGGTGGTCAGGGGCAGGTCGATCATCCCCAGGGGGCGGACTGTCTCTAGTACTCCCAGGTCTAGCAGACTGGGGCCGAGATGTAACCCGAGCGGAGCCAGGACGCCCAGCTGGTTGACGTGCTGATCCAGGACGGGGAGAGGCAGGAGGGCGAACTGATTGTGAACGTGGTGGACTGCGACTCTGACGCCCACGTACTTGTGGTTCACCACCCTACAAGTAAATAACTCACATTATGAGGAGCTTGTCTGCAAACTCAATGGAGAAGTAATCCTGCTTGTTCAAAATTATTCTTACAAATGTTGCTTTGTCTGAATGTTGAATTTTTTGAGACATCCATGTTAAATCCATGTTTTTGATTTTGCAATACTCAAACTTATCACAAAATATCTTCAAATTGAAGAATTTATTTTGATTCTGAATTAAATTATTACAATTCAGAATAAAAAGAGAAAAGTCTTGAATTGTATGATAAATAACCAATGATCTCCCCAGCATAAAAGCATCTGGGTGTTGTACCATGTTAAAATGTGACGTGTCATGTCACTATGTTGATGCTCAAATTGCACCCTGTTGAAATATGACGTGTTATGTCACTATTTTAATGATATGTTAGTTCCATGTTGATAATTTGACATGTCGTGTCACTATGTTAATGACTTTGCATAATGTTGATAATTTGACATGTCATGTCACTATGTTAATGGCTTTGCATAATGTTGATAATTTGACATGTCGTGTCACTATGTTAATGACTTTGCATAATGTTGATAATTTGACATGTCATGTCACTATGTTAATGACTTTGCATAATGTTGATAATTTGACATGTCATGTCACTATGTTAATGACTTTGCATAATGTTGAAAATTTGACATGTCATGTCACTGTGTTAATGACTTTGCATAATGTTGAAAATTTGACATGTCATGTCACTATGTTAATGACTTTGCATAATGTTGATAATTTGACATGTCATGTCACTATGTTAATGACTTTGCATAATGTTGATAATCTGACATGTCGTGTCACTATGTTAATGACTTTGCATAATGTTGATAATTTGACATGTCATTATGCTAATGACTTTGCATTATGTTGATAATTTGACATGTCGTGTCATTATGCTAATGACTTTGCATAATGTTGATAATTTGACATGTTGTGTCACTATGTTAATGACTTTGCATAATGTTGATAATTTGACATGTCATGTCACTATGTTAATGGCTTTGCATAATGTTGATAATTTGACATGTCGTGTCACTATGTTAATGACTTTGCATAATGTTGATAATTTGACATGTCATGTCACTATGTTAATGACTTTGCATAATGTTGATTATTTGACATGTCATGTCACTATGTTAATGACTTTGCATAATGTTGAAAATTTGACATGTCATGTCACTGTGTAAATGACTTTGCATAATGTTGAAAATTTGACATGTCATGTCACTATGTTAATGACTTTGCATAATGTTGAAAATCTGACATGTCATATCATTATGCTAATGACTTTGCATAATGTTGATAATTTGACATGTCGTGTCACTATGTTAATGACTTTGTATAATGTTGATAATTTGCCATGTCATGTCATTATGCTAATGACTTTGCATAATGTTGATAATTTGACATGTCATGTCACTATGTTAATGACTTTGCATAATGTTGAAAATCTGACATGTCATATCATTATGCTAATGACTTTGCATAATGTTGATAATTTGACATGTCGTGTCACTATGTTAATGACTTTGTATAATGTTGATAATTTGCCATGTCATGTCATTATGCTAATGACTTTGCATAATGTTGATAATTTGACATGTCGTGTCACTATGTTAATGACTTTGTATAATGTTGATAATTTGCCATGTCATGTCATTATGCTAATGACTTTGCATAATGTTGATAATTTGCCATGTCATGTCATTATGCTTATGACTTTGCATCATGTTGAAAATTTTACATGTCATGTCATTATGCTAATGATCTGTTTGATATGATCACACATCTTAATTAAATAGGCCAAATCAGGATTTTTAACTCTGTTGATAAAAAAAACTTGGGGAGATCACTGCTAACATATTTTAACTTACGGGTGCCGTGTGAACTGTAGGTAGACGGGCGCTAATTCTGCCTTTGTATATATGTCCATCTACCCCCTGGAGATCCAGCTCCTGTTTATATGGGGGTGTGTATGCAGGGGCAGCTGGGGCTACTACTTCCTCCTCAAAGAATCCACCTACGCTTGGTTGTACCTTATTGGTACGCCTATTTGGGTAAGTAAGAGTATGTGCCCCACCACAGGCTCTTTTAGTCGCATATACATCCACAACCTCGTTTGGACCACTCAAACTGGAAATATACATAAAACAGATATATCAGTTTGTAAAGTTTGAATTGATGGGCAAATAAAATTTGAAAATGAGTGTCTATTTTAAGAGTTATTTCAAAACAAATTTGCGCATAGCGTTTTCAATTCATTAACACTATAATTACATCGATGTAATATTACATTTCAATTAACATTTATTCCAATTTTGATCACACCAGATTCTTAGACTATGTTAATTCATAGTTTATCAAATATTCATACTTAGAGGTTGTATCTATGGGCTTACAAAACATTTCATATGAATTTCTACTATAACTTCAAATGAAAACGGGACCCAAAATTGTACCCCATTGTATCATATTGCATATAATGGAAAAAAGCCTTGCATCAAGTCTGCATTCCCCGACCTTAATCTTTACTTTCCCATATATGGTATTGACCATATATGCAGATTTCAAAGCAACAGGAAAGAAATGACACTTGATGCAATACTAAAGATGCAAATTGCAACATTCCATTTTGCAGGCCCATAGCCAGGATTTGCCAAGGGGGTTCACTATTCAAAACATTCCAAGGGTGTTCACTTGGTGTAGAATTTTTGGCCCTGGCTACAGGCCTGATTTTGCTTAGTTTAATTCTCTTCACTTTCTGCCTTTCTACATTTCATTATCTACTATATTTTTTATAAAACAATATGTTTTTACTATGTTCTTTAATCAAATCCTAGGAGTTCAAACACCTTTGAATGAGGAATACAACCAAAATGAAATACTTCTTAATAGGACAAAGGATGTTCCACCTTTTTATTATACTTATATATTACATTCTATTGTAAGTTCACTAAGTTATGATTAAATATGACATTATACTAAGAGCCCTTAGCTAGAACTCACGCAGGGTGTCTCACAAAATGTACGAAATATGCCCTTTGCTTGTGTCTAGCCTCTTGTCTCTGTTGAACGGCTCGTTCAAAATGTATAGGGTTCTTATTTTGCATGCTAAATAGATAGAAATAATAGATATGAAAAAGAAGCTAAAGAAAGGAGGATTAATTGCTTGAAGATACTCTACTTTCCTGTGACATGTCATTTTTGGAAATTGTAAAAATTGTATGATCTTACAGATTCCATGTGAATCCCATTTAAGCAGGACACTTTAAGTTTGACATTGCAGACTAAAAATTTGGAATGAATAAATACTCCAAAAGTGCACTTTACCCAAGGAATGGCTTTATCTATTTAAAAGAATGATTATCACTCTCCAAATATAAAATGTCAGATGAAAGGAGTGTGTCCTCTTCAAACCATACAAATGTAGTCAAAAGAATAATAAAAACAAAGAACATCAAGCAGCTAGAGATGCAGTTTTACGGGGCATTCAAGAAGTACTGATAAAATGTGTTTGCCCAATACCCACTAACACATAATTGATGATTTTCAAAACTTGTATTACATTACTGAACAAGGAGCAGCTCAAAAATGAGTCAGAAATATGTAGCCCCCAAAAGATTAATTACAGCCGTTTTAGCAGTACTTTTTGAACATCCCGTAGATGTACTTAAATAAATGGGGAAATAGGAGAACATGTCTGTGCCATAGCGGCTAAACAGAAAATAAACTTGTGAAGTATTTAAGGGTGAAATTTAGAAGAAAGAATTTAGGAAAGTCAACAGCTTATATATCAAAGGTTTAGGCTTTGTATGTCTTATATGCATGTAAGAAGGGCTGATACGTATCTTGATGTTGACTCCATTTATGGTGATTGAAACGATGGGATAAAAAGGTTTGGTGATTCTATGTTGTCTAATGTTGTGCTTAACAATATTCTGTTCAAAGGGCTTAAATGCTTTATATAATCAGATGTTTTTAACCAAGGAGGTTCACAGTTGACATATTTGGCCCAAAATCACTTGAAGTGCTCAGAATGGTGAAAACTGCATGTTTTTAAAAGAGTTTTTGGCCAAGAGAGGGTTTGCAACAATTTCCTTGCTGTACATACAGACATGTTAGTTTGAGATATATTTGATTCTATACATTCAATGCCACATGTCTTATTTGAAAACCAGGGGCTGCACAAAATTGCGAATTTGAAAATTTTGTTAAGGGCCAAATAAAAATTCAATGAGACCCGATAGTTGTAAATATGGAAAAATCAGAATATTTGGATATTTGCATGCAGTTAATATTGAAAAAATCACCTAATACAGTTGTGAATTTCCAGTTTTTGAAGTTCCAACATGCAAATGAACCCGCTTTACCCACATTAAAAATAACTGAAATCATGCTTTGTTTTTGGGGCATGATTTCTTCACTTTTTATGCAATATATCATACCTCTTATATGGTGGATTAACATACATAGTACCACTGAAAAGTTTAGAAATTACACAATAAAGTGAAAACAATTTCAATAAAAAGTTTCAACAATTTTCTGAAGGATATTTTCCTATTACGATATGTTTACACAATAAAACCATCAGCTGGGCGGCCAAACCAAAATATGACGTCACGATTATCACTACGCGCCGGTGATTAAAAAATCACGGCATATGTCCAGAATCCCCACCTCCCGAATAGATTTTCTAATCCTGCAAAAACTACTGAATATTTACACTTTATACTTGGCAGAGACATAAAGTATAGTTTCTTTTTACGATTTAAATAGGTTTCGATCGCGCGACTTCTATATAAGTAGGGTAATTGCAACTTTCATTGCGAGAATTTTGAAGACCCCTTGAAACAATCGAATAAAAACCACTAGTTCGGTTCTAGTTTGGCAGTTTGAAATGTTGTTTTCAACTTGAACATGTATTTCACGGTGTAATTTTATAAGTTATGACGCGAGTGGTCTATGTCCCTTCATATAAGTGTGTCTGGGTCTCTACTAGACAGGTTCGCTGGACATTTAGTTGAAGTGAGTTGTCCTTATCGGGGCTGACTCGATTTGGAATCAGCTGAATGGCGATTTTCCTTCTGACATTCGATGAGTTTAGTGAGCTATGCAACCGACTTGTTCTTGGTAAATCGCCTTACCAACGAGATAAAAGAGAGTCTGTGCCATATAGGTACTGCACATACCTTAAAACTGCATAACACGCGCGATTATTTGTATTTAATCGGCTACCGTCTCCTGATGTCTATTCTAGAGTGAGCAACTACATACTTCATTCCACAGGAATGTTGGGCAATGATACCGGTCACTGAGTACAGTGACCCAAAAGGCAAATTATAACATACCGATTACTAGTAGTACCCGGTTACCATCGAAAATATAAATTCTATTGGTAAATGTAACTAAATCAGAAAACTCAGAAAAATATAGAGTAATAACTTTAATTATGATTTTCAACTGAATTTAGCTATTGAAATTGGAATCAATGCTGGGACATAAATAAGGAATGGCAGACCTAGTGTTAAATAGCCATTGCAAGAGGTTACATTTCTTCATTTATCACTGGAGGGGCTTGACTTGAGGCAACCATTGTTAACGTATACATAAAAATATTGATCCAATCACTCCACTGTAGGCCTACTATTTAATTGGTTGCTAATGGTAAAAAATAGCAGCTTGAGAATAAAAAGTCTCATCGCAAAAATAAAGAGCAAAATCTAGAAATACTGACAATTCATTTTATTTCCACAAACCTTATATTAGTAACAGTCTGACAGTTACATATAAAACTATACACATGCGCCTTATAAAGGTTTACCTATTTTGAGAAAATATCAGATAGGTTGAATATGGTGTCCCATCGATTTGAGAATAAAATATAAAATTTAGTATAGAATTTATGCCTGGACTTGAATAAAAGGAGACGTCGCGGTTTAGAGAACAGTCTCCTGGGCTTATAATTTTTTATGAAAAATATAGAAATATCAACCAAATTAAATCATGAATATTCAAAAGAAGACACTTAATTCTGCAAGATATAAAAACATCACAATTGTTCGAAGCAGGGGTAACATGCATTAAACCGATTCAATAAAATACAAGTCTAGATTTAGAGAAAGAAGTTCATCAGTTTACTGCACTCATAATTTTTTTATGAAATATCACCCAAATTAAATTAAAATGACTATTCAAAAGAAGACATTGAAATCTAGCCTAAATAATGTAAAAAAAATTGTCAAAAGCAGGGGTAACACTTGAGTGATGAACTTCGTTCTCCAAATCGAGAATAGTCATTTGTTGAAAAATTACAGATGTTATAATTATTTTAAATATCATCAATAATTCACTTTATTTTCATATTCAATACAATTTATATAATATTGCATGTGTTCAATATAGCAGAACTTAATTGATACCTTCTAAACCATACTATAACTGATTTACTATGGGGAATTCATCTTAGGTGATTTTAAAGTGTGCCCTAATTTCCCTAAAATGGCGGCCATTTTTCAAAATTTTTTTCAAAATGGCCGCCTTCTACCAAAAGTGTCATAGGACAGTGTGCCATGCTTATAGTATTCACATACCAAATATGAACAAAATCGCTCCACTACTTTTCGAGTTATAGTAAAATACATTTTTCAAAATTTTTGTCAAAATGGCCACCTTCTACCAAAAGTGTCATAGGACAGTGTGCCATGCTTATAGTATTCACATACCAAATATGAACAAAATCGCTCCACTATTATTTGAGTTACAGCAAAAATCGTAAAATGATGAGTAAAGGCTGCCATTCTTCAAGATGGCTACCATGTGCTTCTTTCATATCTACATTTGTAGCATTATTAAAGGGGCAATAAGGACTGTAGAGAAAAAAGGAAAGTTTTTTCATTTTTTCTGAGCTATCAAGGCAACATTTGGTTTAACATCTTCTTTGACATACCTATTTTCTTAAAACGTATGGATAAATTATCAATTTCAGCATTAAGAAGTGTAAATTCAGTTCAAAGCTTCAAAAAGGGGACTTCCACTTTTATATTTTTAAGATCCACCCTGTTTCAAGAGGAATATGAGCTAAAATAATGTTTATCTAGGGGATTTCTTTGTAGATAATAAAAATAGATGTTAGTTTTGATGAAATATCCAAACTTAAATATATTTTGACACTGGTCCATGATCGTTGAATGACCCCTCTGCACTAATTATTGCGCGGCCATTTTGAAAATCGGCTTTTGAGCAGAACTTCTTCTCCCATAGGGTATATGTGTACAAAATATGAACAAAATCGGGCCAACGGTATTTGAGTTATTGCCCGGATGGACGGACGGACGGACGGAGGCGTTCCCTATATCCCTCCGAACTTCGTTCGATGGGATAATAAATATCTCTCTAAAGGAGCATAGCACCAGTAGATTTTTATTAAGTTCTATCCTTCAGAGTTCCAAAAGTTAGTCAGCTATAGACTTTAAAGTTATACATCAAAGTTGTACAAATTCAAATTGAATACCATGAGTGGAAGACATTTTGATGACAAGATTTATTTAAAAATTGAGGCCATGTGAAATAACTGATAGGTTGTTTTCTTGGTATTTTAATGACAAGTCGAGAAATATGTGGCATCCATCCACCAGGTTGCATGCTGATTAGCAGAAAATGAAAATAGACATGTAAAAATTACATTTAACATTTTTTCAAGAATCATAATTTCATAATTCCAGCCACATATTTCCAACCCTTTTTGTCAACACAGCCCTTGTGGGGGGGTCATGCCAAAAAAACACAGATTCAATGGATAGACAACCCAAATTTTAGATAAGCAGAAATAATCATTAATTTGGTTAAAATGAAAAACTAAGATTTTTAAAACTATTTACCAATGTACAGGGTGTCCTGAAAGTATGGGACCCCCTAGGCAGACATATACCAATGCCTTCACAGTATGTGTCATATATCATTTTGAAGGTTATTCAGAATTACATTGACTTGCCCAGTGTCATGATTCAACTCTCAAATAGTGTTTGGCCAATGCCTTCACAGTATGTGTCATATATCATTTTGAAGGTTATCCAGAATTACATTGACTTGCCCAGTGTCATGATTCAACTCTCAAATAGTGTTTGGCCAAGGTGAGGGAAGATACTCCGTGGAAACTCTTCTTTGTTCTCTGTTTTAAGAGGATTTAAAATGCAACATGGCCAAGGAAAGACACACTTAATACTAATTTAGTGTAAAACAGAACTTCAACTGTACCCAACAAAAACTAAATTTTGAAATGTCTGTAACCTTTTTCCAATTTGGGAATTGAAACACGATACTTGGCAAATCAAATAACTTTGGATAAGCTTTAACACATGCTATGAGGGCATTGGTATATTCTGCCTATGTGGTTCCCATACTTTCCAGCAAATAGTATTTTCCAGTATATTTCCAATATTAGTATTTTCCAATATATCCTTACAGGCCCGTAGCCAGGATTTGCCAAGGGGGGGGGGGGGGGGGGGGGGGGGGGGGGGGGGGGTTCAGTTTTCAAAAATTTCCAGGGGGGTTCACATTTGACAATTTGAGAAGTGCTCAAAATGGTGAAAAACTGCATGATTTTGAAAGAATTTTTGGCCAGGGGGGTTCCCCCGAACCCTGCGAACCCCCCTGGCTACGAGCCTGCCCTATATAATTTTGAATAATAAATCATTACCTCAAAGAGTTGAAAGACAGGAGAATCAAATTGTTCCGGCTAACTGACTCTCTTTATAGTTCAATTTTCATGCCATTATCAAAATTGTGTTATCATTCATTGTTATCATTTTGAGTATATCGTTTTTGGTATCTCGTTAACACTGCACAGTCTCACTTTGTTTTCACCTTATCAATACTCTACTGTTATGGGCATGGTCTGTTCTCCATGTTGTTTCATCAGGAAAGTTGATTTAACTGTCACATTAATAGGTGATGGTGAATGGTGTAACGTTACACTTTCATTTTTGTTGATTGTTTCATAAAGTTGTAAATCTAAGCTTGATATTGTTGATGTAAGTATCCAGTAACCTTTGAAGCCAGTCATTTTTGCACCTATGGCAGGGAACATCTTGAGCCAACACAAAAAATCTGAAAAATTAGAAAAATACATGAATATTGATGTTATATTATAAGAAACTTGATAGGAAAAAAGATCATGTTTTCTGAAATCAATTTGAAAATATATCAATGGACTAGTTGTTAGAAATAATCTTGATTTACACCATTAAATATTCAAAATTCAGTCAATGTGATATCATATTTGAAATCTACATATTTCTAGTAAATAGTAACTTATTCTACAAATATGGTTTCAAAAATGGTTTATAAACTCTGAAAATTAATTTTCTTTGAACTGTTGAAAATGTTACTTCTAGGTTGGACAGATTCCTTTTAGACCTGTAGATCACATGTTATAAAACCATAAAAAGTGAAATATCTTTTCTTGTATTGGACAGATAACATTTTCTTTCACAGGACATACTTTAGGGTAATATGAATATTGATCCACTAAAACCATGGGCTTTTAAGAGAAGGGCATGCAACTCTGTGTTATAAACATGAGAACTTCAAAATGAGCAGTGCCATGCTTCCCTTTTTGATAATATTTCAAAGAGCTTTAAATAAATAGATAAATGTATATGTTTTAGTATTATCTTGAAGAAAAATTAATTTTGAATATGTTTAAAGCAAAAAACATGATTAATCTCATTTAAACGTAAACAAACAAAAAAACAGATAAGAAAGAGGTATCAAAATGTTCTCTTCAAATGTTGCACTGTGTGTAATAATTCAAGAAGACATTCGATCCAATAAAAAAATAATTTATGGGAGAATGTTCACTTTCATTATTGCCATAATTGTGGTGAATTCCATTTTATATTAATCATCAACCTGTATGCAGATGAGATAATCATGTTTTTATTTTTGAGTTAAATCATACATGAAAAGTACAAAATAAGATTTTTCTGGAATTGGTACAGGAAGCATTTTTCTCCAATTTTTAAAACCCAAGGCAATACTTATGTCATGTATGAATGAAATATGGGAAGTCGCATACCCTTCTGTTGAAAGCCCATGACTAAAACTGATGAAAATTCAAGTTTAAGGGGATTTGTACTATAGCTGCCTTGTTATCTGACCTGAAATAGCTCGCCTGATGTCTATTTTCAAGTTATTTCAAAAATATTTAAACACATAATCATCACTTTAGATTTAAAGAGAGAATCAGATCTAGCTGGCAAGCTTAACATATAAGCTTTTAAAGTATTTTTTGGCTCATATCAGTCCTTGTCAAGTCTATATTTTCCTCAAAATAATATTTTATTCCAGGAAAATGAAAATTTTTACAATGATGTGTAGATTGGTAGGTCAATTGTACACGTTGCTTGCAATTCTACACCCATTATACTCTGATTCTGCCTTTAAATAAAGCTTAGGTCTAAGATGTAATTTTATGCATATAAAATACAATCAACATATTCAATATCCAGTCATATAATTGTCTAGGACTTTATTACCTAGCATGACAAAATATTTAGAATGTTAAAGGCCCCATGTAAAGTTTGAAAATATGTTTTTTTCATTGATTTACTATTTTTCATGACTTAAAACATTATTTACATTATTACATGGAAAAAAACTTTTCGTTTCAAATTTCCATTTTCAAATATTCCACTATCTGACTATATATTGCAAAACACATTGTCTTTTTAACACCATAGCGAAGATTGCACAGAGGACATACAATATGAATACTAATAATAAAATGTCATATTAAGTGTGCCAAGACAATCAATGATGTCCAATTATTATTGCTCATATAATATCTCGCATACCATGGATATATCTTGAGAATAACACATGGGTATATTACTGCCAACATATTGAAATAATCCACAGAACAATCAACTTTCAAAATTAGACATAATCTATTCCTCAGCTAGCGAGGGGAAATGGGAATCCCATTGAGTCACTCAAGCGCCCACATGCCCTTGAACTAGGCAGCCAATCAGGTTCATGATAAAAAAAATTCAACAACCCATCAGATAACAGGTGGATTTTCCGGTATATTCTAACTTCAGATTAAATTAATTTCTCCGAAAATAATTAGATCGGTCAGTACAATCGCAAAATTAACACTGAAAGCTGGGAATTGGGGACTTTTTCATTGGTAAAATATGAAGTATATATACAAGTAAATATGTGGTAAATCTCGATATTGCAAAAAGGTCAAGAGGGGCCATGGTAAAGTCTCCTTAAACTTTCAAAATAATCTAATGTTGATTTCCTTACTGTACTAGGAAAAGAAGCAAATATTATGTTTTAAATATTTCTGTAGCATTGGTTTCTACAAGAAATATAATTTTAAAATGCATTTTCTCTGAAACATTTTCATGCATTTATAGTTCTTTTCTTGCTTATTTGTCAATTTTTCTTAATTTTCTGACAAATGAAACGTGGACATGAGGATGAATTCTATGCATTGGTGTAAATGATCAAGATAAAAGTTAAGATCTAAAATTTAGTTTTAAATAAATTCACAATTTTTGAAAAACCTGAACTTCAAGAAACACTTTTTGAAATCAAAACCAAAAGTTTCATATATCTCATTTTGACAACTTTTGGTGAGACTACAAAATAAGGCAAAGTGTTTTAAACTTCATATGGGGCCTTTAAAAAGATGAAATTGAAGGTTTATCAATATCAAACAGTCTGTTTAAAATTTTAGATGATATACCAACTTCATTTAGTTACATGAAAACAAATAGTTTACCTAGTGTTCTCCATGAGAGGCTTTCATTTTGATCATAATTTCTCTTTTAGGTTGAGTCAACTGGTCAAGGCATTGTTGTTGGTCCCCTATTCTACTTTTGCAACAAGGCATTTCCTGAAAAAGTTATATATTTTTATTATTTTGTAAATCATGTTATTCAGGATATTCTTTGATTTTGAAGAATATCATTTTTATCTACGAGGTGATCTACATGAGAGAGCGAAGCGAACCAGATATCAATATCACTGAGTAGATAAAAATGATATTCTGAAAAAATTATAAATGAAAACAACAGGCAAAACTAATGGAAAAATCATGAATTTAACAATGGAAAAGTTGAAAAGTCCCTAAAAACAACAGGCGATTTGGGTGATAACAACCCAGTGATATCAATATCACTGAGTAGATAAAAATGGTATTCTGAAAAAATTATAAATGAAAACAACAGGCAAAATTAATGGAAAAATCATGAATTTAACAATGGAAAAGATGAAAATACCCTAAAAACAACAGGCGATTTGGGTGATAACAACCTGTGAAAATCTCCCGTTGCCTTCTGCATTTCGTATTTACAGAATTTCCTCAACCAATAGAAATCTTGCCTGAGTTAAGGTCTCGGGAAGTTATCAGAAATTTCCACCAAACAGGAAATGAAAAAAACATGTGGATTTTAGAATTTTTATAACAGAGTTCTGCTTTAACTTTCAATCATACTCCTGTATATTATTTACATGACCGGGATCACAATGGTCATGGTCAAAATTGACCACCAGTCAGGAAAGGTCACTGAACAGAAAATTCAAAATATTGTGTTCATTGACCTTTCGGAAATGCTAACTTTTAACTTTTTTCCGTCAGATTTTCAGAGAGCTGGAAAAGTTATTTCGGCATGGTAAAGGTCATTTTGACAATGACCATTGTGATCTTGGCCATGTAAATGTTATATGGGAGTAGTAGACTGAAGATCAAAGCAGAACTCTGTTATTTTACTTCAAAAAACTCTAAAATCCACATGGTTTTTCATTTCCTGTTTGGTGTATTTCTGATCATAGTCTAACTACCCCGAGACCTTATGTGACCATAATATAATTAATTAATGTTCGCTCAACACTCGGTCCAGAAATATTCCAAACTTTTTGATATGGAACTACCTTGACTTTGTCGCAAACAAACAAACACTGTTACTGTTCAGCATTAATTTCTTGAATTTGCATAACACATGTAAGGTTACACCTATACTCACATAGCAAGCAAATTTAGTCTTGGGAAGTCACAAATATGACTGAGGCATTGCCGCACAGAGAGGGAGGATGACATTGAAACCCACAAAGTAAAACTGGTAGGCAGTAGGCACAATGAATCAGAGGCAGAATCAGGGAGTTCTGGAAATGCAAGAAGAAATAGCTATATATATAAATAGTTTTGCGCATGCGCAATATGACCCAAAATACGGTCCCTAATTTTGAAACGACATGGGTCATTTGGAGGCTCTGACATCGAGCTGAACTCCAAGACATGATGCTATTTACATCAAATATACAATATTTATTATCACATCAATATGTGATTAAATTTCTAGAATCCTATGTGCAATAAAAGACACTGAAATTTGATGATTGCCTCCTGAACTAAAAGAATTTCAAAAATCAAAAATTACACCATCATATTTCAAATTGTGTGTTTTCAAACTACGTTTTCTAACAGAAATACTACACTTACTTAAAAGCCGTGAATTCCATCGTAATCCCCTGGAATCTCTGAATCCAGTAAACATGATCGATTGATCTAAATATCCATGAATCTACTCTAAATCCGTTCAAATAGGCTGAGCCAGTTCAATTTGTTTTCAGCGCCATCGATACTTTAAAATTACCAACGAAAGGGAAAGACCCCTTGAAATCAACTAAAAAATGATGAAACAGTTAGCGATTATTGTTTTGTTTGACATTCTCTCTTGATCTTAAGTACAGTAATGCCAAGTTGGTGCTAAAACCCATCCACAAACAATTTATGAAAGACCGATGTTGTTGTTTTGTGGCTGAAATGCAAAATTTAAAAAACAGGTCACGTGACTTTGGCATTTCAGCAATTTGGCGGATTCAAGAGTAGAAACCGCTCCAGATGATGGCTTCAAATTGGTATAAGAACTTCGAATTGATGCACAGTACGGCTGACTTCTACGTATTTAGATCATATGCATACGTTGAATTCAAGAATTAGTTGCTAAAAGGCTAAAAATACTGAAAACTTCGAGTCGAAAGACGACCCTCTTCAAAACCCAGGGCTTCACCATTTTGGGTAATTTTGACACGACAAGATGACTGGACCGTAATTGATACAAGTCTCCTGACAAAAGTATTTATCCAGATATTTTTATATTTACACATCATATGTATTTTAGACTACATTTTATTTTGCAATAGATTTTTAACCACAGATCTCTAAGAAAAAAATTTGCCCAAAACATTCTGAACTAATGTTCCCTCAGATTTTTTTTTTGTCATCTTGCTGATTTTCTGATCACATATTTTTTTCGACGTGAAAAAATCAATTCCCAACAAAAACTTAATGCGGGGATTGGGGACTACACGTCAATTTTATCATCTATTGGTTATTTTGTATCGGCTAACTACGGATTTCATCCGAGATTGAGTGTTTACAACTGCAGGGGACCATGTCAAAATCGATCCCTGAGAATTAACATTTTTTTCTGAAAATCAATTACTGCTGACTTAATGGCTGATAACTCAAGAAATATATAAGAATGGGCAATAAAACGTTCAAATCACGTCCGCGAGTAAAGTGGGGTGCTTTTTCTACTAAAATCACATAAATAACTAATCTCAGAAAAAAATGCCCAAAACATGTATACGACCCCAATTTTCCAAATTATCGAAACCTAGTTTCAAAACTTTTCTCTTTGAGGTCTTCTTTCTCACCCACCATACCTTATTTAGCTTGTTATTTGTGAAATATAGTTACATCCCGATATCTCCAAACGTTTCCCTAAATATCAGCCAAAACCATTACGATTATCAATATTTAATATCAATTTATGCACAGGTGTCATTTCACATGATTTTTCGAGGCGGGACTATATTCTGTAGAAAAGCACGATTTTCGCGTAGTTTTCACGTTAATGCCGAATCACCGCGACAATTGATTTCTGGGTTTGGCTGCCCAGCTGCATGTTTGTTGCATATTACAGTACATACAGGGTGATCACTAAATTCTGGGAATTTATCTGTCATTTCATTATTTTTTAACCAATTTACTTGAAATTTTCAAGGTAAATGGGGAATGTAATTTTGGGTTGGATAAAACAGTCTCATAGTCATCTGATGTCACAATGGATAATTTTTGTTACTATAGCAACATGACGAATGGCGTAGCGGGTCAAGTAAAATAAAAATGAATTCAAATTTTGCTTGATCCAAAACTATGGTTAATAAATACCTATTTGGTGGACATATTTCTGTGATTTTTTTTATTTTTCAAATACTTCTAACTTTAGTTTCTAAAGTAACATCTTTATTGTTATATAAGAGTGTACTTTGCTCTATTTCGTACCATTCATCAGCATCTCAAAGTCACAATCATGACCAAAAATAGCAGGGAGTTATCTTCCATTATGACTATGCTCCTTCCCATCACTCAAGCTCCCCATACTACTCTTGAAGAATTAGGGTTCACACAAGTTATTACTGCCCCATATTCACCAGTCAATATTCACTAGATGAAGCACTATTAGGCTTCACTACATTTTGGGTGCTAAGGCATTATATGAGAGGTCATAAGTTTGATTCCGATAAGGAACTGATTTCAACGGCTTGAGCAAATCTTCAAGGGATACAAAGGGAGGACTGGAACACATCTTTATGGACTAAGTTTGTCAACAACGCATGTGCACCCAGGCTAATGGAAACAATCATAAATGAAATGATCCTCTCAGCAATGAAGAATACTTCTGAATAAATGACTTGAAGAGTAATGTTCTGCCTCCAGTACAAGTAGTTTGAAGCAACCATCTAGGCAAGATGAATATGTTTTGGTAGGAAATTTTCAAATTAACATCAGTCAAAATTTGCTGACCCGCGAACCACTTTTACTTTTTTTGTAATTACAATAAAATAAATTGTAGATGTGATATGTCTATGAAACATTGCTTGTCAATTCAGAATTATACAATGTACACTTGCTGAAAATTTCAACTCAAATGGTTGAAAAATCTTGAAATGGCAGACCAATTCCCAGAACTTAATGATCACCCTGTATTACAGTCGATTTTCCTAAAAGTATAAATAGAGATTAATTGTTAAAATAAAGATTTGTTTCCTATCTAAACAAGCAATATAAATGTACTTCTTCGAAAGTATAATAGTGTAAACAAGAGTTAAACAAACAAAGCACAAATAGCAACCAATCAAAAAAAGAAAAATACCTCCTTCCATGCTGCCTTATTTGGTCAAGCTCAAAGGTTGTATAGGGTCGCGTGGAACGAGTTGCTGGGAGACCGTTTTGTGCGGGAAGGGACGATGTTGGCTGGTTGGGCATCATCTCAACTTTTCTATCACAGGATATGCAGTTGAATTTCTGCACTAATTGTCTGAAATAAGAATATTAAAATTCATTTGAAATACATATTTTATGATTCTTAAATATGTTAAGTTAAATTCGTTAAAGTTAAGTTAAATGATCTATCCAGATATCAACTCATATTTATGTGAAGCATAACTCAGATCTAAGAAAAATTCTTGGATACTTTTAAAATAATCTAAGACTAAAATGTTATATAGTAGTCTAATATACAGTTACAGAGTTAAATTCAACTCAAATGGATTTTTCTGCAGTTCCTCAATTGATTTTATTTTTTCAAAGGAACTGTTAAGAATAAAGAAATAGCAAAGGACGATTCTCGGTTTGGAGAACGAAGTTCATCAATCTAAATGAGCATTATCCCTGCTTCGGACAAATTTGATTTTTTTTACATAATATAGATTTGAATGTCTTCTTTTGAATAGTCATAATTTAATTTGGGTAATATTTCTAGATTTTTCGCCAAAAAAATATTAGCGCAGTACACTGATGAACTTTTTCCCCCAAATAGAGACTTGTATTTTATCGAATCGGTCTAATTGAACGTTATCCCTGCTTCAGACCAATTTGTTACTTTTACATCTTATAGATTTAAATGTCCTCTTTTGAATATTCATAGTTTAATTTGGGTAATATTTCTATATTTTTCATAAAAAACTAGATAACGGCAACTCCGCGGAGTAGCAAATCCCAACGAACAAAATATCAATTAGCGAATTCCAATCAATTATACTCATTACTTTGGTTAAAATTGAAAAAATTAGATTTTAGAATTGCGAATTCCTGCAAAGCAGCCATTTTGAATTTTCTGAGATACAAATCTGAAAAATAATACCATAATTGTGATCTACTCCAAAATTCCTTCAATTTGAGTATAATATAGCCATACTTTGAAGGGATCAAAAAATTATTGCGAAATCGTACATTAGACGGCCATTTTGAATTTTACGAGGCTAGAATCAGAAAAAATATACAATATTTGCAACCTACTCTTAATTGCCTTTCATTTTAGTATAATAAAGCTATACTTTAGAAAGATCTAAAAATTAGCCAAAATTTCTGTTTTCCTGTCCCCCCCATACACGGCCCCTGGGGGTCAGGATGAAAAACACGGAATATATGTGAAATAGATAAATGTTGTGAATATACTTCCAAAATTTCAAACAATAATATTAATTACTTTGGTTCAGAATGAATAATTTATGATTTTTGCAAAAAGTCCCCTCATTTTTAAAGCGGCGGCCATCTTGAAAATTTTTTTTTTGCGTAAAACTATTCACCAATATACATCTTTCCACTAAATATGAAGAAAATCTGTGTACTAGTATTTGAGTTATCTTCCGGACAGACGGACGGACTGACTGACGGACTGACTGACGGACGGACAGACGGACGGACGGAGGGCTTCACTATATCCCTACCGAACTTCGTTCGTTGGGATAATTATTAGCCCAGGAGACTTTTCTCCAAACCGAGAATCGTCCTTTGTGACTTTTGTCATTGTATTTCATTTTGTTTGCCAGAAAATCTGACTTTATTTGTGTTTAATTTATTTCACAGATAAACATTCAGAAATGTTATCTTAGGGCATACTGTATAGTATATCAAAATACTTTTACACAATGATTAATATTCAAACTTACTTTCTCAACCCGGCTGCCTCATCCTCAGCATCTGACCAAGTAGAATGTTGCTTTATCTTGCCTGCAAGGGCCTTTAGTCTACTTTCAAGCCATTCACGTAGTGGATCAAGCTCAAGTCTGTCTAATTTACCATCTAAGTCATTCTGCAGCTGGCCAAGTGCTTCCTTCCAACCCTCCTAAATACAACAATTAAAAAAACTAAATAAAATTAAATAAAAATATTTTATGACTTTTGAATCATTGATTATGTAATCGTCATGTGAATAATATTTGAGATTGAGATTGTATCCTGTATCATAAACTGTTCAACCTCTGTTATGGAATTAAAAGATAAAAGTAGTAGATCATTTTTCCTAAAGAATGCCAAAAACTTATCTCAAATATACCAACTGTGACTTTTGTGATATCAAAATTTATTGTTTACTCAATTTCATTCACTGGATCATGGAAAAACTGCTACATGCACTTACGTTTCCATTTAATTTCTCGAGTATTTCGTTGATCATTCTGTTAATATCGTTACATGTGCTGTCAAATGTGTTCCTGTTGACCTTGTTGTCTAGATGTTTCTTATCTGCTTTCTAAAACATAAAATGTTGAATTTATTCACTAAGAGGGTGATAAAATGACACAGTGTTCTCTTATTGTATATTAAATTATTTGTGGTATGAAATGAATTGTAATAATCATTTGGAAATTTTGTGAATAATTTGTTCTAATTTTCGGGAAATTCCTGAACTTTTCAAACCTAGAGTGCAAGAGGAATATAATTTATGAAAGGTAATCCCAAAGTCAGAATGAAATATTTGTTTTATTATTCACTCTCATGTTTCTCATTTATCTGGCAAAAGTGAGATGGGATATTAAAAAACAAAGTTTAAGAAATGTTCACTCTTTAAAAAGTACAGTCATACTCCACACACTCCACATTATTCATTGATAATCAATTTTAAGGTGATTGACAAGCTATTCTTACACACAAACTTTAAGAGTAAAAAAACTGATCATCTGCGAACTATATAACAAAATAAACTCACTGGTTCTACTTCTTGCTGTACAAACTCCTTATCTGCCTTGACCTCATCCAGTCGTGACGTTGTGCTGTATAAGTTCTGTATGTCCTTTCTCCTGTTATCATTCTCTTCAGTTAGGTTCTGTGTGATCTGGTTCAATTTCTCTATCTCTGCTTGTAGGTTGAGTATCGCTTCCTGGGCCCTTGATATTGCATCACTGTCCTATAAGTGAAAGTTAAGATTTGATTGATTACAGTTTGAATGGATAGTATTAAATTGTGACGAATTATGATTTTTCTGTCATAACAACATACTAGTAAGATGAAGTCAGTTGTGGAGTGAACATTTTAAGTATATATTTTTGTAACAAGTTTTTAAAATGTCAGAGGAACTTGAACATATATTATGTCTTATAGTGATTATTCTCAATTTCCATTGTTTTTTGCCTTGAGTAGACAAACACACATTAGTAATATTATCGGTAAAGAAGAAATAGAACACAATCAAAGACATGTTAAAATTGTGGTGGAAAGCTTAAGAAATTACAGATTGGAAAAGCTTAGAAATGACTACATTATGATGTTTCATTATATCAGGATGGTGAAATAGTTAAGAAGAAGAAACATAGGTAATGTTCAAAAGATTTCTTCAAATTCATAACCACCTTGAAATATGGACTGAAACAAAGAACTGACCGCTTCACTAGTTTGTACACCAGAATTCTGTGCCAGTTCTATGGTTTGTTTCAAGCGGTCGACAATCTCTTGGAAGTCCTTCTCTAGCTGTTCTGTCTTGTGTCTCATTTTAGACATCTGTCGATTAGTCTCCTGACCGAAATTCTTGAATTTAGTATTGAGATTTTTATGATCCTCAATCTCACGATTTAAAGTGTTTTCGACTTTCTGTTGACGTTCATTTATTTTTTCAAACTGACGTCGGAATTCATCATCATTGTTTCCACCTTGACGAGAAACCAAAGATGGGGCTTCTTCTTGGGTAAAAGCACTATCTTCTCTTGAAGGCATATCGGGAGTTTTACTTTTGTTTCCAGGAGTTGGTGTCCGCATAGCATCATCAGAGTCATCATTCATGAAGCTCCAGTTTTCAGGTTCAATATCATGGACACTTGCCATTAAAGACATCTGTTGAAACTGGTCCTCAAGTTCTGCTAACCTTTCAGCAAGTTCAGCGATCTTGGTGGAGTATTGATCTTGATTATTAGATTCATCCTTATTATTAGTTAGATGTTTCAGTAGTTCATGAAGCTGGTTTTGAAGATTTTTGACGGTTTCTTTTAGTTCTTCAAGATCGGCAAAAGCTTGATCAATGCCGTTAAGCTGATGAAAGAATAAGCACAGTATAAAGCAAAGCAGAAAAGATATAGTATTATTGGGTTAGGAGTTATCTCAAACAGATCACAGTGAATTCTTCCAGCACATGTTCTCAATGTTGCTTGTTATTGCCACTAAGTTAATTATATGTACATGTACATGTAGAACTAAGAGTGAAACATGAAGCCTTATGAAGTCAATGTGTGGGATTTAATACAGCAAGACAATGGTGCACCCCTCACCCCCACAAAAAAGCGATTTTGTAAAATTTGTTAAAAACCCTTTACAAATTATATAGTTTGAGATGCTTAGAATGCACCATATACAATCTAAATTTGAAATAAATATTCAACCCATGTCATACTGAGATTTTTTCAACCAGGAGTCCGTATTTGTAGAGTTCATAGTGAAAAAATGAAAGTTTAAGGAATTGCAAAGCAGGTAAAAGCAGTAAAGTAAAATGCTGTAATATGTTATTGTGCAAATAAGCAATAAAAATGAAGAAATTTGATACAGGTAAAGAAAGTAGAATAGTATGAAGGATAAAAGCTTGATGCAAAAGTAGATACTGTAAACCTCCTTAAGTGAAACACCTTTGGCTATTCTTCCCTCAAAACAGTGCTCCTTTTGGATGTGTCCAAAGATTCACAGAGGTTTATTTATGCGTTACATTTTATTGGGCAGCAGACCTTTAAAGTGTTCCATGGAGGTGTTTTACAGAGGTGTTCCAGTTAACGGGTTTTACTGTATATTCACTGTATCATCAGATCAACTGTGGCAATTTTGAAAACTCACCTTTTCTCTTGCTTTGTTCAGTTTGTCAAGTTCATCTTTGAATTGTTTCAGTTGGTTCAGCAGGTCATCTGGGAGACCTAATAATTCATGAAACATATTTATAGCTGCAGTATACAGGATGAGTTGTCTAGGGAATGAGTTTGTTTGGAGTATGAATTGTGAAAGGAATGAAATTCAAGAAAGTTCAATTGTCAAGGGAATGAGTTGTTCAGGAAATTAGTTGAGTTATTAGGGGGGTGACTTGTTATGGGGATAAATATCAAGGGAGTGAGTTGTCCAGGGAATGAGTTTTGAAGGAAATTAGTTGAATTGTTAAGGGGTGGCTTATTAACAGGATGGGTTTAAAGGTAGAGAGTTGTCCAGGGAATGACTTGTGTAGGAAATTAGTTGAACGATTTAGGGATGACTCGTTAAGAGGATGAATTTCAAGGAAGTCGGTCATCCAAAGAATAAGTTGTTCAGGGAGTTTTAGAATGGTTTAGGGAATGTTTTATTCGGAAGATGAATATCAATTGAGTGATTTGTTTACTTAAATCATTTATCATTATTTTTTTCTTTACATTATTTTAATTATGACTTCACTTACTTAGGGATTTCATGGCTTCGTTTAACTCTTCTCTGTCAAGTTTGTTTTTCAGTTGGTCCTGAAAGAAAAGGAACATGATAAATGAACATGATTAATAATTGCTTAACTCTTGGTCATAGACACCATATCAATTGAAAATGAAAATGGTGTCAATAACAAATAAATAAATGATTCGATCGCACCACAAACTTAATACATCAATTGCAATGCAATGATCTAAACATGTATTCATGTGTTTCATTAAGCTACAGCATTACACACATCTCGAATATAAAGTCCTACTTATAACTAATATACCTCAATATTATCCACTCTTTCCTCCAATATGTCGTGTTTATCTGTCAGTTTGCCAATTTTCTCAAGGATTTTAGCGAGTTCTTCTGATGGTCCGACACTTTGTGCAGATAGTGGTCGAGCTGACACTGGACGAGATACCTGGAAAAATAGTATGTAAATGTATTTTCTTTTTGTGAAGGGATTATGAACATGAATATACAGTAAATATCCCTTCTTATCTTGTTAGTATTTTTTGTTTTTTATGTGTTTACACACATACAAATATTAAATCTGCTACCCTTTTGCTCATTGCTCAATATAGACTGATATGGATCATGGATCCCTTTTTATGTCATATAGCAAAGAATATTAACAGTTTCCAATCCCAAGGGCATACTAAGCCAATAGTATTAATTTGTAACAACATTATTTTGTGATAATCAATAAATATTATTCTTTCTGAGTTGTAACTTGTCATGACGCCATGCAGCTATTGTATGCTAAGCTATTATGTCATATAGAGCCATGCATCCAATTGCAAAGTATAATATTATACAAACGCCAACATTGGGACGTTTTCAAAAATAGACCTACACATAGGACTGACTTTCAAAAATGGGCACATTATATTTTTTCAATAATTAAAGGCCAATCAAATTTCTGCCTTCCAATATATAATGCTTTGGGACGATATCTTAATATTTTAGCCACTTTAAAAATAAAACTTGATGTATGGATTTGCGTCATTATCAGTCAAACTGATGTCATATTTGGAATCTACATGTAAAACTAAATCAAGAAAATGTGGTTTTGAAAAGAGTTTATCAACTTTGAAAATTTAATTTTCTTTGAAAATTTGACTTCTAGATTGGGGAGATTCCCCATAGACCCCATGTTGTAAAACCACAAAAAGTGAAATATCTTTTCTTGTGTTAGGCAGATAATATTTTCTTTTACTGGACATGTTTTCATTTGTATAACTATCACATACATAATGGTAATATGAAAAGTGAACCTCTAAAACTGATGAATATTCAAGTTGAAGGGAATTTTGTAATACCCTGCCATGTTATTTCCCCCGAATCAGCCACCTGGTGGCGAAACTGGTAACTACCTACTCGCATCTGAGTAATTGCCAAGTGATTTCATAATATTTTACTTTGTGCTTTCTCGTATTCTTTGTGCTTCATCAAATTGACACAGGCGTAGCCAGGGGGGGGGGTGCGATGGGTGAAGAAAGAATTTTGAAGGAAGTTGCATCAATTTTTGTAAAATTCAAGATAAATCTTTTTTTGCTTGTATAATTATGTCATATTTTTGGGGGATCGCACCCCCCTGACTGAAAGCTGGCTACGCCCCTGAATTGATATACTCAAAGTTGAGGGTCTGCATCATAGAGCGCTATTATTTCACACATTTATGTAATAAATATCAATACAAGAAACATTTATCCTAGCATTGTTATTACACATATGGAGTGGAATCAGAGACCATTGATATATCAACAGAGTGTCAACAATGAATACGATTTTAGCATTAGTTAAATTGGAAATAAGTATATTACTTTTGGTCTTATTCGATTGGTATCTGTAAATTATCCTTGATGTGGAACACTGGTACATGTACCATTGAGAAATATTATATACAAGTACTAATAGAGGCTATGGGTTTGTTACAAGACTTGTAAAGGGATTGCTAAAGAAACAAGATACCCTTCAGGTATGAGGTTCAATAAGCTAATAAGCTACAAGCTGCTGGCAGATCTTGAGACAGTTAGATATCTTATATAATCATGTAGAGGCAATGTCAAGTACAAGTATATATCTTATACAATGATGTTTACATGCATATTAAGTATTTTAGGGTTCTCTGGTACATGTCAGGAAATATTAACCTACTTTTTTGACACCCCCAAGTTTTCCCTGGAAGTGAAATCAATGATAAGACATGTATTTTATAATTATTTTAAAATAAAAAAAATAAAATATTTAATTGCTTTTTATTCCTGTGTAACAAATATCAAGTTTCATGTAACCATATCAACACTAAAAAGTAAAGCTAACAAATTGCTGTCATAGCAACAAAAGGTTTATGAGCATATTGAACTTGACAATGTAAGAACCTATAAGCACGCTATCGATATTATCTCTGAGCAACCTTGAGAAAAGCCAATAAGAATCATTTATTTATTCATTGATGCTCAGTCTGGCCCTTAATTGATGAGTATAGTAGTGATTTATAGTGTGCATCAGGCAATAGGGTGCAAATAATAATAAAAACAAGAGATCTACTTATTTAGAATCTTAAGAATTGAAATCGATATGTGCCGCAAAACTATTATCTGCATAGTCGTGTATGTGAAAAAGTATGAGAAATCATGGTATGTAAAACCTGACTTTGCATAATCTGTAAGAATAGTGGATGAAATAGATATACTGTGAAATAAATGTAAATGCATATGTTTCATTTTCGAACCGATAGTCCACAACTAATTCATGACTTAAAGGTGTATTGAATGCTCTCATTGATCAAGTATATAAAATAAATATAAAGAAAAGAAATTGAACTCATTGATTATTTATTTTAATCAATCTTGAACATCAATTATACATAAGGATTACATTATAACCTTTAATTGGTTCTATTTAACTTGTGGTGGGATCTTACAGTGATTGTATGAACATATCATATAACTTGGAAATGCGCAATGATTTTGTTGAGCATTTTGTTCATATTAATCAAGTTTGTTTTCATCATTTAGATCATAATTTATAATTTTAATCAGATTTATGAATCTTTCTCCAAAAAATCCAAGCCTTCGCAATGAATCCTTAATTTACAGATGATACCTCAAATTCTCAGTTAGGTAAAAATGAATAAGTTAGGTGCAAATTGATTTTGAACCAAGTGTGTAACTGGATTTTGAACCAAATGCAAATGGATTGTGAACGAAGTGCAAATGGATTTACATTTAACCATGCAGCTCAACTGATGCAGGTGCAAGTGATTTTCAGCACCCAGATGGTTCAATACTTATTGTATTGATTAAATTGTCAGCTAGACAGAATGAGATTATTACTATTGTAACGTTACTATTGTTTTCTACTTACTGTTTTTACAACTTCAGTTTGTTGTGCCATTTCTATGACAACACGATCTTTGGGGGCAAGATCGGTACGTAGACCCTTCAAAGCATCTTCCAGACCAGGCCAAGTGACATAATTTTCAAACTCTTTGGGATCGGGAAATAAGGAGAATTTATCATTCAGTTGATTCTGTAAACATAAAATTAAAAGTATAATATATTATTATTAAGAAAATACATGGCTTATTTCTGTTATTTCTGCTTAAGACTGTTCAATTCTTGATTATTTGGCATATTAAGACATAAACAATCATATTTTGAAGGATATGCTTCATACAAGTTCTTGATACATTTCAGGTCACCAATCTGTAAATTGGTATATAGGTTGGTCATAAGATACCTACTGTGTCACATATAAATGCCAAAATGCATTTGTGTTCACATGGCAATGAAAGAAAATAAACACATATATTTCTTTCTGAACACAATACAGCAGTAACAAAGATTAGCATATAAAAAACATTTGCTCTGTAAGCTAATGATGAATGGCTATAAGCATGTGAGTGGTAATCCATCGATAATTCACGTTACAAGCTATTAAGTGAGGCAGATTTATACATAATACTTGTGGTATAAAATGCACTTACTGTTAAATCTTCTAGTTCTTTGAGTTTTTTATTCAATTTTTCTTCCAATTCGTCAAGATTCAACTGCAAACAAAACAAGATATATGATAGAACATGTAGGGACAGGACAAAGATTTGTTCACAATATTTATGTCACCACCCCAAGCGGTGACATATTGTTATTGTCTCAATAACTTTTCGTGAATGTCAGTCAGTCAGTTGATGTTCAACGTCATTGGTCAGCATCATTAACTGTCTTTGTCTGCAACAATGGTATCTGTAACAAATGACAGGTGGTGACATGCATATTATTGCCTTGCCTTTGCTCTCCATCATTCCAATTAAAATCATGAATCTAAGATTTTTGATTTTTTCTTGAAAGTTTAACAAAATATGACACTGGGTACTACTTCTATATATCTACACCCTCTCTACCCCATCCAATTTTTTTAATCAGATTAATCAAAATTTTAATCAAATTCTTCAGTGTACTAGGGTTGTCTCATACCAATACCAAATTTATGAAGGGCGGGACCTGCAACTTTTATATCATATGTGCTTTAATTAATGGCCATTAATACATGTACAGGTCAGAATCAGGCACCTTGACTGCAGACCATATATCAAACAATAATTTTCATTTTTTATTCTTTGACATATACATGAATCATATATTCATTGTTAGCGTTATTAGTTTGCGTGATTAATTTGATATATATTCCATATCATTTCCGTTCTCCAATTACTAATTCTGAAGTTTAAAAATTGACTCCGTTGCACAAAGCAATGATTTCATATAGAAAAGATGAACATTGTTACCCGCTAAGTGGAATTGACAATAAAGACACTAGTTCATAACCATAAATCACTTTTCCTATAAGTTGAAAGGAATTGCACACAATTCATCTGATATGATATCATATTATATTAATATTATGGTTATCAGCTGTGTACCTATTCATATATAGATCCCCTATACATTGAGAGTATTTAGAACGTTTCTAAAGCAATTTATGTATAAAACATATTGAACAGAATAAACAGGATTCAAGATTGTTTCAAACCAATGGACACGTACTCACTACATAAAGTAGAACCTGTATATCTGAGCACCTGGCTAATCCGAACCTCCCAATCTGAACACTATTTTTTCAGTCTCATTTTATCTCCCATTGAAATGTGAACCTCTCATTGGCTCTCAATTTGAACAGTGAAAAGTCATATTTGAAAAATAAACCCGTCTAGTCTGAACACTTTTCATAAATGTTCACATGTTTCATGCAAAATTGCTCAAATATTGTTATGATATCAAAACTTAAGCTATGTGATCAAATGAACTATAAATATGTACTGAGAATGTGTTCACATTTCTTCAGAATCTGGAATCTCACGATTGCAAAAACCTCAAAATGTGAACACCTCCTAATCTGTGCACTTTAAGCCTGTCCCAATGGCGTTTGGATTAGACAGGTTTTACTGTATATTTACTTTTCAAATAATAACATTTTGGCATCTGTTTGTATGTCGACACCAGAAATGTTGACATGTTGTATTTTCATGGATGGTTGGTGTTTGGCATCTGTAACAGAATTTGGCATCTGTAACACTATTTAGCTGTAACAAATGGCAGGTAGTTACAATTTGCATATTAATGCCATATGTTTTCTTACAAAATACTCACATTTCCTAGTCTATTTTTCAGGTCTTTATTTTCATCTTTCAATTTTTCCATTTCTTTCATCATATCATCCATCATCTGCATAAGCTGAAATTCATAAAATAAAAATTAAACATAAATTCAAACAAAATTGTGGGCATTATTATATTGAATCATCTCAGATGTAATTGAGCATTACACATCATGTATTTATAGGATATCCTATGATTTTGAGGAATATAATTTTTATCTACGAGGTGATATTGATATCTGCACGAGAGAGCAAAGGGAACGAGTGCATATATCAATATCACCGTATATATACGTTTAGCACACTAAATGTAGGATAATATTTGATATTTTAGGAATACTATAACACTCTACTTGGATTACATTTGAAGATTTCAACAAATGCATAGGTTGTTTGACATTTACAGATGGTGATGGTCACATTGGTTGTTTGACATTTAAATATGATGGCAATCACATTGGTTGGATGACATATATACAGTAGAAACTGCAAAGTCAGTGAATCACCTCTGTAAGTGAATCACCTCACGAGTAGACTAGATTTTTAAAAGTCCTGCGACCCATTGACTCCATGTTAATGAACCTGTAAGTGGAACACTAAGTGGAAGACTTTTTCAGCATCAAAAGGGCATCTGACTTACACATGAATTGTGAAAATCCAATTGGTTGTGTGACATTTAGATATGGTGACAATCTCATTGGTTGCTTGATATTTAAATATAGTGACGAGTGCGCTGGTTGTTTGACATTTACATATGATGAAGATCATATTGGTTGTTTGACATTTACAGAGAGCAATCAATTTATAATTGTTTGGCATTCATACATAGTGAAAATTGTATTGATTGTTTGACATTAAAGATGGTAACAATCCCATTTGTTGTTTTATAGTGTTTGTTTTTTATTGCTGGAAATCAGGTTATAGAGAGTATGTATTTATTCATTAATACTAACATTTATATATTTCCAGGAAAGTGCAAATGTCTGGTTTTTGTATCTAATTTTAGCTTGGTCGCTAGGTGTCAAGCCCTACAAAACTGATTTATTTCAGTATCAAATATTTAGGAATTGAAATGTTTGAACAAATCTTGACCGACTAGCTATCAAACAGAAGCAAACAATAAGTATTCATTGGTTACCATGTAATGTTGATTGTTTACACGTTAAACAAATAGCCATTTCACTGTATAAATATTATCTTGAACTTGGTCCTCTAGTGAAAATCAGTAGTAGTAGACTCTAGTCAAGCGTCAACAAATAAATTAAATTAAATTGAATACTTTTGAACTTGGAAATCAAAAATCAATAAACCATTTCTGTAATGTATTTCTATAGAATCGGTTTTCTCATATATATTCATTTAATGATTGACAAAGCTTGGGAATATGTTTTGATCTTTTAACTATAAATCAATATTATATTCATATTTTGATTGATTACATGCCTATTAACTAATGAATTTAATCAGAACTATTTTTATTAATTAGTATTTTATGGCTGTTGTCACTAAAGGTATGAACAATGCAGAAAAGTATAAGGAAATAAATATCTATGAAGTTAAAACTAGGATAGAACTGCCATAAATATTGTATCAATTAAAGGGTTTGAAATTCACACGTGCCATTCCAATGACAATCACTATTACCGGCAATGGACTTCAGTTTGGAAAAAAAAATTATCGCTATTGCCAACGAACTGAATGTCGCCATAAAATGTGTAAATTCTGAAATTGGCGAGAATGGCTGGGTAAATGATATGGTCAAATTCATAAAGGAGCTGGAGATTCCCAGATAACTCAATACATGGTCACACTTAAGTCCAGCTTAACAATCACTGTAGTATTTGAACATTGACAAGTCAATACATCGATCACAGATAATCCTAATTCTTAGAATAATTTATTGAATAAAGACCTAGGTTTAAGAGCATAAATCAAGATAAACATTGATGTAAGATATCTGAGATTTAAAGAGGGTCTGTAATTTTGACTTGTTAGTCTAGTAATCTAAGTTGCGCAATTGTTCAAATTGTAGACTCATCCTATATGCAAATAAGCATAACATGAAATTAACACTAGAGTTTCTACATATCTGTTGATGATATATAAGGGCATCTATGTAGTTGAGAAATGGAGGATATCTTGAGTTCTATAATATAGCATTTTCTGAGATACTACAGATGTAGATATGAGATCAATTAGATAGCATCAAAGCAGTAAACTCATTTGTAGAATACCATGGCTTGTAGCTAATAACTCAGATGCTAGTAGGTAGTCACCAGTTTCACCATCAGGTGGCTCATTCAGGTCAGTCAGTATGGCGGGTAAATTAGAAAGTTCACTTTAACTTAAATATTAACAGTTTTAGAGGTTCAATTTTCATATCACCCTTTAATGTGTCTATACTAGTTATGCTAATTAGAATATGTCCAGTAAAAGAAAATATTACCAGTCCTGTCAAATACAAGAAAAGATATTTCACTTATTGTGATTTTATAACACCCCATGGGAAATCATCCCGAACTAGAAATCTCATTTTCCCCAAAGAATTAAATGTTAAAAGTTGATAAACAACTTTCAAAACCACTTTTCTAGATGTACCTCTACATGTAGATTTCAAATATGACATTGCTTTGACTGAATTCCGAATATTTAATGACCTAAATCAAGATTATTTCTACTAGGAATAGTTTTTATGGTTCCTTTATTTAAACAATATTAAATAGTTTTTATGGTTCCTTTATTTAATATTGTTTAAATAAAGGAACCATAAAAACTATTTCTACTCGCATCTAGTCTTTGACTATTACTATTCAGTTTTTAGCTTTAATTTATCCTTCCTCTAAACTCAAACTACTGGCATTTGATAACCACAGTATTCTGATACCTTGAACAACTAACTGCATATCAGGTACTTTATTCAATGAAGACATACGATCCTAGTTAATTATCTCAAACATGTAGTGTTACATTCTCGTGCCCTGTAGCCAGCTTTTGCCAAGGGGGTTCAGTTTTTAAAAATTCAAAGGACTTCAAAGCCCATGGTTAAAATTTGACAATGTAGACCCAAAATCCCTTGAAAAGTGCTCAAAATGCTAAAAAACTGCAAGGTCTTGGAAATAGTTTAGGTCCGAGGGTGTCTAACTGACCCCACCTGGCTACAAGCCTGCATTCTCGATATTAAGTTTTATACAGTAACTGTATTTATATTATGTTATACAAAAGGTTTGTGTACAGAGTTCCCTGAGTAAAAATGGAACAACAGTAGGGAAAAATCTGACAATGAGGACTTGGGTAATTATAATATCACTCAATATAATACATGTACAAAGGGGTTTGAGTTTGTGTACATGTAGACTGTACAGGGGTCATCCATCAAATATCAGCCAGGCGGGTAATATCAACAACCAATCTGTTTTTTAGAATTAACACTATATCTGATGTATTGAAAAGGTTGTGCTGTACGTGTACTTACTTTGCTAACTCCATCTTCATTTGCATCTACCCGCTTTTTTAGTTGCATACTTTGCCACATATCATTGACCGGCATTTGTCGATCACCAGATTGATTCCCATTGGACTGTTTCAATAATTGTTCAGTGTTTGGCAATTGATTAAAATCATCAAGTGTTTTTTGGATTGTTGACACTTTGTCTTGCAGTTGGTGGTAGGGACTTTTTGAAAATCCAGGGAAAGACCCTTTGGCACTTGCGGAGTCAATGTCCTCTCCGATAGTACTTCCGATAGCACTATCTTCATCGATAGCATTAGTTCCATTTTTAGCTTTTTGGCTTTTTAAGAAATCTCTTTCGAAATCAGTGATTTCAGCTTTAGCATCTGCAATGTCCAACTTTTTTATCACAGCATGCAAAAGACTGTGCAACACATTGAAGTTGACTGAGCCCACTTCTGGAGTCCCAAGGGCCAGGTTGACCATCTGGCCAAGACTCACAGTATTTGTCATCTTTTTGGTTGATCCTCGGTCACTTTTTGAGCGCAATAGACGCTATTTTACTTCATGTTTGTAAATATTTCCGAAAAAGTGAACTTTTCACAAATTTTCCCGTACTGTTATTGTCGGACTATTTTATCATTTTCATATTGATGCGCAGTTGTCAAGAATCACTTTATTTTCAAAAACAACGGGTATCAGTCATCACAGCTGTAATAAAGCGTTCAATTGTTCTGTGAATTATTTGTATTAACTGTTCTTATACATTTTCCTAGTCTTTATTCATGAATATCACAACAAATGTATTAGAATTTTTTACAGCGACCAAATAACAATCATAGCAACACCTTCAATTGTGGAGAGCTAATACACTAAACGAAATTATCGCACTCTGATAGATCCCCGGGAAGTGTACTGATTGACTTGTTGATTTTTGTTGTATAATATGTGATGAGTGAAATAATACTAATCCGCTATAATTGCATTGGCGGATCCAAGGGGGGGGGGGCAAATTATCAAAAATGGGCCTTAAATTTTCAATATTTGGACCCAATTTTGGTTTTAGGGGTCCAACATTTTTTGCAGTCACCCCCCTTGTTAGCTTCTGGATCCGCCAGTGTAGGCTTATTGTACCGACTATATCGATTGTCTTCAATTGTAAAATGTGATATTGAATTTGCTACCTGTATAGGGGTATTATTTATTAACAATTTTTGATGGCAATATCTTCGCGGCAGAGTTTTAATGTCCACCTGTCCGCTCATATTTCCAGCAGTGCTGATTATCTTCATAGGTTCTCTGTTTTTCTTTCTGTAACTTCACTGTGAACTTATTTCATATAACTGCACTGTATTACAAAGATAACCAACAACCCACCCAAGGTCATTCGTTGAATGGTTGTTAAGATGACAACTTGACTCTACATTGAAATTGATGCATTGCCAACAGTTGAAGTTGAAATTGACCCTTGCAAAAATGTTCATTGAAAATAATGTTCTTTTAGTGATTAAGTATCTTTCAGATGGTTTCGTGGAAAATATTTTGCAATTTGTGAAAATGATTTAGGCCTAGGCCCAAGACTCGATGCATTGTGGCTGACTCATTCCAGCCAGGTGTTCACACTCGAAGCTGCACATCCGTCATCGTGAAAACGTTGAAATAATACCTTTTGAGGAATGATTCAGCCCCCACTGTACAAGTACAAAGAGGAATTAAAGGTGACATCACTATACGTAAGATGTTAATAACTAATATGTGAGGCTTACCGAATTGGTTTCGAACGTACCGCTATGACTTGAAATAAAAATGTTTATCTAACATTTAAGAATGTCATATTTTTTATTTACCAAAACAGAGTTCTTTCAAATAAACGCTCTGTGCGAACGCCCATTAGGCCTATCATGGGCTCTACCACTCCACTAAGTTACACATTTTTAAGAGAACCTGTACGCGAGGGTGTAATATTTCAACCCCCAGGATTACTGTACCGCTCTCAATTCACTTTTCAGGGGACCTAATAACAATTATTTTCCGTTTACTTTTACTCAATCAGACAAGTAAACATAACAAATATGAGAACTTATACATAGAGGACCATAGGCTAATTCTACACGTTCACGTGTAGAATTTAAAACTTAAACTTAACCCTCCCTTACTGAGAATTAGGGGGATCCAGGGACATGCCCCATGGAAAAAGGTAGGATTTTTGGAGTTATTTGGCGCGTTCAAATAAGCAAGCACACGGGCCTTTAAAAAGGAAATGTTTCTTTTTTACACACCCAAATAAAATCCCATGGACCTATTGGGCAGAACCTCCGATGAAGATCTTATTTCAAAATGTTTTGTCTAAGAATATTATTTTAGGAGATTAAATGCAGATTTAAACATCTTCTTGAATTTTGGGAGAATGATCTGAAAATTACTTGTAAAATCGGTACTAAGAATGAGTAGTTAAATAGACTGAAGAAACCTTCTAAATAAACGTTGTCATATTTTATTTTTGTTTAGCTTGCAGCAGAAATATCAATTTTCAACACAGGGTTAGCCTATAAATGATGGTTGATTGATGTTCAGATATTGAGACGTAGAAAAAATTAATTAATTCTGTAAGGGGAGGGGTAAATGACAACTCGGTAAATTACAATTACATTTGTGAGGAATATTGATTTTTTGAAAACTTGAGTTAAAAAAAAAAAAATTGAAATTCGATTTCACAGGAGAAGGGTGGGTGGGGGCTAAATTAAAACGAAAGAATGGGTATTGATATGGTGAACTTTTTGAACACACGTTTCTCTTAAACCAGTCATCAAAAAATTCTGAAGATTTTACACATCGTCAATTTAATGGTCATCTATTATACCTTTCTCTATACTGTTTTAGAAAACATATCAGCCACTTCTTTCTTGGTATCATACGTTCGGAATGAAATGAAACATCTATCTGAACCTCATTGGAACAAAATAACATACACAATACGTGTTTAGGTCTCTCAATGTTGTAATTGTACAAAGGAAACGTTGGTTGATTTAAAAAAGTATCAACCAAAATTTCCTTTGTACAACTTTAATATTGAGAGGTCTAAGACAATGTTGTAAATGCTTTGTTGCTCCAACAAGCTTCGGAAAAATATTTTATTTCATTCTCAAGAATTGGTAAAAATGAATGGGCCAACAAAAAACAATTGCACAAAAAAAACAAAAAAAATGTTAACAAAAACAGTTATATGAAATATATAAATAATCTTCCCATTAAATTTTAGTCAATCAGCCAAAATTACATAAAGGAGCTTGTTTTTTTACAGAATGTTTTTAATAATTGGTTTAAGAAAAAAACATTAATGGATTCAGTCCATCATATCGATACCAATCCTTTACTTTGTTTGACAACACTGTACTATCCCTTAGTCTAACACCCTGTTTAGTGTTTTACATGTTTTACTGACACAAGATATCAATATTTGTATATTTACAATTATATTTTATAGACAGTTATTTGTACATAAATTATAGTAGACAACTATACACTGTAAAAATATGCCTTTCATGTGTACATTGTATCACAATCAATACTGAATGCATATAGCACTAAAATACTTATCAACACATGATTAAGACTAAAAATAAAGCCTTGAGTTATTCACACTAATCATAATCTGCACTCCACAGATAGAAATCAGCAAATCCAAGGAGTAGCAAGTCCCAACAAAAAAATTCACTGACGGACTGAGCAGACGGATGGAGTACCTCACTATATCCCTACCGAACATTGTTCGTTGGAATAATAACATTTTAGTACA
The DNA here is from genome assembly GCA_903813345.2 of Owenia fusiformis. NCBI lineage: Eukaryota > Metazoa > Annelida > Polychaeta > Sabellida > Oweniidae > Owenia > Owenia fusiformis. The sequence continues at coordinate 3,042,133 of CAIIXF020000009.1, forward strand.
CATCACAAGGCGTCATAAAATGTAAATGGTGACATGCCATTCCATTCATATAGTATGGTTTTATTTCAAGACACTGAATACTCAGTGTCATCCATAATTTGATGTGTGTCCATATTTTTCAAATTCCTAAACTGTGCATGGAGATTAAATTTGATGGAGAAATTCTCGATTTCAAATCTACCAATACTGAACATCTAAACTTAAAATATTACACTTAAATGTATATCTACATTACATATCAACGGGACCTTTTTTAAAGGAAGTTATTAGCAGATTTAACTCAGTGTAAGTGTAAAAGCATATCAGATTAGAGAAAGGAAGTCTTAAGTCCTTGTGCAAAACTAATTTCCTTTCTTTCCTGTAATACAATCAGTACAGGAATTGAAAAAATACAATATGCGAAACTAATTCATTGGAAATTAAGACAAGATCACTGTTTTTCTGATTTAATGGAAGCCATCCTATTCAGGATTCTATAAGAGGATGGATCCGTGAAAATACTTGGTCACCCTGAGTTCCTATAAATATATTCACAATCTACACAAACCCACTAACAAATTGAGGCTCATGCTTTGATCAACTCACACAAGCCTTCTAAAGGGTTAGTCTCAAAATTTCACAATAAATTCTACACTATCGTAATCAAGAGGGTACACCCTTGTTAACAAAGCAAAATTGTTAAAAGTGCCCTTTTTAACAAATAAAATGGTGTTCTACCATTAATTTCAGCATAAAATGAAAACTAGTACAGTTAGAATTTTAGTTAGAATTTAGTGCGTAATATATGAGTGCCTTTAAACACTGGTCAGAATAATAATACTATAATTGCTCTTATCGTTTATTTCAAAATTGTTAAAACACTTTCCCATAGAGATTGAAATCCTCGATTGCTGTACACCACAGAAATACGAGTACTTTATAATACTTGTATGAATGTGACTAGGTGTTTGTGTACCTTGATTTTATTTGAATTAAATGAGCATGAGACAGCAGCATACTTTAGTTAAATCACAACAATTTGTCCACCAGGCTGACATTTTCTAAATTTTCATATCCAATGAAAATCACTGGCCATTATCTCAAAGATCGACCCGAGCGTATCTCCACTATGTTCTGCAACTTCATGTTGAGGATCCGGTTATTTTCTGTAAAGTCCTTTTACCCCAAAAGCTTTCCAAATCAAAAGGTTCAAAACCTGAAAATGCACAACAAAATAAAGGTTATTGAATTGTAGAAAGACAAACCAAAAAATTATTCCGACATACCCTGGCACAAGTACCAACCTTCATGCATTTCCCTTGCAATAAGTTAGGGATGGTGTCAAAGAGTATCATTAAATAGCCTGATAGCCAATTAGAAAGTTTGAGGGGTAGGAGCAGCATTTGACAAACATAAGCACTCAAAATCTTTATGAACCATTTCACTCTAAAACTACATGAACATATTAAAAGGGATGTTCAAACCAATATTTTCAAACAAGTTTCCCTATGTTCCCTTGCAATCAAAATTTTATCAAAATTTTATCGACCCAAAAAAGTGTGAATTAAAAATTCAAAATGGCGTAGAATCTTAACTGGGGGTCAGACTGCAATTTTAATTTCAGATCCGGATTCCTGAGGAATTAAGAAGCTGAAAGGAGGGACATACAGCAGGTATGCTGTCTTGAGGAGAGCAAAAAACATTATGTTAAATTGTTATATATTTTCAAAACTTTCTCTCAACATGTCTTAATCACCTTTACTTCCTTGTAACAAAGCCAACAATTAAAAACAGGCAAAAAATCCTGAATTATCCAAAAACAGAAACATTGTCAAGAAAAAATCAATTTGATTAACTCACCTTGCAATTGAGGATTCGGGGACTTTTCTTGGTAATATATTGGCCCAGCTGCAAATAAATAAAAAACAGAAATAAGCTTTCTTTACTTTATTTTACTAAGATAAAAAATCATGATGATTATAGGAAATAAAACTAGAAGAAGTAAGGAGATGTCTGATTTCCTAAATATATCAACAAGGCACTGTAAAATAGCTCCTTTCTGTGCTAGAATGTGAACACATACTTGTAAATCTCTTTCAGCATTCAAACATGCATTGTTAAGAAATAATGTAATGTTTGTATACATGTACCTGTGATACCTGTAGATAGTGAAACCATTCATTGATATAATACAACCCAGCTCCAAGACTCTTATATTATTGTACTTACTGCTCTATCAATTATTGTACTTACTGTCAATGCCTAGTCTCACACTGGTCTCATACTCTAATATTGTTGTAGTCACTGTAATTGCCCAGTTGCACTACAACCCAGTTCTGAGATCCTTATATTATTGTACTTACTTCTCTATCAATTATTGTACTTACTGTCATTGCCTAGTCTCACACTGGTCTCATACTCTAATATTGTTGTAGTCACTGTAATTGCCCAGTTGCACTACAACCCAGTTCTGAGATCCTTATATTATTGTACTTACTTCTCTATCAATTATTGTACTTACTGTCATTGCCTAGTCTCACACTGGTCTCATACTCTAATATTGTTGTAGTCACTGTAATTGCCCAGTTGCACTACAACCCAGTTCTGAGATCCTTATATTATTGTACTTACTGCTCTATCAATTATTGTACTTACTGTCATTGCCTAGTCTCACACTGGTCTCATAATCTAATATTGTTGTAGTCACTGTAATTGCCCAGTTGCACTACAACCCAGTTCTGAGATCCTTATATTATTGTACTTACTTCTCTATCAATTATTGTACTTACTGTCATTGCCTAGTCTCACACTGGTCTCATACTCTAATATTGTTGTAGTCACTGTAATTGCCCAGTTGCACTACAACCCAGTTCTGAGATCCTTATATTATTGTACTTACTGCTATATTATTTATTGTACTTACTGTCATTGCCCACTTTCACATAATACGACCCAGTACTAAGATCATTGTATTATTGTACTTACTGCTATATCAATTATTGTACTTACTGTCATTGCCTAGTCTCACACTGGTCTCATAATCTAATATTGTTGTAGTCACTGTAATTGCCCAGTTGCACTACAACCCAGTTCTGAGATCCTTATATTATTGTACTTACTGCTCTATCAATTATTGTACTTACTGTCATTGCCTAGTCTCACACTGGTCTCATAATCTAATATTGTTGTAGTCACTGTAATTGCCCAGTTGCACTACAACCCAGTTCTGAGATCCTTATATTATTGTACTTACTTATCTATCAATTATTGTACTTACTGTCATTGCCTAGTCTCACACTGGTCTCATACTCTAATATTGTTGTAGTCACTGTAATTGCCCAGTTGCACTACAACCCAGTTCTGAGATCCTTATATTATTGTACTTACTTCTCTATCAATTATTGTACTTACTGTCATTGCCTAGTCTCACATAATACGACCCAGTACTAAGATCATTGTATTATTGTACTTACTGCTATATCAATTATTGTACTTACTGTCATTGCCTAGTCTCACACTGGTCTCATAATCTAATATTGTTGTAGTCACTGTAATTGCCCAGTTGCACTACAACCCAGTTCTGAGATCCTTATATTATTGTACTTACTGCTCTATCAATTATTGTACTTACTGTCATTGCCTAGTCTCACACTGGTCTCATAATCTAATATTGTTGTAGTCACTGTAATTGCCCAGTTGCACTACAACCCAGTTCTGAGATCCTTATATTATTGTACTTACTGCTATATTATTTATTGTACTTACTGTCATTGCCCACTTTCACATAATACGACCCAGTACTAAGATCATTGTATTATTGTACTTACTGCTATATCAATTATTGTACTTACTGTCATTGCCTAGTCTCACACTGGTCTCATACTCTCTCAGTACTCGTGACCATTCTGAAAGAGACGGACAATCAGTGTATTAAAGGATTGAAGCCAAGGACTCAATGCATGTATTGTTTCCTGACATTTGCATGAGAGCAGCAGATCATGAAATAAAGCAATATATTTAGGACATGGTTCATTCTGATTTCTCACAAATATTTCTCATACAATATACAGGGTGTAATAGACCTGGAAGTATGAATAAAGTTATCAGAAAGAATAAATATGTTTTGGAAAGTTGTGACGTAAACAAACTTGCCCCGCCTTTTTGTTGTTTCGGTTGCTATAGCAACCACAACTCTGGCCAATCAAATAGAAGACGCTTTAAATTCACAGCATAAAGGTAAAAAGGTTTGGGCTACAAACTCTGAAAATTTCATCAAGATTGATGCAATATTAAGAAAGTTACAATATCTTTCACCTTATTTATTGGACACCCTGTATATTAAATATTTTTCATTACACATTTTTAGAGTATACAGCGGGCAAAATGTGTTGATTTTTCGCCAAGTTATAGGGTTAGGGGACTTGAGTTAGATGAGACATTATCTGCAAATCATGTATTTTTTCACGACACTCTTCATTTCAACTAGGTTCTTTACCTTCTGCGAGATATCTGACATTTTCTTCGTGCATTGGTGTGGCAGGTTCTCTAGTCATTGTGTTAGAATTATTGAAGTTTCGGGATCCGTTTAGGCTCTTTTTCCCATTGAACACTGGGCGGGGAGAGCTGAAATATAAAGAATACTTAATAAAAAACTACAGCCAACCAAGACATATGAAACTTTTTTTGAAAATACCCATTTTTCTAATAACAAAATCTAAAAAAAATCTGAAAAGTTAGGTGGCCAACTTTAATACCAATTTTTTTTTGAAATGAACAAAATTGTTATTCAAACGACTTTTTGAAATTAACAATGAGTAAAACCAATATTTGCCTAAATGGTTTTAACCATCGCGATAAGCAAGCCCCATTTGTCTGGGGCCTGGTAAACCAGAATAGTAAGGTGTCAACTAATTTTCAAAAGTCATTGTAAGCAATGTATTTAAGATCATTGCTATAATCACGGGTGTTAAAACACGAATATACCATGATCACATGCTTTGAGGATCCGCGTTGTTTGAACCTACCGCCGAGCACACTTATACATTAAGACCCGTTACACAGTCATGATACCGCCGAGCAAGCTCATTGCATCATGGGGTCTGCTTTACCCCCGTGATAATGATCTTTCGAAACAACAGCTATATCTACAGATCTATGGATCCCAGTGTTCTCCACAGGATCTTTTCTCAAGTGGGGCAAAATTCTCATTTTCACAATTTAGACCAAAATTGGTTCAAATTTCCCATTTTTCATGATTTTTCTCATTTTCAAGTGGGTGCAAATGGATTTCCAGGTGGGTGCAAGCAAATTATTTGATGGTAAAGTTGCATATTGGATTTATACTAGGAAGAATATATATATTCCTCTATGTATATTCCTGTGGCCTTAGAATAATGAACAGGCAACACAGATACCCAATTTCCCTTTATGCTGCTGCACTACACTGGTAATATGAAATAATCCTCAAATTATAACTTCTAAAATAGCTCCAATGACGTTAATGCAGCATACCATTTTCTTGAAATGACCAGGCATAGTTCAAGGTCTGTTACTAATAATAGTGCAGAATGTGTAAATGAAGCACATGGTTCAAGCTAACTTTAGAAAGGTATACTTAGTATGTGGTTTCTTGATATGAGCTTATAAGCAACAACTACTAGACAAATTTCAAGTAGATTCTTGTATTGCAGAGTACATGTATGTCCTAAATATATATTGATATGATAAGCTTTACCGTACTGAACAAATATTTCACTCTATTGAGGTGAATACCTGTACATCTTTCACAAGTGATATTCCACGAAGCCCGAAGCCCGAAAATAGAGTGAAATATTTGTTTTATTATATCACTGTCTAGCTAAACATCCCTAATATTATTAAGTCATTAAGTCTTCAGATATTTTTACGAATCTACTCGGTTCGTCTGCCATTTTGACTTAAACTGAACTAAATTATTTACACTGAACGAAAACAAATTCTTTGAAAATTCCCGGGAGCGTGGGATATCGCTAGATATCTCACGGTTGTCTTATCTGATTAGCATTGCCATTGAATATCACCAGATATCCCACGACATGTGACCCGGTTTTGACCAATCATACTGTCGCTAGCTAGATAGTGATATAATAATAGGTATTATTGAATATATCCTTATTTATTCAAATCTAAAGATTAAATAAATCCATTTTATATAATGGGGTGAATATGTGTTGATAATCTTTTGTTACGTTCCGACCTTACTACATTGTCTAGTATCATGGACATAGCCAGGGGGTGTGATGGGTATATATGGGAACCATATACAATGCACAATTTTAAGAAAATTCTGGGGGTGGAACCCCATACCCCCCTTTTTGGGCTTTAAAAATCGCAACCCACTTCACATTTGCTGGCTATGCTTCTGTGTATAATTAAGCAGGGCCTCGTGCCCCCTTGGGTAGGCCCAGAAAAACATTTTGAGGCCCCAAAAATTTTGTAGGGCCTTTTTGGGCAAAATTTGGCCTTTTTGGACGTTTTTAAGGCCAAATTATCCAAAATGGAACTTAAGTATTCAAAATTTGGTTTTAAGGGCCCAAATTTTTTTTTTCTAGACTTGAAATTTGGGCCCCTCCCTTGTTGGTTTTTAGAGTTTTTGGCCGACAAATGATTCGAAAGGCAAAAAAATGAGTCTTTACACTGTTAGCTGGAACTCCAAACAAGAACAATCAAAAGGCGAGGAGGGAAAACCCCAGAGTTTAAAGATGAAAGACATAATTACATTTCTTGCCTATGACCTTCATGGATCTGAACTATCGCTGGTTAGTTTTCGAAAAACACTGGTGATCCGCTCGATTACGCTGGTTACCGAAACGCTTCGTTTCAGTAACAAAATGTTGGAATGTCGAAGGTCTGATTTTTCTTATTTCATGCGTTGTAGGCAGAATCCCGACATTTTTCTCACAAGCGATCAGTATCTTATATTTTAGAAAATGTACATGCTTGCGAAAATATAGCTCAGAAGACAGTGTCAGTATCATATGTTCAGGAAAAAGTACATATTTGCGAACAAATAGTTCTGCAGAAGGCAACAGAATCATCGATTCAATTCCTCACTTAAGTTAAATAAAGGATATGGGTTAAAAGTGCAGATCTTAACTGTTTTTCGAAATACCGTTTATGTAACTTAAGTGAGGAATTAAATCAACGATTCTGCTGCCTTCTGAACTATTTGTTCGCAAATATGTACATTTTCTTAAACCTATACCTCTCTCCAAAAAGCAATATGTGAACATAAATTATTTTTCCATTTTCATACGACTGAAGAGACAATAAATGCTTAAATATAAATTTGACGTAGATACATGCATGCGTAGATATAAACGTTTTAAGCGTAAAATCAAAGCATAACCATTAACTTAAAAAATAAAAAAAGACAGTGGATTCGAACCCGGACCGTCAGAGTGGCAAGCCAGCGCTCTGCCACTGAGCTACCCGAGAGTGAGAGTAATTTAAGGGGATTTATTTAAACTTCTTTTTAGTAAGTCACGTGACATTCTAAATTTAGAAATTTTTGAAGAAATTTGTTCACCGGCGAACCTATGAGCAATGGAATGAACAATCGTCAAACTAACATCTTTATCGTGAGTATTTCTTCACAGTATTTGCTCCATTTGTTCATTATTGTATATTTTCTCATTAAAGCAAAAAATATTACCAGGGACACCGGGAACAACCTAAGATTGCGTTTCGGAGAGAGGCCCGACTTTAAACATATGATACTGACACACATCAGTGATAAAAATGTCATGGCAAATCTGCCTACAACATGCGAAATAAGGAAAAAGAAAAATTGTCATCGACGTTCCGTCATTTTGTTACCGAAACGAGCCGTTTCGGTAGTTCGTTTCGATATCCAGCATAATCAAGTGGATCACCAGTGAATATAACACGTTGTTTGAGTGTTGGTTACATGTTTCTTCATTTTGATGTGAAATAATAAGCTATGAGCTATCGGCTAATACCCCCGAAATCATCATATTATTATTTGAAGCATAATAAGAAAATTGAAACTGCCACTGAATGATGTCATCATCGATGTCTGTGGATTTGACCGATTTAGCAACGATGTCCACTCAATATGGATTTTCATTATAGAAAAATGTCTTTTGTGAACCCTGGGGTTTTCCCCTCTTGTCAGAAGCTTGCATATAGACCATTTTAGTCTTGTGAGCATTACAAACAAACTCCAAACGGGATTAAAACACATGCTATCTATTGCAAGACTTACGCCTGCCACAACCGTCGCCATGTTAATCAGTGTTTTTAAGTAGCGCAAGGATCCTGCCATGACCGTGGTAGTGTTATCGTGTAAGCCTGGTATAACCATGACAGACTGGTATAACCGTGACAACACTGTATTATATTGCAAGGCCTGTCATGACCCTTGAAGTGTTATATGGAAGCCTGGCGCGACCATAGCCTTTATTGTGGTTTATAAGCCAATGTGAATATTAATGTAGCAGTAATTTTGATTTTGACATGATTAAGGTAGTTGAACACCATGATCATAGTATTAAACTGTTTAATTGTAATGACGATCACTTAAAATTGTTAAGGATATTCCTGGCATTAATGTCATATATTTACTAGTCATTGCAATACATTATAACGGTCATAGTAGGACTAAGCCTAAATTTCTACATCACAACCCTCATACCTGGCCTTGCAATACTATTATATTACATTGTCACGGTCATACCAGGCTTTGCGATCCCATAATACATTGTCACGGTCATGCCAGGTTTTGAAAAACACATTGTCAGAGTCACTTATAGCAATCATAAATTTCTACATTACCACTCTCATACCCGAACTTGGCATACTATATCACATTGCCACGGCGGTCATACCAAGCCTTGCAATACTATATTACATTGTCACGGCCATGCCAGGCCTTGCAGTACTATATTACATTGCCACGGTCATGCCAGGCTTTGCAATACACATTGTCACGGTTATAGCAGTCCTAATCGTAAATTTCTACATTACCACTCTCATACCTGAACTTGCAATACTATATTACATTGTCACGGTCATGCCAGGCCTTGCAGAATTATATAACATTGTCACGCCATGCCAGGCCTTGCAGTACTACAGTATATTACATTGTCACGGTCATGGCAGGCATTGTAATATAATACAGCATTGTTGCGGTTATACCAGGCTTTCACAATAACATTACCACGGTCATGGCAGGATCCTTGCGCTACTTAAAAACACTGAATAAAATGGTGGCGGTTACGCCAGGCGTTAGTCTTGCAACAGATAGGGTCTCGATTAAAAATAGATTTAACAAAACTAAGCATCAAACCGTTCTGGCGAGATCAAAGTACGGGGATGATCTTGCGGGGAAATATTATGTCGACTCAATATTACAATAAGTGGCTAAAATTTGCTGAAGTTCACCTTTGGAGTCCTATTTGGTCTGGTGACCTGTCAGTCTTTATGTCAGTATGACCTTTGCAAAACCATGACCTTCAAAACCATGTGTTTACAAAACTTGATCACATAACAAAGTTTTGTAATCTCACATAGAACTACATTCTCAGAGATGCATGTGATTTTGACATTGAAATTGGGATAATTTATCTGTATGTTTAGGTCTTTGATCGAATCGCCTTTGTTTGAACCTTACCTCATAACAGTTTCTGGCTGATCTTCTTCAAAATCTCGGGTGTCCAACTTTTCTAGCTGCTGCGTAGGACCTGGACAGAAAAAAATACAGAAAACATGTTAGAACAACGCTAAACACCTCTAATTTTCAACTGACGGATTTTCAGATACCATCGAACGATATTAGCATAGAAATTTGAGTTTTAACATACCCCTTCTTGCTTTTACTGCGAGTTTACTTGGAGCTCTTGTCAGTGTGTACATTCCTGTAAATATATTTGTCTTCTGCGCACCCCATTGCGCATCTATTCTGATTGAACTTCCGGACAACTGTGACAGTCGAATGAGTCTAAAGCCGATCATTAGGGTAAGTTCTCGGTATTAAATGGAAGTAATTAACAAGTTCTGTATGTAATACTCGCAAATAATGATATTAAGCCCTGATGAAGATTTGGCATGAGCAAATTACAATTTGATTAGTAAAAGCACATAATCTAAATTTCGTAATAATGACACACCGAGCACTGCTGGTGTAGTGGTATCATGCAAGATTCCCATTCTTGCGACCCGGGTTCGATTCCCGGGCAGTGCACACTTTTTGACATTCAGTAAACTTGAAATCCTCCTTTTCCTCAGAACTCAAGTTGACCAAAGCTCAAACAAGTAGATTCATGTGGGAGAGTATTGGTAAACCCGGTGTAAAAGAAATTATGGTCCCCTGGGTATTATGGTCCCCTTTCCTTACGACCCTTAAGATTTACTGGTAAGATGTCACCATACATATCAGTGGAGAGTAGGACCATAATTTGATAGGACCTCCTACTCTTTTTTTACATCGGGTTGGTAAAATCCATTTCAGTCATTATTCGAAAGTTTAAAGGATGTGTCCGGGTATATGCCCTTTTGGTCCCTCAGTCAAATGTATGTGAAATATGTTTTTTATTACTGTCCTAGTTATATTTGATAAGTATATTTACTTTTTCACGAGTTTTGATGCATAATTAACACCCTGCTGAGAGTCAGAATAACAAAAAAAGTCTTAACAAAAAAAATAGTCATTATCATAGAAAAAACACCAATGGCAACATGTATGACATACAAAGAAGAAATAACTTAAGACCCATGAAGAATTAAAAATAAAATCATATTTTTGAAATATATTTAAGGATTAAACTTTTTTCAAATTTTTGAATTTCCCGCGAGTTTAATTTGAATGGGGGAAAACAAGATGGTTGCCATTTGAAGTAAGAAATATCAGAAAAAAGTTGCTTCTTCACTTTTAGTTTTCACAATGAGCACAGTTTTCCGGTTTAGGTTTTTTGACTGATTCTGACTCTTCATCACCAGGGTCAGTATAGAGATTATTAAATCGAAACCAAAATGTTGTGCTCAGCATGAATTTGACTGAAATATGTGAAACATCCGACCAACACAATTGAAGTCTCAAAACTGGATGCTCAGTAACTTTGAGTGACTATAATCCCTTGATTACCCAGATATACACCAATTTCACTTATCAAGAAATACCATTCAATGTCTACACAAAGAAAGTAACCAATGTTTTGGAAGATACATTTCAAACTTTTTGCATAAATAATTCATTTAATTTGCCAATGATTTTTTTTCAATTCTGACAAAGTGATATGCACTGTCTTTGATGCCAATATTCTTCATCAATTGCGATACAAATTGATATTTTTGTAATCTCAGAAGAAGGATAAGACTATTGATTGAGTTGGTTTTTCAGACATAACAATTTTCAATATTTTCTAAGTCCATACCCAGACTCATTCCCAGACTCATACTTTTACCTCTAGCGTGTTCCTGGCGTTTGTGCCCACGAATTTCTTTACGTGTCTTCCGACCGTTCTGATCATTCTGGAAATCATTTGAGAATTGCTGTCAACGTTAAAAACCCTTGAGAATGATCGAGTATATCTTCTTGCCCCGCCCCCGTGCCCTGTGTCTAGACTTTACATGTATTATATCCTCGTGTCTACATGTATTTAATTTCGCTATCTTACTAGGGTTTCAACAATGTCCGGCGCAAGAGGAAGAATGGTTCATATGATGAGGGCACCAGCCGCAGAAAGGAACAAAGATGTCATACTTAAAGTCCTGAAAGAACACATTCCTACGTGTGATGGAAAACTGACTGCACTAGAAGTTGCTTCAGGTATAAGTAACGCTGGATAAATGTGACCGTGTGACCGTGTGGACCATTTCGCAAAGTTCCTTGGATAGTTTTGCAACCGATCCGTACGTGGCATTCAAGGTGTCGAATTCTATGCATGAGAATCGGAGTTAAAAAACTGACATGGTTAAATGTTCACTATGTAAATGTGTAGAATTATGGACCTCGATGACTGCTCCTCTTTGTACTATTTACATGCCCGGTTGAGTATAAAAGCATAAAAGAAAAATATATAGGCCAGCTGGCCAAACCAAGAGAGGAAGAGTAATCCTTATATTATGGGTCGCGTTACACGTTATTGCTTAGTTATAAAAAAACGTGTTTTAATCAGAGTAGAGAAGGGACGTTGAACATATCTAACTTTGAATGACTTTTTGAATGCTTTTTTTGATGTGCATATCTATCATCAAATATTATTGACAAACATTTTGTGTTCCTATGTTCCAGGGACTGGTCAGCACACAGCACACTTTGCCGAACATTTGCCAGATGTCACATGGCAACCTTCAGAATGTGACCAGGCATCATTAAAAAGGTGAAGGCCATTGCATATTGACACTACATGGAATTCGAAACACAAAATAGTTACACATACATATAAGCTAATACAGACTTTCATACTTTTGTAACACATTCAGGTGAATATGAAGACAAGGGAAGAAAGTCCTGTGATATACAGGATGTTCGGATATACACGTACGTTTTACTGTCCAATTGGTTTTCATTTACACATCTGTATTTTCAGTATATCAGGGTATGTCGCTGCAGGGAGGCTCAATAATGTTTTGCCACCAGTTTACATAGATGCATCATACCCTCCAGAGCAATGGGCAGAGGGAACATTGAAACCAGGATCATTTGATTTTATCATCAATATCAATATGATCCACATATCCGAATGGGCAGTAACTAAGGTATCGATGTTATTCTTCTTATAGAAACTAGAAAGCAGCAACTCCACGGAATAGCTAATCCCACCGAACAAAACATATTTTGATAAACAGTGGCAATTTTGAAAAGTTCATTTGAACAGAGCCATTTTGAAATTCAGCTGTCATCTTGAAAAAGCTTTAGTTAGCAGAGCTCTCTGTTTATCTCTAGGAATCAGCATATAACATTTGATAATGACATCTCTGTGTGTTCCTTTTATCTCACATGTTTGACCAGTGGAATTTCCCCATAAATCCTACCACCCTTTGGTATATCAAAGAACCTCAGATATTTTGGTAATATTGGTGATGTTATTGGTTGTACTTTTAATCATTATCAATACGTTAATCCATTGGGTCTAAGTTAATCCTATTTTCGATTGGACAAATTGTCACCTACATCCAATGACACCATCAATCTAGCCAATATATCACAGCTTCTTCCATGTAACAAAATGTGGCAGAATTTAGCGGAAAGGTCTATTTAACTATGTTATTTCATAATGTGTGTGTAATATGAAATGAAATATGTAAACTAAAAAATACTTTACTGTGTAATATTTCCTTTGTAGGGTTTATTCAAAGCAGTTAACTATTTACTAAAGCCTGGTGGTCAATTGTTCACATATGGGGTGAGTATGATTCAGTTCATGTAGAAATAAAATACTCCATTTAAAAAACAGACATCTTCTTTGTTTGTGATTATATACAGCTAAATCAATGGGGTTGTAAGATTATATTAAGAACACGAGCATATTGATACAGTTAATGAACCTTAATGATAATTGTATTTCAAGTATAAAACAAAACACATGTATAATTGCATGTATTAAAATAAAAAGGAGTGTTAGACATTTTGTAATAAAGTTAGTGTTTAGTCTTGTTATTTGGGGATTATGCTTTGATGTTTTTCTTGTTCTGTTTTGAAATACATTTGGTCTTTTTCCCTTTCCACGGGTGGATACACGTTTGCATTGTCGTATATCTTATCCATATTATGTTACAGCCCTACAGGGTGAATGGAGTGCTGGAACCTGAGAGTAATGTTCGGTTTGATTCTACCTTAAAATCTCAGTAAGTCGTACGTCAATAGCACCTAAATACACCGTAATGAGTAATCAAAACACCACAGTGCAGTATCGTATCGAAAATACAATTTAGTATTAATATTTTGAACGCAAAACGTTCGTATAATATGCGGGCCGGGATTGCTTCCGGTTTGGCTATTAAAATGTATGCCCTCTTGTATTTTAAATTAAATATACTCCTATAGGAAAAAAATGAATGTCAAGACATAGCCTTCGGGAGTTATAGATTTAAGATGCTTATATACATGCTTATAGATAACCATGCATATCAATCTGAGATAACTCAGAGCCCATTTTACACAATTGTAACGTATGCACTTTCATTTATTCCAATTGCATACAGGAATCCAGATTGGGGTATACGGGATACAGTTGACCTACAAAACCTAGCAGTAGAAAATTCATTGCAGTTTATCAAAATGGTAGGTTCCTGCATACATGGTTACCTAGTTCGGCCTATAAGTCATGCTAATTTTAGGTCTGGATAGGTGTCAGTTCCTACACGGTAATATGTCATATTAGATGTTATACGGTGAAACTAATATTATAGAGCTTTCGCACAAATTGTTAAGTCCAACGCATCTAAAGGAGTGGTATCGATATGGAGAACTTTTTGAACAAACGTTTCTCTTAAACCAGTCAGTAGGACGACACATTGAAAAAACCCATTGTTGTTTACCAAACTTTATATCAAAGTGGTGTAGCGATATATGACGTCATCGCACTACTTGTTTCTGGTCCGTTGGCTACCATCTTTATGAGGTCCAATGAAACGGGAAACATTTAAACATTTGAAAATGAAAATGACGGATAGAATTCTACTGATCTCTTCTTTCCAACTATCTCATTTTAATGTTAGAAAAGTGCACATAAATGGGAGTAAAATGCAATCAAACACGTGAGACTTTCACTCATTTTGTACCCTATATTCGTGCGAAATTAACATTGATTAAACATAATTTTTTTAAATGTCTGAATCGCTTAAAAGTTAAAGTAAATACGATATTTTATAAGTACCAAATATCAATCATTTCCGATAAAATGCCTTCCTTTACATTTTCTACGAAAACGGCTGGGCATAATTTTGGTAGAAATGTGTATTTTACGACGTTATATGCATGGTTGAATCCAAAAAGTAGCGTCATTCAGGAAATTATCATGTGTGCGTAAAATCATGTGGATATTTCATTTTGAGTAACTGAATTATCAAATTGACATATATATTGTCTTTGGAACATCACCTTTACACAGAATTATTTTCATAATGATTGCTCGATTTGTTCCATGATGAAATGCAATTTTAGACCTGGAGCTGACTCGTATCAAAAAGTATTTAGCAATGAGTTCAGGCTCACTGATTTTAAACATAGATAAAATGAACGAAAGGGAAAAGGTTATGTGTGCCTAAAAGCATGTGGATATTTAACTTTCAATAAATGAATTACAATTTTGATGTTTATATAATCTGAAGAACATCACCTTTACACATAATTATTTTTATAATAATTGTTCGATTTCTTTCATGATAAACTGCAATTTTAGACCTGACACGTTTTAAAGAAGTATCGGAAAATGAATACCACTGATTTTTAGGATAAAAGAAATGAGCAAAAGAAGAAAAGGTCACGTGTGCGCAAAAGCGTGTCAGTATTTGGATTTGAAGAAATGAATTAAAGTTTTGACATTAATATTATTTGTGAAGCATCACCTTAACATTGAATTATTTTTATAATTTTTGCTTGATTCCTTCCATGAGAAAATGCAATTATAGACCTGGCACGCGTATCAAAGAAGTATTTATGGTTGGCCTATTAGTATAAAGAATGCATGCGTTGTTTACGGGTGTGTAGGCGTTAATTACGCTCGTGTAGATGTAAAATTACGCCCGTGCTGACGAAAAATTACGCCTGTGTAGGCGTAAATAACGCCCGTGAAGAAGTAAATTCTACGGGCGTTCAGAATACATTTACAGGCGTGAACTTACGGCGTTAAAATTATTAATTATGGGCGTTAAGACTGTTATTTTACACGCGCTGAGAAACATCTTCACGCCCGTGGAGTTTATTTTTAGCGCCGTAAATTATGAACCAATCAGAACCTTACTTACATGATGATTTAATGCATCCTTGCTAAAAGAGCAACTCCGAGATACTTGCGCTAGTAAACAACAATCAGAAGCCTGCTTACATTTTAGTGTATTGCATTGAGGTCCTTAAATATTCGTTCAAGATTGAACTAGATTTAACCAAAGAAGTATTCATTTTTTAGAGCAAATTATATTAAAAGGCAAATTGAAGAGACATGTACTGTGTTGGCAGTTATCAACACCCATTGTAGAAACGACAAAATTGCAGAGTATTTTGAGAAGGTATACATGTTTGGTTTCTAAATACGATGATTTTTGGATAATTCTCCAATCTAGGCGTCGGCTTCAGAGGTAGGCTAGGTAGGGACTTATTAAGCTCACACGCATTGCAGCTTACAGTCTCATTATACAGTCAGATCGCTAATGTATCCCTCTAAAGGATGTGTCCAGATACTAGAATTATAGTATCTGATCAACTGCAAATTGACTCTAGACTATATCCTGCAGATCTAGCATTTGGCATTTGGCATTCTTTGAAAATGTACTGAAAATGTCAAATGAGCCTATATACCTAGTATACCTAGCCAACATATGTTCAAATTTGGTGTTAGGGAGATGTGTACTTTTTGGAATCTTTATGCAGCCGTCTTTATATGTCACATGTTATTTCCAGGAATACATAACTCATTTAATATACGATGTAAATCTTTCACATTTGCACAAATAGTGCACCGAGATACCCAGAAAAGAAATAATATTTCATATGCCTCCAATTGCAACAGTTGTTCCTGGCACAATCATGAGTATGTTATTAACTTGCACAAGGATCTTGGAGTTGTACTTTTAGCTATAATGCATCGTATCATCATGTAAGCAAGATGCTGATTGGTTCATAATTCACGGCGCTAAAATGAACTCGACGGGCGTGAAGATGTTTCTCAGCGCGTGTAAAATAACAGTCTTAACGCCCGTAATTAATAATTTTAAAGCCGTAAGTTCACGCCTGTAAATGTATTCTGAACGCCCGTAGAATTTACTTCTTCACGGGCGTAATTTACGCCTACACAGGCGTAATTTTTCGTCAGCACGGGCGTAATTTTACATCTACACGAGCGTAATTAACGCCTACACACCCGTAAACAACGCATGCATTCTTTATACTAATAGGCCAACCATAGTATTTGGCAATTGCGTCCAGTCTCATTGGTTTTCACGGTAAATGAAATAAGCAAAACTGGAAAAGGTCATGTTTGCGTAAATGCGTGTCAGTATTTAATTTTGAAGAAATGAATTAATTTTTTGACATTAATATTATTTGTGAAGCATCACCTTAACATAGAATTATTTTTATAATTTTTGCTTGATTCCTTCCATGAAAAAATGCAATTATAGACCTGGCACGTGTATCAAAGAAGTATTTGGCAATTGCGTCCAGTCTCATTGGTTTTCAAGGTAGATGAAATAAGCAAAGCTGGAAAAGGTCATGTGTGCGTAAATGCGTGTCAGTATTTAATTTTTGAAGAAATGAATTAATTTTTGACATTAATATTATTTGTGAAGCATCACCTTAACATAGAATTATTTTTATAATTTTTACTTGATTCCTTCCATGAAAAAATGCAATTATAGTCCTGGCACGCGTATCAAAGAAGTATTTGGCAATTTTGCGTCCAGTCTCATTGGTTTTCAAGGTAAATGAAATATGCAAAACTGGAAAAGGTCATGTGTGCGTAAATGCGTGTCAGTATCTAATTTTGAAGAAATGAATTAATTTTTTGATATTAATATTATTTGTGAAGCATCACCTATACGCAGAATTATTTTTATAATTTTTGCTTGGTTCCTTCCATGAGAGAATGCAATTATAGACCTGGTACACGTATCAAGGTTGTATTATGTCACCACCAAAAGTGGTGACATATTGTTATGGTCTCCGTTTTTTTGCGACGGTGGTTGGCGGTTGGAGGTTGGCGTCCGGCGTCCGGCGTCTGTAACAATTTCTTACAACTTCCTATAACTTAACAAATACTGTTTAGATTGACTTCAATTTTTTTCTAAATCATCTACATGTTCTCAGAAGTTCAAATCTGACTTTAGATTTGACATTTGACCTTCAATGACCTTCTCAAGGTCAAAAAGGTCTTTTTTCAACTTGCTTCACATTGACTAAATTTTTTTTCAAAATCATCTACATGTTCTCAGAAATTCAAATCTGACTTTAGATTTGACATTTGACCTTCAAATCTAACTTTAGATTGGACATTTGACCTTCAATGACCTTCTCAAGGTAAAAAAAGGTCAAAAAGGTCTGTTTTCAACTTGCTTCAAATTGACTAAAATTTTTTTCAAAATCATCTACGTGTTCTCAGAAATTCAAATCTGACTTAAGATTTGACTTAAGATTTGACATTTGACCTTCAATGACCTTCTCAAGGTCAAAAAAGGTCAAAAAGGTATTTTTTCATCTTGCTTCAAATTGACTAAAATTTTTTTTCAAAATCATCTACATGTTCTCAGAAATTCAAATCTGACTTTAGATTTGACTTTAGATTTGACATTTGACCTTCAATGACCTTCTCAAAGTCAAAAAAGGTCAAAAAGGTCTTTTTTCAACTTGCTTCAAATTGACTAAATTTTTTTTTCAAAATCATCTACATGTTCTCAGAAATTCAAATCTGACTTTAGATTTGACATTTGACCTTCAATGACCTTCTCAATGTCAAAAAAGGTCAAAAAGGTATTTCTTCATCTTGCTTCAAATTGACTAAATTTTTTTTTCAAAATCATCTACATGTTTTCAGAAATTCAAATATGACTTTAGATTTGACTTTAGATTTGACATTTGACCTTCAATGACCTTCTCAAGGTCAAAAAAGGTCTTTTTTCAACTTGCTTCAAATTGACTAATTTTTTTTCAAAATCATCTACATGTTCTCAGAAATTCAAATCTGACTTTAGATTTGACATTTGACCTTTAATGACCTTCTCAAGGTCAAAAAAGGTCAAAAAGGTCTGTTTTCAACTTGCTTCAAATTGACCAAATTTTTTTTTCAAAATCATCTACATCTTTTCAAAAGTTCAAATTTGACTTTACAAGTTCTCAGAAGTTCAAATCTGACTTTAGATTTGACCTTTGACCTTCAATGACCTTCTCAAGGTCAAAAAGGTCTTTTTTCAACTTGCTTCAAATTGACTAAATTTTTTTTTCAAAATCATCTACATGTTCTCAGAAATTCAAATCTGACTTTAGATTTGACATTTGACCTTCAATGACCTTCTCAATGTCAAAAAAGGTCAAAAAGGTATTTTTTCATCTTGCTTCAAATTGACCAAATTTTTTTTTCAAAATCATCTACATCTTTTCAGAAGTTCAAATTTGACTTTACAAGTTCTCAGAAGTTCAAATCTGACTTTAGATTTGACCTTTGACCTTCAATGACCTTCTCAAGGTCAAAAAGGTCTTTTTTCAACTTGCTTCAAATTGACTATTTTTTTTTCAAAATCATCTACATGTTCTCAGAAGTTCAAATCTGACTTTAGATTTGACATTTGACCTTCAATGACCTTTTCAAGGTCAAAAAGGTCTTTTTTCAACTTGCTTCAAATTTACTTAATTTTTTTTTCAAAATCATGACTTTAGATTTGACATTTGACCTTCAATGACCTTCTCAAGTTCAAAAAAGGTCAAAAAGGTCTTTTTTCAACTTGCTTCAAATTGACTAATTTTTTTTTTCAAAATCATCTACATGTTCTCAGAAATTCAAATCTGACTTTAGATTTGACATTTGACCTTTGATGACCTTCTCAAGGTCAAAAAAGGTCAAAAAGGTCTGTTTTCAACTTGCTTCAAATTGACCAAATTTTTTTTTCAAAATCATCTACATCTTTTCAGAAGTTCAAATTTGACTTTACAAGTTCTCAGAAGTTCAAATCTGACTTTAGATTTGACCTTTGACCTTCAATGACCTTCTCAAGGTCAAAAAGGTCTTTTTTCAACTTGCTTCAAATTGACTATTTTTTTTCAAAATCATCTACATGTTCTCAGAAGTTCAAATCTGACTTTAGATTTGACATTTGACCTTCAATGACCTTTTCAAGGTCAAAAAGGTCTTTTTTCAACTTGCTTCAAATTTACTTAATTTTTTTTTCAAAATCATCTACATGTTCTCAGAAGTTCAAATCTGACTTTACATTTGACATTTGACCTTCAATGACATTCTCAATGTCAAAAAAAAGTCAAAGAGGTATTTTTTCAACTTGCTTTAAATTGACCAAATTGTTTTAGGTGGTGACATTTTGTCATGTTAATGCCTTGTTTAGAAATTGCGTTCGGTCTCCTTGGTTTTCAAGGTAAATTAAATGAGCAAAACTGGAAAAGGTCATGCGTGCTTAAAAGCGTGTGAGTATTTATTTTTGAAATTTTTTTTGACATTTTTGACATTTATTATATCTATGGGGAATCATCTTTACACAGAATTATTTTTTGATTCAACTTTAGTTCCTTCTATTAGAAAGGCATGGCTAAGATTGGTTCTTATGTACAACTGTAATGAGATTTTTATGTTTGAATCGCACAAAAAGAGATAATGTCACATGTGCGTGAATGCATGTCAATATCTTATTTTAAAAACTGAATTATGATTTTGACATTTTCTTAAGCTTTAAACCATTGCCTTTCCACATATTTATTTATTTTAACATGAGAACTTTAAACACGTTCATAACTGAACGGTCAATGTGAATTGAATTAAAATAAAAAATATCAATTATCTGCGCATTTTCGTTATATTACGTCATACGGGATTTCGTGCTTTAAACGGGCTGAAAGTGGAAATGGCACCTGTGCGAAAACGTTTGTTATCAATTCATCTTTCAAAACACATTTTTATTTTTTACATATCTATGATCTATGACATATAACCTATGTAAAGAATTATTTTCAAATTAGTTGCTAGGTTAATTCAATAAGCAATTCTGAGGTATATTTGAACTTTAATTCCATAGCAGATGTAATTCGGACAAAAGTTTTAAAATTCAAGAAGAGATTAAATCAATCAAAATAAATCTTATAATTCAAACAAGTCGACAATACTTGGTTCAGTTCTTTCATTTTCAATCATACCACGGTCATAGATTAACATAAGTGACCGTTCGAAAACATACCATTTTTGTAGAAAATGAAAGAAAATCGCGTTATAACATGTATCGAGTAATTGTCAAGTTCACGTCTTAAGTTTGATGTGGTAAAAAGCATTCTTCATTAGTCATACATTTAAGTTAAGGAAAGCCAAGATCATTTTAAAACTGAAACATTTGAATAGATATTTTTAACATTGAAATACTTTTAGAAAGTAAGCTTATACTAGTAGATTTGCTAAAACTAGCTGTTCAATTATTGGAATTTATCAACTTTTTTCCACAGGATCATTTCGTAGTACAAATGCAGGTCATTCAAAGGAAATATAGGTTTCAACATCCCCGTCTATGAATATTGATCTTTTTCAGACAGCAAAGGTAAGTTTAAAACAGAAATACTTCTTACGAATCCAAAATACATTTTAAACTTAGAATTGTGATCTACGATCTTATGGGTATGTCACAAATTCGATTAGATACATTCACTCAGCAGGCCGTTAAACATGTAATTAACTTTTCAAGCGTAACTATAGGTAACTTCGATTTTAGTATGTTCAAGTTCTGTAGTCTCGAGAGTCAAACAATTATCATAGTTTATTTGGCCTGCTTTTAGAATTGGGAAAACAAAGGCAAGGTTTATGTTTTATGAACATTCCGATTTGATAGCAAACTTTATTTTTGAGTGTATTAAATCAAATAAAGCTTATTGCGTCGGGACCTGTACGTTCGCCCAATTAAAGGCAAATGTGCCGTCAATTAAAGAAACATGCACAGTGGTACACCGTTTTTGGAAAACATAACACTGATAATAAAAATTCATCAATTGTTATGAAATTTGCACCATCATTAAAAAGAATCTCGAATTTCATGATGACAAAATATCGGATAAATATGACGAGAAATAAAAATTTGTTACATTTTTTCCCAAAAAGTTGTAAAATAAAAATAAACTAAAAAAATAATATTTTCACGACAAAAAATAAATAGTTCAACTGTATTGATTATACATGACGTTTTCAAAGAGTAGAGAGCTAGATTCAAAGCACCGTTCCTGCAAGTTTCAAATGAAAATATTAAAAAACGCGCGCGTATGAGAACCGCAACTTTCTATGTCTGCACTGACAAAAACTTGAAATTCCCGCTGTAAAGATATAGTCCCACGCGGATGTGCACGTCATAAAACTGATGGGTTAAGGCAATGTGTCCTCCTACTGAGTGATAAAAAAAAATCTAAAAAATTTACACATCGTCAATTTAATGATCATCTTTTGAATGGTAATAATATAATTTGAAAAAAAAATATATTCATCTATATTGTTTTAGAAAGCACATCAAACACTTGTTTGCATTCTCCAGCAGTTCAATAAATCGAGATGCGATTGTGGACACGTTTTAGCTATCACTTGTGCGAAACCTCTACTGACATTATATGCAGACATTCCCAAATAAAGTGTCACATGATGCGATATGCTTACACAAATTAACCAAAATTATAGTTTCCTACATGAGGTAACAGTTCATAACATTTGTACATGTATGTTACAGGTTGATATGCCAGCCAACAACAAGATATTAGTCTTCACAAAACAATAGGAGAGATGTATAATTATCGACTTACCGGACAACCTCCATGTTAATTTGTAATCACACCCAGTAACGTTGATTCATCTGGATTAATTGAACAAGTCTGATTAGAACGTAATGCTGTAACTTTTAAATCGGCAGTAGGGGGGTTAAGCTACACGTTTTAAGAGAATTTGTACGTAACTTGTAATATACATTGTATAATGGATAATGACCCCGTGGATTACTGTCTCACTCTCAGTTGTTTTTTATCTAGTTACAACGTTTTCCTTACACCTTCCAGTGGCGGATCCTGGGGAGGCCATTGGGTCCCGCCTTACTTTTAAAAGTTTGAGGCAAATTTTTGGTTTTGAGGGCCCAAATTTCGGCGCAAGTATTATAGGACCACAATTCTACGTTCACGTACAAGTTCTCATAAAAACGCGGAGCTTAACATCCCCCTTAACCTCCCCCTTACCTCCCTCTCAACATATTTGCAGATTTGTAGGTTATGTGTGAAGAATAAATATTTTTTTAAATAAGGAGCAAATTATAAACAGACAATATTGTTAAAATTGTTCTCCGTTTGCGATAATATAAAAAGGGGAATTTTGTGTTGGTGTCGTTTTAAAGAGCTTCCTAGTTAACTCGTACCCAAGACAACTCGTACCCAAGACAACTCGTACCCAAGTCAACTGGTACCCAAGACAACTCGTACCCACGTTTATTTTCTGTATTATGTGTGCATATAAGAAAACAAATTGAGTCTGTGTCAAAATGTTTAATGTTATAATGTGCCTCAATATTTTTTCTGAATTTAGAAGACATTTTTTCTCAATGGATTATTAACTTGGATTACCTTTGAAGTGCTTTGAAGGGCTTATTCTCAACTTTTTTTGTAATACATATTATATATAAATGAATATAATTACAACAGTAACTTTTCAACAAATGAATCAAACAATTAATTTAGCTTAGTGCATTCAGAGAAAATAAATAAGGGAACTTTAATCTGTTAATTTCTTTTCCATTTTGAACTTAATTGGATTATATTTGAACACATGCATGCAAAGTGTATTATATCATGTATGAATAAGTATCAAAATAATATTTGATATTCATATTATTTAGAATATTTTTAATGCTTAATTTTATGAAGGTGACTTCTTAGAATTATCATTCTTTAATCTGATAATATGAAATCCTAAATAGAGTATCTGTTGAATAAGAAATAGGCGCAAGTTTTGAAAATCTTTATATTTTTGATAATACCATATTTCAAGATGAATTAGATCTGATACTTGTTCCAACCACTCATTTACATACAAAAATACCACTAATATTGTGAACAATGATTATGAATATGTGGAATAAACATAAATCTCTTCCCTCGAACATCTGAATCTGTGACCAATATATTTGGTCACAAATTTCAATCGATTTCTTCCAAAAACTCTTCTACATACTTCAAACTATTCTGAACTGTATGTAACCATTATAATATCTATATCTATACCCATTCCCAGCCCAACACTTGATTCAAAACAAAACATATACTTGGGTACGAGTTGTCTTGGGTACGAGTTGTCTTGGGTACGACTTGACTTGGGTACGAGTTGTCTTGGGTACGAGTTGACCAGTTACCTTTAAAGAAGGGACTTTTCCTTTTCTCGTGGCGTTGTGGAATAGAAACTCCTGTTAACCATCAGGGGTCTGCCTTCGAGTAAGGAAAAATGCATTCCGACTTTAGATACAAAACTTGATTCTTTTTGCCTTTTCACTCATCAATTTTTAAGATTTTCATCTTAATATATCTGTGTTAGTGTATACGTGTACATTCTAGATGATATACTGTAATGTGAATTATTTGAGGTGATTGTGCTGCAACATGTAGTGTCACTTTGGGTCGCACATACAGCGTCGTCATGCCATTTTTGAAATATTTCCACTATTGTATTATGTTTTATTCCTGTTTTCCACTACATGGTGTCAGCATTGTTTGTCATTATATTTGTCCCTGCATGTATAATAGTCTTTCATCAAGACCCTGGACCCCCCCCCATCTTCCTTTCGTCAGTGTGTTGGAGGAGTAGATAAGGGGGTCCACCGTCTTAAAGCTAGACTAGTATGAACGGAGTATAAAGTAAAAGGTTGCCTCAACAGGTGATATTTCTTCGATTAGTCCTCGATTTGAACGTTACTGGACTCATGGTGATATACACTAATCCTGTTATTGTCTCTTGTCATCTTTCTGGGTGACTTCTGTGTACTACGATATGTGACGTCAGAGTACTAAGCGTACTAAAGGTTATATTGCGTGTGATATAAATCGTTTATCCCTCTAGATCGCATCTTAAAATCTTCGATTCCTTCATGGGAGATACTGATAAGTTTATTAATTTTTGTCACATTTTAATGGTAAAACCTCAATGGTAGTCACTATTTGCATAATATTATCCTAGATATTTTGATATGTGGAAAATATATTGAGGAAATCAAAACAGAAGAACCAACTGTCAGAATTGAACGAAATTTGAGCTTTCCATTTGTGCTCCTATACACTTCCTCTCTGAAAAATGTTTTGAACATTTCTATATCTAAATTTTCAATAATACTAGTATAACTTTTATAAGATTAATCATATATCACAATTCCTTAATCCTTTCCAGAAAATGAAAGTAGGTACGGTTGTCAGGAAAATATTTGAATGTTTTTAAAAAGAATGCTTCCAATATTTTAAAATCTAAATCCTTCTGATTCAATACCATTTTTTTAATTGAACATTTTGGTGCGGAAGAACCATTTTACATAATATTGTATTCAGAAGATATCTAAAGTGCGTTGTTGGTTAATATTTCTTCATTGGTCATCTTATTTCGATGTTACATTGAATAAACAAATAAAATGAAACTAGGACATCATTCTTCCTGAATTTAGGTGAATTTTTACGTTTTCTTTTACATGAAAACCTTTTCGTGAAGGTTTCAAAAACAGAAAGTGTAATAGTGTATGCATGTGGTATATAAGATAAAAATCATGTCACACGAATACTATAGATCGCGTGACGTTTTAACCAAACAAACCTTTACCACTCGTTAGTTATTACCAATGCCACACTTACTCTTTACCAGGGTTACTGTGTATCGTATATACGTAGACCTCTTCAATCACAAGTGTACATTGAACAAATATCTATACCAATCGACATGAAAAAATTCAAGTCAAAACTCCAAGGTCTTCTGATTTGTCAACGTTTACTTATGTATGTATTTCAAGTAGTGGTCTGTTAAACATCAAAACACGTCGACTAGGTTAATCCTTTTTTATATTATACGTGAACTAGATGACAATCAAGGTTCTCAGTAAAGTGGAAATGATTCAGATATTCTTGAAATACTTTGTTCACTATTGTTAATATTCTAAGGACAGTTCAAAAGGATTGGAGTGTGTGAAACTTTTAGAGGTCGATATGACCTTATCAAAAGTCAAACGCTGCATTATTCTGTCATAATACATAAATATTTTTTAGTACTGGTGTATATAATTAAACTTCACACTAGGTAACTTTTATTACTCAGCGATACGTTTTTAATTGCAGGATCGAAACTTACAGTAATTTCAACATTATTTGCGCGATAACTTTAACATTTAACCCCAGAGTTCGAAACAGGTTACGGTTTAAATTCCATAAAATATGTTTAAAAGGACTACAAGAATCGACTATAAATCTGCGAAGGAGAAATGCTTAAAAGAAAACAGGCTCTTCGAGGACCATGAATTCCCTGCTATAGACAGTTCCATATTTTACAGCAAGGCACCTGCCAGAGGCACAATTTGGAAACGTCCAACCGTGAGTAGTTTCGCAGCGCAGTAAATACATTGCGCTGCCAATAGTTTGCCACATTTGGTAAATTAACACTGGCGGATTAGGGGGGGGGGGGGGGGCTGGTGGCCCTTGGGTGGGCTCAAAAATTTTTTGAGCCAAAAAAGGCCTTCAGGCTCCAAAAAGTGGGCCTTTTTGGTCATTACTGGGCCTTTTTAGGCCTTATTTTTGAATTTCAGGCCAAATTTTGAAGAAAATGGGCCTCAAAATTTGGGCCCACTTTGGGGTTTTATGGGCCCAAATTTTTTTTCCTCTGACCTGAAATTTGCCCCCCCCCCTTGTTGGTTTCCAGATCCGCCCCTGATTAAGGAAGCTGTGAAATACTGGCTATATTAATGATGTCATTGGTTGTACTTATTCAAAATTAGCAATAGCTTAGGCATTTTTTGCTTGGACAAATTGCTACTTACAACCTGTGACATCAACATCAAACCTAACTAATATATCATAGCTTCCTTGACTTCTGAAATGTGGCAAAGATTATTGAAAATGTATATTGTGTCTGTCCTTTACACGGGCAACTAGGTATTTCCAATAGGCCCTACCACATCTCCCAAACCCAACGAAGCTAGGCTAGATCGATGATGCCATTGGTTGTAGGTAGCAATGTTCCTAAGAAAAAATAGAATTTACCAGCTAATTTGAAAAAATGTCCGAATTGTATTTCAAAACATTGCTACGCATAACCTATATGACAACATAATATTGGCAAAAATATCCTAGATCTTTGATCTTGGGGTAAGGTTTATTGGAAAACACATCTGTCCATGTTGCATTAGATATGACCCAGAGTGAAGTATCCTAGTTGTTGGGACGTTTGGGCCAAGAATGATCGGATGTTAAAGTTGCATTATGCTTTCGATTTTAGGACTATTTGTAGTTTGTGTTTTCGAATGTTGCCATTTGTTCACTGCCATTTCAGAGTAGTATATAGCATATAGATATACTCTGGCTCTTATAATCGAAGAATTGGATTTGGCGACCATATTTTGTTTTGAGTTGCACAATGATAAATTGAGATTCAGGAACCACTTCCCATGTTACCATAGAGATTTTGTTCATGGATCTTCATAGAATATTTTACTTATTCATTTTCACCAATAATTGTTACACCAGCGGAGTTCAACTTTCTGTTGAACAATTCGTTTAACCTTCCTCGTTGATAATCCAAATTTTCAATTTTCGCTTTTACACGGTACAATAACTTCTAATGGTTAGATAAAAATGGTTGACGATTTACATTGCCAGATGAAATGTTCACTATTTAGAGGATTCACTATTCTTTTCGACAAGGCAGTTTTGGTATTGATAAACTTTTTTTTTGCAAAATTGGACATTGTGACCAGCACAGTACCTGTACAAAACATGACCGGTCTACTTAAAAAGGCTCATAACAATCGAATCGTTATCTTAATTGCTGTAAAAGTGATGCGAGATCACAAGGACAAACTTTCTGTATATTATTTAGTCGTGTATTTCATGTTTACAAAGTATGTTCATTGAAATAGTGTAAATATTATCGATCAACTCTTAATTTATCAATACCTGTAGTTATTATACACAAACAACCCCTTTACACCTACACGCACTGATGTGGGTGTAACTTGGGGAAGAACGTTTTTATGTGTCTTTACGCTCAACGTATCTGAAAGTGGCGAAACATAGTTTGATGAGGTGTGTATATGTAAAAGAGGAACAATCATAATTGTAAACTTACAAGTATAGCGTACATATAGTCAAGGATTATCATCGCCAACTAAAACCAAACTTTACCCTTGACCATATAAATCACAACAATGAGTTGAAAACAAATCTCAAACTTCGAAAATATTAGACTTTTGCAAAACATATATTTTTGCATATTTTTTTGCAAATGTATTGATTTTGCCATAAATAGATAGCTAGCTTTAGATGCACCAATAGAGTACTGTTTCATTAAAAAATATCCCCCGATTATGCCAAATATAATTAATAAACGCAACTTGATTTATTATTGGTCAATAGTTAATTGTACAAACTAAAATCATACATTTACAATAGAAGTCACATAATATAATAATGTATTGATTAAAAGATGGTACGTAATAATACACAGAAATTGCATAACATTACAATACATAAAAAGTAGTTACAAGATAGCAGATGATAATATGAACCTCCAGGACCAAAAACAGACGGCCCTTGCGATTTACTGTTACCTGAAGGTGGCCTGTAAATGTTAAGACCTCCTATCCAGTTTTAAGCTTTGTTGTTGTTTAGTTTTTGGATTTTTGTTCACTTTTAATTGCAGGAGATATACGACCAGCCTCTGTTTCAAGTTGGTGGAATGACAAGATGTGACTTGGACCAGGGAGCAATTGGAGATTGTTGGTTCATTGCAGCTGTAGCGACGGTCGCTACATATCCAGATCTCATTGAGAAAATCGTCCCTCCAAATCAAAGCTTCCAAGATGAGTATGCAGGTGCGGTATATTTTACGTGGACATTTTTGTATCATCATAATCTCCACAATTTTCACAAACGTTTACGCTGGGAGAAAGAGAAACGGGCTTTCAATTTCAGATGACAAGTACAATTTTGCCGATAGTATGCTTTATTAAATGTTCATTTTCGAAACGTTTATTTTTGGTCACATACTTCCAATTATCAATCCTATTAAACATTATTTTCATTGGATATGTTATTATAATGTCATGGTCTCCAAAACATACCATTTTTTGTAGTATCTATTACGGTAGTCAAAACCTTCATGGTAGGTTGTTGTTTGGCCCAGGTGAGGCCAAGTGATGCCCAAGTGAAGGAGCAACATAACAGCATCTAATGCCTTCCCCGTGATGTACTGTTTATTTTGATTTTAGGAATTTTCCGCTTTTTCTTCTGGAGGTACGGGGAATGGGTAGAGGTGGTAGTTGACGACCGTCTACCAACACGAGGCGGGAGGTTGATATTTTGCAAGAACAGAGACGCATACGGCCAACAGACGAATGAGTTCTGGAGTGCTTTATTAGAGAAAGCATATGCAAAGTAAATAAACTACAAAATTGGGATTTGAAACTCCTGTTATCTTACTCTATGCATCAGATACTCACTCAGTTTTGATTTTTATAAAGGCGTATTTTGTATTTAAAACACATACACTTAAATTACCGATTAATATTTACTATTTTTTATCAGTTTTGTAATCTTTTCTACATAAAAAAGCTCATTCCTATTTTGTAATCGTGGTTAGACAAAACAATGGGTAACTATTTTGTCAATCAACAATCCATTTGAAAACGGAGAACTATATTATCATACTTTCCGAATCTAGATGGTTGCTAATGTATATGGGATTTGTATGAGTTCATACTCACTATCGACCAAACATTTTTAGGCTTCATGGCTCGTATGAAGCGCTATCTGGTGGCAAAGTCCAAAGTGCACTAGTTGACCTCACAGGGGGTATCACGGAGATAATGGACCTCACAAATGAAGACACACTTCCCGAAAATCTTTATGGCTTGATCTTAAAGATGTTTAAAAAACAATCTCTGATGGGGTGCTGTATTGCGGTTAGTATCATTAATGTTCCTATTGTGAGGAGATGTTTGTTTCCGATCCTCAATGGACCCATGGGCGATTGGACATTATGTATAGCCTGGAGTTCAAAACATTAAAAATGTCAACAAATTGTGTGGGTTTAAAATATCAATTAAACGTACATACTAGGTTTTACATTTTGTTTTGATTAATGGAATCCATAATTGTTCTAGAATGGCTTTTAATTATGTTTGGAATCAATGCTCTTTGGTATTCTTGATTTTTTAAATAAAGTTATAATTTAATCCCCTTGTGGTGAAAGGGTTAATTAGAAAACGTCGTAACCAGTGGAACTGCGTAAGCAGACCAGATTGACACAATCACCTTTAAATGCTATATTAAACACTTTGTCGTATGTTTAACCCAAATGCCTGCAATGGTCCAAATGACCCCCTTCCTGCGACTTAGTGTTATAAAAAGGTTGCAGATATTAGGGTTAAGGAATAGAGTTCTATGTCGTTCTTTATTGGAAATGTAATATTAGATTAATACAAATATATTCTAATTGGAATATAACCATTTCCTCATATAGTGGATAATTCATTGTTATTTTTAGAACAAAGGTTCAACCACAATACGAGAAGAAAAATTACCTAATGGACTAATCAAAGGTCACGCCTATAGTATAACCAGGGTAGTCAAGGTATGTGTTACGGATTTATAGGATATCCTTGATTTTGAGAAATATCATTGTTATCTACAAGCTGATATTGATATCTGCACGACAGAGCAAAGCGAAGTAGATTAAACCAATTGGATTAAACACTAAACAGTGTGTAGGATAATCACTTATATCGCCTATAGTATAATCAGGATAGTCAAAGTATGTGCTACGAATTCATTTATATCGCCTATATTGTAACCAGGGTATATCTCATGAAGTTGATTTCATATTATATTATACTGTATATAAGTCTGTAAAAGCAATGGTATGCTTATGACCCAAAACGATTGATGATGAGATAAATTCAGTAACGTACATGTAATTGTATATTTTAGGGTAAAATAGATGGCAGAAACATGCAATTGATTCGACTAAGAAATCCATGGGGAGCTTCAGAATGGAACGGCGCATGGAGTGATAAGTAAGTCCTATAGTTAGTCCCATTTCTACAATGACGATATATAGGAATTAAAGTGGATTAGTGCCAATTTGCTGACCCTAAAGTACCCCAAATTAGATTTTAAAGACAAGGCTTAACAATAAACAGCAAGAGGTGATCATTGCATACATTTACAAGGATAGTCTAAATATTTAAATATTTGTCATTAAAACTTGGTAGTTTTATGTAACAAATACTTGGAATTCAAAAATCAATTAATCGACCAATCTGTGTTTAGAATATCGTTATGGGAACTGTTACAGATAGTTATTGGTATGGTGGCACTGTAAAAATGAATATAATGTTTTCATATCAATATTAAGAACCTTACAGAGATGATCACGCCCAAACCCAAAGTAATTTGTAGACTGAACAGTTCACTCTCGCAATTGGCATCTTCATATATGGGCAAAAAGGTGGAGTTTACAATAAGCAATGCAGGGATTAACGTGATTGACACGAAGAAGAAGAAGTCTCGATGAATCTCGCTTAAACTCCGCCCCTTCTTCGTGAAAAATCACGTGAATTCCGGCTTTTGCTCGGTCATATCCGGGCATCTCGGCTTCGAACCCAATCAGAAGTTTCAATTTTGAATGACACTGCATACATTATCTCAAGTCTCGACCAATATTTTTATGTATACGTTAACTATGTTTGTGAAATTATCTGTGATACTATTTGTAGCATCATCGATGACATGTATGAGAAGACCACAAAAGTTCCTAGCCAAACTATGATTTTATAAAATTTCTTGAAAAAACATGGTTTGATTAATGCTTAGAATGCATTTTATACAATATTGTACATTTTAAAAAATCCCGGAGTGAAACACTGTACCCTTCTTTGTTGGTCACCACCTTGAAAATTGCTGGCTACGCCTCTGCAGGTATATATAATGCTATGTATGCATTTGTTAATATTGAACCACTATTGGGTTTGACTATTTTCAGAGATCTAAAACATATGTCAATCCGACTGTACCCAAATAATTCATAGTCATTTCATTTGTCAAGACAGACACATAAATACATTTTGGTGGATAATAATGTTGAACCATAAATCAGCTAAAGAGCTCCCTGACAAATTCATTCCGACTCTTATTATCCAATGTTATTCAGCACGATAATATAGTCCATTAGTTGATATCCTGTCTTTTTTGATGTTCGATGTAATGTTTGAATTATTCTACCGTCCAAAACCCAAGACAATTCTTTTTGCCTAAGTTAGATCTTTAACTTCATCCATTTTACCCGATTTCATTATGTTGCCTGTTGTGACGAAGTGAGAGTCGCTTGACATGAACGTTCACGACTTGTTTACATTCATCTTAAAATTGGAGGAGGGATGCTGTAGTAGTTTAGCTTACCTTAAAGTAGAAATTGAAACTAAATGTGTAACCTGTCACGATACACACGTTGAAAATGTTAGCGCGTTCGGGTTACATATTCAGGCCTCCTAGACTTCCATCAACTCGAACATCAATTCTGACGTTGCGAACTACGTTCCTTGCACTCGAACCACAATTCTCACATCACGAACGTTTAATCTTTAGTCGCGCAGCACTATTTCCTCGCTCCCGAACATATTTCTCTACTCACTCATGCCATAAATGTTAATACCTTAGATATACCCATACAATCTAAATAAAAATGCCAATTGGATATTTGATTATCTTCTTATATACAAATATGCTGTAACTGTGGATGTGTCATCAGTATTTTCATGAGTCAAATGGGCCATTTTTTCAAAAGAAAATCAAAAATGTAGGCTAGGGAGGTCAAAGTTTATATTGAATCGATATACCAAACATATAATTCCAGCTCTATCGAATGTCAGGATGTACCGAGACATGTCCGACAAGAACTTGGAATGGTCATTGAAGAAGATGGCGAATTTTGGATGTCCATGGACGACTGGTTTCAAAATTTCACAGAGATGCAAATTTGCCACCTTTCCCCAGAATCATTTAAAACAAAGGTAATTATCATCTTTATGTCATGAGATATGAAATCTTATCCTACACTTAGTGTACTAAATGTATAATAACATGAAAAAATAAATTTGATATTTATTGGAAAATGAATATCCGGAGGATATCGTAACGATATACTCCGGGCGGAGGATATCGTGACGATATGCTCCGGAAAACCCAATATGAGGAGGATATTGTCACGATATACTCCGCTTGTTGATTTCCCGCCAAATTGACTCTATTTGGCATGAAATTCATTTAACAATGATATTATACATTCAGTACACTCCTTGTAAGTGTAGGATAATAAGAACATCCAATGATTTTTTTCAGAATATCATTTTAATCTACTCGGTGATATTGATATATGCACTCGTTCGCTTCGCTCTCTCGTGCAAATATCAATATCACCTCGTAGATAAAAATGATATTCCTCAAAATCATAGGATATCCTATAAATATCTTCCCGGACTCTCTGAATGTCTATATTTCCCCCGGAATATGCGCCACGTCCAAAATGCTAAACAATGGTTGAATTTATGAATTTTCAATATTAGACGACGAATAACATGAAATAGGGCCACTTCATAGAGGAACAAATGTCCAAAATGTGTTATTTCTACGGACAAGGTGACTTAATTGAGGCAATCTCTTCTCCTAATGCAATTTCAATAATGGATAAAGTTCGTCAGAATTAGATCCACATTGCCTTTGTATTCTCCACAATACCTTGCTAAAACGCAATGCAATAAACGCTTCATACCCAACAGGATAATCAGCTTAAAATCT
This sequence comes from Owenia fusiformis, assembly GCA_903813345.2. Classification (NCBI taxonomy): domain Eukaryota; kingdom Metazoa; phylum Annelida; class Polychaeta; order Sabellida; family Oweniidae; genus Owenia; species Owenia fusiformis. The sequence goes on from CAIIXF020000009.1 coordinate 3,076,085, forward strand.
TAGGGCAGGATGGCCAGATTGCATGATCTTAGTGGGTGAATACATATCAAATACTCATCAAATATCCTTAAAATTATCCTTTTTAATATCAATATAATTTTTTTTTATCGTTGATGTTAAGAGCATTATAGATTATCGTTGTCAAATTCGGATGACTATCCAGGCCCATAGCCAGGATTTGCCAAGGGTGGTTCATTTTTCAAAAATGTCCAGGGGTTTCACATTTGACAATTATGGCCCAAATAAAATCACTTGCGATTTGCTCAAAATGGTGGAAAACTGCATGATTTTGAAAGAATTTTTGGCCTGGCTACGGGCCTGCTAGCGTTATATTATATTTGGGTATGTCAAAATAGGTCACCTGTACATGTTTTCATTTGAAATCGGGTACCTTTGCTCACTAACCTAATTACAGTTTTCATTTTATTTGTTTGCAAGGAAAGTGTGTGACACAAAATGATTTATGTTTTCAACAAATAAAGAAGGAAGACCTGTAGTATTTGAATAAAGTATTAATGAATTTGTCAAGTCACTAAAGCAGATGAATAACACTTCAATCAAGTGGACTTGAGCAAGCTTCATATTGTAGATAACTTTCTTCATGATAGCGCGTCGTAATTTCATCTACGAAATTATCGTTTTTCTTGATCTAATTTATTCATTCATTAGCGAGTTTAAGCTTGCAAAAAAGTCGAAACGCCAACCTATACGTATGACCAATCGTCCATACAACTGCATCGCTTAAATATTTTCCGTTCACGTTAAGGTTGTGAAAAACACTGCAAGATTACTCTCTTAATTATCTTGGTCTTGGCAACAACAAATCATATTGAAGAAGATTTGATACGAAGGCGCCTACACGAAAATAGATTTGTTTAGTTAGAATTAATAGCCTAATAAATGTGGCACAAGATCCACTTGTAGCTAGCAACTTTGACAAGAATTGTCTCAATTCACGAATATTTTAGGCTCATGTCATTCCTTGTCATGTTTCTCTTTACAACTCCCGATAGTGCACATACTTCATTTGAAGAAAAATAAAGATTCTAAAATAATGTGTTAATTTTTCATACTGTATGTTATTATCACATTTATTGTGTGGGAGAATTTACGCAACTTGTATACTTTGAATCTTATATAACTTCAATTCATAACACTGCGCGGATCTTTCAGGTCGTTTTATATTTGAGATGATGAATAGGTCGGTAGTCAGTACACGTTACTTGCAATTTTGTCACTCTCATATAGCTCTGATCATGCCTTTGATGGTCCAATGTTGTCCGATATGTTTCTTAAACAGACAGTGGACAAATGAGCCTTCATAAATATTTCATATAATGAAGGTTTAAACATATCATTTGTGTGAAAAGTGACTATTTAAAGAGATAATGCTTACGATTTTATCTTACTATTTCGTATCACACCACATTCCAATGAATTTACAATTCCAATGACGTTATCAGACGCGTCGAATCTTGAACTGATGATCGAACAAGCAAATTGATCATTAATTCTAACCATAGCTGACTTCATGGTTAGTACTGGTAAACAATTATTTCATGGAATAAGGTAAATGGATATTCCTATGCATATACTTCGGGGAATCAGGTCCAATGCATTTATCTAATTCATCTGATTCGTTTTGAAAACACTTTGCTCCTGGTCATGAAATATTCACAAGCTTTGACGTTAAGGTCAACTACAAAGGCTTTAAGGATATATTAGATCGTACTATAAAATTAGATTATGATCAATGTTGAATATTTTCTCTAAGAGATCATCGGAACTCGTGCAATGGAAAAAATGTCATGTTAATGGAAAAATTTGACCAATGATCCATCATCTCAGATTTATGGATAATTTTAATTTGTGCGGCCAATATTGACGGACAGTCGGACGGACGCCTAGTCGATCCATTAAGCTCACAATGTGAGCCAAAAACAAGGCATTAACATACAACATGTCACTACCTGCCATTGTTACAGACGTCGAATGCCAGACACCAACCGCCGTCACAAAATGGAGTCCATAACAATATTTCTCCACTTTTGTTGGTGACATGATAACCAATGTGTTATAAAACAGATTTTTGAACCCAATCAATCAACAACATGAGCACTTTTATAAATTGTTAGTTTAGGGAAATGAACAGTTTTGATGTAACCAAGATTTATGTGGCGCCCATCTGCCTGCCTAGAGAGACGCACACTCAAATTAGATATATAAAAAAGTGTTTGGATGTTTTCTGTTATTGAAATAATCTAGAAATAAACCTATGCGCCAATAGCAATATGTTACGAAACATATTATTGAGCCCAATCAATTGACAACGTAAGCATTTTAAATATTATGGATCCAAGGCAATTAGCAGGTTTTGAAATGACAATATTTATATGACACCCATACTGACGAACGCACGTAGCATACTATATATATGAGCCAGGGCACAGGAAAAGGGGTCTTATCACAAATTTTTTCAATATTCTGATTTTTTGTTTATCTTAAAAAGCACAAAAGACCTTTCAATTGAACCATGGCTTGTGTTTTAACAATTTTCCCTTGCATATATGGACCAAAAAGTTGGATTTGAATTTAGCACATTTTCATCTTAATCTTGGGCACATTTTTGGCTCTGTAGCACAATTTTAATTTTTGTGATAAGACCGGTTTTCCTATGGCCAGGCTCATATGTATATGAAGGACACACGGCCAGGTGCTCACAAGTGTAGAACCTTTAGAGGAATGTAAATTCTGACTTTCAACCCAAAAATTAATATTGATTTGTAGTCTCGAACTTTGAGAAACTTAGATAGCACAGTTTGTGACTTAGTATGATGACCTTGTCGTCCTTTAACTTCAAAGTTTTACTTTTAAGAGCTCGGTGGGTATATTCTGATGAAGCTGCCCAACGTTTAAATCCTAAAATCAATTTGTAAAATTGTAAAATTTTGACCTTTCGAAGGTCACTGAAAGAGAGGTAAAGGTCAAATCTCAAAACTAGGTCAGATTTGAACTCCCGTGAACTTAATATTGTAAGTTTGATAAACCACGAAGGTTGCACTTGGTCTAGTTAGCACCCTTGACAAAAATTGTCTCAATTTACGAATTTTGCTCGTGCCATTTCTAGTCATGTTTCAACTTGCACACTTTGAGTTAAATAACTTCACCAATTCATAACATTTATTTTTTTGGAGAATTTACGCAACCTGTGTACTTTGAATCTTAGATAACTTCAATTCATAACATAGAGCAACTTTTGTGAGGTTTTATATTTGAGATGGTTAATACATCGGGAGAACAAAGGTAAATATTACTATAATGCTTTCACTTTTATCTTACTATTTCGTATCACACCACGTTCCAATGACTTTACAATTTCAATGACTTTATCAGACGCGTCGAATCTTGAATTGATGATCGAACAAGCAAATTAATCATTAATTCTAACCATAGCTGGCTTTATGGTTAGTTCTGGCAAAGACTTGTTACATGGGATAAAGTATGAGCATATTCCTATGCATATACAGGGTTGATGTGTATTGATGTTTTGGCTCACCCTGTACATGCACTTCAGGGAAATAGAAACAGGTCCGATTCATTTATCTATTTCATTTGGTTCGTTTAGAAAACACTTTGCTCCTCGAAATATTTATAATTACAAGCTTTCATTAACAAAAACGTTGAGGATTTGTTCCAGATTATGCGTAATGTTGAAATGATTGACGTTGAATTGATTTTTCTGAGATCAACGGAACTTGTGTAACGGGAAAAATGTCACGTTAAAGGAACAATTTGACCAATGTGATACCAACATGTATCTCAGATTTATATTTCCTTTTTCCGATAGATTAAGTACAATATATCCCTTTCCGGAAATATTTCACTTAACCACCCCGACAGGCTTTAGCTTTTTGTATCTAACCCCTCTATCACACCAAACTAGTTCTTACCCGTTCTTGCCAGTCCTACGAAAATGTCGTAAAACGGGTTCAATCTGGCTGCGGTCGGGATATATGTCTAAAATAATTAGCTACTTCGTTCATAAACAGTCTTCAATACGTCCATCTCATTCGCAGTTCGTTCAGGTCGCACCACGTCGGTGTGCAACGTAGTATAAACCGTCCCTTAGTCTAGAAGGTCATCATGACCTGATTACAGAACGGTATGGTCGCCATCGAATTTTGAATCGATTCAAAATTCTAAATCACATACCCCATCCGGGAAAGTCCATGAAGTTCGTAAACAGACCGTAGAACGTTGTAGCTACGTTCACTCAGTTCGCACACAGTTTAAAACCGATTCGGCAACGTTTTGACGATCACCAGAAAATTTTGAGCATGCTCTAAGTGCTGGGGGACCTACTCGTTCTAGTAGTTTCATGAAGTTTTTAAACAGATCCCAAACGGTTCTTAGTGGGTTCTTAGTACGTCAAATCCGTTCGTGTACAGTTTAAACCCGTTTTCGAGAACGTAGTGAGAACTAGTTTGGTGTGATAGTAGGGTTAATAATTGTTATCGAGATCAAAACACTTGCCCAATTTGTAAGAAAAAAATGTACGGAAGGGCATCGCTGAGCAAAACAACAAGGATTGTTAAAAAGACAATGCAATACTGTAGATCTCGATTTGAAATTGAAAGGAATGAACGTCGAATTGATACGGATGAATAGCAATCAATATACATTAAAAACCGCATTAGACGATTTAATTACCTTAACGGGTTATCATGTTTGCGAACGAAGACGGATATCAAGAGTCGTTTTGTTCGAGACTAAGAACTTTTGAAAATAATTAAAAACAATGTGGGCTTGTCACAATCTCTTCCAAAATAATTGTTTTTTCCTATTTAAAGGACGATCATGTATTTAAGATTGCGAGGGTGGATCTGGTTTACGTTTCTATAGCACCCCTTCTTTAACCAGAACATGATACAGTATGAAACGCTTTGTTTTACGTCACGAGGCGTCATCGAGCAAATACGTTCTAAATCAAATGCGTACGTATGCAATATCCTTCCCCACGCAATACACAATTATTAGATTTGTGTTGAATTAATATTAAGTGTTTCGAAAAGCATAATACATACTTTTTAATTAACATTATTTACATTGTGATGTATTTGGATAATTTACAATAAATCCATGTTGATGATATTAAATCTAGAGTGGGCTTACACCAACCATGAACCATTCCCATCAATCAAGTTGCAATAATTATTTTATTAAAGGTAAAGCGGGACTGGACTGTAAAAGAGCACAACGGCTCATGGGTTCGAGGTGTATCGTCAGGGGGTTGCGGTAATCCACCACACGAGGGTGAGTATTATTAGTATATAATGATTTGAAGCCTCGATATGTAAGAAAAAACTGCTTTATTCGAAAATAATAGGCACTGGGTTTATCGTAAATATTATTGTTGTATTAGACAAAACAGAGATATGCCATCTCACTTTGTTGTGATGAAATTCTGATAACATTGCCATTTTTAGTACTCTTCAAAGGATTTTGTATATTGTCTTTTGGATTTGTTTATGACGCAAAGAAAAACATGTCGGTTTCTCTTTGGTCTCAAAGTAGGGGAAACCGGGGCAAAATGAGATGTTTTCAGTGTTTTACTAAACGGTTGTCCCACAAAAATGAGTTCACAGTCTGCATTAAATCTTGCGAATATGATTTTTTTATTCCATGATGGTGAAATTCCCTGCAATCTGAAATGGTCCATGTGACTTAAATAGTTCTTGTATTCACACGCACTTTCCGCTAAGCGTTGGATACAGAGTGAAAATGACGCCAGCGTTGGGATACGGTCCAGTATCCCAACGCCCCAGATTTCCATTCAGGATATGACTATTACTGAAAAATCAATGGCGATTAGTTTACACCAACGAGTGTTAATCTTTGCATTTTAGAAATGTCTGATTTAAATCATCATCAATACCAGGAAATGATACTGTGATCAACGCAATTTATAATTTTAAAATAAAAACACGCGTCTGTTAATATAAGAAATCAATTTGAAGCATGCACATCGTTTTCATGAACTTGTAAAAATCCAATATGGCAGACGAAACTCGACAAAACGTTTCGCTACACTGAACTTCCAGCTGATAAAGACAAAAAACAAAACCGTACCGTAGAATACAATAAAAGCAAACAAAGCCGAACATATTTTGAAGGAATATCGATCAAAAATATCTATGAGGTGAGAAGTTTAATCTGCTTCTCCGGTCAAGCCAAGGAAATGGACTTACACGTCGCACGAAACTGGGGACAATTAGCGTAACATTATGGCGTCAAAATACCAAAACAAAACAATGGGCAGTATATGGTGAAATATACTTTTAACGTCAAAAACGACAAGCGAGGACAGTATTTCTAAAATGTTTTTGATTTTTGAAAAATGGTCAGGAAATCCACTCAGAACGTTAGTAAAATTGAAATGTATGGAATTTGTGGTAAAAATCGAAGTGTTACATTTTTCAAGTCTCTAAAAGGAGCTATTATTTTGATATTTGTTTTTTATTATTCCAAAAGAATTTGCCCCATTCTTGAAAATTTAGGAGCGAAGTGTTAAAAACAACTTTTCGGTTACGTCCAATTGATACTTCAAAATGTAAGTACTCTTCTAATCATCTAGGCCTTCTGTAAGTGAAAAAAAAGTGTACGGTTTATTTCATTACAATAAAAATCTAAATTTTGGCTGCTCCTAAATCGTGACACTGTTGCTCCATTTCCCAAGATAGTGTACGACGCCACGAGCTTTGATGACGTCATTGACAAACGCTGTCATCTTTGTACACACGCTTGGGAAAAATCGAGTGTCCCACCTTACCCCGTTTTTCCCTATGACATATCATTTTGTGTATGAAGGTCAAATGCCCGCGTCACGTTATTTCCTCGTGTTGTACGTGTTTGTCTGAGTTTGTCTTAAGCAACATGGTTCCTTATAATCATGTTGGAAATATATCGTCTTTATCCCTCGATTGTCAACATAGGGGAGTTCACCGTTTGTGGTCCCCTACAATTAATTAAAAATTGACCGTGTCCTGGCATATCATTTTATTATCTTTCAATACAATAAGGTGAACTATTAAATAATGCACACGTGAGCTATGTTACTCAACTACCATCGTGAAATATTAAAAATTAATTTAGAAATTTGACTCTGAACTGATTTTTGCCATCGAGATAACCACAATCTTTAACTTTCCAAAGTGGCACTGGCAAACGGCATGTAAGAAGTGTCTGGTAAACCAAAATGGATTCCTGCGATTTGGGCGGCTATTTTTGGTCCTGCTTTTTTGTTGTCCGATCATATCATATTTTTATTGAGCCTACTACCATTGGGGACTGTATCAGGCTCGGTATCTGTTGTGTCATATTGGCAAACTCACACCAGAGGGGAATAACCACAGAGCTCAAAAAGGACATACACTTACAATATAAACCTGTATTGAGGTGACATCCATCTCTGATTGGTCAAATATCGACCAACAAATGACATAATCAATGGCGGCTTCAAAAGAATTGGTATCGAAATGGCAAACTGAATTGAACACATATTTTTTCGAGGTCTCCTCTGCCGAAGGCAACGCAAAGTAGGAGCGTAGCGACTACTTTGCGGGAGACCTCGTTTCGAGGTCTCCTCTGCCGAAGGCAACGCAAAGTAGGAGCGTAGCGACTACTTTGCGGGAGACCTCGAACCATTGATCAGGTTTGCTCCTGTAATTATTCACTTCTTCACCTCTTTAAAACGTGATTTCAATCAGTTGATCAAAGTTTCTTACTTTGAACTCAAATTCAAATATTAATATTTATAAGAAAAAATACTGACCCATTATTATATTTTTAAAAGTCTTTCAAATAAAGTGAAATGAAGCCAAAATCAGCTAAAATTATGCAATGTCGTAATATGGCGTGACTGGAATATGATGCAATCACCTGTGACGTCAGACACGTATTGCCACATCAACAACTAAACAAACAATCAATATAGACTTCACTGATTGGTTTAAAGATTATTCGCATCATTTGTGACGTCGTAAGCATGTTACCCAACCAACAACTAAACAAATAACAAATAGGCATTAGGTTCGTTCAGTGCAACGCTCTTGAATCAGTTATAAACAGGATAATCAACAGATATATGAGAGGGTCAGGCATTTGTTTGACTTGGAGACCTCGACTCGAGGAGTTTGCTGCATTTTCTTGTTCTTAAACCAGTCATCAAGAAATTCTGAACATTTCACTAAGAAATTCTGAACATTTCACACATCGTTAATCTAATGATCATCTTTAGAATGGTAACAGTTTAATTTGAATATATATATGAGCCTGGCCATAGGAAAACCGGTCTTATCACAAAAATTAAAATTGTGCTACAGAGCCAAAAAAGTGCCCACGATTAGAGGAAAATGTGCTAAATTCAGATCCGACTTTTTGGTCTATATATGCAAGGAAAAATTCTTAGGACATAAGCCATGGCTCATTTGAAAGGTTTCTTTGTGCTTTTTAAAATAGACAAAAAATCAGAATATAGAAAAAATCAAATGGAAGGTTTACTTGAATTTTTATCTATTCTTTTGTTAAAATACTTTGTAAAATCAACCAACTTTTCCTTTGAATAACTATGATATTGAGAACTAGATTTTGTGTATTTTGTAGAAAATGGTATGCTATTTTGTTCCAACACGATTCGGTTTTGATTATCAAGAATTGGTAGAAATTAACAAAAAAACAATTGCACTAAAAATCAAAAAATGTTAACAAAAACAGTTCTAAAAATCTATTTAAATAATTTTTGCATTTAATTAAGAGAAATAACAATGTTGAATTCAGTTCGCCATATGGATACCAATCCTTTCCGAAATACGCTTCGAATAATAGTATGTTCATTTCTGACGTGTTGACCAAAACCACAGCTTCTTATTTCACATCAAGATAAAGAAAGTTGTACGGAATGTGCCTAAATCAATTAAAACATCACATCGAAGTGAAGTCTGGAATCTAGCCGGTAAAAATTCGAACAGACGAAGGATGCAAGCACGATACGTAATTACGTCTGTTATCCAAAAGCTCCGGGACTTTTCCTCCTCTTTATAAACCAGACAGAAAAAGATCAATAGAATCAATAAGGTCAGCAATTCTGAACCAAAATTAGCTTCGTTCAATTTTAAAATTCTTCATAGATTTTTGGCCACCAACACATATTTGAAAATGTGTTGATTATCAGGATCGGATCTGTGTACCTTTTGTAAAGTAGAACCAGAGTCAATTTGTCATCTCCTCTATGACTGTAATGTGATAATGGAACTAAAAACTGGTTACCAGAGGAATTGACAGGACTTTGTACAAAACAGAATATTTTAGGACCAGTATGTATAAATGGCAGAACAATTATCCTGACAAATATGTAGAGTATATTTAAAAGATATGTGTACCTATGCAAATACTCGATGTTAAAACCTACCTTTAAAGGATTTAAAGCAAATGTTATATCGTATTGTAATATTGATAAGCAAATGGGCAGAGCCAAAATGTGGGAAATTATGGGTACTAGATTAAATTAGACTAGTGTGGTTAGATGCCTTAAAAAAGAATACGATGGAAATTGTGTGACTTCTATGATATTATTTTATTTATTTATTTTAATTTTATTATAGTGTCATGAGTTAAAATACAATTACATATTTAAAACAATAGTACACTGTTAAAATCACCCTAGGCCCCCTATGGGCATATAAGACACTTTTGTAAAAACATATTAATCAGGTTTTGTAAATAAAATGTTCCCGTCGCTTAAGCATCCGGTCACAGGCTTTTGCTGTGAAAAGACAAATTCTGTCATTAGACATTAAACACTGAAATTTACTCTCTTCATCTAAATTCATGAAACCAGTTACAATAGTAGAAACGTTTGCATACAAGTCTAAACGGATGTCTTCATAACGAGAACAGTTCAGAATTACATGTCTTTCGTTTTCAATTGCAATATCACATAAGGGACACACCCTTTCATCAACTGGCAGCCTTTCATACCGACCAGTTTCTATTCTTATTGGTGCACATATATTATACTGCTTTCAAATGTTTTTTCTATGAATTAAAAAAGGAATAAAAAACAAACAAAAAAACAAAACAGAAACGTTATATATTACTTTCGCCATGAATTTATTTGTGTTGCTAATATTTATCCAAAAATAAAAATGGGATGACAATAGTAATGACGATATTTCACATTCGTGAAGTCGTTGCTCGGATTCTATATCATAACTTGAGTTGGATTTTGGCAAATCTAGAGGCTTGGAATAAATATTATGACTTGTCCATTCATAATCCACAGGCGTCTTTGTTTGACATGATGATATTATTGACGCTCAGCGAGAAATTGTGGCGTTACTATAACTAATCACTGTAATCATTTAACGATAACAAAAATCCCGTGATTTATTTATTTATTGAGATGAAAAAATACAAGCGCAACTAAAAGAAATGGCAATCAATTGCATGTCTATTATTGTTTACTAAAGGAATAAATTTATGTATATAAAAAAAACTAAAACTAAATCAAAGTTGATATTCTAAATGAAGAGTCACGTACTGCAAATTGAATTTTTCTAATATGACAAACGATGTTATTTGACCAAAATGTTGCATATATTGAATACACAAGGGACATGATGGATAAGTGGTTAATATCATCTTTAATCAATGTCACATAGCCCGTGTATGAATCTGATATAAGACATTCTAATAATCCATTAGGTTGAGGTCATTACACCCCGGTACATTTTCCGAATTAATAAGTATATATATACTTATTGGATTAATTTGATAGGTAAACCAAAAGTTAATGAGTTTCACACTTATGATCCTTTCAGATATGTATTGGTATAACCCCCAGTACCTGATTCGACTAGAAGACCCGGATGAAGATGATGATGACAAAAAGTGCACCCTTATAATATCCCTCACTCAAAAACACAGGCGTCTGATGAGATCACATTTGAGAGTCAGCTATGCAAACCTTGCAATTGGATTCGACATATATAGGGTATGTACAAGGCAGTTCAGGTGGTATTTCATAACTACAAAAGGATCTAGTGCACTCTCCATTATGATTTCCCCATGAACAAAATGAATCATTTTTGGATTGGATTGGATTGAAGAATGCTTCAAAAGCAACGTTTACACTTATGAAATGCCATACAACTTTGTAAATCCAAAGATTTTACTGTTATGTTTCATTAATTAATAACATATTTGGATAAGATATAGGGATGTGTAGGATGCAAATGGATTTTGACAGACACAAAAATACTTCCTGGTCTGGCATCTCTACCCCTGTACACTTTATGATTGAATATTGGCCCTAATAAGTGGCCCATTCATCGATACAGTGCTGAATACATATACCAGTAAATGTAATAATAAAAGCAGTATATTTATTTTTAAAAATCAGATGAATTTATTTTTATTCATGTGGAGATCATAATGGAGGGTGCACTAGATACTTTTTTCATGGGGAGATCATAACGGAGAGTGCACTACTTCCTTTGATGATTTGCAAATGCTCCATTGAATAGCGACCGATGTTGTGAGTTAACTTGTTGAAGAGTGAAATTATTTGCAATTCATGTTTGTTAGGGACCTGGATATGATTAGACGTGTCGCAAAAAGGTGGCGCATTTGTTTTTTAAGGGTATCGCGTGAATGTAACTTTGATTCCCTGGATTATAAGATAATATTCTAATTAAAGTTATATATCATTTTAAAGCTGTTTCGATGAAGATTTTAGATCAACTACACTTCGTTCACATTTTTTGCGCGTTCGTTTTTAAAAAATAGTTTTTTACCAAAACATCTGGCAAATATCCCATGTTGACACGTTACATTTTGAATTATTTTTCGTCTTTAAACGCTCATAACTCAAACAATATATGACTATTATACTTATTTTTCGTCTTGATAAAGGTAGATGGAAGTTTTATTTCAAAGGATGAATTTTAGTAAGCGTCCCATATTGTGACGTCATAGAGTCTGAAAAATAGAATCTGTTGACAGCGACCTTTTTTGCTCATTTTTTGGTACCTTCAACTTTTCAGGTGTACATTAAACAAAAAATACGAGATCAATTTTTAATAAATCATACATGATTATTTTGCTCCTAAACTCTAGTTTATTGATAAATAGTTGATTTTGTTCACAAAAGTATGTGTTTTCTGTTGTATGTGGAAAAGTGGAGGACGAAAGGTTTTCAAAATTCATTAAAATAGGGCTAATTTACGCCATTCGCCTATTTTCAAGCACAGCAACACGTATATTTATTTCACCTAAAATATCAATTGATTCGTGTTTTATGATGCTCCTAGCCCATTAACAATATATATATGATATCAGAGTTGTTCGTCTAAAATGCTTTGAGATATAGAGGTAAATGTGGAGGACGAAAGGATTTTCATGTGTGTACAATATTTCTCAAAAACGTCACATTCTATCATGTTAAAAGCGAAGATCCTCTGGATTACGCCACAAAATGTGTAACAATGCGTGCGCGAGCTTTTTGCGACACGTCTTAGGATTTGGGCACAAAACACTGAACTAAAAGCAATGTTTCTTGGAGGCACTTTCCTGAACAAACAGTGTAGTTTTTGCAGTAACAGTATTTTGTTCAGGAAAGTCCAAGAAACTGATGGCTAACTAACACCAACTTTGAGGTTTTGCTAATGCTTGACTTAAAAGCGAACGATGTTGTGAATTTATCTTTAAAAAAATGAGGTTATTAACACTTTATATTTGTTCAGACACCTATAACGACCAGGGTTTGGGCACAGAGTAATGTTTTACCCGAATGTAATTTATATGCAACAACAATATTTTGTTCAGGAAAGTCCTCCCAGAAACGACCTTCCCTGATTTGATCATTTGAGGTTTTGATGGAAATATGTCAAAAAACATCCAATTAACATAAAATGCAGACGCTAAGATGTTGCCTAATAACAATTCCCAAATGATTTAAATATATTTCCCCAATTTAATCAAAAAGTCCAGTCAATCGTAATAAAGTGAATTTATGGTCCCTAGTTACCGTTCTTCTATTCCGCGGTCATCAAAACAACTTTTTTAAATACTTATATTTTAAGAATTTTTTTATACAACACACACAAACGTATACATACGATTTTCAAATAACTACTCCATTGTAAGTGAAGCATTTACAATTGCATTCGATGCATGAAAATAACAGCAAAAGCAACAACAAGAGAAAGATATGTAGTGACGTTTCATAAATGAAACTGCATGATGGACTTTTCAATTTTACCAGCATGGTCCGAACTTACCAGGGAAAATTAGGACATACCCCAATCCTTAAAATATCTAGGGCTGGACGCTCTTCTTGCAAACAGTTTATATTTTACAAATGGTAAAACAATTGTGATAAAGTGAATGCCACTTCGTTTTAGCTCCTTTATCTAAATCAGGTTAATATCGAAAGTGCTAATGTTTGATTATTTATTCTTTGTTTGACCATGATATTAGATGTGATTGGTGATATTTGACATTGTGTCAACCATGATCGACCGTGATGTATGGCATTTGATTATTTTACATACAATTTTGTATCTAAAAATTGCATTACGTTGCTTAATAATACTATTGGAAACCAACAAAGGCTAAAACAAGAATTTTGCATAGGATTCTGGTATGCAATATTTTGATGAGAGTATTGGCTATCAATTTTATTAAATAAATTCTTCAACATGTATTGGTATGGTTCTTAGTATGAATGGAAAATCACAGGGCATTGCGGTAATGAATTGTGATAAAGGCTCTTAAATGGTAGGATAGGGTGTATTGGACATTGTTTCTTTACACGTTACATCCCAGTTTGGGGTATTTAATACTTGTTTTCTTTAAGGTCTTGTTGTATTTTTAGATTTTTAATTTTCTTCCTCTGCTTTGTAAAACATTTTAGTACTTTGCTTTTCTGTTGGCATTTGCCCATACATATTTTGATGGTATACCATAGATATATGGTGCCTATTCCAAAGCTAAAATCAATTTATAATGAAAACATTGTCACATTGTCTATGGCGGACTGTTTATAGTGATAAAATTCCATTTTTAAGATTTCACATTACTCTTGACAGTACTAGTCAAGTAGTTAAGTTAATGTCACTTAACAAAAGATGGATTCTTCGAGGATCATATCTCTTGATCTTGTATGATAAATTTGATTGAACAATATCACCTATAATGGTGTTTTGACATTTTATTCTCCCACAAGAGATTAAAACCCACACTATGATCTGATAGATCTGACACACTGAGTTTAGCGCATATCATTATGCAAAAGGCAAAAACAACATATTACGTAAATGGTAATTTATAGTAGTAGACGGAACGTTTAGTATTGTATTAAAATAGTACTAAACACCCTACAGAACTCCATTACCTGTGTAGAACTGTCTATTGATTTCACGTATTGTTCGATACACATTTTCATGATATTTATAGTTAAAAATGATATGAAGAAAAACTCACATGTAATAATTTTGAATTGAACGCTGATGCGCATTGGGCATTCCATTTCCATTCGATATATACAAAAACATGTAGATTGAAATGTGTGTAAGTTGTCTTAATTTTAGTAATATTTCCTTGGGTGGGCCCAGACAAAAATTAACAGGCCTTAAGGTCCCAAAAAGTGGTCCTTTTTGGTCATTACTGGGACTTTTAAGGCCTTATTTTTTAATTTCAGGCCAAATTTTGAAGAAAATGGGCCTCAAAATTTCATTTTTTTCTCTGATCTGAAATTTGCCCCCCCCTGTTGGTTCCCAGATCCGCCCCTGGTACGTTTAAGGAATATAAAATAAATGTTGACTCTGATCCAGTAACCGTGGGGTATCCCTCATAGCGGACAACATATTCTAATATTATTGTTGCAGAAAAATTACCATACTTATACGTCTCACTAATGCCGCCAGAAATATCACATTACGTAAATGAAAAGGTATTATTGTATCACATTGCTATGGGGTGGTATTAAAAGGTCAAAAGGAAAATGGCATTTTAGCAACGTTTTCATGAGCTCTACTTCATAACTTATTGGACTTCAAATAGAAGTGGAGGTTACCCTCAGATAATATACCCATTCAAGGGAGTGTATTATTTTTCTTAGTATGACGAAACACACGAATTTTGAAATAAATTGTAAACTTTTCTCAGTATTTGCGAGTTTTGAAATAGATTGTGAGATTTTCCGGGTATTTTTAAACATAGCCGAATCTTCAGAAACCCACTTCGAAGAGCTTTTTTGTCAGCTGAAAAAAAAGAAATTCTTTGAAAATGAATATTGTTCTTATTGTTATTACTTTTCACAAGATCACGTTTCACCATGAACGGTCGATGCGAATATCATATTGCCAATATTCTGCATACAATAATCAAGAATTATACAACTCCATTTGTGAATAATTCTTTGCGGCATCGGGTGAAGTTTTTCTGGCTTGCAGATATTGTGTAATGACTCTCATATTCCTTCAAATATCTTGTTTCAATAGAGGCTTTTCCATATAGGTTTGAAATCTCGTTAAAGTCTCGTTTTAATGAGATTTTAGGAGGTCTGCATGATTCTTGAGATTTTCAAGTTTTCTGAAAATGGTCGGGCTAAATCTCCATTGACACAATGTTGAAAAACCTTTAATAGTTCATTTACTCTTACAAGGATCACAATTTTAATGTGAAATCACAATCCACATGTCAATTATATAATATAGTTACATTCCAATAGTGTTTTAATTTGACCCAAATGGAATTACTTGTTAAATCAAGAAATTAAGTGACTCTTGCCATTCAGTTGCCATGTTATTAAGCCCTACCAATGTGATCCATGATGCCATCTACTTTTCCATTTATATGGAAACGGGTCAATTTCCTGCTCGGACTCTCTTCTGATTCGGCATTTGTAGCATTTGTTTTAAAACATGGCCATATAATTGTAACCATTGGATAAAGACCATTGGAACCTTATAGAATAAAGGAAGATTACACAAGGTTTAATTGTGATACTATGTATTTTTGATATTAAACGCATGTTGAATGTCTGTCAGTGAGTTATTCACATTTGTTTGGGCTAGTTTTTGGCTCACTCTGTATCATTTGTAATTAAACAAGTACGCAGAAGAGACAAGGGAAAAACAATTTAAAGGCGTTACTTGCAAGAACCAAGATTAATATTAGGAAACGAATATATATATTATATATACGAGGTATATAGCCTACAGAAATGAATATACCAATACGCGATAACGTTTAGTTTCGTTCAGTTTAGTTAACTCTCGTTTGAAGAGCTCTCATGTACGGTACAACATCGTCTATATCCGGGTTCTTTCCCTTTGGATTACACAGGGGTGCTATTTTCAATGCCGCACTGCGACTTTATTAAACATTTATGTAGAGTTGCATTTGCAGAAATGATAGGTATGTATGTAATTAAGATATGTTACAAGGCTTTTTGAACTGTAATCCCCAAATCCGAAGAAATCTGTAGTTGAAAATGCCGTCCAATTTCAGTGACGTCACTGATTTCCCAAATTGCTCAGACTTCATCGAAGATCGAAAAAATATCAATGATGTTACTTCGAATCTCCGATTATCTATCTGATTATTCAATAGATTGGATCGTATAACTATGCTTGAGGACTGATGGAAAATCAGAAGCTGAGAAACGTTCAGAGTATAGACTCGTTCGGCGGGCCAATGAAAATTTGTCCCTTCCAAAGCGATGCATCATGGGAGATATTTATGTAAATTGCCACCTGAACTCTTATCGCGAATAGGAGTATTATCTCATCTCCCTCTTACTAGTAATTTTTTAAGTTTGTACATTGGTAATCAAAGAAGTATGCAGAAGTGACTAAGGAACAATTCTGAGAGTGTTGCTTTCAGGATCCACGAACATGTGATTTGTCTAGACGGAAATGATTATAGATATTCAACAGATTTATCTCATCTGACAAGTTCATTTATCCAGATCCAATCAGCAATTAATTAAAGGTGATTTGATAAAACAAATTCTCTCACTATTGAAGATAGTTTGATATATGAAATGCGTTTCCCAACAAAACCTGCCACCTATTGTATTTGCGTTAGTATATGAGCCTGGCCATAGGAAAACCGGTCACAAAAATCAAAATTGTGCTACAGAGCCAAAAATGTGTCCACGATTAAGAGGAAATGTGCTAAATTCAGATCCGAAAAATTGTTATAACATAAGCCATGGCTCATTTGAAAGGTTTCTTTGTGCTTTTTAAGATAAACAAAAAATCAGAATATTGAAAGAATCTGTGATAAGACCCCTTTTTATGTGGCCTGGCTCATATATTTAAAGTTCAATAAGTTAAACCTAGTCTGGGCCTTATTTCTTATCTGACATTTCTTGTGGCCCGCCCTAGGTTTAACATCCGTGCCTATTCGGCCTTCGATGCAAACATTTTTAATGATGGCCTATAGCTTTATTAATAACTGATAGTGAGAATTTGCAACCAATGAAAGCATAGCACGGAAGTTAAACCCAACCACGGAAACAAGAACACTCAGATTATAAATGAAAGCCGTGGTATTGGGTTTAACTTGTTGAACTAATATATTTATTGCCTTTATATAAAGGAGAAACATGTATAGATACTATGTACATGTAAATGTTAAATTGGAAAACGTTGCTTATCCAGAAAAGCTATTACTACATTATTATATTACTAAAATCCATGACCTAATAAATATTGCTTTGTGATGTAGTAAAATATGACAAGTCATATCTATCAATTCAAACGACGTTTCTTTATTTCATAATGTAGTCCATTCTTGATGTATTATACGCACACTTGGCACTCTATCAAAAACCAGTGTGGCACAAAATAGTCCATTTGTCACCCCTATACATACTATAGTGAACCTATGAATTGTTAAAAACACAATGTTTTATGGTTAATTTATAATAACAAGGGTTTTCTGAAGCGATTTAACTGGGTTGGACAAAAAGTTAGTTTGGGGAAAAAAGTATGGCTAATTAGGGAGGGGTGCATTGGCTTAACACGGCGTTGACTATTGACTTAGCGTCGGGATACCACCATGTACCTGGTATGTTACCATGGTGATAGATACAAAAAATTTCCCCAACGTTAATTTTTTGGCAACCCAGCTAAATCACTCCAATAAACCCTAATGATAGTATTTGCACAGAAAAACATCATACGTTAAGAAAATGACAAATGGACTAAAAGAGAATTTGTCATTGTCATTGTTTGATAGTTTGCCAAGTTTCCCTCATTAAGGTATCGGGGTAGTTATCAGAAATTTACACCAAACAGGAAATAAAAAAAACATGTGGATTTTAGAATTTGTTAAACTAAGATAGCAGAGTTCTGACTTAACCTTCAATCAGTTTTCCTACTCCCATATATTACATGTATGACCATGATCACAGTGGTCATCATCCTCCTACCTTACCCCGTACGTTCAACTGCCACTTGGTACATACCCGGTGTATAATCGTATAAGATATTTTACCTGGTGACTTTGGACGAGTACAGTATTATTCATTTCAATCGAATTCGACGAATGGCTGATCACATGTTCCAGCGAAGTGGTATATTGCCGAGGAAAATGGCCCCATTCCTACTATCTTAAAGTGTGATATAAACAACATTTGAAATTATTACCTGTGCTAATCGGTTGTCATTTATTTCCAGGATTTTGTCACATATTTTCAGGATTTCCTTTTGAAATACATATGATATGGAAATGTTGAAATTAAGATAAATGAAATTAAATTAAGTGATACACTAAAATAAACAAGTGAAATTAGTCTGTGACAACGTAAATTAGTTGTGTAATAATGAACAAAGAGCAGCGAAAGGGCATGTATGCAACATAATACTTAAAAGTACTTCTCATTTCCTGCGTTTGAGTGACGATATGTCTTGTCTACGCGTTTCCGGCCGAACCATTTAAAGGATCGAAAATTTCAGGGATATTCTAATAAGATTGTGTACACACTATTGAAGCTCTTAATTGAATTTAAATTCATAAATCGTATCTCGAGAGCCTTAGTCATGTTTGATCTACGGCGGCCGTACAAGTACGGCTGCCGTATCTTTACAGAATCGATATAGAAAGTTTCCACCGTACAGCTTATCCCTACACTCCCCTCCATGAGTTTGGCAACCTTAGCTCCCTCATTAATCTTCGTGTTCAAGCCTCTTTATGTTTGAATTTTTATTTACATAACTTGTGAGGAAAATACTTATAATATTTATGGAAATGTAACTTGACTTAATTTTAAATGCCTCCACATTTTCCCAATTTGTTGAATTGAATATGCCAACTTTATCTAATAAAAGATTGATACGTTTCTCCAGGTTTAAAGTTATAGGTGTTCAAATTCATAATAATTGTTCAAAAAACTCCTCCCATTGAAATAACACAAGAGGCGAAAAATGATTTTCAAAAATGACTTTGAAGCTCTGTAACGTTAGTATTCATAAAGTAAACTGAACACCAAGCGTATAAAAAAGTTAGACAATTCAATTTTCTATATAAAAATATTTTGAGTGACTGTTTTACTGTAAAGATATCCTGAAATAAGATTTGCCCCGACCCCACCATTTCCATTGGTTTACATTGAAATGACGATTTTCAAATTTTTATCAGATTTATCATCAATTCCCGACCTATTGAAATTAATGAAAAATTTGGGAAATTCGAAGGCATTGAAAATGAAGTCAAATTACATTTCCATCCGTATTATAAATGATTTCTTCACTGGTCGTGTAAAACCGTATATAGAGGCTTTAACACGTAGTTCGATGTGGGAGCTAAGGTTGCCAAACTTATGGAGGGGAATGTATATCTTATAATGCGTATTTCTCTCGATTTTTGGAAGCTACGGCCACCATGCGGTTACTGTAAAAAAAAAATAATAAAAGATATAAAAAGAAAGAAAGAAAGACGGAGAGTGTTATTAACTGGTGGCACACGAAATTATATTGACCGTATAGTAATATATAAAGCGGATGGCCGCCATAGCAAATGTGACAGTAGCATTTGCAAAATTTTGGGCACATTCCCCAGGGGTTTGAATATAGGACAGACAATTAATTAAGATCAAGTAAATTTAAAATTACTATCATGCATTTGATATGATATCTAGGTCTCATTAGAGACAATTTATACAAAATCAATCAATCACTTATATTATGAAGCCATTTATTTCGAATAGGTTAAAGACAACGTCCGAGAATCCTTAGATGGACACAATTTTGACAAGCGGGCGATGATGATGAAAAGGAGGTGCACTAAATATCTACAATATAGGGAGACGTGTGACAGGTTTAGGTTTCGGCCAGGTCTGTATTGTATTATCCCCGCAACTTTTAAACCAGGGGCCAACGGTGATTTTATGCTCAGGGTCTTTACCGAAACCTCCGTATATACAGAGTAAGTGATTGCTTATTTAATAAACTTATTTTTAATTTACCATCTCATAATGAATGTCGTCACTACCCAATTTATTCGAAATCTTAACCATCATACATGGATATATACTAAAAATAAGCTATGTCGCCAATAGTTATTACCAAATTGTCTTTGATCATTGTGTTAGCATCAAGTATAACATTTCAAATGTAGCGTGAGTGTTTACAGGTCTCCTCACACATAGCACATAACCCCCGGACGTCAATTGCGTGTATGAGCGAATGGGACTTGGGTAAAATCAACCGGATGACCACCTAATTTGCAACCACCACTTAAAGCCACATACAGACATTTTACCTCTATTATAAACCTCAAAAAGTAATAAATATGACACTGTGTTAAATAAAAATGAGATTAAGAAAATATATTGTGGCTCAGGCTACAAAATAAATAAAAAGATTTACCATGGCTGGGATTCGAACCTGGAAAAGTGTATTTACAGGCTGATGCTTTAACCACTTGGTCACGACCTCAGCTTGAATATGAGGAGTAATCGTTTTATATAGATTTTTGAAAATATTTTTTCTACAGCATTACAATTGTTAAAAAAGAGTTAATAATCATGCTTAAAATATTGGAATACATATCTGAGTAAGTATTCTATGCCAAATTCAGAATTAATGATGTTAATTAAGTTTTCATTTTGATAATCTATTTCCTGTCATGACAGTAAAAAAAACATGACCTCCAAACATTTTTTATCGCTTCCAATTTCTAAAATGATATATCCATGAATCAGCTGTTTTTGGCACCTGAACCCATCCTAATATGTTTATGTTTCTTTTATTTCCTCCGTTTAATTGGAGAATTGGAGAGCAAAACAATAAATACATGTATATCACGTAACAGAACATATATTAAAGAAGAGTAAAGTGGTTATTAATATTTACATATTTACAAGTTAAATGACTAAATACATTTTGACATTACAATTGAAGCGTGCCAATTTGAAATCCCTCATTTTAGCCTCAATTGTTTTTGAAAATCTAAAAAATAAAAAATCTAATTAATCTCGGAGAGATAAAATGAAATAGTTTTGGATTACTATTAATAAAACGTCATGATATATAAATGATAATGCATTCATGTATTATGGTATGATAGGATAATTATATACATAGTACTATATTATTCGCCACTAAGAGACTGGATGGATGTCAATATGGCATGATTTCCTATAGCTGAGATTTGTTTTGTTTTATAAATTGTTTTGCCGTATGTAAAATATTTCACTCATGGGTTGTTCAATCCGTCAACTTGCGTATACCGGAGAAAAGGACTTGGGGAAGATTCGTTCCCATTAGTAAATGTTCGTTGTAATGTACATTGTCGGGGTGATTACGTGCGGGAGTCCCCTTTCTGAAAGCTTTGGACGGATTCGGAAGCATGCGCAAAGTTGCGCATCGGTTCGAATGTTTACGCTCCCATGGCCAATCGCCAAAACTGACAATTTCGCTAATCTGTGTTAAAATGTTCGTTCATTTGTGAGGAGACCTTATAAACCTTGGACAATTCACTTGGGATATATTCATCCTATAAGTGTGACGGGGAATGGTTCGGGAGTCTTTCCACCACACATCATTTTCCGAGACACAAAATGGCGAATTTCTCTTTAACCGGTGTAAAAGGGTAGGAGGTCCTATCAAATTATGGTCCCACTCTCCAATATGGTGACCTAAATACAACTCTTTCCCTCATTATCTTATACGCAATCAGGGCCAGTAAGGGCCGTTCAGAAAGGGTACCATAATCCCTGTGGGACCATCATTTCCTTCACACCGGGAATCACATAAATGATATATTTTGAGAATTAAATCGTCATTGACATTCATGGTACGGGTAACGTTTCTAAGAGACACACAGTATAAAACTATATAAAAAGTATCATTATAAACCTGAAATGGATGGACTGGCGAACCATTCCCCGCACGTCATTAATAAAGTCACGTGACAGACTATACATAGGGTGAAAAACAATGCAATGGATTCGGTGCTCAAAACATTAAACCTTTATTAATTTAAGAGAAATCGATGACGTCACAGAACCGATACTTGTGAGTAGAACTGGAGAATTAGAAAGCTTTGTTGTTGTAAGTTCTCTCTTAGAACTAAAGAACAAGATATGATTCACGCAATAGTAAACGGGGCTTCGCTTTGCAATCATTCACTCTGCTTTACCAATAAAGGGGTTCATTCTATTTATATATTTTTTATAATCGAAATAAGGGATAGAGATGAACTTGAGGGTGAACAAATGTCACAATGTAGTCGTGCATTTCTGCATTTTAAATATTATCCTACACTTAGTGTACTAAATGTATAATAACATTAAAAAATAAATTTGATATTTATTGGCAAAATGAATATCCGGAGGATATCGTGACGATATACTCCGGGCGGAGGATATCGTGACGATATACTCCGGAAAACCCAATATGCGGAGGATATTGTGACGATAAACTCCGCTTGTTGATTTCCCGCCAAATTGACTCTATTTGGCATGGAATTCATTTTGCAATGATATTATACATTTAGTACACTCCTTGTTAGTGTAGGATAATAAGAACATCCTATGATTTTTTCAGAATATCATTTTAATCTACTCGGTGATATTGATATATGCACTCGTTCGCTTCGCTCTCTCGTGCAGATATCAATATCACCTCGTAGATAAAAATTATATTCCTCAAAATCATAGGATATCCTATACATATCTCAACTTGATAAGATATCTCAATTTATTTTTTCAGAGAATATAATTTTGACTGATAGGGCAAAAAATTAGCTTTCTTTGTAAAAACACCTCCAACATAGTGCATTCTTTGTTCCTACTAACTCTAAACCACCTGTGAACCATCTAAACCACCTGTGAACCAGAGTTCAACCACGGTTCAACAGCATGCTGAAGGTGTTGCAATATCACTGGTGATCCACTCGATTACGCTGGTTACCAAAACGAACCGTTTTGGTAACAAAATGTCGGAACGTCGAAGGCACGATTTTTCTTTTTTCCTTATTTCACGCGTTGTAGGCAGAATCCCCACGACGTTTTTTCTCACAACGTGCATCAGTATCATATGTTTTAGAAAATATACATGTTTGCGAAAAAATAGCTCAGAGGGCAACAGAATCGTCGATTTACTTCCTCATTTAAGTTACATAAACGGTTTTTCGAAAAACAGTTAAGATCTGCACTTTTAACCCAAACCGTTTATGTAACTTAAGTGACGAAGTAAATCGACGATTCTGTTGTCTTCTGAACTATTTGTTCGCAAGTATGTACACTTTCTTAAACATAGGATACTGATACACGTTTGTGTTAAAAAATGTCGTGGGAATTCTGCCTACAACGTGTAAAATAAGGAAACGAGAAAAATCGTATCTTCCGGATGTTCCGACATTTTGTTACCAAAACGAACCGTTTTGGTAACCAGCGTAATCGAGTGGATCACCAGTGAATATGGACTTCATTTAATTTCAATATGACAAGCCCATCATTTGCAAGGTATTACCTAAGAGTATGAACGTTTCTTAGTAAATATGATATATGCTTTCCGTTGAGATCTATTTGCATAACTAGAAAACAGTTCTCTCATGTTCTTAAGACATTTTTACAAGAACATGGATATTTAATTTACAATGTATATTAGTTCGCGTCATATTTCTTACCAAGGATATGAACATCGTTTCTATATTAATAACAGAAAAAGGCACTCTTCTTACCACTAGTCTTTTGATATTGTTTATTCGTTTTAAAATTGCTCTTGACAAAAATATCAGTTTGAATGGTATCTGACTCATCTAAAATATGCCTCATACTTTTTCACAACTCCATAGAATCAAGTAAAACTATAACCTGACATTGGGCATTGTGGCAAACCAAGTTCATTTAAAGGACATGATCATGCATGCCCCATCGTGCGTTCGTTACTTAGCTTTGTTTTCATATTGACGCCGACAGGTACGGGGATCAAATAGCTTAATTATTATACCTTCTCCACAACTAGTTAGCAGACGCCTCTCTTGCCCAAATCTTCATGAGCAGTTGTTATTCTGTTTAAAACAAAATATATAGTTTTGGAGGGCGAGGTTCCTGCATTGAATAATGGCTATTAGTCTATATGAAAATAGTTACTTCCACAAGGCCCTTGTTAAAGGTTTACGACAAGCTTCCCTAATAAAAAAAACTATGGCAGCTCAGGAGTATAAAGTGGATGAGTCTATTTTTTAAAATAGGGGAGTTTTGTAAATTTCAGTTTATTTAAATCATGAAGATAGAACAATTCGTCAGAAAGTTTACAATAATTCTATAAACTTTGAGATTGCAACTTTCTGATTATTCAAAGGATGCATAAACATTAAGCAATATAAATCCTTATGCAATTAAATCCAAACTAACTTGTTTTATTTACAGTACATTTCATAAGACCATGCGTTGTGCAAATACGTGATAGGTAAATCTAGATACTATCTAGATATTATCAATTTTCCATTTAACACAAGTAGAAGGTCCTGAAACTTTACCGATGAAATGTAAAATTGATTTGTCAATATAAAAATCTTCCTTTGATAAATCCACGACGATCTGTATTTTGCCTTGTCACATATGTTCCGATCCATCGGCCGGCGCCCGGTCACATTTTGGTCACATTTGCTCCTATTTTCACTACGGCGCCCGGCGGATTGAGTATTTTGTTCAAAAATAATTATTTTATTTTGTAATTACCAGACGGTCAATCCTCTTCATATTGCACTTGGATGGTGATAACATCATAGTGATACATTGTAAAAAATATGAGCAAAATCTAATGTCTGGAACTTATTCTACGCTGACCTGGTACTGCATCCTTAACATGGGGACATACACCATTGACCGATGATTTACCTTCGGGATACTCTCGTATTGGTAATTCTAATCTAACTAAACAAATGTCTTGTAATCTCGAATATATTTTGAATGAAGCGGATGGTGTATTCTTTCGATTTCTGCAAAGCACAGCGCCTATATTCTTTAGTATATTGAATGAACAAAACATGCGTTTTGAGAACATATTCTTAGAAAATCGTAGAAAATAAGATCAATTTTTTCAGATTGTACTACGGATATTAGAGAAAATATATGCTTGCAATTTAAAAAAGGTTATTTCAAGGTGTTTATTTATTTTAAGGCATCTTTAGAATATTGCTTTCACATTCTTTGTCGTCATAGATATTTGCTTCTACACTTATATTGTTGCTTCAGTGTGTTAATTAATTACTGTAACTGTTTTCCCTTAAGCAATTGCTCAGTTGTGCTTGTTTGTTAATTAAAAATGTTGTTTGCATCAATCTTTTTTGTATATGATAAATATTGAAAGGAATTAAACAGCACAGCCTTGTCTGTGAAACAACTAATCTTAATATGTCTGGGTCAACAACGTCATGGGCCACACATTCTGTTATTAGTATATAATACAAATGACAACTTTTAGGCACCAGAGCCAGAGCATGATTTGTTGCTTTCGTTGTTCCGTCGACATTGTGGAGAAGACCAGGCAATCGATGCTAAGGAATTAAGGATTATCTTAAATGAAGCATTTTATACAGGTACATAAAATATACTTTTGGTCTGAAAATTGTACCTGGGTAAATATATCCAATGTTTGTTTTCGGATGTACACCCGATATATTGTAGCTTTAATTGTTTTTGGAGTAAACTGTGAATCCCAGTATTTCCGTTTTATTGTATTTCATGTGTTAGACGGTTCTTAGTATGCTAATATTTTGTATAAATATATCGTAAATACAGAGAGAAAGAGCAGTTTCTGTGCACTTATAACATTTTAAACGCTTATTTCAGAAACGGGAAAGGCAAATTATCGAGGAGAAATCCTTCCTCATGATCTACTAAACAATACACAATTTCACAGACCACATTCCCCTTACCCATAGCCCCGACCCAATGATCTACAATGTGTCTCAAAAAACGCTACAAACAAAAACATTGCAAAATCACAAAACCAGTGATACCTACATCGATTCAATTTAGTTCGCCGTGACATGGTTGAATGGTTTTTACTAGGAAGATTGTTTTGCTTGAACATTAGAGTGTTTCAAAACTTTTTATTCAATTTAAGCCCGATCACACCAATAGAAAAGCTTTAATAGCTACTTTGTTAACCCAGGGTCATTTATTTTAGGGCCATGCAATTTTATTCTTATCTGACCATTTTTGCAATAGAAATACTGCTACTCACAATGGCTTCACAAATATTCACAATATTTAGCATGCCAAAACGTTTATTCGTACTTCCATTATGTTTATTGCCAAAATCTCTGAACCATGAAACAAAAAATGGTCAAATTTGGTCATTTTCGATCAAAAATAAAGCCAAACTATCCATCATTTAGTGATTAATTTTCAGTTAACGAGCTTCTATATTGGAAAATAATATCACTTTTGCATAGTAATGTTCTTGTTGTTATTACATGCATGTAAGTAACTGTTTTATGCATGTAATATTTAGTCATTCTATGGGGTTAAACGTGTCAATTTTGTCATTTATTTTCAAGAAAAATTCAAACACAAAGGAAAAAGCTGTATTACATGCTAAGATAATGGCTAAATCCTTAAATTTCATAATACTTTCATAAAAGCCTGTCAACAACCTCTCAAAACCAGCACTAACAGCCCACTTGCGATATCCTGTAACAAAATACAGGCCAAAAATGGTCAAAATCTGTGATTTTTAGTTAAAAAGTGAAAAATGCTGAATCACCGAAAATCTAAATGGTTAATTCTTCTGATTATTTGATGTTTCTTAGAGATGCAAGGTACACATTGCTAAGAAAGTGAGTTTTTACAAAAATAACCTATTTCCGACCCGAGTACTGTCACCACCCTGTTGCTAATAGGGTAAAGATTGCAAACAGTGCCTCGTGTTCATTGGAGTCTTGTCTAGCTTGCTGTAACAAAATAATGATACGGTGACCACACCGATTTTGAGATAACTGAATCTGGAGAGAGCTTCCAATGTAAAGCTACCTGTTTCAGAAAATTATTCTGCTCTACATAGTCTCGAAAATCACTCCGCCATCTCAAAAAATTCTGTTTCTAACCAAACTTGTAAATCTTTCCTGATAGATTAGTACTTAAGCCTACTCTATCGAGAATAAACCTTGATTAATTTAACAAACGCTAGATGGCGCTGAGACGGACCAGAAAAGTAGAACAAGCTTTTTTATATAGGAAACCAAATAACCAACGGTAACCGCTAGTATCCCTACTCCGAACTATATTTGAAGTCACATGTCTCTTCTTTCCAATGATATGTCATTTATTAATATGTGACCATAGACCACCGAATAATCATTCCTTTTGCACGTGCCCTTGGTCAGTTTTAGACATTGTACACGACGACACAGAGAATCACCAATGAGGTTGCTGCTCTCTGCCAGAACCCACAAATGATTAAAAAAAACGCTGGATGACATGAAGATATGATCCAATATCTACTTACAGAGAAATGATGGGCGCATGGGATGTAGTTTGCATCAGTATTATTCATAAGATAACAGAAAATAATAGTGACCTTAACTGACTTAACTGTTTTAATAATGTCACTTCTTTTTACCATTTGTTTGATGAGCTGTTTAACTAAACTATCATGGAATCCGATGAACACATTAAGTGAAATCATTTTTTCTTAGTAGAACTAATTAAGTCTGAAATGTATGTCATGTAAGTCTTGTGACCAAAAGTTAATCCTCAGCCCCAATTACATACTGATTTACCTGATTGCATAATAAGGATCAGTTGAATTAGATGTTTCAAACTTGGCACAAAGGCATTTTCACTCATGTGCGAAGAAACAATGATAATTATTTAGTGGTCCATGATCATATATGAACAAATAACATATCATTTGAAAGAGGAGACATGTGGCTTCATCGTAAATTAAATGAAATCAATGTAATTATCACTAGATTTGTGGTATTACGATATTTTTGTTTGTTGCGTCTTTTTGAGACGCACTGTATAGTATAAAACATTCACTTCGTTCTTAAAATTGTAATTCTAAACTGTCCATGCACATCTCGTAACCAGTCACCTGTCATCATGGTAAACCCAAACTATGTAATTAAAAGTAGTCCAAATTTCTCCCAAAGAAATAGAAATTTTCTCATAATATATTAATAATATTTGTCAGGATAAAAAATGTACAAATTCGCTGTCATGGAAAATCAGAGTGAAATGACCTCTAAGATACCACTGAAACTCAAATTCATTCTATAAAAACATTTTTTTATTCAAGATTTCAACTCAACAGTTGGCCTTGAGATGGAAGCTGCTCGGAGTCTCCTTGCGATGCTCGATGTATCCTTTTTGCTGAAATGTTTGGTCGATGTATAAGTGTTCTACTAAGTGTCACACTGATTTGTCTCATAGTGTATAATTCTGATTTTAGCTTGAAATCATGAAACTCTGATAACATGTGTGACTTCGTATGACAAATATAAGGAATATAGGCAATACGAAGTTTAAGCTTGTAACTATGAACGGAAAACAATGAATCAATATAGGAATGTGTCGAGTATGCATAGTTTTAAATGCGTACTGGTCTACTTCAGATACACGTTCAGCTTTAGAGTTTCATGTTAAGGAACGTGGGAGCATTTGAAATTTTTAAAAGTGTCAACAGGATTCATTATACTCGTGTCTATTGAATACTATGCTAGCACTCTTGATTTCGATACACAGTAGAGAAATTTCTAAAAAAGGTGATCTAGAATAGAACTCTTAGAATAGTTCGTTCGAGGTGTACTTTTATTTGGTAAACGTGGACCTAGAGTTTCTGTACCTGGTAATACACTCATCATGTTTCGAATACATCGAGGAGCATTCGATTGTTTAAAATTGACAGTCGCCCACCTAGTTTTTCAGAATGATGTCGGGCTAACCAAAAACTTAAATTTTGGAAAATAAACCTGTGGTATTATACCAACATTATAGTAAATAGCTAATTTTGAATGTCACTTTGTAACGATTGAATGTTTCCCCGTACTTGTCCTTGTAACGGAAATTGCGTGTGTGGAGATGGAGAAGTATCGAATCGAAAAAAAACGTCCAGAGACAACAAAATAAAACTGCACCTTCCTCATATCTTTGATAAATGATTGAGATGTTAGTTTTTGTAGTATATTTATTGTTATTATTTACTCGTCGAGAATACTCGTTTCAACCCCCTGATTATAGTAATTGTGATATTCAGTTCCTGTGATATACAGTATAATGTGCTAAACTTAATTAATGAAACTGACTATTGTTTCAATGAAACTTGTTAAAAGCATGACACCATAAGGGATGTTTACATATTCGCATTTTTAAACTATTTATACTTCTGCCACCACAAATTTTTATATTTAATCTTAACTATATCAACGGTTGATCAGACTGGCGTCCTCGAGTACGACGAATTAAAACGTCTTTGGACAGAAGTTAAAGTCTGGCGGGTAAGCACATATATTTCAACTTTTCACATTTGTGTTTTTCGATTACTAAAACACCCTATGCAGACAGAGCCTGCGGGAAATATTGGGTGCGGCGCAAATGAGCGGAGGGTGCGGAGCTAACGGTCATTTTTGAATTTAAAATTGGGATATTTCTGAAACTAAGCCGTTTTTGGACTTCAAATATACCAAGATATGTGTATTTGACACCAAATATCAATAAAATTGTGAAAATAGTAGTGCAAAAATTCGGAAATGTTTTTCAGATATGAGCCCCCTCTAAATATTGGGTGCGGAGGTGCGTTTATGGAGCTCCTCCGCACCCAATATTTAGAGGGGAAACTTGAAGTTCTTATCTAGCCATGGATCATGAATTGTACACTTTTACTTGAATAAAATATGTCTCCAGCGTCTCACTTAAACATGTGGTGTGCCATTAGAAATAAGCATAATTTGCAAAATGTTCCTGAACTGATATGGCCTGATGACCGCCAAGCTAATAGCCCTGATTCAAACCCCAGTGGGTAAAGGATATGGGAAGGTCCCCAGGAGATGTATGAAGGCACCCAATCTAAAAAATGCTCAACTAAAGCAGGCAATTAAGACATGTTGAAAAAAATTAGCTAACATTCCATTGATACTGCTATATCAGCAAGGCAACTAAAACTAAAATCTATCATCAAATAGGATGGCGGATCAATTGAACTCCTCTTTTAGATAAAATATTATCCAAGTTGAAGGACATGTCACATTATATTATTACTAAAAAAAACTGGCACAATATAACTGCAAAGTTTGAGGTATGGAGGTTGGAAAATAAAAAAGTTATAGTGTCTTGAAAAAAGTGGCGTTTTTTGGCCCACCCTCTATACAAGGGGCGATCCATACGTTCTGATAAAAATGCTCTCATTTTGTGATGTTGTTCATGTTCATGTTTTCAGAAAATATAGATTTTGTAATTACACATACAATGCTCAGATAGCTATATCTTAAATTAATTTAGAGATAAGGTTACAGTGTTAACCTGTATTAAGGGTAGACAGGTCAATTAACTTATTACCTATAAAATATCATAATAACTTGTTATTTTAATCATTTTAAAGCATGCGAAAATCATACATTTTTTTCTAAAACAGTTTGGTATTGTTGTTTGTTATTTGTTTTTTTAAACAAATATTCATTTGTGCTCACTATAACATCACCAGAGCTCACAATAGCAATGTATGACAGAATGAGCCAATTGGCATTTCATGTCATGAGATACACCAAAAATCAAAATGTCAGATGAGGCTATTGTGGCTGATGCAGAGTGTGACATAAACAGATACATTAGGAGTACCATTAGATTTTATGTACTATCAAGAAAAGTAAGAGAACACCATCAGGGACATACATGGACTCGTAGGGTATATGGGCAAGGTGTAATATCTGCTCCAAGAATCTATAGATAGATTGTATTGTAAATTTAAGGAAGGCAGGGTCACTGTTGAAGATCATCCACAATCTGGTTGCAGGAGCTTGTGGACAAATAAGAACACTGCCTAAGATAATTTGAAATGCAATTTATGAAGAGAGAATTATCCCACTGTCGAAATTAGCACACAAGGGCAACAAGGGGTATGGCACAGTTCATCGGATAGTTGGCAATGACCTGAAGTTGCGTTTGATCTGCTTAAAATAGGTACCGAGGAACGATTGAATTGACAAATTATATTTTATAGATTATAATTTAACTGACCTGCCTACCCCAAATACAGGTTACCATGGCAACCTTGTCTCAAAATTAGTTCAAGATATAGCTATATAGATATGTAATTACATGTAATCTATATGTTCTGAAAAATTGAGAGGGATATGTGGAAAAAATCACAAAATGAGAGTATTCTTATCAGAATATTTGGATCGCCCCTTGTATATATATTTACGTTAACTAAATTATATATTGTTATATTTTAGAATGTATTCGAGCAGTTTGACAAAGACAATTCCGGCTACATGGATGTTAAAGAAATAAGAAAAGCCTTCAAAGCAATAGGTAATGTCATTATCTTATTCTTCACCTCAATATGTAAGAATTGAACAAGACCCCAGGGGCATGGAATCGTTGCGACATGTAGGTAGTTCTCTCACGATGACGTCACTATAACCATAGTGACATCAGTTGATTAAGTAATTCACCTTTACGAAATATCTGTAAATAAACGCAAGGTTATTAATTATTGTTTCATTTGAGGTATACATCACATATCCGATCATCATCGTATTTAAACAATTGTCCTTAAAACCATTGTCCTTAGAAAAAATTAATCCATCTATCATGCGTGTGTTGCCGTCAAAATAAAATTGCGTCTCCTTTATTTTTTTAGCCTGAGCCACAGCTATAATACACTTTGTTTCAAATGCTCTGGAAAATATGAAAATATGATAACTGTTTTGTTAACAGGATCTTAAGAGGTTCTGGACAAATCATTTGATTCTGGACTTGTCATATTTTTTTTTCAACGAAATCACATCCAAGGGTTGAATTTTTATTAGCTATTTAGAGAGTGAGTCCTGCATAGTATTAATTTCAATAAAAAAGTTAAAATAGAACCCTATTTGAGAGTCAGTCTAATACTTACATTACATTGATAAATTAAGGCAAATCCTGAAATATTTTTAAAGTGCGTTTTTTAATGAAATATTATCCAGCAAGTATTTAAATGAAACGGTCTTATTTAAATACAAATCATAACATGATATTTTTCATGAAACATTTTTCAATGAAATTCAATTGAAGGGTCAAGATAAAACGAGCTAATTTAGGTGAAAACCCTTACATGATGATGTGTTTTCATAACTTCTTTCATAAAATTCCATCAAGGGGTGAAGATAAAATGATCGAATTTAAGTGATTTAAGGATCACGAGAATATGTTTTCTTTGATATTTTCTATGAAATCCCATCCAATGGTCAAGGTAAAATTTTGATTTTGATTTTGATTTGGCCACGTGTTCGAAAGATCCATATAAGGCCCATAGAACCATATAGGAACGTCATTTTGAATGTCACGTGATAGATCCATATAAGGCTTTTAGAACCATTTATGGAAAGATGAGGGAAGCCCCTGACACCTGTTTCACGATTTTTATGCACTTCATTATTGTACCGAAGTTTGTCGATTCGATTCGTCGTATTTCGGAATCCTGGTGACAATTTTATACTCCATTGGAGTATTTTTGACCTACTTCTTATGACGGAAATTCCCGAACCTTGTTCGGATTAATCCGGATTTTCTGACCTACTTTATCTACCGAGATTTCATGAGTTAACATTCGTCTCATTCCGGAATCCTGGTGACAATTTTATACTCCATTGGAGTATTTTTGATCTACTTTTTCTGGATTTTGCCCTACTTATTATATCTTGACAACAAGCAAATCAAAAAGTTCGACATGAACGCACGGGTCTCGATCAACTAACCTTGACTATGGAAGCCAGGCACGCTAACCATGAGGCCAACGAGCTACCGATATGAAAGAACAAAAGTATTATATATTTATACCGAGCGTCAATTCAAAATGATCCTCACTTTTGTCTCCATTTAAATACGACTCGTCAGTTGCAATTGTATCCAGAATAGTAGAACGCCTATGGCGCTAGTGAATAACCAAGTCCCAGGTGAGTGGTTCGAATCCCTCCGTGATATACTATTTTTGTTTTATTAAATACGACAGAAAGGAGCAAGGTGTAGGTTGAAAACAAGACGTTAGTTTGTTTCAAAACAGTTTGGAAACATTAATCTCTGGAACATTATTTTTTCAACACTGATACAAATTTCCCTGACATTTCCCTGACATGTCTACCGTTTCAAAATTCCCGGTCATCTTTGGCCCTTTTGACTTAATTTTAAAATTACCTGACATTTCCAGCACTTGGAAAATCAAGTCAATTTCCCTGACATTTCCAGGTGTGTATGAACCCTGGAAATATCCCACTGGCTCGCCCTATGAATCGCTAGCACAGATTGGATTGATTAGTGTTTCAAAATGGTGGACGAAGTGTTTGATTAGATAATTTACATATTAAGCTTCTTAAAGGGGCAACAAGGCCTGTACATAGAAAATTCGAAATTTTTTACATTTTCTGAATTTTTAGGGCAACATTTGGCTTTAACATCTTTTTTATACATTTTTTCTTAAAATGTATGGATAAACAATAAAATTTCAGCATTAAGCAGTGCAAATTCAGTTCAAAGCTTCTATAAAGGGAGTCCAACTTATAGATTTTGAAAATCCGACTCGTTTAAAGAAGAATATCAGCAGCTTAAATCACGCCTTGTGATCATATAAAATGGATGGAGGGGGGGGGGGGTAGGCGATTTCTGCAAGAAAACTCAACAAATTTGGAAGATTTATTTCTTTCAAGATAAAATTTACAACTGAATTGCCAAATGAATAGGCGCAGTGCATGGCAAAATATGTAAGGTCTTCTAGTATTTTTTGAACTGATACGCTTCTAAGATATGAGATCTATTATAAAAGGCGCATCATCATCATCATCATCATCAACGTGCAAAAGTCAATGTTTTTGCTATAAATCAGGCAACAATGGTCTACACGACCTGTAATAAATAGGTATGAGGGGCGTTATTAGAGAATTTTCGTTATAAGTTTTTTAAAAACTTATACGTATACTTATACTTATAAACCCAATAAACAAGGTGTTTCATAATTTCCTAATTCGTCGGGAAATATCTCCTAGGACGGTAATAAAAAGGGCCAATGGCATACCATCCGTACCCCCTTGATGTAAAACATGTTTAGTTGTGTCATATGTGTTTTCTAGAATCAAATAGGCTGATATAGCACACGGGTTTTACAGATTTATCTACTCTCAAATATATTTTTTGTAGATGATCGTTTTGAATCACCTTGTAGAAATAACGAAGGGAGAATTAGTTCAGCTAATGAATGAGTCGAGCTATTTGATTGGATACTATGCCTATTCACCCGATTAATTTTAATAAGCCATTCTGGTCAGTAGGTCCACACATATACTATGCGGAGATCCAACTCTGTAAGTTTATAATCTGCGTATAAAGGCCCTTTTATACGTAAAAACTTAAAAATTGACCTTATAATTTCATGAGAACTTTGAAATGATCGACTCGTTCGTGTAGTGATTCACTTTAAAGGGTCTTGTTTATCGTACACTACAAGGACCCGTCAACTAGAATTTAGTTTATCGTGTTCATAATTGACACTAGCAAAGGACATTGTATTCGCAGTCCCTAGTTGATGATGAAGCTTGACTATATCGGGAATAGTTATGCCCCACTTGGTACAGATTATGAAAATCAATTTGAATTGATTTTAGTTCGACAAGACCCTTTAAACTAAAAGTATACGTATAAGTTTTTGAAACAACTTATAACGAAAATTCTCTAAATTCTCTGCCCGTGGGTGGCAATAAAATAACTCGAACTTCAAATTAAAAAATATATAAAATAGTATATTCAATGTTTAAAATACAATGCTCTGTAATGTACAACATGAACTCTTACAGCAACTACTGACAAGCCAACACCCAATGCAAACTCAGCTACATGTGAGTGAGAAAGACCATATAGGGGAACAATAGATATATAAAACTGACACAGTTTGCATAGTTGAATAACTCAAGGTGAAAAGTGAACATGGTATTAAAAGAGTAAACCTGCAAACAACCTACTTAGGGACCTGTTATATTGAGATGAATAGGGATTGATTAAGATGAACAGTAATAATATAAAATGTGAAAATGACCATGTTACATATACAAAAAATAACCCAATTGTTACAAAATCACAAAAAGTGAAATATCTATTCTTGTATTGCATTTTCGTTCACTGGACATATTTTAATTGCATTGCTATTAGATACATTTTAAGGGTGATATGAAAATTGAACCACGAAAACAGATGTACTTTAAGTTAAAGGGAACTTTCTACCATACCCGCCATGCTATCTGACCCGAACGAGCCACCTTGTGGTGAGATTGGTAACTACCTGCTCGCATCTGCGTTATTACGCAGAGACATAAACGTATACACAAGGAAACGATAGGAGATAACCTATTTTATCTCTGTATACATTTTAACTTTAATACATCGTTGAATCGAATTTGTCCAAAGGTCTTGAAACGTAAAATACCTAAATATTTATCTTAGACCTTGGGATGACCTTGTACAAGAAACATTAATGTTGACCTCGGTTCATCTAATCATAATTCGCCAAGGGCCATAGTATCATCAAACGCCAAATACCTAGACATTGATCGTTTACTTGGATTTAAATAAGGAGTATGATTTTAAAATTGGCTAGGTCGTGGTTAAGCAACAATAGTATGTTCGAAATACCGCTGTGTAATGCCTGGATCACATTTGCTGCGAGTATTTTGTTCAAAATTGAATACATTTCTGAACACAATACTCAATCGGCCGGGCGCCGTAGTGAAAATCGGAGCAAATGTGACCAAGACATAAAACAATTGAATAATACTGTATCAGTTTCACATTTACAGCGGTCAAAAGCATTTACAAAAAACCCGCCAGAGTTGGCAATCATATAAAATGAAACCAATCCCGCTGTGATTCATAGAAATAACTAATTTACTGCATTGAGTTCAATGTTATAACCATGTCGATTTACATGAGTGTCCGATTCATTGTACCAAATTTAAACCTTGACTGTTCTCCAGAAAGCAATAAGCTGACATATATCATATTTTACATTTTAATACAACTGAAAAGATAATAAATGTTTTAATATAAAGTTGACGTAGTTATAAATGTTTTCAGCGTAAAATCAAAGCACAACCATATAATTGAAAACATTACGCTGGGATTCCAACTGGATACAACTGACGAGTTGTATTTAGGTGGCCTAAAGTGCTGCTTATTTTTTTCGTGAAGCCACTCAGTAAAATTACGATTTCTCTCAACCCTGATGTTCAATCAACATCATTCGAGTATCTATATGTTCCTGACACGTTCGGGCATCCGGTTATGACAACGTCTACCCAATGTTTGCACGAGAAATTGACGCAATTCATGACTGAAATCGGGAAGACAAAAATATGTGATATTCTTTCAGAATTGTTTATAATAACTATTTACAAAAACGTTCCCGAGACACAATCCATTTAGGTAGGGTTTGTTTTAAAGTCGAAAAGCCCCAATAAGACAATACAAACCCAGATTAAACCCAGAAGAATGCAGATTTCATGTAATGATTTACGTTCATGTAAACAAGGAAAGTACATATAATCCCCATATAAAACACTGGCCTACGTGACATGTAAACACAGGTTCAAATTGAAATATAGAAAATTTTCAACAAAGCATTTGCTTCTGTGTTCTGTATGCCCCTCTACCTGCTAATAAGGCAATGTATCTTCAAATAAAACCTTAGCCAAGTAGATAAGGGTCTCTGGAACACTTTTGTAAATAGTTTTCACAAGCAATTTTATTCCCGGACGCCCAAACGTGTCAGGAACACATATATATTTGAATGATCTTGATTGGACATCAGGTTGCAGAGAAATCGTATTTTTACTGAGTGGATTATTGGATTTCATAGATCTAGAGGCCCTTCAGGAACCTTAAATTATCAGAGATTAATATTTCCAAACTGTTTTGAAACAAACTAACGTCTTGTTTTCAACCTACACCTTGCTCCTTTCTGTCGTATTTAATAAAACAAAAATAGTATATCACGGAGGGATACGAACCACTCACCTGGGACTTGGTTATTCACTAGCGCCATAGGCGTTCTACTATTCTGGATACAACTGACGAGTCGTATTTAAGTGGAGACAAAAGTGAGGATCATTTTGAATTGACGCTCGGTATAAATATATAATACTTTTGTTCTTTCATATCGGGAGCTCTTTGGCCTAATGGTTAGCGTGCCTGGCTTCCATAGTCTAGGTTAGTTGATCGAGACCCGTTCATGTCGAACTTTTTGATTTGCTTGTTGTCAAGATATAATAAGTAGGGCAAAATCCAGAAAAAGTAGATCAAAAATACTCCAATGGAGTATAAAATTGTCACCAGGATTCCGGAATGAGACGAATGTTAACTCGTGAAATCTCGGTAGATAAGGTAGGTCAGAAAATCCGGATTAATCCGAACAAGGTTCGGGAATTTCCGTCATAAGAAGTAGGTCAAAAATACTCCAATGGAGTATAAAATTGTCACCAGGATTCCGAAATACGACGAATCGAATCGGCAAACTTCGGTACAATAATGAAGTGCATAAAAATCGTGAAACAGGTGTCAGGGGCTTCCCCTCATCTTTCCATAAATGGTTCTAAAAGCCTTATATGGATCTATCACGTGACATTCAAAATGACGTTCCTATATGGTTCTATGGGCCTTATATGGATCTTTCGAACACGTGACCAAATCAAAATCAAAATCAAAATTTTACCTTGACCATTGGATGTGATTTCATAGAAAATATCAAAGAAAACATATTCTCGTGATCCTTAAATCACTTAAATTCGATCATTTTATCTTCACCCCTTGATGGAATTTTATGAAAGAAGTTATGAAAACACATCATCATGTAAGGGTTTTCACCTAAATTAGCTCGTTTTATCTTGACCCTTCAATTGAATTTCATTGAAAAATGTTTCATGAAAAATATCATGTTATGATTTGTATTTAAATAAGACCGTTTCATTTAAATACTTGCTGGATAATATTTCATAAAAAATGCACTTTAAAAATATTTCAGGATTTGCCTTAATTTATCAATGTAATGTAAGTATTAGATTGACTCTCAAATAGGGTTCTATTTTAACTTTTTTATTGAAATTAATACTAGGCAGGACTCACTCTCTAAATAGCTAATAAAAATTCAACCCTTGGATGTGATTTCGTTGAAAAAAAAATATGACAAGTCCAGAATCAAATGATTTGTCCAGAACCTCTTAAGATCCTGTTTGTTTGATAAATGATTGTTTAGCATATTGAATTTACGTTCCAATGTGCTTTATTTCGTGAAAATTGAGCTACTGTTGACTGTGTTTTGAATTTTTAAAGGTAAAATCTGTCAATCGCCACGCAGCGGCGTTCCTCTTCACGAATTTGAGAGAAAACGGATTGTTTTCAAGAGCTACTCTGTCAATACCTTTAGATTTTTTGCATATTCCCAAATGTCTATGCACTCTGTGGTATTAGAATTATGATGATACCCGTTTCCAAATGTTAGACATAATTTTTTTTTTCTTCCCTGTCCCCAATTTCACTATTTCGATGTTTGTGCCGTTGCTAGATAGTTGCTAGGCAACAACATAGCCCGAAATCATATTGAAATAATACCAAGTCATTCATATATCTGCATACTAAATCACTGATTGGCATTTGTTGTACATCTTATATATGACATATATTATGCTAAAG
Source organism: Owenia fusiformis (assembly GCA_903813345.2). Taxonomy (NCBI): domain Eukaryota; kingdom Metazoa; phylum Annelida; class Polychaeta; order Sabellida; family Oweniidae; genus Owenia; species Owenia fusiformis. Next base: position 3,115,539 of record CAIIXF020000009.1, read on the forward strand.
CCAAAAACAAGGTGAACTTGAAATTGCAGACTATTCGATTTCATATTACATTGATTTCAATGGGAATTGGTGATACCTGCTACCTTTTAGTGTTTAACTTCAGTTCTAAAAAAGAGTTTACCATGATTGTAGTTTTATTTGAAAGATAATATATTGTCCTCTAAGGCAGTCGAGCATTTTTGGCAAAAATAAATTTATTGTGAAAGAAAATTGTCAATTTATCACAAAATGTCAACAAGTTAAACCCCTAGGTCGTGTTGACCTTGACTTGACCTATATTGACCTACTTTTAAAAGAAACTTTTCTGGAAAGGTAATCGAACCTTTTCCATATAAATGGAAAATATATGGCATCATGGGTATTGGTACCAAGTCTTGATGGTTGTTTTTTAAGCAACTGCGCTATATCCAACTACGAGAAATAGAATTTTAGCTATTGTCCTAACTAGTCAAGGAAGAGAAATAGGCCCTCTTTTATTGATAATGTTCACCGCTGAATAAAAGTACATATCTAAAAGCGTAAAGAGACCCATTTTGTGAAAAACTAGCATAGTTTTAGCTTTTGTCATTCGAATATAAAGTGATTCATTTGAAGCACTTTTCTTATTCATACCTGAGAAACAATACAAAACGTCGATACACTGATTACATAATGTTTTGGTATTGGAAAAGAAAAATAACCTCAAAATTATAGCTTAGAAACCTCAATCATATATATCATTTTGTAGTATTATCTGTTGCATTGTGTACTCCAAATTGTGAAAAATTGGGATTTTATTTTTTGGTAATTTTTTGACCTCTGTTAACGGCAGGGATAATCCAGCCTAAAAGCCGGAAGTATATAAAATGGTTATATTAAAAATTATTAGGGAACATAATGTTAGGTCAAATATCGCTGCACTATAGTGTGCTACCAGCTCCTTTATTAGACGTCCTTTTAGATTTCATACCATGGGCTATTATGAAACAAGTACATACTTGTACAACTAGTTGGAGAATCGTCAATTTACTTCCTTATTTTTGAAGGTTTCAAAATGAGTAAAAAAGCGTTAAGATCCATTGTACTGAGGCATGGAGGCAAAGAAGGATTGGTAGATGTAGCTGATTTTATCCTCTGTTCTTCCAAAGTCACCACCCTTTATAGTAAGTATAAGAGGAAGTTTAGCTGATTTTATCCTTTGTTCTTCTAAAGTCACCACCCTTTATAGTAAGTATAAGAGGAAGTTTAGCTGATTTTATCCTTTGTTCTTCTAAAGTCACCACCCTTTATAGTAAGTATAAGAGGAAGTTTGTTAAATCGGTATCACATGGAATACATTTTATTAAAGAATGTCATTGTATTATAAATGTATGTAAACAATATCTACATCGATTTATTGTAGATCGATTTGCCATCGGGAATAATGAAGGCAAGGAAAGGTTTGATGAGGTAGGTTTCTCTAAAATAATAGTCAAAATGATAATTACACTTTTTATATTTGGTAACTAGCAGTTGTTTTTATATTCTCTAAGGTTTGTGTCGTTTTATTAATATAAGCCGCGACAGGTATGATGATCCACTTATTTTGATATAAAATTGATTTTAACATGTTGCCTTTCATATTTTTGATTTAACTATTGTGTCACCTCTGACATACCTAATCAATAAGAAAAAATAATAAGCTAATAATGCTATTTTTAAAAGGAACTTTAATATAACTTACAGTTCATATTTTAAGTGGCTCTCCGGCACAAGTACTGAGAAAACACGAGAATGGACCAAAAATTATAAACTTGGATATCTCAGTCAGTACACTGTAGGTTTACAGCTTATATTCTGTTTCTTGTTGACCACTTGGCAGATTTGACCCAGTCTTTATAACCATCCATATATACGTCACCGAATGGAACTAATTTAAAAGGAAATCTTATCTGTGAATATTGCCTACAGGCGAGAAAGAGAACACACTGCCTTTCCCATCCGCCATTTTTTATTATCGTTACCGCAAAATTTTGCGAATCGCCATGACGTAACCGTCATGCTATAACACCGTGATAACGTTACGAATGTGCTAAATTAAGTGTTGTTCTGAGTAATCGTTCTATCAACGAGAAATGGCATGGATCATGTAGTATCAGAGCGCCAAAACCTGATTGATTTATTGTACTTAGACCCAGCGAAATTTGTTAACAATCATCTCTAGAAAGTGTAAATTTCCTCGTGTTTAAGACCAATGTATGAGACCAACATTGAGTTCAATCCCTACGGTAGTTCCTGCCATGTATTCGCCGCCATGTTAATGAAAAACTGGAAAATGCAAAAATATCAATTTAATCATGTTTGAGACCCATGTTCTACAATTTGGAGGATCATGTTTTTTTGGCATTGATTCCAAAATCTAAAACTTTGGATCTAACTAAAAAATATCTGTAACTCTCAGAGTATCATAAACAGAGCAGTGAATACAGTCAGAAACTGCAGTAGGAGTGGAACTAAACGTTGACCAGTTTCTCTGAAATTTGGTCACGTAAATTTTAAAACCCCTTAGATTCGAGGATTTAATTAAACAAGTTGACAAAATGTAAGTTTAAGGACATCCTATCCTTTACCTTTCTAACAAGACGTTATTTTGTGTTTATTTTCAGTGGATCCAAATAGCAATGTCATATTGACGGATCGACTCATGAGGGAACAACAACTCCGACAGCTCATCAATTCTACAATCAAATTAATATGATTATACACATCACCAAAGAGTGGTTAAATAATATAACACTATTAGGATAACTTATAAAAAACCTACGGAATTCTAAATGTATGTGATACACGTTCTATGTCAATGCGCTTGTAGCCATTTTATCTTAAAGCTAAGTTCACACCAACGGCGCTTTGCTTTAAAGAAATAGGCCAAGACAGCATGTGACTGTTCATAAGGCTAAGTTCACACCAAAGGCGCTTTGATAGCGCTTTAAAGCGCCGTGCAAAGCCGAGTAGTAGGGATCTTGAAGCTATTCGTAATCTGAAAGTGAGCTTTACAGGGAAAGTGAAAGTCAGATTTCAGGGGTCAAGTCATAAGGGCTTGGAAAAAAGCAAATTATTTTAACATTATATTCCGAACTTTATCTGCGTGTACAGTATATTGATAAAGCTAAGTTCACACCAACGGCGCTTTGATGGCGCTTTAATGCGGCGTGCAAAGCCGCTTTGCACTCCCCTTAGGAAAAATGTTATGGGTATTACCCATAGTGTTATCCATAATAATGGTAATTCATTAGTCATTTATGGTTTTTATGTACATAACCCATAGTGTTACCCATAATGTTACCCATTACCAATAGTTATGGTTAAAACTTACATGTTAAAACAATGATATACTCATAATTTAACATAAGTAGATGTTATGGGCTAAGCATGGTTAGTGACAATGTGTTAATTATGTGTTACCCATAAAGTATGGGTACTCTACATTTTCAGCTTTGTTTATATTTTTCTGAAGGGGGAGACACTATTCTAAATAGAATGCTCAACAATATGACAAATATTTTCATATCATTTATACCAGTTCAATATATTTCTATATTGTTAGGACCAGGATAACAAACTAAATTATATGTGCATGTTTTGCATTGTAAAGTAAAAAAGTCCTAAATACTTAATGGTGTGTATTGAGATATAGAATATATTTCAGATAATTTCAAAAAATCTCATTAAACTTTTGAACTGTTGTGTTTCTGATGATTGGATACCAATTACCTTTCTTTCAGTATAATTTCATTGAAACAAGCAGTACATGTTTTATGAATATTAACAATTCATGTCTTTCTTATACATTAGAATCTTTACTTTTTAAATTTGGCAGTGTTTGCACAAATTCACCTTTCAATAATTTAGAAATATTTTTTTGACTTGATCGACCCTGGCTATGTCCCTGACTGGTAAAATATGTGTACATTATGTACAGGTTATGTGCATGTTATTTGTAGCAATGTGCAAGTCATGTGTAGGTTATGGGCAAATTATGTGTCCCCATAACATACACATAAATTCCAAATAACCTGCACATAATGGCATAACGTAAAACCATTATTTACCCATTATTACTCATTATAAGTCATTACCAAAAAACTTAGGTTGGATACGGCATCAATTACCCTTACTTTATGGGTACTTGGGGGCTATGGGTAACAATATGGGTAGTTATGTGAAACCTAAGGGTTACCCATAACATTTTTCCCAAGTGTCCGCATTGAAGCGCCATCAAAGCCCAGTTAGTGTGAACTTAGCTTAAAACTGTGCATAACTGTATTTTTATATATCATCCTCAAGTGCATAAATATCTCAATGTAGTTACATGTTTTAAAAAGTGGGTCTGCACCAATAAATATTCTTATTACTCAGTCTAGCATCTAACCGATGGGCATCAGATAGTTCAACACTGGTTTATAGGAGGCAGCACTAAATTTCAACTTGGGGTGCCTACAGCTACTAATTGACTCATTTCTTTAGACATTGAATATAATAGAGAAGATACCATATAGATACAGAGCTGTTCACTCACTTGGATCACTGATTTTGTTTTAGACATTTATGTAGTATGCATAGTATGTAATGTATATTTAAGTCATTAGGTCCAGTGAACAGAAAATATTCATTGATAGAATTGAGATTTTATTTAAGTGCAGTTTGACATTCTGATACTCATAGCATCTCTCTCTGTTGCACCGCAATATGTCCAATATATTGCTCTACATAATACAATCTTTGCAATTTTAAAAAATTGTCTGAAACAATAATGACTGTAGTAAAAAGGAAAATAGATCGATTTTCAATTCAATTTTTTTTAAGAATGATATCATTTTTTATGTCACCACCAAAAGTGGTGACATATTGTTATGGTCTCCGTTTTTTTTTGCGACGGCGGTTGGCGTCCGGCGGTTGGTGGTTGGCGTCCGGCGGTTGGCGTCTGTAACAATTTCTTACAACTTCCTATAACTTAACAAATACTGTTTAGACTGACTTCAATTTTTTTCTAAATCATCTACATGTTCTCAGAAGTTCAAATCTGACTTTAGATTTGACATTTGACCTTCAATGACCTTCTCAAGGTCAAAAAAGGTCAAAAAGGTCTGTTTTCAACTTGCTTCAAATTGACTAAATTTTTTTTTCAAAATCATCTACGTGTTCTCAGAAATTCAAATCTGACTTAAGATTTGACTTAAGATTTGACATTTGACCTTCTCAAGGTCAAAAAAGGTCAAAAAGGTCTGTTTTCAACTTGCTTCAAATTGACTAAAAAAAATTTTCAAAATCATCTACGTGTTCTCAGAAATTCAAATCTGACTTTAGATTTGACTTAAGATTTGACATTTGACCTTCAATGACCTTCTCAAAGTCAAAAAAGGTCAAAAAGGTCTTTTTTCAACTTGCTTCAAATTGACTAAATTTTTTTTCAAAATCATCTACATGTTCTCAGAAATTCAAATCTGACTTTAGATTTGACATTTGACCTTCAATGACCTTCTCAAGGTCAAAAAAGGTCTGTTTTCAACTTGCTTCAAATTGACTAAATTTTTTTTTCAAAATCATCTACGTGTTCTCAGAAATTCAAATCTGACTTAAGATTTGACTTAAGATTTGACATTTGACCTTCAATGACCTTCTCAAGGTCAAAAAGGTCTGTTTTCAACTTGCTTCAAATTGACTAAAAAAAATTTTCAAAATCATCTTCGTGTTCTCAGAAATTCAAATCTGACTTTAGATTTGACTTAAGATTTGACATTTGACCTTCAATGACCTTCTCAAAGTCAAAAAAGGTCAAAAAGGTCTTTTTTCAACTTGCTTCAAATTGACTAAAAAAAATTTTCAAAATCATCTACATGTTCTCAGAAATTCAAATCTGACTTTAGATTTGACATTTGACCTTCTCAAGGTCCAAAAAGGTCTGTTTTCAACTTGCTTCAAATTGACTAAAAATTTTTTTCAAAATCATCTACATGTTCTCAGAAATTCAAATCTGACTTTAGATTTGACATTTGACCTTCAATGACCTTCTCAATGTCAAAAAAGGTCAAAAAGGTATTTTTTCATCTTGCTTCAAATTGACTTAATTTTTTTTCAAAATCATCTACATTCTACATGTTCTCAGAAATTCAAATATGACTTTAGATTTGACTTTATATTTGACATTTGACCTTCTCAAGGTCAAAAAAGGTCAAAAAGGTATTTTTTCAACTTGCTTCAAATTGACTAATTTTTTTTCCAAAATCATCTACATGTTCTCAGAAATTCAAATCTGACTTTAGATTTGACATTTGACCTTTAATGACCTTCTCAAGGTCAAAAAAGGTCAAAAAGGTCTGTTTTCAACTTGCTTCAAATTGACCAAATTTTTTTTTCAAAATCATCTACATCTTTTCAGAAGTTCAAATTTGACTTTACAAGTTCTCAGAAATTCAAATCTGACTTATATTAAGTTTGAACTCATAATATTGTGAGCAACTAGGTGGTGACATTTTGTCATGTTAATGCCTTGTTTTAAATTGTATCATTTAGAGCAACATATTAGGCACATTTTCTGAAAAAGTCAAAATATCTTGTTCAGTGACCTTTCCTGAGCACCTACTCTTAGCTATTTTTCAGTCACATTTTCAGATGATACATTTCATGAGATGGTTGCTAACTTTCTGCCTAGAACTTTTGGTATGCGACATAGCCTGTCACCTTACAATGTACTTCTTCTCACATTGATCTGGGTGAGATCTTGCCCTTGCTACCCTCTACTCTCCCTGATGTTCGATGTTGACATTATTTTGCAACTGTTTCTCAGTCATAAATGATGTTTGGCCGATATTATGGGAACTATATGCATCAAATGCACGCTGGTCATATCTTGAAGAATGGAACAATATGAGGAATAATCATAATGATCTCCCATTTGCCCATGGCTCAACTGATGCAACATCCACTTAAATCAACAGGCCAGATGATGAAGCCCGAGAATAGCTTTGAAACTATAGATTTATCAATTATACCTAGAATAAATTATACCTATAATGATATGACCCCTGAAATCTGACTTTCACTTTCCCTGTAATGCTAAGTTCACACCAACGGTGCTTTGATGGCGCTTTAAAACGCCGTGCAGAGGGGCTTTGTACGCCGCTTCAAAGCGCCATCAAAGTCACGTTGGTGTGAACTTAGCTTAAAGCTCATTTCCAGATTCCAAATAGCTTCAAGATCCCCATTTGGGACAAAATGAAACGTTGATAATGATATTAAGAAGTAATCATAATCTAAAGACAACAACCACCAAGCATGTTAAAACAGTATATTTTTCCTATGTGCTCAATACGTGCAGACCTACCCATCAATGGTCCAGAGAGAAATGTAAATGCCCCTACATCCCCTTCAATTCAATTAACATCCCAACCAGAGTAAGGTATTTACAGACATGATTCACTCGAATGCTCTTTGCAATATTGAATAGCAATTGATGTGTAATATATTTAACTGAGAAATAAAGTGTATAAATTATATAGTATTCATTACATCCTTGGAATAATAAAAATGAAAAATTATTGTGAAACCATCATACAATAGACATGCATATACTAGATATAGTATAGTACATACGATGAAGATGAAAAGTATAATTGTATGCTATATGTAACCTCGATGTTATGATTTCCGTGAAATAAAGTCACTCATTTATATATATCATTAAAACTAATCAGTTTTGTTCCTTCTATCAAATAGCACATCTTCTCTACGCTACATAATACAGGGCGTATAAAAAACGCAACAATCAGTTATCTCGTAAAATCACAAATCGAATGATGACTACATCAATTTTATTCAATGTACCATAAAGCCACACCCCTCCTCTTTCCTATGATATGTCATTCATTCACATGTGGTCATGGTTGGATGAGAAATCTTTCCGTTTGCACAGTGGGTCAAAGTCGGCTCTGGACAAAGTTTCAGATATTGCAAAAGTTAGTGCAAGGGCTAAGTGCTAATGGAAGTCCTTATGACCTGAAGCGTTGTGACTTTTTCTTTTGGAGCTATCTCAAGAGCAGAGTGTTAACCGTTTCTCCACCAGATATTGCAAACTTCGAGAAAGAATTGCCTTAATGGGCTGCTGTTCTCTCCCTTAACCCACATATGATTCAGGGCTAAACCATGCATGACATTGAGAGATGAGCGCATCTGTGTGCAAAGAAACGGTGGCAATTTGGAGGGGTATAGGAATAGAATGTATTCTTGCAGGAATATGAGTATGAACACTTTACCGTCTATGTCACCTGTCACACCTTTTTCCATTAGCCCATGTTTAAAACTTGGGTCCGAGCTGAAGTTTGCCCGACTTTGTGAATTTAATGATTATTCAGCCAGCCATTACTTCGTGTGAATGAATGGAATTCCATTGCAAAGAGGACTAAGTTGGCTTTTTGGTACATTGAGTGTAAAGGATGCAGTCATCATTGATTTTTTATGTTTTCTTCCAATATTGCATTGGGCCCCGAAAACTGACTTTCGCGATGTTTATAACTTGGTCCCAAGCTAATTTTGGCCTACTTTGCAAAAGGAATGATTACTCGCTCAACCACGGCCCAATATCAACGAATGATATACCATTGGAAAGAGGAGATACATGGCTTTATGGTACATTGAATGTAATCAATGCTGTTATCACTGGTTTTGTGCTTTTCCGAGTTTTTTGATACGCACTGTATAGATTAATGAAGGATGCATTATTTATGATTGATAGGATTTTCATCAACCTACGAATGTGGTATCTCCATGAGCAAACGTGGCGGAGAGTGTAGATCCAATGTCAAAGAATGGATGAAAATCATGTCGTCACTACATCATGATATGTTATTCTTATTCCATAGTTAAATTGTGTCACATATGTTCCCAGCCTCTTATACATCACAGTTACAAGTAATAATATATTTTGAGAATAACGTATGTGTATATCTTGCCGATATTTTGAAATAATCAACAGAAGCAACAGATTCAAGACAAGCCTTATACAAGACAGCTGATCGGGTTCATGATAAAATGATAAACAAATTAAAAAAAACAATCGGATAACAGGGGGATTCTCCTGGTAATTTCCGCGAAAATAATTACATCAGTCAGTACAATGGCAAAACGAAAACTTAAAGTGTTTTCTCTTCATTATAGTCCAAAATGATTTGGTCTCCTTTTATATAACTGGTGATGTCACTCTTTCCTTTCTTAGGGCGATGCTTCTCGTATCATAACTTAAAATGAATATTATCAATATAATATGTGTCATTGGTGCGACTTGCTTAAACTTTTAAATCTGCCCCTAAGACACAAATTCCTTATCTCTACGGATGCTTTAATGTACAACGATATTGACCATTCGAATCTTTATCATCCCTGTTGTCATTGTCCTTGCAGTTTGTTTTGAATTAATACATCAATAAATATTCTACTAACACACCTGTCGCCCTCTACTTATCCAACGATACAAAAATAGATAATTCAACTGAAATCATTTTTAACCCAAGGTTCAAAAAGTTAAAAAGTGAATGTCTGTTCAATTCATTGATCCATACAATACGCACGTGCAATGCCTTTTGAATTATATAAGCCTGTAACAACACAAGGTACAATTACAACATAGGCCATGTTATGATATTCCTAGGGCGCCTAATAAAGAAGCTGTTAACACAATATGGCGCAGCGATATTTAATCACACATGTCTTGTATTGTTTTTATTATAGCCCTTCAATAGTCTTTATGTTAGTTTTTTTAATAATGAGTGTTAATACGTTTTGTGATATAGACTTTCATGGTCAGGGATCAAATACTGATAGAGGAGGATGTGTTGCTCTTCCTTGACTTAATATGACTACAAATCTAATCAGTGTAGATTAAAATGTGATCTTTTGAATATTTAAGATTTAATTATGGTGATCTTTTATTTATTTCAGAAAACAATTATTAGCGACCCCCAACCGTCGTTATTAAAGATAGGGGGCTATTGAAATTGATATTTACTCTAATCAAAATGAAATCTTACATTGTCGAGCTAAATATAATGCACAATTGTACTTCAAAAAGTAGAAAATAACTAGTTACATCTCTAAACGTGTATGTTGACAAAAAGCTCAATTTCCTAGACATGGTGGACTTTAACAAGTGAAATATTTTGGGGTTTGCCAAGATTTGTTTTATGAAAGAAACAAAAATATTACCATTCTTAAATATTCAAAAGATCCCATTTCAATCTACACTGTGTAAAAATGTGTCTGCGACATTGATAATGTCGAAATAAGCTTAAGAACGTCATTCTCCAAACTGAAAATGGTCTTATGAAAATCTGCTTCTGCCCTTAACAAGCAAATTTTTATTTACTTTTTAATTCTGTAGCCTGAATAAATACAGATCTTACTTGGTTTCGTATTACAAGCCATTCGAGTACTATCAAATAAGAATAAAATTAAACTAAAACAAGACACAGGGTGAACAGTATTGCACTCACGAATAGGATAAACAGTTTCGGGTTGAAAGTCCAAAATGGCCATTACATTAACTCAAGAGTGCCCCGAAACTAACCAAAATTTCAGATGAGTTCATGAAACGGTTTGGCTCTAACCCGTAAACAAGCCTAACAGAGAAGAGTTGAGGATAGAAAAAACAAAATGGCTATACCTAGAATGGCCAAAAGTAATCAGTAGATAAATCCATTAAAATGTCAGATCGATCCCTCAAACAGTTTGGCTGGAATCCTACAGATAAGGCTCGACATACACGATTTTATGACGGAAATCCACAATGGCTCCTTTTACATTTTCCAAGAATGCTCCAAAACATATCAGTTGTAAATGTCCATACGTAGAAACCTTCCTTAAACTTTTAGATGAATCTACAAAACGGGTTTGACTGGAGACCTGTAGATAATCCAAAATATTAGTTTGTGGTCTCGCTTCGAAAACACATTTACATTTGGGGATTCACAAGAAGTGAGCATTATAGACAGAAATATAGTTTTGGACAAACCGAGACTTTCGTTTCGAGGTCATTCTTTGGGAAAATCTTCTTTGATCGAGTCTTGACCACTTCAACAGTTTCAGCTTAGGACCTGTTGAAAAATCAGAAATATTAATTTGTGGTCTAGCTACGAGCACCAATGAAGGTGGGCAATACCTCTTGGGTATATGCCGTACGATCGTAATTTACATAGTGGATATAAGGTCAACCCTTGCGCTATTGAAGCATATACTTCTTGATGCCTTGGAATATTAAGCTTTTGGATTGTGATATAAGTTGGGGGATTTACTTCTTTGAGAATATTATTCTTAAAGCTACTTAAGGTCAGACATGATTTGTATCCGTACTTATACGTTGTAAAACGTATGATTTCCCTGGAAAGGGAAGGGCCTTTATTGGTATTTCAAAAGTATTTGGATGGGTGTATATGTCAATGTAGATCGGTAATAGGTTTCTTAAACCTACAAAAAATGTCAGAAATCTTTGATCGAGTGTCATCCACTTTTAAATCTTGAGGACCATTTGAGCTTGGGAGCCATGGTCAGCTTCTTAGCATATCCTTGCTGCTTTTTAACACTTAGTGTCAAGCTTAACAAATGTGCAAGTTAATCAAAATAGCTTTCCTAGATCTGGAGGGAGGATTTGGATTAAATACGGGCGTTCTGAAGGCTACCTCGATTTTCCATGCAATTGGATGTCTCTTTAGGTAGAGTTCCCTTACAATGAGTGCAACACTGTCGAGTCCGTCGTCAGATTCTGCTATTTCTACGACCTGGACTTGCGCGAGTATTGGTTGTTAGGATTGAAATGTAACACGAGTTCTTGTGTAGCATTCACAAGGAATTTAACGTCATGTCTTTGTCCTTTATAGGTTTAATGTAAATATCCTTGTATAATTGAAGAATCAGTCAGAGATCAAACCTTCCTCAATTGCGTGGTACGGTTAGCTTATTCCCTGTTCATCATGGCGTTTTCTTGTTTCACCTTCGTCATTTTACTGCTAATCTGGAAAGGGCTTTGGCGATGGTGAGCTCAATCGCTGAAGACATGTAGTCATTTTGTTTTATGTAAATTTATCATCAAGATGGTCTTTGGATTTGTATTAACTATCAATTCCTGTATGTTTTTGGTTTGACATAAACAATGAGATATCTGATAGATAAAATCCTATTATATTATATCTGTCAAATGGGTTATACTAAAAATACTATACATTTCGGCTACTGATGGAAATTCACAACAGGAAGTTATACAAACTTTCAAAAACGATTTATTAAACGTTATCTTCATTTTGATATGCCGATATTGTTTACATAGATTGTCTCTTTTGAAAAATAAGCCAAGTGACCCTGGGGTGTCAAGAGACAATCATCTCTTTTAACACGACATTTTAAATGGTTTTGATTTATCTCAGATAATGTTCATATTTCCATAATATTACTACTATGTTCCTTAATTCTCGTTAGGATGTAATTTCAGCCACCGCTAAGTAGCCACAAAAATGATCTAAAATGCCATTAAGGATGTATGTTCAATCTAATTATTGATTTCATACAAATTCACATTCTGTTTCGATATGTCATGGTCTATTGCCTTTCATACTGACTCTTGTATTAAGTCGTTCATGATTGTCTAATCAGTTTGTTAACTGACGTGTTGCTATATTACAACTCTCGAACGTCAACAAGTATAATTTCCCTTGAAAATGTGAGAGTATCAATACAATGATCACCGAGAAATATTCATTTAGGTATTTTTTTTTACTCAAAAGGCATTTTATGAAAATACGTTATGAGGCTATGAGCAACATGTGTGATGTTATCGTTTAGAAGGCTATAGTAAAATATTTGGATAAAAGTCACCCTCTCCCTTGGTAAAAATGAAGTAAATAAAAATTTCTTCCGACGGAAGTTAATCCATTTTGTTATAAAGACGTAACGTCTTTATAACCAGGTTGGGACCAGTGCTTACATGATGTATGGATTATCCAACAGTCAAAACGATCTGCACATTGCGCAACTTTACTACAATTATTGCATTAGATTAAGTAGTCATTTCAAAATCAGTATATACCAAGAAACATTCAATTGTCGTGATTTTATCGATCAATATATACAAAGGCTTCATTTGAGTAACATAATATACCACAATGTGGTATATTTGACACGTAAATGACGATAAGGAAGCAGAAACTCACTCTCGCCGCATGTATGTCGTCACCACAAATAAATCCAATGTTTTTGAGCATTCAAATACTTAGACAACTTTTTTCAATTTAATATTTATATATTTATCAATTTAAATCGCGCATTATAAATATAAAATCAAAGAACACTCTAATAATGCAACTCACATCCAAATTTCCTTCCTATAGAGGCGGTATGGTCGGATCTTGTGCACACAAACGGACCATATCATACGGAGCGGGATGTGGACCGTGCTACAGCTGTATCTATTACTGTTTTAGACAAATCCAAGTTATACCCTGGAGTTCAAATTGTACGCTAATAGGGAGATTAAGACTCTTAATTTAACGCGACCATGTGTGCGTGTCACTGGCGCATCTTGGAGGGAGGGGGAGTGGGCTAAGGGCATAAGTGGGCCTTTCTGGGCCGCCGAAATGCTTTTAGACTCGAACCCCCTTGTTAGTTTCCAGGCCCGTCCCTGCTAGTTACCTTCATTTATACCGTTGAAAGTATAAAATGTCCCTCTTATACCAAACGTTATTGCCCTGGACACTGAACAACAAGGTCGGTGTTGATCAAGAGTGCCCTGATTATGGTCACATGTTGTTCACACTTCCTTGAAACACAGCGCAGAATCCCATTTATTAACCAACATCAGAAGAGTACCGGGGTCACATTAGCCTTCAACACCGTCGCTCAGTCGATGAGTAATTGTGTCCAAATCTGAATGCAATTTTGAACAAAGTACATTGATCGAAATATATATAAACGAAAAAAGGCATTCTCGGAACAGCATGTGATATGTTTATATTTTAACTTAGTTAAATATGCAAACGTTTTGGAAAGCCTAGCTCATGTAATTGACCTTAAACTGAAACACTAATTAACATACGATTTTTTATAGTGACAAGGGCGCAAAATAATTTATAAGTTATATGCGATGGTTTTGATTTTAAAAATTTCAAATTGAACATTGGGAAGTCTCCTTCGTTAAAGGTTCTTGGTTGTATATTGGACGACGACTTCAACGACAACGACAACTAACACTAACAATACCTGTACAAGTTGATCATTAAGTTTTGGTTATCGGTGTTTGATGTTAAAGTTGATCAGATATTCAAAAATCGAGCAAAACAATAAATTATTATTTTGACAAGGACGTGCTATATTTTTAGGCCCAATTGGAGTTTCACTCTTGATGTTAGAACACGATTTTAAGTAATGTGTATGGACCTGGTCCTTGTGCATATTCTACCTATCTGCTGCTTTCTTAAGTCATATACCTCAACCAAAACTGTCATACGATCAAAAGTTATTTTGAATTTATTTGGAAATCTCAGAAGTGAGTAGTTCCCATAATTCTTTGGGACACGTATGTCTTGGTATCGGGGATTCCCCTTTGCTTCCCTTGCATGGTCTTACGTGCCTTATACGGATCTATCACATGATATCCAAAAACATTAAACATTGAATTGGATGCTTATATGGTCATATAGCCTTATATGGATCTATCAAATGGAATCCGCGTGACCCAATACCAACACTTACCTTTGGGAGACTCCCTGGAAATCCTAAACAAAAACAAATTGGAGATCATGCGCTACTAGACTATAACATGTTGGCTTTGACAACGTGGCATATCGTTGTGATACTTTCACATATAGGCCTTAGTTTTGTGCCACCATGAGCATGAAGACAATGATAAAGTTGTTGGAAAATATATATCTATCATCTCCTGCCAGGATATAAAGAAAAATCCAATTGTAATCACTTTAAGTTAATCATGTTTGCACAAGCTCGTTAATATGATGAAAAAAGATGTTAGCACGTACGTACAATAAATGCAGATTTATATCAAATATTGATTAATATATAAAGGATAAATTAGGCACTGTGTCAGCGTGCTCTTTACTTACGTGCTTAGTTAGCAAAACAGCATGTGTCACCCACAGTTTTCACTTTAGGCGGACAACGTTTCTCAGCAGCTGAACCTTGTCTGTAGTATATACCAGACAACATTTTTGATCTAATCTACATTTTCATATCATTGAAATAAATAATCATATATAAAATAATGTTCCTGTTATATACAGAATAATATTTTTTAATTTAGAATCCTTAGTTCATCATTCTCATATCTACGTTAAAATCAGAGTCATATATTTTAGTACACTTATTCCAAGCATGATTTTTTTTACAAAAATAAGCCTCCATAGGTATGATCTGTTAAGGTGAAATACAAATATTGAATTTGAACTGACGAATGTTAATCAAGTTTTGGTAGATACTACTTTGGATCCATTCTAGACATCCAAAAGCCCTACATAGTGCAACTGCACCAACAATTCATCCTGAATTTATCCTAAAAACTATAATGGATACATTCCCAGGGTATACATGGTGTCAAATAAATATATTATCTCCTTAGCTTAACATCCCCATAATGTTGACTGACTTTTTGTCTGCCTCGTTATGTCTGAATTGTTCTTTGGCACAGGCTTCATGGAGCAACTCAACAAAAAGGTTCAGATGATTAGCTGGACTAGTGGTGATGAAGGGATTGACGACATTTTAAAAATTACCTCCTGCTCAAGTTCCAATCATTTTTATAGATTTAATCGATATATTTATTATAACTGAATATGGTATTGCTTGTTGAGGACCACACAACATTACCGTTTATCATTTATTGGAGATTTAAGCAAGGGTCAATTTTTAAAGAAATAATTGTTTTAAAAGATTCCTTGTGAATAGATGATAAATAAGTACAAAAAGTATTCATAGAAATTGACACCAAGATCAAGTTTTTATAATAAATTTTAACCAAGTTATGGCATTGCAAAGATTTTATGGCGGTCATATTGGAGTAAAGGCGGCCATATTGGATTTTTGCATTTTGCTAAAATTCCCCAAGGGTGAGACCTCTACACCCACCCAGATATCACTACAGGTACCCTTACAATGCATAATCTGCAGAGAAAAAACTTAATCAGACAAAACAAGGTCACTCAATTTTTTACACTTTGGCTGCCGGACTAGTATGACTCATTTTATATCAAGAGTATAATGTAAAATTTCAACTGAAAAAATTGATCAAAATGGAATCCAAGTTCACAGTGGGGGGTATAACTCATCAAACACTGTCTTATTTTTAAAAGTTTATTGTTACAGCTTAATGTTTTTAATTTGCTTTTGTTAGTGAGGATTATATCACTGACCATTTATGAATTTTTGAGCACCATACAAGGTTAAAGGACTTCATTTATGAACGATTTCGGCAGGGGTCTATTTTACAAAAAAATAAATATTTTTGCTGGATAGTTCTTTGAAGAAAAGCTAGTGAATTGTTACGATTAAATTACATCATTAAGGTGTATAAATCATGAAAATAGTTTCCATCTTGATGTCTACAACCTAATTCACAAATGGGGGGGGGGGCATTGAACTCCACTTGGGGATCTTTATTACTTAATAATATATGATTTCAATATTACAATAATGTCGGTATCTATTATGAACAGGCACTAAATAAGTGTAGACTATTATAGATACATTGACAGCAAGAAGATTTATACAATTTAAACTGCAAAATGAGATAAAAGTGAGCTCTAAAATCAAAATGATTGGTATAACCATGGGCATTCAATAGAGTGAAAGCCCATGGTATAAATAATCAAATGTTTACTTTTTAAGCTTAGTACCATATCCTAACAATTCAAATTGGTTTAGTACTGAAAAAGTTAGAATTTAATCATTTGCATTTCTGAATTTTTCGAATATCTTTAAATGGTTCAGATTTTCATTTATTGAAGATTTACTTAAAGTCTAATTCAAAAAGAAAAATATTTTGTGGATAGTTCTCAGATCAATTAGTATTATTACCACCTTGCCGGGCATGTTCTAGGGGAATACGTGCTAGTTTAGAAGGTATTTATGTGACGTCATAGTGGCGGGCCAATAATGCATTAACGCCTGACAATTTTCCCCTGGAAATGAGATATCGTTCCATGCATATACTTTTTGCTATTTCAGCCCTGGGCATTATGGCAATATTAAACAAATACTTGATGATCAGGAGGTGGATATGGCATAATATCTATTCAAGAAAAAAATATTGGGCGAGGTGGTATTAGTTAATTTCAATAGAAAGTTTGTGTTCTAGCCTCATGGGATAGTCTATTTTCTACTAAATGAAATAATCAGGGTAAAAGCTTTTCTATTACTTAAGTTATGTGCTTGCAGAGATAGCCCGTATCCCAAAAAGTATATATCCTTTCACCCCACATCATATCATATGCTTTATTGATGTTAAAATCTATTTTTAAAATCTCTTAATTCGTCTTACATTATAATTTAAATGCAATATAATATGCGATCAAATGCTTTTTCAAGGTTTTAAAATCTAAACAGTGCTCAGTTTTTACAAATGCTCAACAGGTGAAAATGTATGTAGGCCTTGAATAGAGGCAGAAACAATTGGCAGATCAGCGAAAGCAATATTGTGTTCAAAGAAAGTGAACTGAATGAAACCATTATTTTTAATCATTTTGAATGCAAAATATAGTCAAACAGGATAACTTATTTTCAATTAAACAGACAAAAACAATACATCATGCTAATGACCTTTCCTAAAGCTGATTCATAAGTAGATACTTTGTTGTAAACTTCATATGTCAATATCTAATATTTGTCATTATTATGGACCTCTGTTAAACCCCTTAATGAAAAGTAAACGGTAATGTTGACAGGTCCTCAACGGGTGAAAACATATGTAGGAATATATGTTTTATCATTTAAACATATCATTTAACGATTGGGGGATCAACGAAAAACAAGATGATGTTAAAGAAAGTGAACTAAATGGAACCATTATTTTTTATCACTTTGAATGCAAAATATAGTCAGACAGACGATCTTAGTTTCAATTAAACATAGAATCAATGTGTCATACTAATAACCTTTCGAAAAATCGATTAATGAGTAGATAATCTGTTGTAAACTTCAAAAATATCAACATCTAGTATTTTTTATTTTTTGTCAACCCCTGTTAAACCCCTCAATAATTAGTAAATGGTTATGTTGAAAGGTCATGAACAGGCGAAGACGTATGTAGGAATATATGTTTTATCATTTAAACATCAAATCAATTGGCAGATCAACAAAAAAACAAGATGGTGTTAAAACAAAATGAACTAAATGGAACCATTGTTTTTAATCATTTTGAATACAAAATATAATCAGACAGACGATATTTTTTTCAATTAAACAGATAAAATCAATATGTCATTCTAATAAACTTTCCAAAAGCCGATTAATTAGTAGATAATCTGTTGGAAACTTCAAAAATATCAAAATCTAATATTTTTGTTGACCCCTATAACACCCCTCAATAATAAGTAAACGTTAGTGTTGACAGGTCCTCAACAGGTGAAATATATGTAGTAATATATGTTATATCATTTAAACATATCAAAACAATTGGCGGATCAACAAAAAACAAGATGATGTTAAAAGAAAGTGAACTAAATGGAACATTTTTTAATCAAACTAATATATCATGCTAATAACCTTCCAAAAACCGATTCATAAGTAGATAATCCGTTGTAAACTTCAAAAATATCAAAATATAATATTTATTTTTATTTTTTTGTGGACCCCTGTTTATCCCCTTAATAATAAGTAAATGGTAATGTTGACAAGTGCTCAACAAGTGAAAACGTATATAGGAATATATGTTTTATCATTTAAACTCATCAAAACAATTGGAGGATGAACAGGAGGAAACAGCTTATTAAGGCTGATCTAAAAAAAATCCTTTATCACTATAGATGTCATTTTATACAGTGGGAGAACACCCTTTATCTATAATGTTCTCGGGTAAGATACCGATTGCGGTTGGTTAATGTACTGCAGTGTATAGTAACCAAAATAGTAAATATGTACATACCCGTTTATTAATACTTCAGACAAAAGTACCACTGCTGACGTTTCATATGTACTACAAATAAAATGCAATCTTTATAAATACACACAAAGTGGCAATACTATGCTATCGACTTCAGGTTGAATTGGAACCGAAGATATATAAAATGTTCGCAGAAAAGCAGTAAATTATTTCAATCATTGAAATTATAGTGTCAGTACAAAGAAGCGCTTTGTAATTTCCTATGGGATTAATTTTAGCGTCAAAAGGAGTGTCGTGTATTCTTTGGCTGACAGTATGTGTGTCTTTTCTTCAGATTTGTATGCTAATTGACCAGCAATAGTGAGTCCTATATTGCTATTACCCAGTTTTTTGTGGCATTATATTTCCAATTGTTTTTATTAATCTAGGATAGGACCAAAATTTCCATCAGATTACTATTTCCGTTAGGAAAACTCTCGTTAGGGTGTAATTGTAGGCAATAACGTAGCCATAGAGAGAATTTATTACACACTTATAGGTGGATGTTCTTCAATAATGTGTTTTATCGAATTCTAGATTTTTGTTTTAAATCGTGACTGTTTATTCACTTAAACTTTGACGTTTATGATCTAACATTCACCATGATACAAGTTGATCGTCCATTACCACGCAATTCCATTAGTGATACTCTCGGTATACAACGTCAGCTTAAATACAGAAAACAATAGCCAGAAAATGCGACTGAGCACATGAATGAGAGATATATTAGAAAAAATGAACACTCTAGAGTCTTGTATTATCATAGGCATCTTCCATTGGAGTATTTTATGGTAGAGTAATTATTTAGTAAGGGCCGGAATGTATATTACTGAGATAATAGCAATTTGATTTAATGATACCGCTTATGTCCAAGTCGACTCATGAACAAATCTCACGAGGTAGAAATACATGATTAATATTGGATTTTTATCACTCTTGTGCCGAATGACAAGAAATAAAGAGTTTTTCTACTTAAAAGTCAATGCTCGACACTAAATGAAGAAAGTGCAGTAAGCAATTTTGATTACCGAGGGCACAATATCGGTTATAGTTCTTTGAAAAGTCTAGTCTTGGACTAGGCCTTCCAGCAGTATGCCCTCCACAGTCAGCATTTTAATGGACAGTCACCAAGCGTTCGATAGCATCGCACTGTTAACCCGAACTCTAACAGCATTTCTTATTTACATTATTTATCTTAATAGTCCTACTTGCTTAGGTATAGTTAAAAGTTACAAATTATTTAAATGGTATGAGCATGATTGTAACCTGCCACGAATGGGCTCATTGTCCCTTTTCGTGATACTTAATGCCTGGGTTACATTTGCTGCGATTCATCGGCCGGCCGATTGAGTATTTTGTTCAAAACTGAATACATTTGTGAACAGGATACTTAATCGGCCGGGCCAATGAATCGGAGCCGGTGCTGAAAATCGGAGCAAATATGACCACGGCATTAGGGGGATACTTATTATGTATTATGCAATTCACTCACCCGCGGGTAGTTCAAAACTGCGGCCTTGCATATTTGCCAAAACGAAACTGGCTAATAAAAGATCTATGATAACCTAATTTGGTTGAAAAATTGAATATGTAATTAAAGTTTTATATGCTTTAACTCTGGTTCAAATTCATCTATGAAGATTAAAATACATTGTTATTGATAATGTAGCTTGATATAAGCTAAAATTCCCCTATAATTTTAAAGTTGTTAATTGACTCGAAGTTCCAATTTATAAGAAGTTGTTACATGTTTCATGTGTTTATATGACATATACTATTGAAATAAATTTAACAAATGAGTAAATGAAACGAAATCATATTTACTGATCAAAAGTTCAGCTAATGACATTTAATACGGTGTCAAAAATGATAAATCTATTTAAATCCTGTAAATGCTTTCTTGTATATTTAACCAATAAATGAGGTAAATGCATTAAAATATACAAAATGGCATTTACACTTAAATGAATTACTGTGCAACAATGGGGATTTATTAAACTAAGATTAATGTGGCTAATGTGTTGGCCTATGTGTGGTGAAAATAAATAAGTTATATCATCAACTGAACGCATCTAACAAATATAGTAACTGTTGCATTTACCATATTTATGTAAATACACAAGATACCACTTATCAAACTCTATGCTAATGTGCGTTGATGAGCATTTACGGCACATCATTATTAACGTATAGCTGATCAGATTACAAGTAGGTCACAGTAATAGTATATACACAGTCGTACAATGCATGCATATGAAGATTTGAAATAGTGTCAGTAAACGCTTGTTGAAGATTTTAAATTTCATTTCTGACACGGCCCAAAACCGGGGCCGTGTCAAACCTACAAAATACGATCATGATAAAAATATTTGAATGCAATAAGTTAAAAGATGTTCGATCAATTTAATAAATTGATAAAATAAAAAAAAAACACTGTCAAAATTGAGAAAACATGAATATCGTGGAACACAAATTAATGTTTCTTTTTAATTCAGAGGGGATAATATTAAATATACTCGCAAAATATATATCAAATATTTTCATCGAGAGAAAAAACACAAAATGCATTCGAACATGCAAAATCAAGATAGCAAGACTGATTCCCTAACCGCTCTGCCACAGCCTCAGCTCAAGTTTCATGATGCATTTTTAGTATTCATTCTTAATTTCAGAAAAATGCTTTTCCTCTGCACCACAATTATTAAATAGTAGTCAATAATCATGGTAATTATATTACAGTGCATATCTGAGTAAATATTCTAAGCCAAATTCAGAATCAATGCTGTTAATCCAGTTTTCATTTTGAGAATCTACTTCCTGTCATGACTGTCAAAAAAACATGGCTTCCAAAACAAAATTCTTGCTTCTAATTTTCAAAATGATATATATTCATGGATCAGCTAATTTTGGCACCTGAAGCCATCCTAATAGAAAGGTAAGACTATTTTCTTGAAAAGTATTTCTTGAAATCCCCAATTTCGGCCTCTGAAGTGTAAGAAAGTCACTTTAACTGGCAGATTATGATCAAACGTTCACCACAAAATTCACATTGAATGAACTAAATAATTCTTTCAAGGCACATATGCAAAACTGAACGAGTTATTCAACTTTCGTTTTTAGACACCCTGTACATGGGATGAGCGTAATTCGTGTTATTATTTAAATGGAATACCCCATATGCTTCAGATCTGAATAAATCTCACACGATTTAAGTATTAGTGATAATAGAATTAGTGTCGTCAATAAGCATGAGCGGAAATATAAAATAGAGATAAATAGCATCGTGTAAACTCGAAAATTTACTTTCCTTCCTTAAGAAATGCCTTGACATATTTAATGGATGAATTAATGGAGCTATTTAAAAATAAATCTTGATAATTGATTTTAGCTTTCTGAGAGTTTGCGCAAAGTACACAAAGACTAAATGCAATTTAAGTCATCGTTGGCATTAAATATACGCCATTAAGGAGAGGTGTCAAAAGTTCAATGTCTGGAAAACTAGTATTGAGTTAGACCCCCTCCCCTAAAACCAATTACCACGAAAGTTGATTGCGAACTTTTTGCGTGTTTTCTTAAAACATATGACAACAGCAGTAGGCTTAATGTTCCATGTTGCATGCATCTTGACCATTCCAAGGCATTCCGAGTCAAAATTCAAGAAATTGAGACTTTATGAGAAAATAGTAATGTCCAAAGCCACAGGTATTTTCAAAAAGCAACTCTATTTTAATCAACAGTAGACTACTTAATATTCAACTAGCATGTACAGCGACGTAACACAAAGATACATTGAGAAAAACGAAAATCTAAGAGTAAACATTGATTTGATATATACAAAAAACGCTCCCACCCCCCTAGACCTCAAACAATAGGGAGTTTAAGCACGTTTTTGAGAAATAGGGGGAAAGGGGGTCAAAGCCAAAGTCAAAGGGAGAATATCAAGATCATCTGTGAAGGTAATTGGATTGATAGGCTAAGATAGGCTAAACATTATGGCATATAATTCAACTAAAACCCAAACAAGATGTCAAACTAAAAGTTCTATCATAGGCATAGTTGACTTAACCGAGGCAGAAATATATTGCGAAAAGGAATAATTTCAAATTATGTTTGCTAACCAGAGTTAAGTATTGACTGGGAAACCACACATCAATAAAAAATGTGATTGACCATCTTCGACTTCCAAGGTGTTATAACTCAAGTTGGAACAAATGAAACCTTGTGACTGAAGATTGAAATTGCCAACCAGCTAAAGGGCAAGTTATATGTACACGCCTGGTGATCATACAAAATGAACGAAGGAGGAGTAGGCGCTTTCTGCAAGAAAATTCAACAAATCTGGAAGATTTATTTTTTCAAGAGAAAGTTCAAAACTGACATACATCCAAATGAATAGGCGCAGTCCATGGTAACATATATTAGGTCTTCTAGTATTTTTTGAACTGATACGCTTCTAAGATATAAGATATATTAAAAAGGCGCATCGTCACCAACGTTCAAAAGTCAATCATTTTGCTATAAATCAAGCAACAATGGTCTATTCGACCTGTAATAAATAACTATAAGGGACGTTATTATCACAAGACTAATGCTATAATTGGCGCTTTTGAAATTGAAGTTCCCATTGTAACCCATTGAAAGGAGCGCCCATGTATGAAAAAATATCCCCTGAAATTTTTGCCAAGAATGCAATATATTTGCAACATCGAAACGAAGTAAGATGCTATTGATGTGAAGAAATCCCAAGCAGAGCCGCTCGAATTGAAGGAATCATTTTCTTCTTGTGACTTGATGTTTTGATTCCACTGTCAGCACTATCAATGGTATACTCTGCCTTTAGTAAGATAATAAAGAGAAGTCCGAAAACGTTTTCCCATTTTGGTAAAAATGTACAGACACCCTACTTTTCAGACTGAGAATAAGACGTTTCCAAGTGTTTCTCTATTATTTTTAGTGACGGATGTCAATAAGATACCAAATGTTAATAAAAATGAAGGTCCATACCTCAAATTACGTGGAGATCGTAGAAAACAGTACAAATGTGCTCATTCTTCACAAAATGTTTCTCAATTGCGTCCTCTCGCTAAATCTCGTTTAAATCTCTATCCAAATCTCCTCTTCTCGGAGATGCATCCTGGGTAATACAGCATGGCCTAAAAATGGAAAATTTCCGCAATCCGGAATTTCCGCGTTTGTATACTTGGACAGGCAGGTACTGCTTAAACAACTCTTCTGAGGGAGCTCTTAGTGTCTGCCAAAAATGCTGCCAAAGAGGTAAAACACTCAAAAATAAATTTTGCGCCAAATATTTTTAAAGCTCCTACTGTTTACAACAACAACCAATCAGATAGGTTTATTTTTGACATCGGGCTGTGCATGCGTATTGGAGGGAGTGGATGGATCAAGTGAGAATATGGACCAGCTTTTGCAAGTTTTACCAGGAAATCACCTTTCATTTGGTATGTTAGTATTTTTTTGATCGTATTGGTATGTAAGAATCATATACATGTCGAGTTATTAGCATAAATGTCACAGTTCGAAGGATAAATTGAAATATAAACACATCCGGTAAATATTGTGACAAAAAGTTTTCGGACTTCTCTCTATTATATTACTAAAGGTATAGTATACCATTGATAGTGCTGGCTGCGTTTGGTTCTCCCATGATCTATAACACACCAAGGTTTTATTTACCAAGTGGTTGATCCGGTAACTCAATTTAGGGAGAGAAATGTCCAGTATATGTTGCCTAGCGATTTTAAGGTTTAGCCAAGGACTTTTGCTCCAAGGGGTACATTAGTAGGATGATTAATGGTGATTCTGAAAATGAAAGGAATAAAGGTGAGCCGAGTCATCACTAGCTACACCGACGTCCGTTAACATAATTAACTCATCTATCAGTAAGATTTAGTTAACTATACGCTACCGTGGCCGAAATAACTGTCAAAATAGGATTTAATCCGTGCCATATCATTTGAGACTGAATGCCGTTTGTTGTATGCATACTTCTAGCTTGAACTTTGTTCAGCAGTCATATATCAATTTATATTATTACTTCTTTAACGTATATTGTAATGGCTTCTGAATAAATGAAATGGCCCTTGGTGTTATGATTCTGGATTGTGATAATGAAACTTGAATGACGGGAAGAGGTTTGTAGATGTTGCCTCTTTTCACGTTGGATAATGGTTTGGGGTAGTTGTTTTTTTCCGTACGACTGGTGTCGTATTAGATGTTTCATTTTTATTGCTGGGTTAGGTTATGTCATTGTGTCATTTTATTTTGGCTTTGTACGTATTCACATCATATTAAATATGCCGGGGTTAATTCCTTTTAAATTGTTTTGACAGGGAAGACAACAGAATTGAAAGCAAAAATGATTTATAGATTATTTAACAACTTCTTGGAACTTTGAACACAACAAAAATGCTTAACAGTTGTTTATACACAATCGTCGCCACGGTGGTTTTCGATCGATGAACATAGAGAAATTGTCAATTGCTTTTTAACCGGATGTGACGTATGTCATTTAAATACGAAGTCTTGCGATGTAATCACGCGCATGGGCGACATCAATGAATACCCTACTGATGTTGTCAAGTCCCCCATTCTTTTACAATTGTGGTTTAATCAATCACTCGATTCCTAAAACAATTCATACAACCAGGCTGAAATTAAATCCGAGGTAAAGTTTAGAGTAACATTTGGCCAGTAGTAAAACATAATTCCTGTCCGTGACATGAACACTTTTCAACTCAATTTCCTTACATTGAGTTGATAAAGTGAAGTTGATATGAAAGCTAGTATCTATAAAACGATCCTCGTATATGGTGTCATATATCTGCACTACATTGTAAGCTATATGCATGGAAAGACATACAGAATCGATATCAGGTACAAGCATACATTTGATTTATGGCACAAACTTATCTTACAGTGAAGGCCCCTATGAAAGGATACCTTTATGATCTTAAAATTTACATACAGCTGACGTATGCCACATTATGACTTCTTTTTACGGTATTCTCTTCTTCTTCTTGATTTTATGTTTTTGAACATGATAATGATGTCTGTGGTATACGCTGTGTTTTCAGATCAGACACTTGTTAAAATGTCATACCAACATGATGATGAGTCTATGACGCAAACATTTTTGGCATCAGACTATAAGTAATTTTTGAACAAGTAAACAATACTATCCAAATATAAGTGCCTACCAATAAATAAGTGTCAATCAACGTCAATACATATTTTCGTTAATTTAACAATTGATGAATACGTATTTGTCTAAAATGTGCTTTAAAATGAGTTCAACGTTTTCATGTATGTTTTTATACTTTATTTTCTTAATTTTATATTGTAGTTAAGTACTAGGTTTAGTAGGAATCTATATCTGATGCCATTTTTGCATTTCTTACTTCACAACAGTGGATCTATTGGTAACTAACATTCGCTCTCACTCTGTTATCTCCTCTTCTTCATTAGTATGCATTCTTCCGTACGTCTTGTGACAAACACGATTGTGTTGCATTCTGGGAAATTAAAGCCATTCGATTGTCAAATCGGATCTCTCGCACTGTCTTTAGTTGTCAACTGGAATATAAGCTTGTGTAATACGAATGCTTGGCATAACTCAGCGCGTCGCAGAGGAAGCTGTATTAACCAGCGATTTTACATCTGTAGCAGTTTATCGACACATACATTGAAATCGGAGCACACCTGTTGCCTGTTATGGTTTATAGGGGTTGGTAATCATTGTATCAGAATCATTTAGAATTTAGCTATTTATCATATTCTAAAGATCAGTGTCTAGAGTCGGCGATCTGTGGAATAGGTTTTCGGTCCTCTACTTTGGATATTCCATTGTGGCCGTGGGGATTTTGGTAAGTCGATATTTCTTTATAATGTTACTTAAAATACACTAGTATCATTGGATTAAACATTCAGTAAACGTACGGTCAAAGCACTTATTGGAAAATGAACGTTTAACATATATAGTTCGGGTTAATTCTGGTTAACGTAAAGGATTAGGCAAACTTAACACTATAACGTATATCTGTCGCGTGATGTAGTTTAGGGAATATTTCATGCCAAAGGTTTTATTTAGGATATAAATCTAGACGCGTTTCTGAGTTTTGAAAAATTATCATCGTGCTCAGATGAGGTATTTTGTTAAGTTTTTGACGCCTTTCTATTCGGATTTAACTATCAGTGTATATTTCTGATGAAACCATTGTTTTCCTGAAATAATTATATCTTACACTGTACTCTTTTTTATGAACTACACTGAAGCGTTTCTTGTTAATCTTATACAAAATGACACACTTAATAAACCGTGTTATTAATCGAAACACGATGAGTTAATACATCGACAATGGATGGGTCTCTAATGTAAAATATTTCTTGATAATACAAATTTAATATTGTTTGTTTTTAGTTATTCTTACGTAAGAGACTTAGATGAAAATCTTAAATACAATTTAACAAATTTCTCTATGTTTATTTTAAAATTTGGCCATGATGGAATTCCAGGTTTCAATCCAAAGGTTTAATCGGCGAAGTTAAGATGGCTGTTTCGGTAAAGAGCATCGAGTAACCCTGTTAATGCTTTTCACATTTCAGTTATTCTTCCAAACGTCCAAAAATCAATTATGTTGTATTTTATGGGTATTTGATTGTTCCATGTCTGAGTGCCATACATATCGAATGCCATGTACACGTCAAGTAAATCTACTGGATCACTCGTAACATCATTTTTATTGTATTGTGCTTTATTGGGATCTGTTCTCGTATGATATGACTGTTTGGATCTCTGAGTTCTAATAATATGGCTTGTACATCACGTGTCCAATAGATAATCGCCGTAAAGAGAGATTAGGGTTATTGTAATATACAACTGAAAAACATTTGCGAATTATACTTCCTGATTTGTCTTATTTCGTAATTCCTCTATTAATAGTACAATGACGTCATTTCAAAGCGCAATATTAAGCAAACATTTCATTCTATGGAGGGCAATGTCTGTTTATCTTTCAAAGATCTTTGCAGTATGTATTACCCGCAGCCCGTAGGGCGGGGGAAATACATGCTGCAAAAATCATTGAAAGTGCAATAGGTTTTGCCCGAACATAGAATGAAATATTTGTTTTATTATATCATTGCTAGACATTCTCCACGATCACTTTGCATTTCAACATTTATTTAAATTAATGAATATATCATGAACCCACAACGATAACACGATGACGTACAAGTATAATTGTATGGTACACTTTTCTTTTCATCCAGTGCAGTTGACAGAATTCCCGGGCGGGAAATACGCAGGGCAATACAACTTTTATGGTCCAAAAATTGAAGGAGCCGTGCGATACGTTTTTATATTTTTGATTAGATGGTACTGAATCTGCCAAGCAAAGCACACGATTCCCAGCAATGATATAATAAAGTGAAATATTGAACCAATGGCCGAATGCCCTAGGTCCAACATTTTCTACTATTTTGCCCGAAGAAATCACGTTATTAGAGGTATTATCACCACCGTTTATGTCCAGGGCTGATATACCAAAAACTGAACGGAAATCATACGCATTGAATGATATATATTTATATATAATATATATGTATTTATATTTTCGAACATGACTGTCTTCACGCCTTATATAAAATGTGAATAAAGTCACCATGTCACTCGGGGTATATTCGCGAACAATACCCCTGGTAATACGAGTAATGTGTGTAATGTGCGGGCCGTAGTAATGGCGGGCCATTATGAATATTCGAAACAAATGAGTTGAGTTTGCATGTTCGAATCCTAATATAATATACCTCAGAGCAGGTGTAATATCGTCTAATACACCCCTTAGGACTAGACACAGACGCTTTCGAACCCCTCACTCTCTTCGGTCGTTCCGGTTCAGAAAACGTTTTTGCGTAGCCCTGTGGCGCGTATTCAACGATATTACCCCTTCGGTCTAAACTTCTTAAATAAATGCCTTCTTACGAATATTAATACCCCTACAACAGGCCCGACAAGGTGGTAATAATAGTTATCGTAAGATCTGTAAAATGAAGCCCTCTGATTGGTCAGTTCTTGTGCTGTACCAACCTGTATTGCTACTGAGATTGTCCCCGTTGGTCATCTCCGTCGCAATACAGAAAATATTGGTACGGAGAGGTGACATTCTCAGTAACAATACAGAGGATCACACGATAAAAACATTATTGAATGATTTGAAGTGCAATGCAGGATATATTCTGTCTCGACATTCTGTATTGGCACTCGACTTCCTCTCGTTCCAATACAAACTTTCTCGAGCAGAATATATCTTGTATTGCACTTCAAATCATTCAATAACTATAGTCTTTCCATTTCAACCGATAACATACTGATTGTGGTCTTGTCCGAATCATTATCATGGAATATGATTCGTTTGTTCGCAGGTCTGATTAAGATGATTAACTATCAACTAGTAGGTGCCGATTTAGAAGAATTAAAAAGGCATTAGGAGCGATCACAATGATTACCTATGTCTTCATTTTCACTTTTTGTGATACTCACTCAACTTCTCGATTTAAATGTACGTATAATTGCTCTCCAGGGTCTTTTTGAAATTTTTAATCCACTACTAAATGCTTGTCTGCTAGGTCAAAACAATCCATCCAACAAAAAATTCCATTGATTAAGATATCTACAAAAAACATCTGTTGATTAATAAATATAACCGTTGCGAAATGATCAACATACAAGATCGGCTAAACAACAACTTGTTTCTCGCTCTACAGGTCAAATCCAATGTATATCATTAGAATATGGTGACACTTTTCCTTACATGACTTTGTTCGTCCAAGCATGCAAGAAGATATGCTTCTTTAGAATACCGTTCCATATCAAAGTAATTTGTGTGTACGCTTCTTTCTTTAAAGCAATGGATGATCTATTTTTCATTTAGTCACCTTGACTAGTTAAATAATGTGTTATTTACAGTGGTGTTATTTTATTCTTATAGGCTCCATATGCGACTTCGATCTCGCGTTTTCTTGCGTTTGCTCAAGCTATTAGCTAGGGAGGTAAATATACACGTTTCTTTAAAACTCGTTCATGAACGTGTACACGTATTGTCTTCTGTGGATTAGTTCTCCCATTTGTAGTATTCGCTTAACTGATTGAGAATAAAGGTGTACGGATAATAATTGTCATTAGGTCCCTTGAAAAGTGAAGTTAGAGGGGGACGGTAATTCTTGGGGGTCAACTATTTCTAAACGTTTACGGGAATGTGTACACGGCTCACTTAAAAACGTGTAACTTAAGCTCCCTGTTTACTAGACGATACAACCGCATATCACACCAAGTATAGTTGCACTTTCCTTCTTAATGTTTCATATAGGATAGTGAGCTTAACGTATCAAATACAATATGGCTACGCTTGATATGTCACTATGCTCTTCTCATTTATAACGCATTAGGAGAGAATTGTAAATAATGAATAACATACAAGTCAATTCAAGGGAATCGTTTATTATAACTACACCTGTTTACACATTATGAACGACCGTTTACAATGGAGAGGTTTCACACATGCAACAGGTTGTTGCTATAGCCCCCCCCCCCCCTCACATATGAACGAAAACCCACGACGTCAACTTCATTTGTGATCCGCTCGATTACGCTGGTTACCGTAACAATTCGTTTTGGTAACAAAATGTCGGGACGTCGAAGGTACGATTTTTCTTTTTTCCTTATTTCACGCGTTGTAGGCAGAATCCTCACGACGTTTTTTTCTCACAAACGTGTATCAGCATCATATGTTTTAGAAAATGCACATGCTTGCGAAAAAATAGCTCAGACGACAAAAGAATCGTCGATTTAATTCCTCTAAATCGTTGGTACCTTAAATCTGCCTTGGAGAACGGTTATCACCCAAACTTACTTTTGTTAGAATACCAAATAGAGTCTGAAATAGATCACTCACCTCGATATCGAAAAAAGAAATTTCAGTTTTGATCGACTGCAAAATTCAAGTTGAGCTAAAAGGTTTTCGTTCAGTGTGATATTAACATCGTTTTA
Organism: Owenia fusiformis; assembly: GCA_903813345.2. Classification (NCBI taxonomy): domain Eukaryota; kingdom Metazoa; phylum Annelida; class Polychaeta; order Sabellida; family Oweniidae; genus Owenia; species Owenia fusiformis. Next base: position 3,146,744 of record CAIIXF020000009.1, read on the forward strand.
ACTAATTTTGCACCCGATAGAGGGCTTTTGACCTCTTTTTAATAACGCCACCTGGTGACAGTCAATTTTCCCGCGAAAATGACAACTGGCAAAACTAGAAATCTCGCCACCTATTGTAGGTTGATCGAGTTAAATTGATATTTTCCAACGAAGGAAGAAAATTTGCACAAGAGTCTTAAATCGTATAAATATTATGAGCATTCTTCCTTTAATATCTAGGATTGAAGTAAAATAAAACATGTCAATATAACGTTTGGTTCTTATGATACCCTTCACTATTGTTAAGGTATGTTTAGAAACGATATTGTAATCATTTGTTCGTCAGCATTGTGCTTCGTCATTATGATAGTCGGAAATTGATGCCAAGAGGAATAGTGAAGGGCAAATTTACGATAATTGATATTTTTTAAATTCCATGGGTTCTGCTATTCTACCGCATCCTGCGCAATGCGTATTGAGATTGACGACACTAAACATGTATATTTGCTATTGTGCTTTCAACTCAACTGTTTACCATGACCATGCAATATATTGAAAATATTGCTTACTGTTTCTTAAAAACAGCTTTAATGGTGATTTTGTTGGACAAAAGTCAAATTTTGCTATGGAAATTCGGACAACATAACATATATGCATCACGTCCGTCGACGATTTCTAACTGGTTAATAAAATATGTTTCCCACAACCTCTCAAAAGGGGTTGTTTGATATGTCGTACTCATTAAAAAAACTAACACATTTTATAATTTCCATATGTTTTGTATCCTCCAACACATACTCAACATATTCAATTTACTAAAAAATCGAATTAATTGAGAATTTATATGACAATCATTTCAATACTACATCGGATTAGTTTAATTTCTGAAAATAATTGTTTGAAATAATTTATGTGCATTGATTAAATCTTAATGTTTGGAGGATACACAGTATTGGACAGCAGAACCTAAATCCAGAACAAAATCAACAATATTTTGTCTGATGTTTTCATTGTCTGTCATTTAAGAGGTAGCCCCGAAGGGCACTTTCTGGCGAAATCTCAAACAAATGATGCACCAGCAATGTTTATTTAAACATTGTGTTTGATGATGCAAAATATAAGACAAATGGTATATGGATAGAAAAAGCATTTCATTGCATGGGTAACACACATCTAACATCGCCCTTTTAAGACCTGATGTCAAACATATTTTTTATGTAGTATGAAAAATATTAACGCAATCGATGCCCTGTATGTACTGTAATCCGGTTTTGTATTACAACAATCAAAACAAAACTTTTTTGACAAAAATCCTAATTTAAGCTGTTTTTGAGAAATAATAAGCAATATTTTCTTTTTTCTTTTTTATAACTATTTGTGATGACTTTGAGATAACGCATATCAAATGAACCAGGTACAAATACACACAGCACAGACTTCAGTAAAACAATTGATTTTGAAAATATCAATTATCGTAAATTTGCCCATAAATACATCAATCGGACACGTCCCTATGATAAATACACCAGTAGCATTTGGAATTGTTATTAAAAATACTTCTTATACAATTCGATTTTAATCATAATCAAACCATCCATATCCTGATTTTTTTAAGTGAAAAAAATATCATAACAGTTTTTTAGAAGTGGTTATAATGATGCAGGTAGTAATATAGAGATAGAAGTTAGTTATAATGATACACTTGAACATGCTATATAACTATAAATGTTACTAGAATTGCTATTATTAGCTAGTGTGGTTTGATAAATTCCCATAATTGCCTATTTGAAATTCAAGGATTTCTGGGGATGTATAATAAGCATTATATTCATGCTGCACTAGATTTAATTTTATTACCGTAACGTTATTATGAAATAATCAATAAATATATCTAGGAAGTCGACCATGATTAAACTAAGTGTTACAAATACTGAATTCAAAAGATAAACTTATATTATTATTGGATTCATGGCCGATAAAAATATATATTGAAAACCATAATTTACGAGCAATATTTGAACCAATCGCATTTAAAACAGTGATGTGTAATGTTAAGCGAATTGGACATAGCTATAGCTATTTACATATTACATAAAAAAAACTCGAAACGATTGTCTAAAATATATTGCGAAATCTTGTAACATAATTATTAAAATTCAAAATGCACGTAGGCAGGCAGGCCAATTCCAGTCAGTTTAAGTGGCTTTTCAGAGAGTCAACGTTCTAATTGTCCTTCAACATAAATGTAATCATCCAAAGATCATCTTAATTTACTCTACCTGTTCATAATGACTGACAATAATTTTGCAGACCCTTCGACACTAGGCCATGTCTCCGAGATCCCCCGAACGAGACCCATTTTGACACAGTCGATGCGTGTTCATAAAGATGTATGTCTCGAGAAATGGTCTAAGTCACCAACCCGGCGATAGGTCAACAATTTATAGACATTACCCCATTGTCATCTCTATCTGTTTGCCTTTTTGATACATTTCCTAGGAGGGGAACAAACTAAATGGCCAAATTAAAAAGAAAATTTAAAAACTTATCAATGTTACTGAAGTTAGATCAATACCATAATAAGCATTCAATATTCTATCGACGCATAACAAATCAAGACGGTTTCTTAATTATTGAGAGTTATTCCACAATTAGTGGGTAACATTTTTTGTGCTACCCTGTATTTTTGTCATTCGATTATTTGCTGTACATGACAATACTTTTTATAAAGTCACCTATAGCTAGATCACCTTGTATTGTTTAATAAGTGTTAGTAAAAACGACAAATGGATGGGCGTCAATTCCTAGAATTACAAATTGGATCCAATGCCTAATGAACTAAATGTGTCTTCTCTCTCGAAAGACAAATGAGATAATCAGCACCCGTCTGAGGAAAACTCATATATTTCGAGATAAGTATATTCCGATTTTAACCTAGCGCAACAATGACGAATGTTTCTATCTGATTTCTCTCGAAAACTGGCTTTATTTAATTTGATAATAAACGAGGCAATCGTAATTATTTTATTGTGCTATTAATATGCAACACCAAGTACATATATCACGCAATGTTTAACATGAATATTTCATTGAAAAACTAGTTTTCATTGGGGACGGAAATTATTTGAAATTATGATTAAACGATCATTTTAACTTTGTCGTGTATTCTGCCGATTTAGATAAATTAAACCCACCGATTATTTTTAGAATGGGTCTGCTGTGCAGCCAATTCAACATTCTGACAGAAAATGATTTGGAATTATGCTTAAACATGCATTTTGGACTAACGGAGGAGAGGCACCAACGAGCTCGTGACCATTTACATAAACTATACCAATCATTTAGCCACACCAATCATTCTGTGTAGTAGTATTCATGCTGAGTGATTTTGTAATATACTGTTTCGAATCTTCCGATGATCTCAAACCTATTTCACTCGAGTGCTTATCGTTTCTTGCAGTTCGTTGACAGTCTCACTTTGTTCTAAAAAATAAGCGAACCTAGCGTGTGTCTGACTTATACATATACCTCCATTTTAATCATATATAAAATAGCACGAGTATAGTAAGTGTTAATTACTTGAAGGGTAAATTATGAATGTTAAAGTTGTATTTTATTTTGTCTATTATTTAACCCGAAAGGCATTTACATTACATAATTTGCAAATTGACAACCAAGTTTTTGTTTTCAGATTTTACCTTTCGCAGATAGACATGCAAACAATTATTCAAGTCTGTTCATAGAAAGTTCAGATTATGTTTCAACAATAAAAGTCTGTTATTTCAAGTCGAGTTGAAAATGTTATACTATGACTCAAAACTAGGATGATGTTGTGGAATTCGAATCTCGTTGAAAGGGGTAAGCTTTGGCTCAAAACTCGGATGACATTATCGAATTCAAGTTGAGTTGATTGAAAGGGTTAAACTATTGATCAAAACTAGGATGACATTATGGAATTCAAGTCTAGCTGATTGAAAGGGTTAAACTATTGCTCAAAACTAGGATGACATTATGGAATTCAAGTCGAGTTGATTGAAAGGGTTAAACTATTGCTCAAAACTAGGATGACATTATGGAATTCAAGTCGAGTTGATTGAAAGGGTAAAACTATTGCTCAAAACTAGGATGACATTATGGAATTCAAGTCGAGTTGATTGAAAGGGTTACGCTTTTGCTCAAACTGGGATGACATTATGGAATTCAAGTCGAGTTGATTGAAAGGGTTAAACTATTGCTCAAAACTAGGATGACATTATGGAATTCAAGTCGAGTTGATTGAAAGGGTTACGCTTTTGCTCAAACTGGGATGACATTATGGAATTCAAGTCGAGTTGATTGAAAGGGTTAAACTGTTGCTCAAAACTAGGATGCCATTATGGAATTCAACTCGAGTTGATTGAAAGGGTTAAACTTTGGCTCAAAACTAGGATGACATTATGGAATTCAAGTCGAGTTGATTGAAAGGGTTAAACTATTGCTCAAAACTAGGATGCCATTATGGAATTCAACTCGAGTCGATTGAAAGGGTTACGCTTTTGCTCAAAACAAGGATGACATTATGGAATTCAAGTCGAGTTGATTGAAAGGGTTAAACTATTGCTTGAAACTAGGATGACATTATGGAATTCAAGTCGAGTTGATTGAAAGGGTTAAACTATTGCTTGAAACTAGGATGGCATTATGGAATTCAAGTCGAGTTGATCGAAAGGGTTAAACTATTGCTAAAAACTAGGATGACATTATGGAATTCAAGTCGAGTTGATTGAAAGGGTTAAACTATTGCTTGAAACTAGGATGGCATTATGGAATTCAAGTCGAGTTGATTGAAAGGGTTAAACTATTGCTAAAAACTAGGATGACATTATGGAATTCAACTCGAGTTGATTGAAAGGGTTAAACTATTTCTCAAAACTGACATTATGGAATTCAAGTCGAGTTGATTGAAAGGGTTAAACTATTGCTCAAAACTAGGATGACATTATGGAATTCAAGTCGAGTTGATTGATTCGATTAAACTATGGCTCAAAACTATGCCATTTTAGAATTCAATGTGCGTTGAAATGGTCAAAACATGGAGGAAGGCTGGGATGACGATGTGTTATTTCAGTTGAAGTTCAACCGTTAAACTTTAAGACCTGGGAAGAAGATTGAACAATATGCTCAAATTGATTAAATGGGTAAAGCCTGTTCCAAGAAAAAGCAGTTGTATACGGGTTTTCTAATAAATATCATGGCTATTTTGCTGAACCGTTTCAAGTGATCTAGGTAATATTGGCTTGCTACAGATTACCCCTAATGATACGATGGTCTGCAGGTAGTAATAATTGCGAAAGGAGTTATATATTTGTAGATACATTATTTCTAAAGAAGCAATGGCTTTAAAACCAACATATAGAATGGTTTAGGTTTTCACGAAGTCTTCACTGCGTGCGGATACCACAGCGAGAGTACAATTATGGACAGCGGTTAATCCAAATTTTGCTAACAAATTTTATGTTTTTGAATGAATTTTAATATGAAAATCCTGCGTTGGTCTGATGATCCCATTACAATTGAACTAATATCTGTGTTAGGCAGAGCAATCTAGTAATAACATTATGCATTTAGATTGGTTGCACTTTCACGATCAGAAGACTTGCATTTGTCAATTATACATCCCCTGGATTATATCATAACAGTAACATATCAATCATGCTCAATCATTTTTTTTCTCCGAGATTAACTTTTACCTAATTGAATTTACATGTTTACGTCAAGTATTCATCTAAAAATATGTATGGTAACAGAATTACGTATGATAAGGGATAAAACACCTTTATTGTTAGCCTGTTTAGTAAACCGTTCATTTGATCGATTGTCAAGTAATCGATTTTGGCATTGTCACATATGATGAAATTATTATACATGACAATGAGTATACTCACATCTTCCTATTAATCTTAATTACATTTCATATGGAATACGTATGTAGATAGGCTGTATAGTATCGATGTCTAAAATATATTACCGTTGAAAGTTACCGTTGGACAGTCAGTTGAAAGATAACTTACAAAATCATGTATATAATTTTCTCGGTAATGTGCAAGAATTAATCTTAATCTTATATTTTCATTAAACCTGTTATTGATTCAATAACTCATCAAACATCACAAGGCAAATGGAGGTCAATAATATACTTAAGAGAACAACGTTACGTCAATTACGTCATGAATTGATTTTTTTCAGTACTGTTCGACATGTTTATTAGGAGAGGAATACTCAGCTAGACATAAAATGTATTGTTGTAATGTACTCTTGACTAGTAATGATGAGTTTTGATACCACGGTCAAGGGCCAACCTTAAAGGTATCTCTGTTATAATTTGGTAATCATACTCGGCGTCATATTTTGCAGATTGCAAATTATTCCATGTAGGATATTTTTCAAAATTATTAAATGTTCCCATTATTGCAAAAAGCTGCAAGAATGGCATCAGACCGACACCACGTTACATGCCTCACTTGCATTGATTGAGTAGGGTTGGATAATTGTCTAACACGTATATTGGTGCTTTATGGGTTAAAGTTGATTTTTTCATTATAATAAAATACACTGTTATTGAAATAAATGTGCAATTGAACGAGAACCCAAGTGTGACATCCTTTCAATGACATTTGCATTATTGGATTATTTTAAATTTGAATACATCATATGAATGTATGATATCTTTTGAAATAATGATTGGATAAATCTGTTGAATAGAGGATATCTTGTAAAACGATGGGGATCCAGTTCTCGCAATACATCAAACGCACACTATCTCTCTTACGTTGTGCTTCATATAATTCGTGAAGTAGGAACGCCCATATCGTATATCACTCTGTTGAACAGATGGTATCTTGTAAAACGACGGGGATCCAGTTCTCAAAATACATAAGACGCACACTTGAGAGTTTAAGCTAGCGATATTTTTCACAACGTAACCATGAACGCAAAGCATATTTGAAACATTCTCGTTTCGTAAGACATTTAGAGCTACAACATGTATGGCATGCATCATTTTCTTCAGAAATCATTATAATATGCATCGAAATCAAAATTGCCAGAATTATATTCAAAAGACATGAGTATAATGATTCCCGTTGCTACCAACGTGACATATTGCAAATCTCAAGTAGACTAAGTAGCGCTTGTTTTTATGTGCGCTATATATGATACATTACTATATCGATTCATTGACTATGCGTTCACGGTTACGTTGTGAAAAATATCGCTAGCTTAAACTTTCTATTATGGTCGAGGTAGAAACGCCCAAATTGCATACCACTCTGTTGAATAGATGGTATCTTGTAAAACGACGGTGATCCAGTTCTCACAATACATCAAACTATTGGATTTCAGTTGTGACAATATATCAGAGGCACGGGATTATGTTCATCCCAGAAACGCTCCCATTTTACAATAGATGCTATATTGCCGAGTGATGGAGCTTCAATTCTCGAAATGTATCAGACGCACGCAATTTCTTTTACACGATTGTATTATACTCCATCTTATGTTTGAGGGACGCTCATATTTTATCCCACTCAGTTGAATATATATTTTGTAAAGTAATAATCAGTCCCAACAACACATCAAAATCACATGATCTCTTAACAAGGTATACAGTAAGGAACGCCCATATACACTGACTGACTTTGTTGAAATTAGTTGGGGTATCATATTTGAAATCTACATGTAAAATTGCACCTAGTGACCCCCCTCCTCTGCGATTTTTTATTACAAGTTTTCTTTCATAATGAATTGTTGGTGCAAAAAAATGCTTCGCTGCCCTAAAGAATAATCTATTATCTTTCGAATACATCTGAAATAATGGTAAAACCTTTCTAGAACTAGAAGTTACACACTTTCAAAGATACCAGGTATAGCAAAATCCAATTGATTTAGTATGCAGATATGTATCAATATAATTCCGGTCCATGATATTACCTAGCAACTTCCTAGCAACGTTGCAAACAACGAAGTAGTGAAATTGAAAAATTGGGAGTAGGGGAGAATAAAATGTTATGTTTAAAATTTGGAAGAAGGTATCATCATAATTCTGAAACAACAGTGGGCATTAACATTTAGGAATACGCAAAAAATCGAAAGGTATTCATAAAGTAGTTTTTGAAAAAATCTGTAATCTCTCAAATTCGTGAGGAGAACGCGTTTCGCGACTACTTGTCGATTGACAGTCAATGTTTTATGAATTTCAATTTTACCGGCATCAAGTTCCAACCATCATAACTCTCTGCTCCTGTGGCTCAATCTAACATACTAAAGATTCTGCAAGGGGGATCCCCCTGCAGATATTAGGATTACATCGCAAAACATAAACATTCTTCACAACATACTATATATGAAGGCGAGTTTCACTCTAGAACATATAATGTAATATTATATTATTCGACAGTGCTTCCGACAAATCCTAAGTGTTACGAAACCTTTCTTACAATCCCTTAAATAACTCTGCACGGAAATTGAATGCCCTGGGGTAACAAGGAGTGTAAATGAGCCTGGGTTTATATTACCTTTCCTGAGCTATCATTTCGTTGTTAGCTTAACATCCTCTTTATCATACCTACATGTATTTTCTTGAATTATATGAACATTTCCATAAAGCATATAGCGATCACTACTAAGACTTAAAAAAATTAACTTGATCGAGTTTAAACTTGAGAATTGAAATAGCAGACGTTCCCTGTATCGATTGGAAAAACTGTTATTTACTTGCCCATTATCTGCTAAATTGTTCAATTTGTGTGTTGATTTCTGTTGATTGTTAAACAAAAATCAGGGCTATTAAAACATCAAGTTTTCGCGGAATACGTTTTCGCGGAATAATAATCTGCGCATGCGTCGTAAGTAACTTGAAATGAAATGGCGGAGAATGCCATAACATATTTAAACTTTCGTTTTACAATGGGTCTAGGATCATTGGACGCACTCGACGCGTCTATAAAAGTGCTTGCCGAGTCGGATGAGTACAATATGCATTATTTGTAATTTTAGCCAAAATTGCATTTCATTTCAGCGCTACTGCGAGATTTTATGACTGTTCTATTAGACCCTACAAACAAACCCACATTTACTATAATTTACAATTTTTACGCTGCTTGATATGCGACAGTTATGGCAAACATAAAGAAATTGATAAGCTTAATATTTGAAAATAACCTTCGGTTTCTACACGTAAATCACCAATTATAAATTCAAACCAAATATATGTACACTGTGTGGCTAAAATACTTGGTATACTTATTTTGCCTTTGTTCATGTAATGCTTGTTTTTCATATCGTTCGGGATGGGTGTGCTTTTAATGATAAATAACTCCGAGATGAATTTTAGTATAACTAGACAACAGCAACGCCAAAGCGTCGCGAAGTGTATGGCAAGAATCACATAGAATAACACATATAAAAATAGCTACCATTTTGAAAATAGTTGCTCGCTAGCCAAATTGTCATCAGAGAGTGAAATATGCTTCTTAGTATGAAATTTCAACAAAATCACACACGTCATTTAAAAGGCCTACTTGCCAAAATGTCATGATACATGTACCTTGCTTATAAGTATTCACATGTCAAAGATCAAAATCGCACTATCAATTTTTAGGTTAAAGTAAAAACGTTAATTACGCTCGTAAAAATGGATGCAAAAATGGCCGCATTCTACCCAAAGTATCAGTTGACAGTGAACCATGCTTCTAGTGTTCACATACCAAATATGAACAAAATCGCTCCACTACCTCTCAAGTTACAGCAAAAAATCGTAAAATAGCGTGTAAAGGCCGCCATTTTTCAAGATGGCTGTCATGTGTATCTTTATATCTATATTTCTTGTTTTATTAATATCCTATTTTTACATTTGAAACATATTGCTTTTACAGTTTTATATAATGTACCTTCGTTATTGTAAAATTCGCAATATATGGCCGCCATTTTCAAACGAGCATCAATTTTGATAATCTGGTTTTCAGAAGAACTTCTACTCACATTGGGTATATGTGTACAAAATATGAACAAAATCGGGCTAACTGTATTTGAGTTATCGCCTGAACGGGTGGATGTAGGCGTTCCTTTTATCCGTCGTACTTTGTTGGATTGGGCTAATAATTAATGCGTGGAACTTTCAGAAAATCCTGGGACTCCTCTTCTTGCATGCGAATCAGTGACTGCATGAAGCACAACATTGGGAAATGGTATATGTAATATGTATGTATCAAGCTGAAATATGTTTACACGAAGCCGTAATTGATAGCTCACAAAGGTTTAATAATTTAGCGATCACCCCTCGTACAATGTTGGTTAATAATCGGGACAGTATTCCCATACAATGGAGAATAAGTATCAAGTACGATTCTGCACTTAACCTAATTGGAATCGACAATATATCAATGCAAAAAGTGTAAATTGATTGAAATTATCACAGGATTAGAATGATCAAAGGCACATAAAACAATTTTCAATAATCTATAAATATTACAAGACACACATTCTTTACCCATTTTCCTTGTTATAGTTGTTCATTGTGCTAATTCGCATTGGAATCTGATATGCTAGAAATAACTTAATATCACATGGATCCGATAGCGTCTCTATTATCTCTTCCCTTAGGTAGATTCTACACATTATGTAGCATACGTCACACTTTTAACTGAATTTGTTCATTTAAACAATATTTGTTGGCATATATGTAAAGTTAAAGTCTTGCCTTAAGTATGCATTGGTCTACTCGTTGTACGTTTTAACCTGATTGCGACCAGGCTGAAACGATATCCTTGGGTATATCAGAGATTTCAATTCTGAACAGGTCGGTGATGTCAAGATGTTCGCCAAGAATCGTAATGCATTTGTTGAATCTGCTTTTAACTACACCCAGTCTGTAAAATCAATATAAATACTAATTTAGGCTGTGAAATACTACAGAAGTCGTGCGACGCATCTTTAAATAACAATTAACAATGTCAAGATCCTCAGTAGCACTACGGATGGAAAGGCTATGATATTTTCGTAGTGTGTTAAGTAGCAACAGCAAAAAAGAAGGCGTGACGTTAAGGTGCCATGGTCCTTAACAGGAAATGACAAAACAGAAAATGACAAAGCCATGTTGGATTTTGAATATTTTTTGAACCAAGATAACATCGTTCTGTTTTGACCTCCAGTCAGTTTAACTTGTTCCACATATCATCTACATGATTAGTATCACTATGTACATGATCAAAATAACCCTAAACATAATAAAATAACTTTTTAAGCTCTCTAAAAATGTGACTGAGTTCTGAAAATATATAAAAGTAGGACCTAAGGAAAGGTCACTGAACAGAATCTTTTGAATTTTTCAGAAAACGTACCCACTGTTTTGTTCTAAGTGATACGAAAATGGTGGTCATAAAAAAGAAAAATAGATCGCTTTTCTACGAAATATATCAAATTATCAAAGATTAAGGTACCATGGCACCTTAAAGGACTCGACTCTGAGGAACAATTGTCCTGAGTACTGGGGAAAGAAAGCAGTAATGCGCATCACGTTTGAGTAAATGCATTGATTACCAAACAATGAATAAATGCAGAATGAAATAATGAAAGAACAACGACCCTTATCAATTATTCACGCCAAACATAAAGGACGACGCTATCAATGAAAATATTATTAGATTGTTCAGTCATGTGACATATTTCTCAGTGTGTAATCCAAGTATTAGTCCCAGAGATGCTCCGGTTAAAATGAAGTGTCGTTTTCTCGGAACTCCGCCACAGAAAAAGAACATGCCTTTTGGAAGTACTGATTTCCCTCATTAAGAAAATATATTTCATTTTGATAGAAACAAGGGCCCTTCTCTCTATAAATTGGGGTCACACAAGGTTGCCTTCTAAACAAATGTTAACAACACATATATATATTATATTATTGTTTTACCACGAATAACTGTATTTTATGTATGATATCAATTAATTTTGATAAAACAAGAGAATATAGAATTTGAAAAACGTCACTAAGATGGTCCCCAACAGGGTCCAGACGTCTGCAATAGTAAAAATCTACATTAATGTGGCAACATTGTATAAAAGGTGAATGGCGACAAAAACTGTACCCAAATAAATATCTATGTTGACTTGGGAATATGATGATATCACTTTGATAAGTCAATACTGCATACATCCCTAGATCTTAATTTTTTAAGTGACAGCCCCTACTTCCCGAAAAATGTACCATAACCCAGTGTAAGGCATATGTAGGAATACTATCCAGTAGATTGTGTCGCAAACATGACCACCTACTGCATTGTGTAATCCAACTACTGGGAACGTGTTCTCAAACATGACCACATATTGCAGTGTGTAATCCAACTACTGAGAACGTGTTCTCAGACATGACCACATATTGCAGTGTGAAATCCAACTACTGGGAACGTGTTCTCAAACATGACCACATATTGCAGTGTGTAATCCAACTACTGGGAACGTGTTTGCAAACATGACCACACTTTGCAGTGTGTAATCCAACTACTGGGAAGGTGTTCTCAAACATGACCATATATTGCAGTGTTCGAATACTTGGAATGTTTTCGCAAGCATACATACGTTGTACAATCATGTCCTTCCCACTTCTTCATCATGCGCATGGTAGCAAATTGTATAGTAATCTAACTAACGAAAGGGCGTTAGCGAAATCTTTGTAAAGAGCATTACTTTAGTAACATTACACAAGATAATTGGAAATTCAAGCAATTGTCTATTTCAAAGAAATAATATAACTTCATTTAAGTCAGGCGAAGGAGACACACCTTTATCTCAATATGTTTGAAGTATCATTGTTAAAAGCTCAATATAAATACTAGAACAAAAACAAGGATACGGCGTTAGTGGTGACATTTCTTAGTTCGTTTATGATAGCTTATCTTACAGACTATTCTTACTTTTCGAACATCTTTATCGACATTCCAAAGAGCGAGGGAAAGTATCGCAACAGATTTTTGACAGTAAATAATTTTTTTCTAGTAGTTTCTGGCTGTACAAAAATGAATGCATATGAAAGGCCAATGTATAATCTTTAAGAAAAATTCAGAGAATGGTTTCAAGATCAATTGGATTATCTCATAAGCCATGTTTAATCCACCCATCAACAAGCTTTTTTCAAAATACAATCGTCATTTTCACCATCGTCCCTCATTTTTTTTTACAATTTTCATGCAAAGTTACATTGTACTTGAACACATGTTTCATCACTTAAAATATATAAGGAACTCCTCGTGGATTAGGATTATGATAATCCAATATAAGGGGATCCAATGGGGATCTAAAAGCTATGCTTTTAGTACAGCACACTCATATAAGATGTCATTAGTGTGCCATAAAGTTAGTTCAAAATGTTTTCATAAATGAATGGTTGGACTTGTTTGATCCCCTGCTGTTTGATCCCCTGTTTAATCAATGGAGCATAACCGCAGCATTTCCCCAAAAATTCTGAATACCTGTCAAGTTGACTGTTTAATGTTTGAGTGCAGTTAAACCTCTGTGTGTGTGTGTAAGTTGCTTTGTTTGTTTGTTTATATCCATCTGTACTAGGTGCTTTGATGCCACCTTTGTTTATTCTCTGGTGCTTGTTTTTCACACTGTGCTATCACTTGTAAGTTTTACACTGATGGTTTGTAGAAGTCTCTTTTTTTATTATTTATAAGTTGCTAAAAAATTCTAAATACCTCTCTTTATGATAATTTCTATGATGCCTAATTATAGCATTTACTTTGAACAGGTTTTCTGTATCTTGTTTATCAGTAATGATTCACGAGGTACAGTGCTATTAAAATCATAAATACAGTACAATTTAGTACATCATACCTTTGCCAATAATTTTAGTAAGACAAATATTTTGATCCAGCTTCTGAAAAAACATTGAACATATATGATGATGTTTTATAACACACTTCACATTTTTGCGGTAACGATAACAAAAAATGGCGGATGGGAAAGGCAGCATGTCCTCTTTCTCGCCTGTAGGAAATATTCACAGATAAGATTTCCTTTTAAACTAGTTCCATTCGGTGACGTATATATGGTTGGTTATAAAGACTGGGTCAAATCTGCCAGGTGGTCTACAAGAAACAGAATATAATCTGTAAACCTACCGACTGAGATATCAAAGTTTATAATATTTGGTCCATTCTCGTGTTGTCTCAGTACATGAGCCACTCAAAATATTAACTGTAAGTATAAGTAAACTGTGTATAACTACTGCAAATTCAAATACATTATTATGGCTTGAGTAAAACATAGGTGGTTTCCAATGCTCAATTGGCTTTGTATGATCGTATGTAGGTTACATCTATATACCACAAGGTTTTTAGGCAATGTAGACCATGCCCTAACAACAAAAACAAAAATAAACAAATTACTAAATTTTTGTGTAGTTTTGAATTTCAAACTCGACAGTTTTTCTCTTATTTCATGTTATCCCCGGGCATCAATTTGCAAAGGCTACGTTCAAAATATACATTACTGAAAGTATCACCGAATGGGATTTTTACATAAATCGTTCATCCTTTCATTGATACACAGAAATAGAAAATAATGCGCCAACCTTAGTTTTCTCTTCCATCGCGGCCATTTTATTGGATAAATTAGTGAACGTAGCTGTCCAACCTCGTTTTCAGAGGTGGCGTAACCGTCATGCTATAACACCGTGCTATTGACTATTTTCACATCACTGGCCTCTTTTTGTTTCCTGATTGATATAATGCCAATTGATGTAATGGTCCCCAGTTAAACCAGTTGAGAGATGGACAACATTACTGGGGGTCATAACAGTACTCGTTCATGTTCAAGTTCTCACACAAGTGTTTTACACAGTCTGTAGCCAGCTTTTACCAAGGGGTAGGAGCAGTTTTACCAAGGGCAAAGCTTTTGCCTAGGGATGAACTTTTGACAGTTTTGGCTAAAAAATCATGCGAAGTGCTCAGATTGGTGAGAAACTGCATCATTTTGAAAGAATCTCTTGGGGGAGCAGCAGCTCCCTTTATCTCTCCCCCTCTACCTGGCTAATTTTCACATTTTTTATATTTCTACTATTCAAATTGACCAATCCCCATTCATGTCATTTTAACAGGTCCCTTCATTACTTTACACTTGTGTTCATTAATCCCTTGTTTTCTAGTCGTATGTGCTTTTATTATTCAGTTTCACTATCTATTGTTTTGCCATGCCAGTTTTACATGTTTGCATGCTGAGTTTGTTTTATGTAATGTTTTTTGTTCCTTAAATGGTTTACACATTCACTCAATTGAGTTGAGGTGTTGCCCCATTACTAGTTAATGTTGCCTAGAGTTTGTGACTGTACATACACAAAGTATTTCAAATATATATTTTAGAAAACATTTTATATTTGATTCCCACCCAAGGGTCTTCCACTCACCCATTAACATAAACAAAACATGAACTCTAATAAAAATGCCAACAAGACTGCAAGGGAAACTTAATCTATGAATTGGACTTTGCCATATCACATGTATTAGTCCCGTGATCAGGGAGGGGGTGGAGGGGGGTTGAGAGACGACCCTCTCCCCTAGGCACATTTTCTGTCAACATCCTGCAATTTTTCACCACTTAAGTACTTTTCAAGTGATGTTCGGATGATGCTTTCATTTAATTGCTTGCACTGATGGTTTCTCTTGAAAATTCATGCACATAAGGTGATCTAGTATTTCAACACAGGACCCTGAAAGCGCTATTTGAGCTTGAAGTAGAAGTATTCATAGTATTACTGTTTGTATTATTAATCTCTACGATTTTTCAATAGGCTAACTCAGTCAGTGAATGCAGGATTAAAACACAACACACATGAGTAATTCACCCACCTATGCATGTTATTATTGAAAAACATTGCCATCTTTTACATCACTCCTAAATTATTTTTGTAAACATGCATTTTAAGAGGTTCATTTTTTCAAAAAAAACACAAAAACAAACTTCATGGAGTTCCTTACATATTTTACTTGATGAAACATGTGTTCAAGTACAATGTAACTTTGCATGAAAAATTGTAAAAAAAATGAGGGACGATAGTGAAAATGACGAATGTATTTTGAAAAAGCTTGTTGATGGGTGGATTAAACATGGATTATAAGATAATCCAATTGATATGGAAACTATTCTTTGAACTTTTCTTGAAGATTATAGATTCGCCTTTCCCAAGCATTTACTTTTTACAGCCAGAAACTACTCACAAAAAAATTATCAACTGTCAAAATTATCAAAAGTCTGTTGCAATACTTTCCCTGCTCCTTTATTCTACAAAGAGGCAACAAGTACTCGAGGAAGCCCTAAAGTAATTGTAGGTCCTTTGAGAAAAATAGAAAGGTCGTCAAAATCGTTGTTTGAAGTATTCCACTGTTGAGAACAAGGTCCAGATCATATAGTGGATTCTCAGTGGCTCCTGTGACCAAAAAAAACCCAACACTTTAGGCAATGTCTTTCCGCAGCAAAACTAAATACATTATAAAAATGTAACTTGTCGTGGGGTATTCTATCTGTCCACTTCCATTGGTCCAACATTAATCGCTGCATCAAAAATATTCGCCAGAGAACAAGAAAAAACGATACTGTAGAGAGGAAACTTTCAATTGACAAAATTGCAAGTTAATTGTCTGGTTTCGATACTGGTGGTCAGTGGTACCCTACGGTTTACCTATAAAATGCATTTCATTGAAGTGATCCTCAAATGAGCATATATTTTATGTCAATAAATAAAATAAAATAATTGGCAAAGTTTTCCAATTTCTAAATGGCCGCCATCTTGACTCTTTGTTTATGTGTCTCGCTCCGATTACAAAATGTGAATGCTGTTGTAGAATATTTCCACTTTAAATGGCTGCAACAATTGTTTATAGTGTCAACGTTAATAAACTATTTTTGGAATGATAAAGAAATGAAACGATGCTAGTGTTGAGTCACAGTGTAAACAAATGGCATATAAATGAATGCCATGATTGTTTGAGGATATTTCGTCACGTGGTTTGTAAAGTGCTAAACTAGGTAAAAACAATAAACAATCATAAGCATGTTGTTTGCAAACATCCTGCTCAAATATTTCAAAAGGAAAAACTGTCTGCCAATTTTGAAAAGCGACAGTAGTAATGTCAGAGCCGATTCAGTATTTTGTAATTTTTAATTAAAAGCGAACTTAATTTTTTCGACCTCCCCTCCTCCGTAAAAGTTGGTAAAGTTGATGTATCGTTAGGTTTTCACTGATTTTTCTTTGATATTGGAGATCTTATCCCCTAACAAAACAATTTATTTAGTAAAATACCCCTAATCAACCCCTGGTAAGCCCCCCCCCCCCATACCGCTAGATCACTGGCAGCTTATCCCACTTGACATTGTTGATTATTTGTTCACAGGTAGGGATCCAAAAGAACTCTCGGGTAAAATCCGCTTTATCGGTACATTTTACTGTACGGTCGGGTAAAAATCACACTCGGATAAAAAATGACATACAGGTAGGTCACCAAACGTCATTTAAATCACAATTTACAATAATTATCTGATTTGTGTTTGGTCTATTCGTTTGAATCACATATTTACCCAGTAACCTATTTAACCATTGATAACGTCAGCTCATCCCACGCTTTTTTATTAACTGTCACACAGTTGAGAATAATCAAATAAATTAATGTTTATTATGGCATGTTTTGGTCACAATCCGATTTGTATTGCTTTCCCCATAAACCACACGAGTATATGATAAAAAGCTGGTATGAATGCTTAATATAAGTTTCATATTTTCGCTCCTAAGCTTTTGCGAGTATTATTTGATCCCTGCCTTTGATAATTAGGCGTCAACTGATTTTAAGTGCATAACTTCAGTTTTAGAAAGGCTATTACCTTCATTTTGATGTGTTTAGAAGATAATGGATTATGCTTTAAATAATATAGCAGTTTAGGCACCAACAATATTTTGAAAGAAAAATAACAATTTATCACAAAATGTCAAAAATGTCACGTAAGTCACACCAACCTCGATTTGACTATCGTTGACCTTGTTTTTTAAACAAACAAATACTTCTTTGAATAAGGTTTGCAAAAATACCAACATTATTAAACTCAGACAAGTAATAAAGGGTCCAAATGATCCCATTGCGACTTAGTATTATAAAAAGGATGCAGCCGTTGGGTGTACTTATCAGCCTATTTGATGAATACATATACTTTAAAATGTACCCACTTATCGTCATAATGATCAACCAACAATATTATGTTTTATTAATTACTCACCTTTTCCAGATTTTGATTATAATCACACGCTAGTTTACGTGCCTTATGCAGAATTGATGCAAGATGTGTTCTAAAGAATTGGAACGAGATTGCAGATGAGCAGATTATAATACAATGAACATCCAACACGAAATACGTTTTGTTCAATTACAACAAACACTTCTTGGGAGTATCAAACAGCATGCAATGTCTTTCGATATACAGTGTACTTTGAACAAAACTACGTTAATATCAAAGCGAAATTTGTATCTTAAATATTTACCATAATCTATCTGATATCGACGATGTTCTTATTTTGAAATTAAGTTAACATTGTATCATTCATATTCAAGAATAATATAAGTTAAACTTAGGCAGCGTTTTTGAACTGCCCGCGGGGGAGTGCATTACATAATATATAAAAATAGTATTTCCTCTAAGTTATCACGAAAAAGAACAATGAGCCGATGCGTTGAAAATTACATGCCCACACGTTATCAACGAAAGCAGTTCATCAAAGCGCACTTAATTAGTCAGATGCGAGTAGGTAGTTACCAGTTTCGCCACAAGGTGGCTGATTCGAGGGAATTAACATGGCGGGTTATTACAAAATTCCCTTAAACTTGAATATGCATCAGTTTTAATGGTTCACTTTTCATGGTTCACTTTTCATATTACCTTTATGTATCTGATAGTTATACAAATTAAAATATGTCCAGTAAAAGAAAACATTATCTGCCCAACACAAGAAAAGATATTTCACTTTTTGTGGTTTTACAACATGGGCTCTATGGGGATTCTCCCCGACCTAGGAGTTACATTTTCAAAGAAAATTAAATTTTCAAAGTTGATAAACTCTTTTCAAAAACACATTTATAAATGTAATTTTACATGTAGATTCCAAATATGACATCAGTTTGACTGAATTGTGAATTTTAATGACGTAAATCAAGATTATTTCTACTCGCATCTGGGATATTGCACTGTACTGTGGCAACCGTGTCGGCTGCTCGCGTGTGTCAACCGCGACGGGTTGTAGCTATTGCACCACGGGAGACCGATTGCAATAAACCGTGATGCCTTTCAGAATAATTATGTGAATGTTAGTGCGCCTGGATGAGCTTCTTTGTTGAAAACACATGAGCATGTAATGAGCACTGCAGAGCTTATTGCTCTTTCAAGTGAAACCTTGGGAGAAACCTCATTGAAATATTACGCAATTCACTAGCAACGCGGGCATACAAAAATACAGTGATAATCTGAACACAAATTAATTTGTTCTTGATTACAAATACGAAGGAATTAGCCCGCTGGATATAAGCTTTAAGACACATGCTAAATTATATGAAAGAGTATAAAAGAAACGCTACAGTGATTTTTTGCTATTTAATTGAGCTATTACATGGGTTTGAGTTATTAAATTTAACTATTACATTCCATATTATTTAGTGGAACTGTGTGATTTATTGTTAAATTGTATCTGTGTCAATGCGGGTCACTTATGTAATGTGTAATGTGGTCATAAAGTGTATTATTTTCAGTAAGAGCCTTTACTTAGAGAATTCGATATGTTTATCGGTGACCTTGGCCTAGGCATGTTTTACATGTACAATATACTTAAGAACTATAGAAAGAATAGCAATGTTGGACGATATTTCACCTGCTCTGGGGTCTGTATTACGATTCGAACAAAAATCTATCGAATATTCATTATGGTCCGCCATTACTACGGCCTGCTGTTATGACGGCACATATTTCTCGTATTACCAGGGGTATTGTACCCGAATATACCCCGGATGAAATGTTGACTTTGTTCACGGTTTAAAGAAGGCGTGAACGCACTTATGTTCGAATTTACCTTTGCAGTAGACATAACCAGGTGGATAAAACCCATTTAGATTTTTCAACTTTTAGATATTAATAAAATTAGCCAACGGATTTAAAAGTGTTGGCTAACATTTTTGACGCAGTGGCCATCTTGATTTTTTTTGCTTTAAACTATTTACTTAACATTTTAGACATTTAAAAATCTAAAGAATAATTCAAATCAGATTTGAAAAAGTATTATTTGGTCAGGTATTACTTTGTACTATATAATAGTGCTATGTCGCGCTTACATATATTTCTTCCTTTACTTGTTGGTTCTTTTTTACAAACTTTCTATATTTAACAAACAGTTTGATATATTGTCATCTAATACAACATGTTATATAATCATATGGAAATATATTCACCCATATGGGTGTCAGTTGCTCGTAAACTGAATATTTATGAAAATATCAAATAAAGCCCGTATGCAAACTGTAAAAGGGAAAAATACTTAATATAAACGTGTAT
Source organism: Owenia fusiformis (assembly GCA_903813345.2). Taxonomy (NCBI): domain Eukaryota; kingdom Metazoa; phylum Annelida; class Polychaeta; order Sabellida; family Oweniidae; genus Owenia; species Owenia fusiformis. Next base: position 3,167,330 of record CAIIXF020000009.1, read on the forward strand.
CGGTAGACTCAGCACGTTTTATAAATATATCGAAAACTATATTGTTGGAATCATTAATATAGCTGCTGTTTCAATACTAACAATGCGTGCTATCTTGCCACTAGCACTGGTCACTGACCGTCCATAAATGCGCTCTGTGCTACTTCCTCGATATATCCTGTCATTCCCACGCGAACATCGTTCCCGAGAGTCCCTTCGATAATCATTGCCTTGGCTACGTAATCACTCCCTGCTTGTAAACACGTTGCCATCATGTAAATCAAGTCATAAGGTCATTTATTCGATTTTTCCTTCTCAGGCATGTTACGGTAATTAGATTATACATTACCTTTTGCCATCAATCACGGCATAAACAGTAAGCACCATTGGAACGTCTTTTTATGTTTGCATCATCACGGAAAGTTGTTAGAATGATTTATACCCACAACTTAAGTGTATCATCTTTGTCTCAGGATGCTTGACTAGATTTGAGAATAGCATATATTGGTCCGTACTTAGGGTTACACAGAAGGGTAATCAGTGAGATGTGTTTCCTCATTATTCATAGTCATTTTCCCACATATCGTCATGGCTTTAGGAATTATATGCTGAAGATGATACTTTTAATTTACGTGCTGCGATATTTAGTGGAGAGGTTAAGCTACCGTATAAAATCCAAAACGCAACTTCAACGTATCAATCGGCCCTATACAAATACATGTAGAGTTCACACATAAATAGCCGTCCAGCTCTTGTGTTTGTTTAGACTACACCATAGCTTGTAATGATTACATAGTATGCCATTGATGAAGTTCAATAGCTGGTTTTCTAATACATATTTTAAACGAGCTCGTTTCGTAAGATTATTGAAGTTAAATCATGCGTTACATATGTATCATCTTCTTCAGAAAGAATTATACTTTGCATCGAAATCAAAATTCCAAGGATAGTATTCAACAGACATGAGTATAATGATTCCCGTTGATAGCAACGTGAAAATTTAAAATCTCCCGTTCTAAACACGCAACTTTGAAGTTGAACGGGTATCTGAAGTAGACTAAAGCGATACAATCCTATGTTGATTCAATGTACTTTGCGTTTTCGTATACGTTTTGAAAAAACGTATTTGCTTAACCTCTCCAGTGTCTTTACATCGATGAACGTATTGCACATCATTTTATGAGGTTTAAACTGATTTCAGATTGTTTCAATCTATCTGTAAGCGATATTGTATTTCCAGAGACGAAAGAGAGCAAGTGTAACAACTGATTGAAAATATACAACTAGGTATCTTAGTTGTTCAAATATCAATCAAAGCCACATACAATAAATATAAGGCAGTTTTTGGTAAATTCTATCAGATGTTAATTTAAAGGCAGAATCAGATGAGGGGATGACAAAATTAGAAGCAACTTGTCTAATTGACCGACCAATCTATTCCTTACAATATCAAATACAATATCTCTAAAAAAGATTCACAGTATATAATAAATTGGTGAAGTTATTAATGATTCAAAGTGCAAAAGTGGGTGAAAAAATGGTAACCATTCTTATAGAAAAATAATATATTATTGTAAAAATCTTTAGTTTTCCTGGAATAAAGTATGCACTTTTGTGATTTTTAGAAAATAGACATGACAAGGAATGACATGAGCCAAAAATGTTCTAAAATTGGAACAATATACTGTATATCACGCGACACATGAATGGGGAATCCAAATAAAATATGAGGAAGGAGTATCACTTTTCTTCTGTTTATATCGCAGGCCGGTGAAGGTCTTACAAAATGAAAATTAGTTACCTCATCGCTGACCAACCCCGAAATATTTCGTATATGACGTCATAATGATATCTGACCAACCCCGAGGTATCTCGGGGTGCTGTCCAATAGTTCTCACACAATCTGTACCAATAATCTTACCAAATATTGTAGGGGTCACTAGAGGAACATTGTTGGGTGCAATTGAGATATATTGTCATTGGCTTCACAATGGAAAAAACAGCGCAGAGGGTGGTGTAACAGTAAAAATTAATGAGAGTGAAATTAAGAGTAAAATATGCTGAATGTAATATAATACCTGCATTTCTCATGCCTAATTTTCTTTCCTTATTCAACTTAAGTTTTTTTTCAAATTATAAGATTCAGCGAGAAGTAGTGTGGTGAACAAGCCATTATTTATTACAAAAAATGTAATTAAATGCGTTATATATCCAAAGGGATATTATCAAGCTGAAAAGTATATTGTATTAAATGTATGTAATATTACTGCTGAACATCCTTATGGTTTTAAGGAGTGTTTATCGAAGAACATTAAACAAAACTGTAGAGAAACGAGGACATTTATAAAACACTGTGTTGAATTATACTAAGGAGAAAGATAGACTGGTTGGAATGGATATCCGGAAGAATCTAGGTCACAAAGGCGTCGTTAGATCCCGAATATTATGTGAATTGTGAAAAGAAAGGGGTGGTATCCGGCGGTATGTATGTCTTGTGATATCTACTTCAGAAAAATGTATATTCGGCAAGAGGTTTCAATTCCAATATCACGTATATTATTTGTGAAATTCACTTCCCATATATGATTGAACGCGTTTTTATATGATTTAATAAAAGCGGTACGAGTATGAGACATGTGATAGGTTCTATTCGGAATACAATTAAAATTTACTTGGCAGACGATTCTCATATGATATTACGTCACTTTACTCTGATCGACTTATTGGTGTTGCAGATTGAGACACGAGCAAAGCTACAGTATTTCTAAATCAGTTTGTATCTAAATGTCATCATGACCTTAATCTTGGGGATAGGCTGCCTTATTTTCCGTCCAGATCAAAGTCTTTGACCATGTATATACATTGACAAATAGGGTGAAAGTTCATAATCTATTACGCAAACTTGATATTTCTGAGGTTGCATGACCTGATTCCATTACGAACAGAATGCTCAACTTAGCTGCCGATCCAATCGACTTACATGTACCATTGACTGATCTATTTAACCGTATATTTAAGGATTGTAGTTCACCGAAAACTTGGGAGGAAGGTCATGTTATCCCAATATTCAAAAACAAACATTTTAAGATAATAAAACTGATCCTATTAACTGTCGCCCTGTTACAATCAGCAAGTCCATGCAACCGTTCTAGACGTAGAATCTGCGTTTGATGAAGTTCCTCACTCACTACTTTTACGTGCAATCAAATTATATATGGAATATATATATATATATATGGAATTGGGGATAACCTGTTTAAAATTTGACTTTATATCTCCATGGAAGAAGAGTCGAGGCAAACGTCAACTCAGAACTTTCCTTTTGGTCACAAACATGCTTCATAAACATTCCTGATGAAATAGAATCCACATCATTCATTTATGCCGATGATACATCTTTTGATCCCATACTTAGTAGTGTCATAGGTAAATAACATGCAGGAATATAATTGATAACTGAGGTGAGAGGGTGATAAATATATATATCCCGCTCAATTCAGCGGGAGATAATAATTCAGTAATTCTCGGGAATTTCGTTTTATGTTAAAAGCTGTAGAGTTTTTTAAATGTTAATAACTTTACATTGAGATAATATGTACACGTTTTGATTGTAGTTATTATTTGAAATTATTACATGAGGGTTTCATAACATTCAATGCATACTTCATCAACCAAAATTTCCTTTGTACAACTATGATATTGGGAAGTCTAATAAAATGTTTTATATGCTATTTTGGTCAAACAAGCTTCGGAAAGATGTTTCATTTAATTCTCAAGAAATGGTAAAAAGGGACAAAAACAATTGCACTAAAAAAGAAGAAATGTTAACGAAACAGTTATATAAAATATATATAAATTATTTTCGCATCAAATTGTTGTCAATCAGTTAACATTACATAAAGGACTTTGTTTTTTACAGAATGTTTTCAATAATTGGGTTAAGAGAAAAAACATTGTTGAATTCAGTTCTCCATATCGATACCAATCATTTGTTGACAGGATAATTCAGGATTTTTTATGTGCTACATGAATCTGATCATTATTCATCAATTGTTCTCATTATCATCATCTATCTTCCACCATAACCGAGTAAATGGTCCTGTTGATGTACTACACGCCAAAATGTCATAATACCTCAGCTTGCATTTCATATATGTACCCACTGTTATATTGTTTTGTTAATGTGATTAATATGAAATAAACAAACCTTAAGAGATTGCTTGTTCGGCAAAAAGCGAGTATGTCCATTTGGGTCATAAAAATATTCAAAATCTATGATTAAGGGAGGAGTTTATGAATTTGTACATCGTGTAGTAAATTCAATCATTTAACCAATAATCTTTATTAATAAAGGGATCATCCCTATTAGGTAATTAAATAAGTCAGCAAGTGTTTAGTAGGAAGACAGACTTGACAGTTTCTGTGACATAGTGAAATGAAAATATCATGAAACGATAATAAAACCTTGACAGTGTTAAGTAACGACCCAACCTACGTCAATTCAATCACTCAGTCATATAGACACATTAAATAGAACTAATTCATCAAATTTGCCCTAATAATGATGGTTAATATTTTATACACCAAGCCAAAATGTCATTTAGACCTACATATAGGCTTGTACTCCATATCTACTGAGGTTATAGTACTGGTGCATATAGATTATATAGAGATTATCCGATATGAGGCTCAGGATATTGGGATTATCCCGAGGCAAATATAATATATCTGCCCGAGGGCCGCAGTTCCCGAGGGAAAATATATTATATTGGCCAAGGGATAATCCCAATATCCTGAACCGACTATAGGATAATATGTTTATCCCACACCAATTTTGGTCATCTGGTTAACATTGTTCAATCGTGGAAATATTTTAGAATATTCATGTCCAGTTTTCTTTTCTTGGCCGTAGGCGAATTTTCCTGTTCTCTCAAATATTCCCATATTTATTTTCTCGAATGTTTGATTGATTAAGTGGATGCTCCTTCCCTTTTTTAAACCATCAAACAGATCCCGATTGTCTGTGTTTTCTCCATTGTCCATTGCCCATTACAGTCATTACGCGAATATTACAAATTATGAACAAATATGCGAGCGGCGATTGTGACGTCGAATTTTTCATTGGCAATCTTGCATTCTGGCGGCCATCTTGGAAATCTTGCCATCGCGATTCCAGGAAAACCACTTGACGGATTGCTGTGTTTGTAATTTGTTTGGTTTAAATGATAATAAAAAAACTTTAAACCTAAAACGGATTTACGTTGAATTTTCACACATGCTACATGGTAAAAAGTTTTAAAGCTGATTTACTTTTCGGTGGCCATTTTAAATTCTGGCGGCCATCTTGGAAGTTTGTAGATAAATCTTGTCATGTATATTTTACACTGTTCCAAGCGTTTTGAAATCGGGTTTTCTCTTTGATCCAGTTGATAACTTGTATTTATAATATGTTTTGCGATTTCGTTCGATCCATGTGTCATTTCTCCGACGCAATATATCATATCATGTTTGTTATTAACTAAGATCTCAAGATCTAAATTAAAATCATCACCTCGAGAGGTTTCTTAATCCCTAGAGAGCAAGTAATATTTCAATTAGATGAACTTTCGGGGCAGTTGCTGAATTTCATATAAATATAGCCTCGTTCCGAGATGACAAGTATATTTTTACAGCATACCCGATCAAAAGTTTGTTTGTCAACATTCATAATGTAACAAAACGTGTAAGCCTAAATGGACTACGGATCATTTACCTTTCATTAGTTTCAGTGTGAATTTTAAGTGATATAAACCATCCGTACTGGCTGTTAGTGAGAAATAATGACATCGGATTTATGGCCATCGGCCATTATTCACCTAACAGTCATTATGAATGGTATAAAGAGTACATTACATATTATTCAATCCGTAGTCCCCGGGTCCGTACTCCGTAGTTGGGTTAATCAAATATGTTACGCCATAACACTTTTATCATGACAATGTCAATTTAAACTGGATAGAATGGGCAGTATAAATGGGGGGGGGGGGCAAAATGACAATCAAGTGTATATGTTGTGTTTAACCAATATGTAATCAGGGAAGTTAAGCAATACCTTCAAAATAAAACATCGTCCTGTGTAAATCTGAAAGTTATACGAAAAAAATCGAATCATTCTTCTTCTTATAAGAGATTCTCAGAGGTAAGAGAGTGGTGAATATAACATTGAATGATCAAACAAATATTTCATCCTATTTTCGGTGAATACCTGGTGCATTATCAATGATTCCGCAATGTGTATATTACCCTGGCCCTTCGGGCTTCGGGGAATATACCTGAAACATGAATAGTCCATGGTACGAAATTCATCGGACGCGTAATAATAATATCTGGTAACATAATGTAGTGCAGCAAATTTTGACCATATATTCACACCTACTCATGTCAAGTATTGTTTTTTTAATTATAGCCGTTCAATATTATTTGGGCTTTTGGCTGAAATATGTGTGTCATTAGCAGGGGTCAAAAATACTAGTGAAAACGAAATCCATTTTCGCAATTTGGAGTATATACTGCTACAGGAAATGATAGTACTATGAAACAAATTTTGAGTGTATGGTTTAGGTTTCCCAGCTATTAATTTGAAGTTATTTTTCTTCAAAATGCAAACAGAGTACTAAATCAGCACATCACAATTTTGAATTGTTTCTTTAATATTGGTGATGTAAATGATATCAATGCAAATGAATAGTAAATACATTTTGAGATATGGACTGTCATCGTTTTCAATAAAAGAGGACGTATTGCTCTTCCTTGACTATCTGTGGCTAAGGCTAAAATTAGTTTAGATATTGATCAGTTGTTTATAAAAAACAAAAACCCGTTCGAACTCATGAAGAAACAATGGCTTTGATTTTCACCAAAAATATGATGATGACCAACGAGTGATGTCTAGGAAGATGTACCATTTATGAAATGTGTTGCTTGATATGCAGCAGTTACGTCGAAAGATAAATGTAAGACGTTTGAACGCATATGTCCCTTACAGACTATATATATGATCTCTAAATAAATACCTCCAATACCTGTATAACATTGACCTCCAGGCGATGATAAGAATCTATTTTTTAAATAATTTACACTATTTTGTTGAATGCAATATTTGGAAGATCAAACAAAAATTCTAAGCACATTTATGTAATCACACTAATTAACCACTGAAAATTACGTTGAAATTACATTTAATTTCTAAATAATGATAATCCATGGCAACAATTTATTGTTAATATGATTGGATTAACGTATTGGGTCTGATAAAAAGTGAAAAGCTTCGAATGAAAATATTACGCTTTTGACCCTTTGTTATGACATTTTTCGATCCAAAAGCCTGATGTTTTTTAGCAAACGAATTTTAAAAGAATCAAGACATATGTTACTCCTTAATTATTAGTTCAAATAGCTGCGCTATATCGTGCTAAGGATTTCTTATGTTCCTGAATTATACCATGGACTAGAACAGATATTTACCTCAATAATATGAACTATTTGCATAGCATTTAATATATACGTATGTTTGAATTGGCTTTTGCAAGCAGCATTGTTTATGTCATTAGCTTCACCAATTACTAATACTTTACATCGAATGCCCTCGAGTCAAAAACAAATCCAGGGATATACACTTTATGATATTCTGTTATTTCTTGATTAATTATTGCTTCTTCTTAAATACAAAAACAGTAAACGACAATTTCTGTAGGTGTTCTGAGATCTCCTATTCAGAAGGAAAGCGTAGCTACCGTGATATTTGCCCATCAAGATCTAGTAAATATTTCCTGTCTATCAATAGAATGGCCATAGGGAGTGGTCAATGCAGTATCCTTTTATGCATATATCCCATTACAAAAACATAAGTCCCTATTTATCAGGATATTGTATCCTAGTATGTAAGTAATTCTGCAATGATGAATGGTTGGTATAGGCAAATCTTGCTTAAAGGGGTTCGACGTCTTGCATACATTGTTCACAATCCATTTATCTGTAGCTGCAATATTTCTTGGCATAAAGCTTTTCCATTATGGACACATCCAGTGATTATTGCCTTATAAGTAGTGTCATAAGCCTTAATCTCCACAAATAGGAAGATAATACAACTTGTTAATAGAAGTTTACAGTAATAAGATGTTATTAAGATGATCTTAAAATAATCCCGTTATGATGGGATTTAGTCACATGTTATCTATAAAATTGTCTTGTTATAAAGTGTATCCTATTGACAGGAACTTCCGCGTTTTTAGCTTATATCTCCCACGTTGCATGAGAGAAAGAGAGGTAGCTGTATTGTGGATAATTATCTTGTTTTCTCAAGTCCGATGAGTTTTCTCTGAAGTACAATGATCATACCCTTGCTTGCATCATAAAAGATAACTCACGTTCCCTTACACTTACACCTGACACAACGGTACGAATAACTCAACGTCTTGCTCGACCTCTACTACTGAGATGTAATGGACAGAGTGTATTATTTTGAATAATTGTGAACGGATCCATTACACCCAGCCTTGCAAATTTGGTAAATTTTGGAACGCTACCATGCGAACAGAAGCGCAAATTATCAGAAATTCAAATTTATTTATGATACAAATAGATTATTTTCAACAAATTTTGACTATGCTTCCATCTACCCTGCAGACTTAGTATCTAAGGTATGGGAGTTCGTATCCAGCACTGCTATTTGTGAAATTCATTTGGTCAAAAGTGAGAACTAATCATATAACATGGACTTTCCAGCAATTCAAATTTCAGATTTATTTAGTTTCAGCGAAAGTAATTCGATCGGTCGGTACAATCATAAAATTAGCACTAGAAGCAGATATTTTGGACTTCTTCTTTGGTTTGTTGATAGATGAACATGTTATTCGGCTCAACATGCAAAATGTCCAGGGTTACTGATTTTGCGTCTGAAGGTATAGTGCCTCTTTAATACACCCGCGATTCGCCATAAGCTACAATGTTAAATATTAATCTACAAGTTGATTTTGAGAATGCGTCATAACATCGTTCGTAAAGTAACTATTTTTACAAATTGGTTCGTATTTAGAATAACAAATGCCGATGAAGTAAACAATAAAGTATTCCCGAAAAGTCCTGCCAATCGTAAACAAATGTTTTTATTTTCCCATGGAGGCACTATCGGATGTCTTGCACTTTACGAAATTAAAGCTTTTCGGACTTCAAATACCAAGGGATATCGTGAGGCAGCCTAACGTGAGCTTTAACTTTAGTTTTGGACCAAGTTGGGTTTCGACCAATTAAACAAAAACAAACTTGAGTGTTATATGGTTATAAGAATGAAATAATTAACGCTTATGAAAACTAAATTATGAAATGCTTTAGTCTTGTCTGGTAATGTGAAACCAGAAATATGACTCCATCGAATATGAGAAGCAAAAATAAACGGATTTTATCTGTATAAAAAGCATACACCCTTAGTATACGTTGCAATCGATAAAAAAGAAATTAAAACCGATCAAACATCAAATCATTGTAAATATGAAATGCCTGAATCTTATGGTATATGTTGTTATTCTGTGTTTCCGTTTACACAATTAACTTGGTATATATCAAATCGATATGCTCTAGAGAAGAGTCGCTGGTACTACACTCTTCAAACTAGTAACTGCTTCGTTTCGTTAACAAAATGTTGAAACCTCGATGTAAACGGAACTTCAAAAACGGTGAAGATCTACACTTATAACCCGGATCCGTTTATGTAATGATAGTGAGGTATCAATGTTTTTATCGTCATCTGAAATATTTGTTCCGACGATTATTTTAATATCATACAGAAATAATGAATTCAATGGAGAAATGATATGGCATTTACACTCATTAATTCGTTTCAAAACCCCAACTTATTATTGAATCTCAAAATTAGCAATCTTCCGTACTGTCCGTACGGGAGATCTCCCGTGGGGTATTCTACTGCAGTTTTGCCTTGGGTGTCCGATCTCTGCGATCTACCAAGCATGCTCGGGTGTCGGATACCTCACCTTTTTAGGCAAGGGGCTATCTACCGCACTATTCGCGATCGCCTTGGGTGTCAGGTCTTCGCGATCTACCAAGCATGGTCGGGAGTCAGATATCTCATCACCCTTTCTGTCATGGGAGCTATCTACTGGACATATCCCTCTGTCTGATCTACAGCATGTGTTCAGGTGTCAGATACCCCAACTATTACGTAATACTTTGTTATGTGACACATGATTCTAGCTTGAGAACGAACGTGAGTTTGAGAACAATATGTCATTAAAAAATCTAGGACTCAAATAATAGATAAAATGGTCAAAAACTATCAACTGAGAACAATATGTCATTAAAAATCTAGGACTCAGATAATAGATAAAATGGTCAAAAACTATCAACTGAGAACAATATGTCATTAAAAAATCTAGGACTCAGATAATAGATAAGATGGTCAAAAACTATCAACTGAGAACAATATGTCATTAAAAAATCTTGGACTCAGATAATAGATAAATGGTCAAAAAACTATCAACTGAGAACAATATGTCATTAAAAAATCTAGGACTCATATAATAGATAAAATGGTCAAAAACTATCAACTGAGAACAATATGTCATTAAAAAATCTAGGACTCAGATAATAGATAAAATGGTCAAAAACTATCAACTGAGAACAATATGTCATTAAAAAATCTAGGACTCAGATAATAGATAAAATGGTCAAAAACTATCAACTGAGAACAATATGTCATTAAAAAATCAAAGACTCAGATAATAGATGAAATAGTCAAAAACTATCAACTGAGAACAATATGTCATTAAAAAATCTAGGACCCAGATAATAGATAAAATGGTCAACTGAGAACAATATGTCATAAAAACAGACATACTCCAGTTTACGTTTTTAGTTCATTCCGGCTTATTATTAAAAGCATATCTGAACCTTTTTGAGAAATGACCATTTTCTTTATGAAATAAAAAAAAAAACTTCGGTCCATTGTCATTATTTTTGTTGAACATAGTCAATTTACCTAAATTCTATTTCTATTCTTTATGCTGGCAATATTCTGAGATAGCTTGACGCCTGGATGTTTTGTTTTCATATTTATCGACAAAATGTGCCAATATCAATATATTTTATCTCAACAACTATCTCTTGTGACTATGATGCCTGAGTTATACGTACAGTAGAACTGCTATCTGACTTCGGTATTTCGTCGGTAAGTCTTGAAAGGGAATGGTATTATTTGCAAATGGTATCATAATTCAATCTTTGTATTCGTAGTAATTTATTGTTTATCTACACGAGCACATATTGAGCGCCTTGAGTATATCAGATATTAAACACGCAATTGCAAATACAATGAACGATATACTGTAGTCAAAATGGAATTCTGTGATACTACACTAGGAGGTATGATACACTCCCCTCCATAAGTTTGGCAACCTTAACTCCCCCATTGAACTATGTGTTAAAGCCTCTATACGTTTGAATTTTTATTTACTTAACCTGCGATAAGATTGCTTATACTATTGATGGAAACGTAACTTGACTTTATTTCCAATAACTCAACATTTTCCCATTTTTTTCCTCAATTACAATAAGTCGGAAAATTGATGATAAATTTGATGAATTTTTGAAAATCGTCATTCCCATGTTAACCAATGGGAAATGGTAGGTTTGCAGCAAGTCATATGACAGAATATCCATCCATTCGAGTCCTTGCAAAAAATACAAGAACTAAATAAGTCAAGTTACGTTTCTATCAATAGTATAAGTAATCTTATCGCAGGTTAAGTAAATAAAAACAAATTTGGAGGTATTGGAATTAAAGTCAAATTACCTTTCCATCAATATTATAAGTATTTTCATCGCAGGTTAAGTAAATAAAAATTCAAAGGTAAAGAGGCTTTAACACGTACTTCAATGGGAGAGCTAAGGTTGCCAAACTTATAGAGGGGAGTGTAGATTCGTTGGATATGAGATGGGTTGAAGAAGAGATAGGAAGAAAATGAAATGTGTATGCAATCGTAATATCGATATGATAAACATTTTAGAAATGTAAAATAAATCTTAGATTCATGCAACGACCATTCGAAATGTATTCAAAGCCACTATTTTAAAAATTGAAAACTCGACTTTTCACCATGTACTGATATTTCCTTATATTTCGATTAATGTTGTTTCAATCAGAATTGTCTGAATACAATTACCCTACTGATAGTATCAAAACAATATTAAGTGAGTCTCGAGTGATAAGGACATTTTACATTAAATGTACATAATTCAGAGGATCAGCATCACTGACTTTGTTCCATGAAACCCCGACCAGTTTGAAAGTACGCTGTCGATATATAATTTCGAAAGATGGGTGTTCTCTTTTCTTTTTTTTAAATAACGTAACATCTTCAGTCTTAGATAGCTTATAAACCATACACGCCGTTCCATGTTCCAAATAATGAAATTATGATTGCAAGTAAAGAACGATTTGCTTTTATAAAATAGTGCTTCTAGCAGATTACACACTCTAATCTAAATTATCATCAACACCTTAAGATATTAACACTCGCGTACAAACACTTAGTGAATTTAAAATCCGAGACTTGTATTATATAGCTTGAAACGCTTTCAAATATATAAGCCTGATTAGTATCGACCTGTTGTTCTTTAATTTTCTTCAACCTATACAGGCGACCTAAAGACGATATAAATGATCGTGTTGATACAACTGCACCGTTGTACTAATAAGAAACAATTTATAAGGCAATTTTCTGAGCTTTGGAAACGTCTACCTTGTATGTAAAGTCTAAGTGCATTTATTCTTACAAGACCCCTTACTCGCATTAAGGCCTAACGATATCTAGTGTGAAAGAAATTACGGTGCTTGATGATCGGTGTCCGCCTTCTTATATAAGCAGTGTGGCCCGACAGACTCTGTCTGATTCCATATTGATGTTTTTGGGAGAATATAAAAACATTTATTGGGAGATAAAAATGCACGTTTTATTACATCAGTTGAAAAAAACACAACCTGTTGCAAAATGTGGATCCGATTTAAGAATTCAAGGGTGTATAGAAAGAAATAATACTTTGTTTTTATCTATACCTCAACTATATAATCTACATGTATGCTTAACATAACAACTTCATAAAAATAACAAAAATGCAACGTCGTGAATTTCGTTGTGACAATTACGCTGTTATTCGACCATATTGAATGACAATATTTTAACTTAGTACACGTTTCGCTGTCGGGGTTGTAACATGTTCTATTATATAAAAACTATGTTTACGTAAACGCTGTTTTACCGTTGTTTATTAAGATTCTAACAGGAACATAGGTTAAATTGAGCTAATCGTCCATCGATTCAACGAACGTGTATGATAAACGAGGTCCGTGGTGGATAGATCTTCTCACTTTCATTTTTACAGATATATAAAGGATTGGTATCGATATGGAGAACTGAATTCAACAATGTTTTTCTATAAAACCAATCATTGAAAACATTCTGTAAAAACACGGTATTTTATGTAATGTTGACTGATTGACAATACTTTAATGCGCCAATATAATATATTTTCCCTCGAGACCTGCGGCCCTCGTGCAAATATATTATATTTGCCTCAGGAAAATCCCAATATCCTGAACCTCATATAGGATAATCTCTATATATTTCAAATTATATTGTTACCATTCAAAAGATGACCATTAATTTGACGATGTTAAATTTTTAGATTTTTTATGACTGGTTTAAGAGAAACGTGTGTTAAAGAAATTCTCCATATCGATACCACTCCTTTCTTCCGATATTTGCAACATTTTTTCTAGCGATTCGTATTTTACAATGTGAATGTCACGAAGGTATTGTATACGTAGATTTATCCCTGTGATTTTATATTTTCAGTTACACCGTGAACTCGATGGAAATTGAAATGTGACAGAACCCGATATACGAGCTACTTACTTCGTACTGACGGGGAACAAATCCCATAACTAATTGGAACTAGAATTGGACAAGTCGAAGGTGTAAACCCGACAATAAAACAAACACAGTCGACGATGAAATAAAATAGCTAGAATTGTGGAAAGTCGCGTTGTCCTCATGGATTAACGACAGAAGGGATGGACGATAAAAAACACAATTGAGATATATCTTTCTGCGATTAGGTAAATGACTCAATCAGTCGCGGACATCAAAAAGCAATTGTAAGCCATCACTTATAAATAAAAATGGCCAGCAACTACAGTTGGAATTACAGCTTGGACTACGGTCTATCTAATATTACATACAATGGATCACTTGGATTTTCAATTGAGGATTCTTTCTCCGTTTATCGTTTCGTGGCTATCTCGACGGTTTTACTTCTACTGGCGTTTATCACAAACTCATTTTCGATTGCCGCAATACACAATATCCCAGGTGCTAACTCGTGCAGCCACAAGCTTTTCTTGAACCTCGCGGTGGCAGAGACTCTGAACGCTTTGGTAACATACCTCGAAGTTGCGCCTCGTGTTATGTGGTTGAAACTTGCGCAAGGTCAAATATCTCCATATACGTTCGTGATGTTGAAGAACCTCCAGACAGTCCAGTTCATTCTGTTCGCTTTTTTCTACTGCGCATCTGGGATCACCCTCCTTGAGTTGGCGATTCTCCGATTTGTAGCTATTCGCTACCCGATGTCATACAGCCGGCTGTTTTCCATCGAACGTTGGCCTATTATAATTTCCTCTATCTGGATTGGCGCAATAATACTCGCTCTTCCTGGCCTTTGCGTGTTTGGCAATTTTGGCAACAAATGTGCATTCTGGAATTACATCTGGCCGTGTGGTCTCATCGCCATCTTCATTACAATATTCGTTCTCTATGGAATCGTCTCAGTACTTTTGGTTGCTATGAGCAAATCCCGTACATGTCGTCATCAAGAGGAAAATAGAAAGGCCATTGTTACGACCGTTATTCTTATCTGCTCACTGATGGTCGTCGCTGTGCCGTATATCACCGTCAAGCTATTGAGGTACCATTATCATAGTCCGCTCATCCAGACGATCCAGGACAACTTCATATGTATTCTACCCTACTTTAACTTCATTTTCGATCCCTTTGTCTACGGCATACGCACGAAGGATATTCGTGACGGATACGCTCATCTCAACACAATATGCGGCTTGAAAAGCCGTACGCAGAGGTTTGCGATGGTGAACAATACTGTGAATGGGACGAGTCAGACGAACTGTGAAAAGGCCACAGAAATGGTAGATATGGTGGCTTTATAAGTTGAGTCGTTTTGAAAAAAACGATACCCAGGGATGTTTTCCAGTGACATGTTTTTCTTTGGACGCCTCTATATACGTCATCCGTACTGGATGTATACGTCGTCCGTACTGGATATCCGGAAGGAGCAGGCTCAGCCCAGTCTTATCTGATATGACAAATGAAAATGGCAAACCTCACGTGGATTGTATCTAGTGGTCAATAGCACTATAGAACTAATGACTTATTCTAGATGGAGCCATTTTGAAAAAAAGTAATGCCAGTTGATGTTAAAAAGTATATAAATAAACTGACTTAAAGTGTTAGGACACTCAAATTTCGTAGACCACAAAGCTTACCTAATTGTAGTGAGCTAGGTAACAAAACATCCCTCACTACAGACTTTATCATTTTAAGCTGAAGATTATTGACGTATATATCCATCGGTGCTCTAAATAAATTTGATGGATTGATAGATCCTTAAACATGTCGATGATATAGAAACACATACGACATTGTGACGAGGCTCTGAGGTAGACCGAGGTGGACGCAGGGACTGTCATGTCCCAGCATATATAAAGGATGAATGCTGCTTTGATCCGACGTAAAAATGTGTGTACATAGTATAAACAAGACATATTACGTATTCGTGGATGCATGACCACTTAATGGAATACGTATAATAGCACATGGCAATATAGTATTAAATGTAAGTCAAAATGTCCATGTTTGGTACTACAGTCTGTAATTAAATTGATCATGGCGAATAAGCCATGTATTGTGATTAATCTGCAATCAAATGAAATGGGAGTGTGGTAAATAGTCAGTTGATATATACCGTATATATATTCACGTTAAAAATGGCTACGATGCTTATAGCATATCGTATATATCACATTCAGAAAATGAATATGATGCTTATAGCATACTGCAGCTATACACTCGAAACATTAGAGAGGTTTCGCACAACTTCGCATGAGGGCGAAACTTCCCTTTTGACTCTGAGGATGTACGAAAGTACACCATTATAAAGTACTAATAGAGAGGTTAAAATACGCTTATTTTGGAGAATTTGAACTGGGACGTGTCAGTTATTGTTATTACCCTCCTCTAAATTAGTTAAATATTTAGTAATCTGCTGTATAAATGGATAAAATGTTCGAATTAGTCTAATGCCTTGGTCACGTTTACTTCGATTTTCACTACGGCTTCCGGCCGATGCGTATTTTGTTCAAAATCGGCCGGCGAGTCCGGCCATCGTACGGGCGCCGGGCAATGATCAAGCACCATCGGCCGTTTTTTTAGACGTCGGCCAGGCGCCGACAGAGTTTTATCGCGGAGATATTTGCCGATGTGTTGTTTTCTCACCCAAACTCATCGGTATCTACCCGACCGTGTCCCGTACGGTTATCGTACGATTACCTTACGACTCCCGGCGTCCGGCGCAAATGTGAACTAGGCATTAGTAGGTCTAACATTTCCTTACTTTATTGGCAAACTGAAAAAAATTCAAAGTATTCTAATTGGATTATTGTATAGTGTCTTGTATAGCTGCATTAGAATGCAACTAAATTTTGGCATGCTTAGTAAACCTTACAAAGTGATCAAAGAGTAATCATCTTTGAAAGAGTATTCGACATTTAGCCGTCAGTTTTCAGAAAATTATAAAATCATTTGAAATTGAATACTATGAAAGTCGAGTTCTTCTGTTAAATCATTTTTCAAAGAATTCAATTATGTCAATGCATGAACAAATAGAGGTCCTCAATGGTTAAATACGCAAATCACATTAAATTAAGATGCAAATGAGATTTCAAAGCAATATAGCAAAGCCAACTATGTTCATTATACCTTATATCCAATCAGACAAATAAAGATCACAAGGGCATGAAATAATCCCACGGGGAGCATAATCTTACACAATTCACGTTCAAATGCTTCGAAATAGTGCTAATTTAACCTCCCTATTGACCTTTAAACTAGACGGGTTTTGTTGAGAACGTGATTTTATATAAATTTTCTCATTACAGGAAACCCTTGGAGTCCTAATGAGGGGATATTTGTACAGTATTCGATTTAGGTAAAGGTCAATACCGAAATATCACGAATCTGCTTTAATGGCATATTGTTATTAGCAGCATCTGATCTTGTAACGTGATAGTGGACAATGGAGGGGTAATTCTTACTTTTGCAATCTTCATGGTCATAAACTGCTATTGATCGAGATTGTTAGTTATATGGTTTACGGGTATTTTATGTAATTGTTTCTCTCGTCCCTTTCCTGTTCTTTGAGGTTTTCTGATCATAAAAGTAAAGTAAAGGAGCAGGGAAAGTATTGCAACAGACTTTTGATAATTTTGACAGTTGATAATTTTTTTGTGAGTAGTTTCTGGCTGTAAAAAGTAAATGCTTGGGAAAGGCGAATCTATAATCTTCAAGAAAAGTTCAAAGAATAGTTTCCATATCAATTGGATTATCTTATAATCCATGTTTAATCCACCCATCAACAAGCTTTTTCAAAATACATTCGTCATTTTCACTATCGTCCCTCATTTTTTTTACAATTTTTCATGCAAAGTTACATTGTACTTGAACACATGTTTCATCAAGTAAAATATGTAAGGAACTCCATGAAGTTTGTTTTTGTGTTTTTTTTGAAAAAATGAACCTCTTAAAATGCATGTTTACAAAAATAATTTAGGAGTGATGTAAAAGATGGCAATGTTTTTCAATAATAACATGCATAGGTGGGTGAATTACTCATGTGTGTTGTGTTTTAATCCTGCATTCACTGACTGAGTTAGCCTATTGAAAAATCGTAGAGATTAATAATACAAACAGTAATACTATGAATACTTCTACTTCAAGCTCAAATAGCGCTTTCAGGGTCCTGTGTTGAAATACTAGATCACCTTATGTGCATGAATTTTCAAGAGAAACCATCAGTGCAAGCAATTAAATGAAAGCATCATCCGAACATCACTTGAAAAGTACTTA
The DNA here is from genome assembly GCA_903813345.2 of Owenia fusiformis. Classification (NCBI taxonomy): domain Eukaryota; kingdom Metazoa; phylum Annelida; class Polychaeta; order Sabellida; family Oweniidae; genus Owenia; species Owenia fusiformis. Next base: position 3,185,557 of record CAIIXF020000009.1, read on the forward strand.
AGTGGTGAAAAATTGCAGGATGTTGACAGAAAATGTGCCTAGGGGAGAGGGTCGTCTCTCAACCCCCCTCCACCCCCTCCCTGATCACGGGACTAATACATGTGATATGGCAAAGTCCAATTCATAGATTAAGTTTCCCTTGCAGTCTTGTTGGCATTTTTATTAGAGTTCATGTTTTGTTTATGTTAATGGGTGAGTGGAAGACCCTTGGGTGGGAATCAAATATAAAATGTTTTCTAAAATATATATTTGAAATACTTTGTGTATGTACAGTCACAAACTCTAGGCAACATTAACTAGTAATGGGGCAACACCTCAACTCAATTGAGTGAATGTGTAAACCATTTAAGGAACAAAAAACATTACATAAAACAAACTCAGCATGCAAACATGTAAAACTGGCATGGCAAAACAATAGATAGTGAAACTGAATAATAAAAGCACATACGACTAGAAAACAAGGGATTAATGAACACAAGTGTAAAGTAATGAAGGGACCTGTTAAAATGACATGAATGGGGATTGGTCAATTTGAATAGTAGAAATATAAAAAATGTGAAAATTAGCCAGGTAGAGGGGGAGAGATAAAGGGAGCTGCTGCTCCCCCAAGAGATTCTTTCAAAATGATGCAGTTTCTCACCAATCTGAGCACTTCGCATGATTTTTTAGCCAAAACTGTCAAAAGTTCATCCCTAGGCAAAAGCTTTGCCCTTGGTAAAACTGCTCCTACCCCTTGGTAAAAGCTGGCTACAGACTGTGTAAAACACTTGTGTGAGAACTTGAACATGAACGAGTACTGTTATGACCCCCAGTAATGTTGTCCATCTCTCAACTGGTTTAACTGGGGACCATTACATCAATTGGCATTATATCAATCAGGAAACAAAAAGAGGCCAGTGATGTGAAAATAGTCAATAGCACGGTGTTATAGCATGACGGTTACGCCACCTCTGAAAACGAGGTTGGACAGCTACGTTCACTAATTTATCCAATAAAATGGCCGCGATGGAAGAGAAAACTAAGGTTGGCGCATTATTTTCTATTTCTGTGTATCAATGAAAGGATGAACGATTTATGTAAAAATCCCATTCGGTGATACTTTCAGTAATGTATATTTTGAACGTAGCCTTTGCAAATTGATGCCCGGGGATAACATGAAATAAGAGAAAAACTGTCGAGTTTGAAATTCAAAACTACACAAAAATTTAGTAATTTGTTTATTTTTGTTTTTGTTGTTAGGGCATGGTCTACATTGCCTAAAAACCTTGTGGTATATAGATGTAACCTACATACGATCATACAAAGCCAATTGAGCATTGGAAACCACCTATGTTTTACTCAAGCCATAATAATGTATTTGAATTTGCAGTAGTTATACACAGTTTACTTATACTTACAGTTAATATTTTGAGTGGCTCATGTACTGAGACAACACGAGAATGGACCAAATATTATAAACTTTGATATCTCAGTCGGTAGGTTTACAGATTATATTCTGTTTCTTGTAGACCACCTGGCAGATTTGACCCAGTCTTTATAACCAACCATATATACGTCACCGAATGGAACTAGTTTAAAAGGAAATCTTATCTGTGAATATTTCCTACAGGCGAGAAAGAGGACATGCTGCCTTTCCCATCCGCCATTTTTTGTTATCGTTACCGCAAAAATGTGAAGTGTGTTATAAAACATCATCATATATGTTCAATGTTTTTTCAGAAGCTGGATCAAAATATTTGTCTTACTAAAATTATTGGCAAAGGTATGATGTACTAAATTGTACTGTATTTATGATTTTAATAGCACTGTACCTCGTGAATCATTACTGATAAACAAGATACAGAAAACCTGTTCAAAGTAAATGCTATAATTAGGCATCATAGAAATTATCATAAAGAGAGGTATTTAGAATTTTTTAGCAACTTATAAATAATAAAAAAAGAGACTTCTACAAACCATCAGTGTAAAACTTACAAGTGATAGCACAGTGTGAAAAACAAGCACCAGAGAATAAACAAAGGTGGCATCAAAGCACCTAGTACAGATGGATATAAACAAACAAACAAAGCAACTTACACACACACACAGAGGTTTAACTGCACTCAAACATTAAACAGTCAACTTGACAGGTATTCAGAATTTTTGGGGAAATGCTGCGGTTATGCTCCATTGATTAAACAGGGGATCAAACAGCAGGGGATCAAACAAGTCCAACCATTCATTTATGAAAACATTTTGAACTAACTTTATGGCACACTAATGACATCTTATATGAGTGTGCTGTACTAAAAGCATAGCTTTTAGATCCCCATTGGATCCCCTTATATTGGATTATCATAATCCTAATCCACGAGGAGTTCCTTATATATTTTAAGTGATGAAACATGTGTTCAAGTACAATGTAACTTTGCATGAAAATTGTAAAAAAAAATGAGGGACGATGGTGAAAATGACGATTGTATTTTGAAAAAAGCTTGTTGATGGGTGGATTAAACATGGCTTATGAGATAATCCAATTGATCTTGAAACCATTCTCTGAATTTTTCTTAAAGATTATACATTGGCCTTTCATATGCATTCATTTTTGTACAGCCAGAAACTACTAGAAAAAAATTATTTACTGTCAAAAATCTGTTGCGATACTTTCCCTCGCTCTTTGGAAAACTACATTATAAATATCAGTTAACAGAGGATGGCGCTCAAAATTGTTATAATGCGATAGTTAAACGCATGACCAAGACTAATTCTTTCGAGTTTATTGTTTCTACAGGGTGGGCCAAACAACAATACCCAAATGTAAAGATGAAAGATTCATATAAGATATTTAAAACCTTGCCATGTATTATATATCATTTTAAAGATTAATCGTTTCCTAACAATGTGACACCACATATTTGAAAAACCTTTGTTTCCTTGTTAAGATAGAGGCTATAATTGACACTAGGGGTGTCATGAGTGACCAACATCAGAAAATGAAATTAAAAAATGTACACCCGTATTGCAGTTAGTAATACGCAATCAATATTTATTTAAAATATATACGTTTTATTGGTGAATTTTTGATGAATTTTGAGAATGTACATTTTTGAAGGTGCCAAAGTTCAAATTTCCCTCCATTTCCATAATTTGAAACTCAGCATGACTATATTTTGATCGCTCAAGATCGACACCCCTTGTATCATTCCTAGCCTCTAGCTCTTCAATAAAGCAACAGTTTTTCAATCAGATGGTCTCAAATTGTTAGGAAATGCTTTATCTTTAAAATGATAATAATACATGGCATGAGTTAACATATGGCAATGATGATATTTACTTGGGTATTGTTTTTTGGCCCACCCTGTATATCTAAATCTGAGAGCCAATTAAAGCACGCCAGCCATAATTGATTAATTTTATTTGATTGCCTTCACTTGAGATATCGTTTCCCAAATACGTATTAGGGGAACTTCATTCGATTGATTTGTAAATCTCACGTTTAGCAAAATGTCTCCAACAGTTTCTGCTATATTTTCAATTGCCTTTCAGTGATGTTTTAAGAATAAAACAACGTGGAGACTTATCAATTTAATGGCATTAGTATTCTTCCGAAACGACCTTAGAAAGGCAAGATGTAAAAACGATTTGTCAACGTGACCCGTGTAATAGTGACACGCATTTAAATTTTTGTTTATAAATCAGAATTAATCATTGTCGACGTGATTTGTAAACTTCGTGAAAGAAACTCATGCATTGCTCGAAGCACAATTGATTGAATTTTTAGTCCTAAGTAGCATATAAAGATGGCGTAATAAATGGCGCTCATTAGGGAGTTTAAGCTTGCATATAAAATCGAAACGCCAATCTGTACGTATGACCATTCGCCCATTCAAATGCATTGCTTAAATAGTTTCCGTTAACGTTTAGGTTGTGAAAAACATTGCAAGCTTAAACTCCCTACTGCGAAAGGAATACGGCTCGTTTGTACAAGTGAATAATGTACATGTAGATCATTGGTTCAATCCGTGTAGTAGAGAATAAGTTTGATATTCTTATAAGATTCATGTGATTCTACGCGCAGCAAAATTCCGAATGATACCAGATTTCTTGAAAACGTTGATCCAATTATTGATTTTGATTTGTCTATGATAATCAACTACAAAATGTTTCGTTCGTGACAAAGCAAAAAAACTCTTACCCCCTAGATCCCACTATGTTAGATAATAGATAAAAATATGTACCCGTTTATAAATACATTGTCCCAAGAGTTATAGTTACTCAAGATAAATATTGAGAAATCATCGCCCATTTATTGTTACTCGCGTCTTGCTATTTATCCCCCGTTTTGAAATGACGTAGATACGCGTAAAAACATACACACTCGAGAGCTTATGTTGATCTACATCGTTGCAATCTTATACAAGAAGATCTAGAGTTTATCGCATCCTTCTTAATTTGAGACAAGATAATTCTATGCTTGATACACTAAAAAACGTCTACAGAAAGAAAAAAAACATATACCCGAAGCGTCCCTGTAGTTACTGATCCCCATCGTATAATATATATACACGTTTATTTCAGTAACGTCTCCTAACAGGAATATTAGAATTCACGACTGTTAATGTTCATATTATATAACCATCTAGAGCTTTCATGACTTAACATTTTGATTCATAGTGGTTTGCCAAGATTATTAAACGTGGCTTTGAAACACCGAGGCATAACAGATGTTTGTTATCTTGTGATAATCGCCTAAAACATACACCCACAACAATTGTACATATCGCATACCCATCGTCACAAAGTCTTAAAACAGAGTGTTCTCTTCTCTTAAATGACAAAACATGGTATTTACTCCGGCCTGGTATTTAAACATATTATTATTATTACCTAAGCGAATGTTCTGCATTATTTATGGTGGTAATAACGCCGTTTACTCATGTCGTACTATGTGGATTTATGCTTTTAAGATTTACTTAAAGTATTATCTTGAATATATGCAGACACGGTACGTGCTACATCCTGATAAATAACCTGAGTTCATAAATACTGTCTGAAGTTGTATGTGTTTTTTTGTTTAACACTAGAGAATGGTCAAGTTCAGTATGCCTTGGTGAAGTCAAGCTTCCCGTAACCCTGATGTAGAGAAATCATTTTTATGCAACTTGGTAATCGTTGAAGGACCTAAAAACCTTTTGCAGGTTGCACATTTAAAAGATAAATTGGATTTTTATTTTAATTGCAAAATCCCTCCTGGCCTATTCCCAATATGTCTTGTAATCAATATCAAAATGTACATTTGATTAGATGTCACCCGAAAGTTAAATGCTAAAAACGCGATCGATGAAAAGTAACGGTGGGCCTTGTTTGGAGACGCGCTTTGGAGTTCAATTGCATCGTGCTTCCAAAGTAAGCGTGTGCGAGTTGTCACATTTTGTCAAAGAAGTGATAAATCAATTCAATTCTGACAATTTTTACAGATCAAATGCCGTAATGAATGCCTTTTTGAAACCCCAGTGGCGCCTTTTATATAGTCAATTAGAAGTTCAGAACGTAGTGTGAAACATTACAAAGTTTAATTTACACTCGTCGTAAAACTAATCAAACCGTTAATGATTGGTTCTGATCGTATTGTCTCGTTTTTACGGAAAATAGTATGCCACTAGCGAGCATTTGGGATTGATGTGAGTCCGCTGGGACACTTTTAAATAAAAACAAACTTAAAACTAATATTGGGATTCTAAGTATAAACTGTATATATACGCTTCCATTGACGTTTGTTGTATGAAGCATTAGTTTACTATATTTTCGCTACTCATGTCTACAAGGCTGCACACCAGTCATTATATGTAGAAAATTGTTAACATCTATCAAAACAATCTGCACATTTGTTTTCAGCAAACGTATTTTTGAGCAACATTATATTATTATTTTGGCAAGACATAGTTTTGCTATTTTATTTAGAAATAGTTATCTGTAAATATTGTGCGTTTGAAGGTAATTTGGCGCAAGTATAGTTGTATGAGAAACTCGTGACAAGTGCCACTTGCAAGACCAATGCACATACACTCCCCTCCATAAGTTTGGCAACCTTTTTTCTCCATTGAACTACGTGTTAAAGCCTCTTTACCTTTGAATTTTTATTTACTTAACCTGCGATGAAAATACTTATACTATTAATGGAAACGTAATTTGACTTTAATTCCAATACCTCCAAATTTTCTCAATTTTTTTCCTCAATTACAATAGGTCGGAAGTTGATGATAAATTTGATGAATTTTTGAAAATCGACATTCCCATGTTAACCAATGGGAAATGGTAGGTTTGCCGCAAGTCATATGACAGAATATCCATCCATCCGAGTCCTTGGAAAAAATACGAGTTAGGCAGGCAATTGAATTTGCTAACTTTATTTAACAAAAAATTGATATGTTTCTTCAGGTTCAACAAAGTTATAGGGCTTTAAAGTCAAAATTGTTTTTCAAAAAACCTCTCCCATTGAAATAACACAGGAGGCGAAAAATTATTTTCAAAAATGACTTTGAAGCGCTGTAACTTTAATATTCATCAAATAAACTAAACACTTAGTGTTCAAAAAAGTTAGACAATTCAATTTTCTATATAAAAATATTTTTTGCTGAATCTTTTACTGAAAAGATATCCTGATTTCTGATTTGCCCCGAACCCTCAATTTCCCATTGGATTACATGGGAATAACGATTTTTAAAAATTCATCAAATTTATCATCAATTTCCGACCTATTGTAATTGAGGAAAAAAATTGAGAAAATTTGGAGGTATTGGAAATAAGGTCAAGTTACGTTACCATCAATATTATAAGTTATTTCATCGCCGGTTAAGTTAATAAAAATTCAAACGTAAAGAGGCTTTAACACATAGTTCAATGGGGAAAAAAGGTTGCCAAACTTATGGAGGGGAGTGTATATTAACGTACATGTATCATATGTTACTGGTACATATAGCATGCAGAGATAAATACGAGCGACTTTATAATTTATAATTTATAATTTACTTATTCTAGTTAGATCGTATTTATCTCATTTTGTTTAAATCACAAAAATCAAGTTAATCGTTATAATACTTACTTCCGAAGATTCGGCAACCAGACGTTTGTCATTGGACAATGTAGTTAAGCATGTTAACGATTAGCAATTTTAACTGAAAAGTCATATTATTATGATGAAAGTCAACTTATTGGAATTGAGGAATAAATGAAGACTACTCGAGCAAAAACAAGTTTACCATGCTATTCAATGAAGACAGGACCCCTGGTTGATAAATGTTTGATGGAAGGAGTTGTACTTGTAAATGATCTGTAGATACGAACTGTACCGTTGACTTATCCAACTATAATGTTTAAGTACGCACATTGAGAAACCCTTTGTTGTGATGTGATCAATTGGTGTTTGCATAATTATAACCGCAAATCATTTTGAAAATGTTTTCTGAAGCATAGCTTCAATTGATATTGATGAGCTTAAGAAATGTGGCTCCATCAGCCTTCCACTTACTGCTACTGTTGTCCAAAAGATAACTATTGCTACAGCTATAATAACTAGCATTCAAAGATGTGCTTCTGCTTTGTTTAATTGGTATACACGTTTAGCCAGAATAATGTGCAATTTGAGTGATCGGTTTTAAGCTGAAAAGTCATTTGTGCATGCATTTCAATCCTGACACTTTATATTGTTATACATCAAAATATGTTTTGTAAAGCTCACTTTGCCTTCTAAGATATGTCTTTAATTGGCGTCAAATGAGACATCTATTTAACACTATTTTTAAACCTTGCTAAAGCAATTTCACTGGAGTCAATAAACGAGTAACAAGACTGTAAATGCATGTAAACACGACCATATTTTGTATTTATCAATTATCATATTTTAACTTTTTATAGTTGTCAGTCCATTGGATCTATATTTCAACCAAATTATAATCATTTGACTTTGAATGACGTCATTTGTACGAGATTTATATTTTGATACGGATTCATCATTAATCGATGAGGCCTAAAGTTCCTTCTTATACCTTATTTTGCACATTTCGTTCATAGAGAAGACACAGAAAGGACATATAACGGCTAATTCCCATAGTGTATATACAAATTAAACATGTCTTTATGATTTGTTAATTTCCTCAATGTAAAAAGTACATACTTCAACTGTGGGGGTTTAATTATGTACTTTCCAACGTCACTTTAGCTTTACGTCCCCTTTTTAGAATGGGCGCTTGTTGTGTTTGGAATGCACTCTCGGTCTAACAAATATCAGATTGGTAATTAGTATGTGAGTATATGGCTTAAGTTTAATGTTCCCATCTAGTACAACCGACTGATCTCTTTATACGTGTGGTTATTCATTATTCTGAAATCCAAACTCGTTTCAAGCGATTACAAAAATCGTCCAATTCATAAATCTATAGAACCTATAAATTATATATCATAATATATAACAAATTGCACGTGCATGTTTTTTTCTCTAAATTCGTACAATATCTTGTTTTATTGAATGTAATCGTTTAACTTGATGTGTTATAGATGTACTAATAAATGCACACAAATGAATATTTGCAACTTATTCTATCATTTATAGTTATTTCATTCGTAAATGTAGAACGTTAACTAAACACAGGTTGGCCAAAACAGCAGAACCCATTACTTTTATTTAAAGATTCGCGGTTTCTGTTTTAGAGTCACTCTGTATTGTATGATATTGTTTTATTTGAGGTAATTCAGAACTGACGATTGGTGAAAATTATCACTTGAAATGAAACTACCCAGTTACAACCAAAATCGAAATATTGGGAATACCTTGGTCACGTGATCATACTGATAAAAACAAGCAAAAGATCAATCATATAACAGGAGGATTCCCCAGGGATTGACTTAATCATCGTAAGATTCGTTGAAGGTAAGTCGATCGGTGAATATTACCGCCAAACTACCGACAACGGAGGATTTTGGGACCTCTTCATTGCTAAGTAGATATGAGCCAGGCCACAGGAAAATGGGTCTTACTCTTATCACAGATTTTTTCAATATTCTGATTTTTTGCTTATCTTAAAAAGCACAAAGAGACCTTTCAAATGAGCCATGGCTTATGTCTTAACAAATTTTCCTTGCATATATAAACCAAAAAGTCGGAATCTTGGGCACATTTTTGGCTCTGTAGCACAATTCTAATTTTTGTGACAAGACCGGTTTTCCTATGGCCAGGCTCATATATAGAAGAATAGCTGATGCGACATAAGATTAAAATAAGACCAGGGGTATGGATCATGACAGTTTTTGATGAAAAAATTGTATTTAAAAGAGAAACAAAATACAACATACCAAAAAAACACAAACAATATATAAATCAGTAAACACTACACATACAAAAAAGTTATATACGAGGGTGATTCAAAAGTAATTAGGACAAAATGTTATAGGCATACTTTAAGAAATGTGTCATTTACAAACAAATTAAAATTAAACAAATAATTGTTACAGTCTTATAGGTAGCAATTGAAGACACAAGGCAGTCTGTTGTCGGGAGAATCAAAGACACGCGTGGATACAAGGATGCTGACTCTTTAGCGATCTGGAAGACCACCGACTTGGTCCCCCTGATCACAACGATAACAATTCTTCTTGTAGAAGCCATCTTAAATGCAGTCATAAGATTGACACTGAGGGAAATAAACGCCCTTACAGATGATTTAAATATTAAATAGAATCTAAATGGATGATCATGATTGATGTGAATCAAGGTTAAACTTATTGTGCTTCCATCTTGAAAAATGTATTTTACCAGCTAACTTTTCATGAATATGTTTTTATGATGTCGTTGTGCTTAAAAAGCCAATTCCGGGTATAAGCACCATAATACGGTAGATGGGCCATATCTTGAAATGTATTTCTATTGATGCACTACTGTTTTCACAACTTAATTCACAACAAATATACAAATTGGGCGAGAATATTTTTCATAGCGTGCCTATAAAATGTGTCCATTACTTTTGAATTACCCCTCGTACATTATGTAATGATTTAGACTTTTTGCAATAGTAAATTGATATACATGTACATAAGGGCAATTTACGATAATTGATATTTGACTTTGATTTTAGTTTTTGTCAAAAATTCACGAATACATTTTATCAATATTGTTTAAGACACCATTCTAAACCATTTTAAACACTTCCATTTGGTACATTTAAAGTAAATTTTGAAAAGTGTATTCACCTTCAGTGTTTCACTTATTCAACACAGAATCATATATAACAATCGTCTAATATCTTGCATTATTTTGGTACATTCGTATTCCAATAATCTACCCAGGTGACAGTTAAATTTTGGTAACTTTTGATTTCCGATATATTTTGTCAACTCTTGACTACCAACTTTTTCTTCCACTAAGATTTTCTCTGGTTTTACAAACGCATTATATTTAAGCAGGAAAGAGTTTGAATACTTTATTTTAGCAAATTTCAATACAATTCTGTAAAATGTTTCACCTTTGTTTTTCTGTCTTTATCAGATTAATATACTTCAATCATTCAAACCTTCCTATTGTTAACGTATTGGTGCATATATGTATTCCATACCTGATGAGGTTTCAGGGACATATCAACCGGGAATATATTCCATATCCGGGCAAATATTTTTCGTATGTCCCGCTCCAACGGAGCTCCGGGACATATAAATCGTAAAATTGTGGAAAAGAATTATGTAAAAAAATGTTGAAAAATTTTGAAAAAAAATTCTGAAAACAAAATATGCAAAAAATGTGGAAAAAATTGAAAAAAAATTTGAAAAAAATTGAAAGCAAATTTGGAAAAATTTGAATGTTTTTTGAAAGTGATGACATATTTTGCAAGTAAACACACCAGTGCATATGGGATACATGCTTATTATTTCAAATCTCATCAGGTATGGAATACAACAGTTATGCACGGTCGGTTTGGATACAGGAAATATCCCTTGGGATATACAATACATCTTCCCTTGGTCCCTTCGGTCCCTCGGGAAGATATATTGTATATCCCTCGGGATATTCCCTGTATCCAAAACCTCCCAGTGCATAACCCCTATGTATATTCATACGTTTGATATCTACACCATTGATTTTACAATTAGCTGGAATCTTCGTAGCTATACCACCTGTTATAATATTACGTATTTTAGCGAACGTGATGAATCTGTTTGACAATGATATCAATCGAAAATATATATTTCATCAATTTTGATTGCCCTTTAATCGTACTTAACTTTTTTTGTAACGCCACGATACCTAGATACTGATTTTGACACCATAAGCATCTTGCTTTGACCTCTCATATCATTAAAACCTCTTACATTGAGACCCAGGATTTTAATGTCCATTGATTATGTAATATCTAACAATAAATTTAATAAAATAAATATGTACGTGAAATAGTAAAATATTTTTAATGACCGATTTCCTCGGTTGATTTTCAGTTCATCTTGGCGTTGATCTATCAGAACATCTATTTTTCCGTGAGGATGCCAGAGAGAAGATCTGGGTAGTTAACTTACAATAACCATTGAGATTTACGTGCACCCTTTTTGCATAATTTTGCTTTAAGTCACATTTGGATGCATCGCGTCATTATTCACAGACACAAGGAAATATTCACGTCTACAAATTATATTTATCTGCTTTTTCATGAATTGTATCAAGCTTTCCTAGTATATTTTATAATATGGGGTGACAGGGGCTATGCTACCCATGACAGATGAAGCCTCGGATTATCGTGAGTGTAGTGATTTGATACAGGATTCATATTTCACAAACCTTACATACACTATTGTTAATCAACAATGTCCTGTTGGATTTCACATATTTTCCAGTCACCCGTTCCAATGTTAAACGTGCCGATGTGGACGTCGCTGCAATACGTATCACAATAACATATATACTCACACACATCTCGATACCCATCGAAATACCGAGCCTAGAGGTACACTTTCTGTACAACCATTCAAAGTGTGGTTGAATTCGATTGACGAAGATTATATCTAAAATTCGAAATATAGGGAACAACTTGGTAATGCCACCATGCAGATAAAACAACACAAACGACGATTATGACAATGATACTCACGAATTCATCGATTACATAATTGCCTTGGTGCTAGAAATGTGTACACGTAGGTGCAAAGGGGAAAGGACCAGCAAAAAACCTAACCATTCAAAGCAATAATCCAACGTGAAAAGAAACAATCTCTAATATACCTCTCATACTTTGTGAAGCATAGATTATTTCGAAAAATTGAACATGGTTTTAACAACGATTGACAAAGATTATCACTTAAAGTGAGATCGCAATGTTCAAAATCAAAATCGAAATCTTTGGAGCAACTTGGTCATGTGACAGAACTAGTAAAATAAACTAAATGACTATTCAGATCAGAGAGAATATTCCCCAGCACAAACTTTAAATTTATAAGTTTCGTTGAGAGTCAGTAAGATAAGTGGAAAGAGAGTAAAATAAGATTAGCACTGATATTGTTGGATGTACGACTTCTTCGATGGTGACTAGATGGATAAATATGCGATACGACATGCAAACATTTCTGGTGACTTGAATATTGATTGTGCTCCCCTGTCTCTATGTAGCTTTAAAGCAAGTATGTTGGTCATATCGTTTACTATTTCTAATCAACGATGTCCTGTTGGATTTCACATATTTTCCAGTCACCCTTTCCAATGTTAAACGTGCCGATGTGGACATCGCTGCAATACGTATCACAATAACATATATACTCACACACATCTCGATACCCATCGAAATACCGAGCCATGGAGGTGCACTTTCTGTACAACCCTCTTGATAGTGGTTGAACAGGGTTGAGTTCTGAAGAGTCGCAACTTAAATTGTTCCCTGTAATAGATATCTTTAGTGCAACAGTAGAAATGTTAGATAACTTTAGTACTAATTGAAAGATGTCGCCTGTTTGACGTGCTGTTGGTAGCGCAGTGCAGGTCGTCAAGTCGTTGTCAAATATAGCAGCCTTGGTGAATCCAATCGGCCAGTGATGAATAACCTGATTTGATTCATCGATTCTATTAAGTTGTGTACATCCAAAAATCCCGACACGCATACTGATATCACCGTACCATGTCTGAGGGTTGAATCGGATAAACTTTGCTTTAAAGGGAGTGAGCTCGTTGAACACCTTGGTATTTGAATCACTGTTACCTGGAACAATAAGTATATTTTTATAAATTAATCTTACCGAATGCTCGACTCTATTTGCTATTAGATTCATGTTGACGTTGAATCTCTTAAACATGTGTTGACTTCCATTAAGCACATGCTTAGCAGCAAATGTAATATGTAATTGAAAATATATCTTACCTATCCAATTGTTTCCGTTTTGTCTCCATTTTACGGCATCCATGCTTGACTTAAGCTGATAGGAAGTTACCCATTCTGTCCTACCATTTGCCCCCTGTGTCACAATGCCACGAACGATACGCACTTCAAGAAATTCAATCTGAAACCAAATGTTACCCATAGTAAATTGTTAAATTGAATCACTAACCAATATATCTGCCCTGTCAATATAATCATATTAAAAGAAGAGTCACCTGGTGTCACGAGAAGTACTAAGAAATAAAAAGAACACAAATCACTATAAAAATTGCACAAAAAATTCAAAAGAGAGGTGAGTTTTGAACAAAACACTAATCTAAATAAAATTCTGTATACCTAAAAAAGCTCTACGCAAAAGTAACTGTTTTTCGATTAGACTGTAATTTTACTTTATGTTGCTTCACTTGAACGATTATCGATGAAGTATAATTATGTGGCACGATGAATTAAGTGCACGTGCCAACGGAAAAACATCAAAACTGATTAAATAACATAGCAAGAAAAATAAAACATCTAAGGTACACCAGCCATAATGAAATTGATCCCCACTTATTCAAACTCACAATCAACCGTCAAATCATGTCTAATCCCCCTACCCCACCATTTTGTACCAATATATTACAATCCTATTTCAACACCAAAGGACTTATATATACTTGTACATGTTGACGAAAAATCTAAAATCGATAGCCAATACTAAATTATCAAAATAGTTATAGACACTAGAGATAAATAGAATAAAGCATTCAGTCTCAAATGATGTGGGATAGTATATAAATATGGTAAGCAAAAGCATGTCTCCTAAACACCAAATATCAAGACAGTTTGATGTACTACATAATGAAAACAGTATATGGGTGTAACAAACGACCTGAATATATTGATTGGCATCATTCACATTTGAACCCCACGCTCCATACAAGTAATCTGGCCACTGTCCATTTGATGTTTCATGGACGAAATAATCAATGATTCCTCTATGACGCCCCGTAGTCTTGTGGTGAATTGGCGTAGACTGAGGACGATGATAGAATGACACGGTCATCTCCTTTCACGAGAGGATAGAGACAGTCTTCGTTACGACAGCCACGTAAATCAATTCGCATACTTATCGCACCTGACCATGTCTGTGGAATGATTCTAATGAATTTGGCTTTCGTTTCTGGAATTACATGCCCTACTTTGTCATCGCTGTTTGAGTTCCCTGCAACGATGCCCCCTACTCGGTTAAAAGTAGCACCGTCAACGCTTTGTTCAATCGCGAATGTCGTAACCCATTCATCTCTCTTATTGGCGCCTTGTGTAATGATCCAACGAACTTTCCATATGTCAGGAAATTCCGCTTGCCACCATTGTGATGCGTCAAACACCCCAGCTCTCCATCCACCATAATATAAACGGTTATTCGGGGTAGGTTCGATTGTTGGCGTATCCATGTAAGACCTGTATGCTCCATAGATCACATGGTCATCGCCGAAGGTTGTTGAAACTGTGAGGGATACCATCGGGTCATTCTTAACTAAGGAATCATTGCATCCATTCGATCCATATGCGCATTGCAAATCAAGCCACAAAAACATGGATAAAAATCCAAATGCATTTGTGAGTTTATCCATTTTTAGCTTTAAATCATGTAGCGCCAGTTAGGATAATAGTAATTGTATTTCATTATATTGTATTTTGATAGATTGTAACGTGAGTCACATATGTCTCTACCAAAGGAGGCCACGTATAGCTGAACTTTAAATATATCGCATTACCTACGTATACGTCCATACGATGAAACAATGACGGTGCTATTAAGTTTGTAGTAACTAGGTATACGCAATTCTGATTTTGTATAGGACTAGTTGATTGAGAGCATAAACTGGTAGAGCTCATCCAACGGTTTTTATATTTTACTAAATATGAATTTACGTTAGCCGCGGTGTTATCTTTGCTGTATTTCGGAATTTAACCATCTTACCGTGACAAATAAACGATGAATAATTAAAACTGTGGTTGGCTTTGTATATTTTACAAATTTGATTACTGACAATCAACGATGAATAATTCAATATTATAGCGCAGAAACAATGGTTAATTTCAAAATATTTATGTTACAGTCCCACGGTAGTACCTAATGTGATATCACATAGAGTTCAATAACTACTCCCTACGACACCATTAGTCCAATATGTCATATTATTTTGTCATAAAATGCAGTACAATTAAGGCACTTGATGACAAATATGAGGAACTATAAAAAGCAAAAGATCAATATGTGGGCAAATTTACATTAATTGATATTTTCAAAATCAGTTGTTCTACTGAATCCTGTGCTGTGTGTGTTGATACCAGGTACATTTGATGTGTGCTATTTTAAAGTTATCACAACTAGTTATCATAATCGTAACGATGTATACTGAAAATATTGCTTATTATTTCTCAAAAAAGCTTAAATGATGATTTTTGTCAAAAACAAAGTTTTGTTTTGTTTGTGGAGATAAAAACCGGATTACAGTAAATCGAAGAGTCGCAATTCAAATTGATCCCTAATATAAACATTTTTAGTGCATCATGTTAGATAACTTTAGTACTAATTGAAAGATGTCGCCTGTTTGACGTGCTGTCGGCAGCGGAGTGCAGTCGCCAAGTCGTTGTCTAATATGGCGGTCTTGGTAAATCAAACCGGCCAGTGATGAATAACCTCGTTGCATTGGATTCTTCAATTCTATTCAGTAGTGTTTATCCCCAAAAATCCTAACACGCATACTGATATGACCATACCATGTCAGAGGGTTAAATGGGATAAACCTTGCTTTAAAGGGAGACACCCCGTGGAACACCTAGTTGGTATTTGAATCATCGTTACGTGAAACAATATGTATATTTCACTAATTGTTGTTTCCAAATGTTTTACTGTATTTGATAATAATATTTGCATTAATAAACATCTCTTATATGTTTTGACTTTCAGTCAAAGCTGATGGGAAGTTACCCAATATGGCCTATTATTCGCAACGGTAGGGGCCTATTATTCGCAATAGGTCTAATAGTAAAATCGAATGCCAGAATGATAATATAAAAGGACAAAACACATACATGTTTATAAATAATTATATGAATCTGCATTTTCAATAAAAAGCGTCGCCTAGATTCACGAGAAGTACTAAGAAGTAAAAATATATTAATTGATATAAAAATGGCACAAAATTAATCAAAGCATGTATGGATGTGTTCAGACGAATTATATACTGGAAATTATGAAACAGATTCTACGTAAAAGTATCACTTTTTCGTTCACTTTCTGATTGTCATTTAAGAAAATGTTATTTCACAAGCACGGTTTGAGTTGAAGTATGAATAGGCACAGAGACCCGTGTAAGGGTGGCAAACTAAAGCGTGTCTAAGCTAGAAAGAAAGGAAACACAAAAAATCAAAACAACGTTATATTATATTTCTTAATTGATACGTCCAAAATGATGAAATGCGTAAAAAAGTGTAACAAACAACCTGAATATATTGATTGACATCGTTCACATATGAAATCCATCCCCTATATAAATAAGATGGATCTCCTTCATGGTTGAAATAATCAACGATTCCTATATGTGCCCCGTACGTATCTGGTCTATTGACAAGGTCCGTGAGGATGATGAGAGAATGATACGGTCATCTCCGTGTATCCACATAAAACCTATATGCTCCACACATCACATCTCAAAGGTCGTTGAAACGGTGAGGGACACCATTGGGTCATTCTTAACTAAGGAATCGTTGCATTCAAACGATCCATCGGGGCATTGCAAATCAAGCCATGCAAACATGGACAACAGCACAACTGCATTTGCGATTTTATCCATTGCAAGCTTCACATATCCGGTAGCGCCCATTAGGATAGTTCTTGTAATCCTACTCCAGTATTTTGATGAATCGTAATGTAAACGACATATATGAATTATGAAATATGGAATATGTAAACACAATAAGGCCACGTATAGCTGAACTTCAAATATATCGCCCCATGTACGCCAAGACGATGATGGAACAATCACGATGTTGTTGCTATAGTTACTAGGCATGCGCAGTTCCAAGAACATGCTTTTTTGCACACATAGATACAAAATATTATAGATAAGTTCAGTTGTTAATATCAATATCATGCATACAAAATTTGAAATATTTAAGTAACACAAGCAACCACTGTTAGTATAATGTCATCATTTTAAATGATCTATAGTCAAGGAATAATGCATCCATTATCATTTGATATTTATAAGATTATAAGTGAATTACGATTTATAGGCATGCTTGCCTGTTAATCGATCATTGCAAGGACCTCATTGTCCTTAGATGGTTGCATAAAAAAGTTAAAATTCAAAACTAAGCAGTCTTGCAGAAGAAGAACACTTTTATTGAATACTTTTAAAATAAATCAGAATTATTCTTATTGCAATTTAACACGAGCCTAGGTTAATAAGTACATAAACATATTTATTGAGATCGCAGTATATGTGAAACTTTATTAATTTAAGAAATAAATACATGATATAGACACTACAAATAGTTGAATTCGAACATTAACACATAAGTGTGTCTCAAAAGTTTATCATTTGTTTTAGATTTCAATTTAGTTAGTGCTTTAACATCTTGTAAAGTGCATAGATACGTCAGACCAGTATGTATAAATGACAGAACAATTATCCTGACAAATATTTTGAGTATATTTAAAAGATATGTGTACCTATGCAAATACTCGATGTTAAGACATACCTTTAAAGGATTTAAAGCAAATGTAATATCTTATTGTAATATTGATAAGCAAATAGGCAGAGAAAAAAGGTGGGAAATTATGGGTATTAGATTAGATTAGACTAGTGTGGTTAGATGCCTTAAAAAAGAATATGATGGAAAATTGTGTGATTTCTATGATATTATGAATATTGTATATGTTAATGTAACTGCTTTCAAATGTTTTCTATGAATAAAAAAGGAATAATAAAAAAATGTTGGGAATTCCAGCAGGCAAAATATTCTATGGACTAATGACGAAAGATTGTAGAAAAATATGATTTCACTATCGAGATATCGCGGTTTTAAAATAAGTACGCTTGTAAATATGCAGTAAAATGCCGTGATGTACAGTATCTGACGTCGTATCATAGTCAATTAAAAAAACAAAATCCAGTGGAACAATGTCAATTATTTCTGCTGTATTTTGAGTGTGTTTTTCAAAAGTGTACACATTATTTTATTGATCTCCTCCATTCATCAGTTTAATATCATATAAATACTTCACTTCAAGTTTAAACATCTCGTAACGTAATTAAAGTTCCATATTTACATCTGCGATATTGTTTTCTTTGAGAGAAATCCATTTCTAAATGTGGACTATTTTATGTTTTTGAAATAAGGTTGTGTATATATCATAGGCTAAGGGTTAAGTAATAGTAAGCTGTATATAGAAGAGACAGGTAAACAATTAGGATTGACAATTTTTTCAAAAACTTGCCGTCTTGGTACGAGTTCTCCTTACTGGTATCGAGTCGTACCACCAAATCTCCCAAGAATCTTCTCCAAAGTGTTTTCGAAACGTATATTGTTGAATATTTCAAATCTATATCCTAACTCTTCGATAAGACAGCATAAAAAAACACCAACTGTACGAACCTGCAATTGCCCGGCAAGTTGAAACTTCCGGACACATGGAAAGATTGAATCTTGTAACGATTGATTTGATTGGTTGTAATTAGAAGTTTAAAATTCCAAGAAAAATGTTAATTTCACCATTTAAATTGGGTTTAAAAAGATATTATATGAATCAGATGTTTTGATAAATAATTATTAAGTAAACCTTTTATAGTTTTGTACACTTTAATTGATTGTTATTTCTAGAAAATGAATTACATTTTAGAGAACCAGATAGGTGTCACTGGCGGCGGTTAGCAGGAACCAATCAAATTCCTTGTTTTAAACTTCCATTCATGATTCAACACGGAAATCCGGGTAACTTGCCAGGCAATTGTAGGTTTTCAGAATATCTCGCCTCAAGACGGCTTTATTCACTCTATATCACTTGAATGTGGTTGATTCATAGGTAAGAATTGAGAACTATCAATTTTGGATCAACTCTGCATTGTTTTTTGAAAATTATACACAAATAATGTTAAAATCGCCATGTTAACAAGTGGCCTAAATCCTAGTTGTTCACCTGTCTCTTCTATATACATCTTACTATTACTTAACCCTTAGCCTATGGTATATATGTAAAAAACATAGAAAACGCGGACATCGATGCACGACTTTCTAATTGAACGTTTTTTTCGTAAGTAAAGTAATGAAATTCAAGTTTTAAGCATTGAACTCAATGCTTTGTTTGTAAAATGTATCAACAGTGGATTGTTCCTCCATTAACCCTTATGTCAACTGCAATATTTGTATAACATAAAGTTGCAGAGGGGGGGGGGGCATTTGAACCCCCTCCTTGCGATGTTGTATTACTCGATTCGTAGTGTTTCATTAACTAATTTCAATAATGTTTGTAGATAATTGAATGATTTAACATGAACACATTTTTGAGAAATAAACAACTTTTATTTGTGCATGGACAATGGATAACATTTGTTATACTAAGCAGCAATTCAAAAATTGGCCCGTAAAATTTGGTATCATCTACGTTAAATACATTCTTTGCGATGCTATTTGATACTTGTTTAATTTTGGGCTGGATTCAGAACTGATGTTGCATCCAAAATATTTACTTTCATAGTATTGTACACCCCAATATCCCAAAGTAATGTAAATAGTTAGTTTTCTTCACAAGAACCGGAGGGGGGGGGGCTAAGGGGGCAAAGGGGCATTACATGAAAGTGAACACTTGCGGAACTGAGGCCCAATTTTTGGATTCAGGGACCCAAACATTTTCTATGCGCAAGCGCAGATATTTCTTTTTTTGGTTTGAAATGTAGCCATCCCGCCCCCTTTGTAAGCTTCTGAATCCGCCAGTTGTGAATACGTATTCAATTTCAGTTGAACATCGTCGCGCCTGTACAACCGTTGCTTGTTATAAGAAGTTGGCGAATCTGGTTTAGATCTGATCGTACGTCAATCACGATCACATCGTTTCTGCCATCTGGAAAGTTCGATGTATGGAACTACGGAGACTTTAAGCAATGCATATAATATCGAAACGTCAACCTGTAAGTTTAAATCGCCCTATACAAATGCATGTATTTTTCTCACATAAACAATCATTCAGTTACAGCGCTTACTTAATCCGTTACTGAGACTACATGTCATCATGTAATATGCCATTGATAGCTTTGTAACTGGTTTTCTATGATACATATTTACAAGCTCGTTTTGTAATATTTTCGGAGCTAGCACATATATGACAAACATCAATTCCTTCAGAAAAGTATACACTGCATCGAAATCAAAATTGCTTAGTATTCAATAGACATGAATGTAATGATTCCGTTGACACAAGCCATAATAATACAATAATAAACAATAAATTATTGTTACAATGGTGAACTTTATATATTTTACTAAATTAATTCCTATATGAATTGACGTAAGCCAGTGTTCTCTTTGCAACGTTTAGAAAAAAACATCTAGAACGATGATGAAAAATAAAATTCAATTTGACACCGCAGAAACAATGGTCACATGCAAGCATTTATATAACAGTTACCCTGTAGTATATGATGCCACCGCCCCCTATTTAGATTACTCAAGACTCTTTAATATGCAATAAAATAATTCTGTAGTAGCTACAGATAAAATACAAAGTTTGTTGCAAAAACTGAGGTAATATGGGGTATAGTGGACGAGTTAGATACTTGTTCGAATCCCCATGATTTTATAAAATTATATTTTGTGTGGTAAATGACAAATTCTTTGTTGATCAATACTTAATTATACTAAGTACATGTATGTGTTCTTTCTTCAGAATCTGATGTTTTCTAGGGTACACGGTCAAGAGGCTAAACATACTGACAGAGGAACAAGAAATACCATGAAAGTCACCAAGTAAGTATCAACGATTGAGGTAAGCAGTTATTATCAATACAAATATTATTTACAAACCCCCATATTCAATTTCAGAGAGGGGTGTTAACGATGCAACGAATTATCAAACGTCTGATATTAGAAATCACTTGATGAATACGTCCGACAAAACCATCGAAATTGTATTATGGAGGAGGTACACAAAAATATATTATTGCATCATGCAAATATGAAATCGATACTCAAGCATTCATCGATTACATAATTGCCTTGGTGCTAGAAATGTGTACACGAAAGTGCAAAGGGGAAAGGACCAGCAAATTAATAAACCTAACCATTCCAAGCAATAATCAAACGTGAAAAGAAACAATCTCTAATATATATCCCTCTCATATTTTGTGAATCATAGAATATTTCGACAAATTTAACATAGTTGTAACAACGATTGACAAAGATTATCACTTAAAATTAGATCGCAATGTTCAAAATCAAAATCGAAATCTTTGGAATAACTTGGTCACGTGACAGAACTAGTAAAATAAACTAAATGACTAATCAGATAACAGATAGATTACCCCAGCATTAACTTTGAATTTATAAGTTTTTTTGAAAGTCAGTAAGATAAGATTAAATTAAATAAGAGCAAAATAAGATTAGCACTGATATTGGTGGATGTAGGACTTCTTCGATGGTGACTAGCTGGATAAATATGCGACACGACATGCAAAAAGTCCAAGTGGCTTAAATATTGATAATGCTCCCCTGTCTCTATGTAGCTTTAAAGCAAGTATGTTGGTCGTATCGTTTACTATTTCTAATCAACGATGTCCTGTTGGATTTCACATATTTTCCAGTTACCCGTTCCAATGTTAAACGTGCCGATGTGGACGTCGCTACAATACGTATCACAATAACATATATACTCACACACATCTCGATACCCATCGAAATACCGAGCCATGGAGGTGCACTTTCTGTACAACCTTTCTGATAGTGGTTGAACAGGGTTGAGTTCTGAAAAATCACAATTCAAATTGATCCCTAATATAGACATTTTTAGTGCATCTGTTGAAATGTTAGATAACTTCAGTACTAATTGAAAGATGTCGCCTGTTTGACATGCTGTCGGCAGCGCAGTGCAGGTCGTCAAGTCGTTGTCTAATATGGCGGTCTTGGTGAATCCAACCGGCCAGTGATGAAGAACTAGGTTTGATTCTTCAATTTTACTCAGCCGAGTACATCCTAAAATCCCAACACGCATACTGATATGGCCGAACCATGTCTGGGGGTTGAAGCGGATAAACTTTGCTTTAAATGGAGACAAGTTATGGTACACCTTTGTATTTGAATCACTGTTACCTGAAACAATACAATTGCATTTTGTAAATTATTCTCACTAATTGCTTGTCAAGATTCAGATTCTTAAGAATGGTTGATATACTCAGAAGTGGCCTCGAACTCGAATAGAACTGATTTCTTCTACAATATGTCAGAATTTTTACCTTAAGTACATGTCCTCGTTATGGTATTGTATTTTACTCACAAATCATCGTCAACGCGCAAAGTTCATAAGGTACGGAAAGCGAAAGGGGATGTACCGCAGAGTTTAAAATTCAATGGAGTTTTAACATGGGAGTGATAACGCATACCGCGGCCCAGTCAGATCGATTCCTGCGCACTTTATTTGTTTAATTCACTTTGCACAACGCGGCCCTTGTAATGCATTCAGTGCGCGATGACAATATGATTATCTGTGAATAAATAACGAATGAAAATTCGTGGCACAACGAATTCAACTTTTTTTCGAAAGACTGCGGACTTGACCCGTGAAATTGTAATTTTGGATTACAGTGATGCTTCTAGAGAGGATATCTTTGAGAAATACATATTTGAGCCTCGGGGAATTATAAAGTCAAACTGACCTCAAAATAATAGTACACAGTGTACACTGCCATCTTGCAATAACGTGTTTACTACACACCTTCGTATACAAAATACCAGAATGATTGATGTAATACCTGTATACCAATTCTTCTGGGAGGGGGAAAGTTCCTTTATGTATTCCAGGGCCGTAGCCAAGGGGCCTCATCCCCCTCCCCCTTGCCAAATATTCGTTCAAAATCATGCAGTTTTTGATCATTTTTAGCACTTTTCGCATGATTTTTTTGCCAAAACCGTCAAGACCCCCCTTTGGCAAAATCCCCCCTTTGTAAAACCGCTCCCCTGGTTAATCCAGGATACGGGCCTGTATTCTTAGACGATTTTGCAAAACATGGGAAAATGTTTTAATATGGTCAATATTGATAATTTAAAAATCTAGTGCTTATTTCTAGTGAGCTGCCATCTTTTAAGATTTATTGCAGGAAGTGATGTCATCAACTCTCAACTTCTATAACCATGCCCATATATTAGTCACATATGAAAGTGACCAAATTTTTTTAAAACTACTCAGAATCGCCCAGAATTGAAGTTTATTAGTGTGAAACATATTTTGGACGGAGGCAAAAAGGGGAATTTTCATGAACAAATTTAATGTTTTTGCTGAATCAGCAGTTTTCGCTTTTTACCCCAAAAACCACTGATTTTGACGATATTTGGCTTCAATTTTGTCCTTAGTGACCCCTAAATGTCATTTGTTGTCGTAAATGGGGAAGCCAACGAGTTGCTATTCATCATAAAGATTGAATTTTCCATCTTATGGTTTCCAGTATAGAAAGAAGGTACATATCGGGGGTGCAGTCAGAAATTGGTGAGTTAAGTGTCAATTTTTGATGTATTTGCTCACTCTGAATGACTACATTCGAGCTAAAAAATATCTCAAAAGTCCCAATTCTCTAGGCCAGAGTCAAAACTGATCAAATTTGTCATCATTTTTCAAATCAGGAGGTTGTTGAATGGAATAAAGTATGAAAAAAGTGATAATTTTAGTAAGATTTTGCCAAAAAGTGGGCCAAATTTGTCCAATTTTCTGGTTCACGGTTCAGTGATTTTGGCTAAAAATCGCAATATGCAATAAAATACTCAATTTCTTGACACGATACTGAAAAATGTCACCATCAGGCAGTGGATTTCATGATGTAAATGAAAAACTAGTCAAATTTAAAGGAAAACCATTGGGTTCTTGGAAAAATGACCCCAGGGGTAATGAAGTAGCCATATTTTTCATAATTGCTGTCAGAATATTCTTAAACTGCACAAAACTTCTTGAAAAACTCTAGTAAATTGGAAAAACGCAATTTAAAGCCAGAAATCATCCAACCATGTGGCTATTAGGTCAAAATGCCCTAATACGTCACTTCCGCTGAATAGAAAAAAGTAGTATTCAAAAATAAATGTAGTCCCAACACAATTGTGATCATGACGAGTCAGTAAGCTAGTATGTAGGCACAGTTGTAATCTTTTTGCAATGGCAACATGCCATTTCTTCTGAAAATGCGTTTATTTGGGTTATCTGAAGGAAAATTTCGAGTCAAGTGGCGTATTAATTTTGCCTTCATTTTTGTGAATTTCAATTTGTGTCTGCAGTGTCTGGTAGTGTCACAATTGACCAATTATTTCAAAAAGTAGATGATTGGCCCCTATTGAGTTTCGTGTCAAGATGTAGCTTAGACATAGCTTTAGAACCTCAGATAGGCCAGTGAGGCCACATAAATCTATAACTCGAGATAAAAAGTCAGGCGTTTGCCCTTTTGCCCATTGACTAGTATGGTGACGTGAATTAGGGCAGTTTTGCCATAACAGTATAGGAAAGTAGCACAAAATCACTTCTAGACACGTGATCATTACTTTCTGTGCAAAAATATTTTCAGGGCTTGTCAACTTAGAATAAAAGACGAGATTTTCAGAAGGATTAAATAAGATACAAAGTTGAAAAAGAATATTTAGCTGGTTTTGTTATTCTTAATAGCTCCTCACCTAATTATTATTATTCATTTATTAACCTGTATTTAAACAGAGTAGTACAAAACATATAATATACAGTTATGGTGGATCGAAACATATTTACAGTTTAGTGACACCTTGTTAATTACAAGAGATCAGATGCATCTATAGTGCAAGCATATATATATGGTTATAGCTACCATATGAGGAGAGAGATGGTTTGGCAAGGAATATTCCTTTAAAGAACGTTAGTCAGACATAAGCGCCACCTGATAAAAGCTAGGAGATCTTTTATAAGTTATCAAGTCATCAATCAGCAGACTGGTAATTGTATCCCCCTCCCACTTCAAACTTCATACACTAACATACTATTACAATTTAAAATCAGTTTTATCTGTGTTTATTATTTGACTGTAGAGTAGGAAAGATGTCGCTGTTGCAGAAAAGACAAAGTTTGCATACCGCGGCCGATTTCTAGCAACAACAGCGCAATAGCCAATGTCGAAGTTATACAAATCACAAAGCGCTAGCCCATTTGTCACCCCTATACATCCAATAGTGAACCTAGAAATTGTTAAAAGTACGATGTTTTATGGTCGATTTATGATAATAAGGGTTTTCTGAAGTGATTAAACTGGGTTGCCAAAAAAGTTTGTTTGGGGAAAAAATTATATGGGCTGATTAGGGAGGGGTGCAATCGCTTAAAGGGTTCCGATTAGCATCCCGTATAAAAACAATATGGCGGCTCTAGGCGAATCAACTGGATCAGTCCATTTTTAAGAAATAAGGGGAGTTCTTTAAAATCCAGTTTATTGAAATTGTCTTTGAGATAAAGTAATCCGTTTATAATGATTTTGAAAACGTTATCCAAAGAGTGATTGCGTTCAAAGAATACATGTACAACAGCCAATATAAATCCTTGCATTAGAAACCGGTTTGTCTTGCTTTGTTTCATTTGTAGGATATTTCATATGCCAAGCTGTGTGCTATTACGTTATGGGGAAATTTAGATGCCAATTTTTCCTTATTATACACAAATAGATGATCCTGAAACTTCGCCCATAAATGTGGAATTGATTTGTCAAAATAAAAATCACCCTTTTATAAATGTGTGACGATCTATAATATACTTATGCTATATAACAGTTAGAGGTGTTGACACAACGACCTCAAACCTGTGAACCCTTGAGTATTATTCCGGGATCGGGCCTTTTATACTAAACGGTGAGCAACACCAGAAACAAGCGTTCGATTTGCTAAACGATATGCGTCACCCTTTAACATGGTGTTGACTATTGACTTAGCGTAGGGATACCACCATATACCTAGTATGTTACCATGGGAATTGATACAAAATTTTTCCCCAAATAGTCCATTTGTCATTTTCTGAACGTATGAATATTTAAAAACATGATGTTTTTCTGTGCAAATACTATCATTAGGGTTTATTGGAGTGATTTAGCTGGGTTGCCAAAAAATTAACGTTGGGGAAAATTTTGGTATCTATCACCATGGTAACATACCAGGTACATGGTGGTATCCCGACGCTAAGTCAATAGTCAACGCCATGTTAAGCCAATGCACCCCTCCCCAATTAGCCGATATACTTTTTTCCCCAAACTAACTCTTTGTCCAACCTAGTTAAATCACTTCAGAAAACCCTTGTTATTATAAATTGACCATAAAACATCGTGTTTTTAACAATTCATAGGTTCACTATAGTATGTATAGGGGTGACAAATGGACTAAAAGTTATTTTTTGGCAACCCAGCTAAATCACTCCAATAATCCCTAATGATAGTATTTACGCAGAAAAACATCATACTTTTAACTATTCATACGATCAGAAAATGACAAATGGACTACGCTGGTCGATCCACTAGTTAGCCGCGATGTAAAATTACGTTATGCAAATATTCACAACTCACACACACCATATTTTCTCATTCATCGCGGCAATCATAACACCGCGATATGTTGTGATAACGATGTTAATTCTGTATTAAAGAAATAAAGTACGGCATAATGGATCAGACTGAAGCCGCGGTGTGAGTTATCATTGCAATGTTAAAACTCAATTCGATTTTGATTTATGCTGAGGTCCCATATATCGCTTTCCGTAATAAGCAATTCGATTAATTTTGCGTTGTGCTCTCATGAGAAGATGCGCTCTGTCAATAAGAGGTATTAACTGAACAAAGAATTTTTGTGCGATACATTTTTATAATAGTAATAAAATGGAAAAACACCTGGATTAACAATTGAAATTCTATGTAATTGAAACACATAGTTTACCATTCCATGTTTTTCCGATTTGTCTCCATATCACGCCATTCATGGTTGACTTAAGCTGATAGGACTCTACCCAATATGATTTACCATCTGCCCCCTGTTGGGCACCTTGTGTTACTATTCCACGAACTATACGCACTTCGGGAAATTCAATCTGTAACCGAAATCGCCAATAGTAAAATATCATGCGAAAATGATAATGTAAATGAAAAACCATGTACGTAGGAATCTCCGTTGAGCTTTTAAATTCACATCGAAGCGTCGCCAGCTGGTTTTACGAGAGGTACTAAGGAGTAAAATCGACGATAGCTATAGAAATTGATAGGAGAGAAAACACCAAAATCAAGACAGTGTGATATACTCCTAAATTAATAGGTCAATATGATAAATTAAAATATGAAATGGAATGGGTGTAACAAACGACCTGAATATATTGATTGGCATCATTCACATTTGAACTCCACGCTCCATACAAGTAATCTGGCCACTGTCCATTTGATGTTGAATGGACAAAATAATCAATGATTCCTCTATTGGCCCCGTACTTTTGTGGTGAATTGGCGTAGACTGAGGACGATGAGAGAATGACACGGTCATCTCCTTTCACTAGAGGATAGAGACAGTCTTCATTACGACAACCAAGTAAGTCAATTCGCATACTTATTGCACCAGACCATGTCTGTGGGATGATTCTAATGTATTTGGATTTTGTTTCTGGAATTACATGCCCTACTTTGTCATCACTGTTTGAGTTCCCTGCAACGATGCCCCCTACTTGGTTAAAAGTAGCACCGTCAACGCTTTGTTCAATCGCGAATGTCGTAACCCATTCATCTCTCTTATTGGCGCCTTGTGTTACGATCCCACGAACTGTCCATAGGTCAGGAAATTCCGCTTGCCACCATTGTGATGCGTCAAACACACCAGCTCTCCATCCACCATAATATAAACGGTTATTCGGAGTAGGCTCGATTGTTGGCGTATCCATGTAAGACCTGTATGCTCCATAGATCACATGGTCATCGCCGAAGGTTGTTGAAACTGTGAGGGATACAATCGGGTCATTCTTAACTAAGGAATCATTGCATCCATTCGATCCATATGCGCATTGCAAATCAAGCCACAAAAACATGGATAAAAATGTAAGTACATGTGTGAGTTTATCCATTTTTAGCTTTAAATCATGTTGCGCCAGTTAGGATAATAGTAATTTTATTCCATTATATTGTATTTTGATAGATTCTAACGTGAGTAACATATGTCTCTACCAAAGGAGGCCACGTATAGCTGAACTTTAAATATATCGCATTACCTACGTATACGTCCATACGATGAAACAATGACGGTGCTATTAAGTTTGTAGTAACTAGGTATACGCAATTCTGATTTTTATAGGACTAGTTGATTGAAAGCATAAACTGGTAGAGCTCATCCAACGGTTTTTATATTTTACTAAATATGAATTTACGTTAGCCGCGGTGTTATCTTTGCTGTATTTAGGTATTTAACCATCTTACCGTGACAAATAAACGATGAATAATTAAAACTGTGGTTGGCTTTGTATATTTTACTAATTTGATTACTGACAATCAACGATGAATAATTCAATATTATAGCGCAGAAACAATGGTTAATTTCAAAATATTTATGTTACAGTCCCACGGTAGTACCTTAATGTGATATTACATAGAGTTCAATAACTACTCCCTACGACACTATTAGTCCAATCTGTCATATTATTTTGTCATAAAATGCAGTACAATTAAGACACTTGATGACAAATATGAGGAACTATAAAAAGCAAAAGATCAATATGTGGGCAAATTTACATTAGTTGATATTTTCAAAATCAGTTGTTCTACTGAATCCTGTGCTGTGTGTGTTGATACCAGGTACATTAGATGTGTGCTATTTTAAAGTTATCACAACTAGTTATCATAATCGTAACGATGTTTACTGAAAATATTGCTTATTATTTCTCAAAAAAGCTTAAATTATGATTTTTTTGTCAAAAACAAAGTTTTGGTTTTGTTTGTGGTGATAAAAACCGGATTACAGTAAATCGAAGAGTCGCAATTCAAATTGATCCCTAATATAAACAGTTTTAGTGCATCATGTTAGATAACTTTAGTACTAATTGAAAGATGTCGCCTGTTTGACGTGCTGTCGGCAGCGGAGTGCAGTCGCCAAGTCGTTGTCTAATATGGCGGTCTTGGTAAATCAAACTGGCCAGTGATGAATAACCTCTCAGCTGGATTCTTCAATTCTATTCAGTAGTGTATATCCCAAAAAATCCAAACACGCATACAGATTTGACCGTACCATGTCAGAGGATTAAATGGGATAAACCTTGCTTTAAAGGGAGACACCCCGTGAAACACCTAGTTGGTATTTGAATCATCGTTACGTGAAACAATATGTGTATTTCACTAATTGTTATTTCCAAATGTTTTACTGTATTTGATATTAATATTTGCATTAATAAACAACTCTTATATGTTTTGACTTTCAGTCAAAGCTGATGGGAAGTTACCCAAAATGGCCTATTATTCGCAACGGTATGGGCCTATTATTCGCAATAGGCCTAATAGTAAAAAAGAATGCGAGAATGATAATATAAAAGGACAAAACACATACATGTTTATAAATAATCATATCAATCTGCATTTTCAATAAAAGGCGTCGCCTAGATTCACGAGAAGTACTAAGAAGTAAAAATATATTAATTGATATAAAAATGGCACAAAATTAATCAAAGCATGTATGGATGTGTTCAGACGAATTATATACTGGAAATTATGAAACAGATTCTACGTAAAAGTATCACTTTTTCATTCACTTTCTGATTGTCATTTAAGAAAATGTTATTTCACAAGCACGGTTTGAGTTGAAGTATGAATAGGCACAGAGACCCGTGCAAGCGTGGCAAACTAAAGCAAGTCTCAGAAAGAAAGGAAACACAAAAAATCAAAACAACGTTATAATATTATAGTAATATCCTATGGTTTTGAAAAAATATCATTTATATCCATGAGTGGATATCGATATCTTTACGAGTAAGCGCAGCGAATGAGTGAAGATATTGATATCCATGAGTGGATATAATTTATATTTTTGAAAAACCATAGGATTGTCCGTTTATCCCATGGGAAATCTTAAATATTTTTTTAAATATTTCGAAAAAAGTTTTTGAAAAGAAAATTTGAAGGAAAACATTTTTGAAAAAAAATTTTGAAACAAAATTTTGAAGGAAAAAAATTTTGAAAAAAAAATTTGAAGGAAAAAATCTAAAAGATTTTTTTAAGAAAAAATTGAAAAAAAAGTTGACAAAAACTTATTGAAAAAATCTAAACCATCGAATATCACTTTTGAAACCATCGAATATCACTTTTGAAACCATCGAATATCACTTTTTGAGAAGTGATATTCGATGGTTTGAGAAGTGATATTCGATGGTTTGGGATTTTTTGCTAAAATATGATATCTTGATCCACATATCAAATATATCTTCACCTGATATTCGACATATATCCTTGTAACCATTGGATAAACATGTTTATTCCATGATGGTGAAATTCCCTGCAATCTGATTGGTCCATGTGACTTAAATATATCCTGTATTTACACGCACTTTCCACTTAGCATTGAATACAGAGTGAAAATGACGTCAGCGTTGGGATACGGTCCAGTATCCCAACGCCCCAGATTTCCATCCAGGATATGACTATTACTGAAAAAATCAATGGCGATCTGTTTACACCAACGCATGCTAATATTTGCATTTTGCTAGAAATATCTGATTTGAATATCAGGAAATGATACGGTGATCACCACAATTTATTATTTTAGGATAAAAAACACCCATCTGTAAATATAATAAATCAGTATGAAGCATGCACATTGTTTTCATGAACTAGTAAAAATCCAATATGGCAGACGAAAGTCGAAAAAAACGTTTCGTTACACTGTTCCAGCTGATTAAATTGAAGAAAAATGTTGAAGAAAATCAAACGTATCGTATAATACAATAAAAGCAAAACAACAAGGCCGAAAAGATTTTGAATGTCAAATGATTAAACAGGCAATGTGCCTATTTTGGAAGGAAAAATGACAAAATATGAGACATGTCACTCACACAGCCGATCAAATATGATAACAACTTCAATTTGGGATAATACTGAACTGAAAAAAAACTTACTCGCATAGAAAACGGCATTTGAAGTTCAGAGACTGAAAAAAGTGAATTACCACTTTTCACATTTGTAGATGTTTTAAGTAGCTCTTGGATTAAAAGATGGCGTATGCTTGAAAATCCTATCAAAATGAATGGATAATTAATGCAAACAACAATGCCATCTTTATATGGCATGGCTAAAAACTTGACACATATAAAATGTAACATCAAAAATATTTTTTCATGATCTAGTGTCAACTCTGATGTGGTCTGTTCTTATTTATCCATTGGAAATACTATGAAGATCAACAGTGAGACTTCATTTACGCACTTTGTCCCTTAAAATAATGTTACAGTACTGTTAATGTTAACATTGTAACTAATGTTACAATGTTCGCAATTATTACAATAATTTACAAATCCCCAGATTCAATTTCAGAGAGGGATATTAACGATGCAACGAATTATCAAACGACTAATATTAGAAACCACTTGGTCAATACGTCCGACATAATCATCGAAAATTGTATTACGGAGGAGGTAAGCACAAATATATTATTGCACCATGTAAATATGAAATCGATAAAAATAATGCCAAGAATGATACTCACGCATTGATCGATTACATAATTGCCTTGGTGCTAGAAATGTGTACACGAAAGTACAACGGGGAAAGGACCAGCAACTTAATGAACCTAACCATTCGAAGCAATAATCCAACGTGAAAAGAAACAATCTCTAATATTCCTCTCATATTTTGTGAATCATAGAATATTTCGACAAATTGAACATGGTTTTAACAACGAATGACAAATATTGTCACTTAAAGTGATATCACAATGTTCAAAATCAAAATCGAAATCCTTGGAATAACTTTGTCACGTGACAGAACTAGTAAAATAAACTAAATTACTCATCAGATAACAGAAAGATAACCCCAGCACAAACTTTGAATTTATAAGTTTTGTTGAAAGTTAAGTTTGAAAGATAAGATTAGATTAAAAGAGAGTAAAATAAGGTTAGCACTGATATTGGTGGATATAGGACTTCTTCGATGGTGACTAGATGGATAAATATGCGATAGGACATGCAAAAAGTCCATGTGACTTCAATATTGATTATGCTCCCCTGTCTCAATGTAGCTTTAAAGCAAGTATATTGGTCATATTGTTTACTATTTCTAATCAACGATGTCCTGTTGGATTTCACATATTTTCCAGTTACCCGTTCCAATGTTAAACGTGCCGATGTGGACGTCGCTGCAATACGTATCACAATTACATATATACTCACACACGTCTCGATACCCATCGAAATACCGAGCCATGAAGGTGCACTTTCTGTACAACCTTTCAAAGTGTGGTTGAACGGGAATG
Source organism: Owenia fusiformis (assembly GCA_903813345.2). NCBI lineage: Eukaryota > Metazoa > Annelida > Polychaeta > Sabellida > Oweniidae > Owenia > Owenia fusiformis. Next base: position 3,218,655 of record CAIIXF020000009.1, read on the forward strand.
ACTTCTGAAGAGTCGCAACCTAAATTGTTCCCTGTAATAGACATCTTTAGCGCAACAGTAGAAATGTTAGATAACTTCAGTACTAGTTGAAAGATGTCGCCTGTTTGACGTGCTGTTGGTAGCGCAGTGCAGGTCGTCAAGTCGTTGTCAAATATAGCAGCCTTGGTGAATCCAATCGGCCAGGGGTGAATAACCTGGTTTGATTCATCAATTCTTCTTAGTTGGGTACATCCTAAAATCCCGACACGCATACTGATATCACCGTACCATGCCTGAGGGTTAAAACGGATAAACCTTGCTTTAAAGGGAGAGAGCTCGTGGAACACTTTGGTATTTGAATCACTGTTACCTGAAACAATAAGTATATTTCATACATTCATCTTACCGAATGCTCGACTCTATTTGCTATTAGATTCATGTTGACGTTGTCCATGCTCAGCAGTGTCCTCTATTTTATTTTTTTAGACAAATGCATTATAAAACTTTGGAAAGCACTGAATCTTAATCTACATGATTCAAGAAGTATGCTTTTCGATACCCTAATAAAAGTATTGCGTAAAAGCATTCTGACAATTTTAAGTTAATAATAAATGTGATTGGTTGTATTCTCTTGAGTTATGTTTAAATTTAGTAATTTAAAATATATTTTACCTATCCAATTGTTTCCGATTTGTCTCCATGTTAAGGCATCCATGCTTGACTTAAGCTGATAGGAAGTTACCCATTCTGTCCTACCATTTGCCCCCTGTGTCACAATGCCACGAACGATACGCACCTCGGGAAATTCAATCTGAAACCAAATGTTACCCATAGTAAAATGGCATGCGATAATGATACTGTTAAATGATATCATGTACTAATGTATCTGCCCTGTCAATATAGGAAGAGTCACCTGGTTTCACAAGAAGTATTAAGAAGTAAAAGGAACATTAATTACTATAGAAATTACACAAAAAAACTCCAAAAGAGATGTGATTTTTTAACAAAACACTAATCTAAATAAAATTATGTAAATCAAAAAAGGCTCTACGTAAAAGTATCCGTTTTTCGATTAGACTGCAATTTTACTATACGATTTCTGATGAAGTATGATTATGTGCAGAGACCCAGGCACGATGAATCAAGTGCAAGTGCCAACGCAAAAACATCAAAACTGATAAAATAACACAGCAAGAAAAATAAAACATCTAAGACTACACCAGTAATAAAGAAACGGAACCCCAATTATTCGAAATCACAATCCAACCTGAGATTATGTCCAATCACCCTACCCCACCATTTTGTACCAATATATCACAATCCTAGATCCTAACACCAAAGGGCTTGTAAATACTTGTACATGTTGAAGAATAAATCTAAAATCGATAGCCAAACATCTAAGACTACACCAGTCATAAAGAAACGGAACCCCAATTATTCGAAATCACAATCCAACGTGAGATTATGTCCAATCACCATACCCCACCATTTTGTACCAATATATCACAATCCTAGATCATAACACCAAAGGGCTTATAAATACTTGTACATGTTGAAGAATAAATCTAAAATCGATAGCCAATACTCAAAACATCAAAAATAGATACTACAGATGGTATTCATACAATACAATAAAGCATTCAGTCTCAAATGATGTGGGACAGTATATAAGTATGGTAAGCTAAAGCATTTCTCCGAAACACCAACTATCAAGACAGTTTGATGTACTAGATAATGCAAACAGTGTATGGGTGTAACAAACGACCTGAATATATTGATTGGCATCATTCACATTTGAAATCCATGCTCCATACAAGTAATCTGGCCACTGTCCATTTGATGTTTCATGGACGAAATAATCAATGATTCCTCTATGGGCCCCGTACGCTTGTGGTGAATTGGCGTAGACTGAGGACGATGACAGAATGACACGGTCATCTCCTTTCACGAGAGGATAGAGACAGTCTTCATCACGACAGCCACGTAAATCAATTCGCATACTTATCGCACCTGACCATGTCTGTGGAATGATTCTAATGTATTTGGCTTTCGTTTCTGGAATTGTTTGATCCGTTTTGTCATCATTGTTTGAGTTCCCAATGAAGATGCCCCCTACTCGGTTAAAAGTTGCACCATCAAGACTTTGTTCTATAGCATATGTCGTAACCCATTCAGCCCTCATATGGGCGCCTTGTGTTATCACACCAACGATTGTCCAAAGTTCAGGAAATTCCGCTTGCCACCATTGTGATGAATCGGACACCCCAGCCTTCCACCCACCATAATATAAACGGTTATTCGAAGTGGGTTCAATTGTCGGTGTATCCACATAAGACCTATATGCTCCATAGATCACATGGTCATCTCCAAAGGTCGTTGAAACGGTGAGGGACACCATTGGGTCATTCTTAACTAAGGAATCGTTGCATTCATACGATCCATAGGCGCATTGCAAATCAAGCCACGCAAACATGGACAAAAGCGCAGCTACATTTGCGATTTTATCCATTTTTTAGTTTGTAATAGCTTACTGTGGTGCCAACCAGGTATAGTAATTGTATCTTTATTCCGTTATTTTGCACTCTGATGAATAATACTATAAGTTAAACATGTATATACAATAAAGCCACGTATAGTTGTCCTTAAAACATATGTCCTATGTTTACCAAGACACGATGCTATAGTTACTAGTCATGCGCAATTCTTATTCCATACGGTATTATTACACCAAAAGTAGTGCGAAAATGGCCTTTTCACGTGTTGGCATAAAGTTTTGATGACATTTAAAGACATACAAGGGCCGATCAAAAAGTTTCTTACCGTTGGCTCTAGATTTTATAATAAGAGGAGTTGGATGCTCAAACTTTTACATGAGACAGGGTAGTAAGTTTGCTTGAGACTATCTGAGTTTCATTCTAATTGGTTCATTGGTAGTGACACAGAGTCAATACATATTTTCATTGATTGAATTAGGTGGAGCAGCGTTTTTTATAAAAAATTGTGCTGAGCTGCAGTTTTGGAAATTTTTAACACTAAGCTGTCAACAGACTGTAGTTTAATCATGTTTCATTAGTTTTTCTGCTAATATTCATTCTCATTCAAAATATTCAACCCCAGTTGCAATGCACTTCCTAAATGTGTCCACCCGATCCAAAAAACACACGTTGAAGGCCTTCGTATGAGAGGTTCTGAATGATCTCGGTAAATTTCCAGAATCACAACTCAGCAGATATTTTATATATAACGCTGCTCCACCTAACTTTGTCATTGAAAATAAGAATTGACTCTTTGTCACTACCAATAAACCAATTTATATGAAACTAGTACAGTTTCAAGCAAACTAACTATCCTGTCTCATGTTAAAGTTTGAGCTTCCAACTCCTCTTATTATAAAATTGAGAGCCAATGGTAAGAAACTTATTGATCGGCCCTTGTAGTTCCTCTTTCACGTATATTATCTCATGGAAATGGGCATACCAGCGCAAAGATCTTTGTTCCGTGGTGAAGAAAAGCTATCAAACATTGTCTGAAGAGCAGATTTATCTCCGTAATTCTAATTTTAGCATGGCGACCTTGACCTTGAAAAAATATAGCCATTTGGGCGATGATAGGTGATTCAAAAGTGAAAATGAGTGCTTTTTTCGTAGTTTTACTTTGACCAAGCCTAGAAAAAAATCGAAGTGGTAAACCTACCCCCAATTTTTGATATTTTTGTTGTCTAGCAGTGTCCTAGATGATATCAAAGTTTAAGAAAATTTGTATGTCTAGAAATATTTTATAAATTAGTGCCATTATGGTGGGTATGGGTGCTTTTTTGCTCTCATTTTTTAGCCCATTTCTATGGTTGCCATGGCAACTATTAGGCTTTGGTGACCATGCCAACTTGATTTTTGAAGCACATCCACCTGATAGTAGTTGGGCCAAGTTTGATGGAAAATGGGCCTGGTTTTATATGCTGGCAGCGAGGTTGATTGTGGCAAGTAGTAACACGGCAAAACAATGGGGGAGTCATACCATACGCACGATATTGACTACTTAACTGGAAGCACTAATTCTTCATGGTATGTACTCCAGAATGTGAAGCCTCCTAAGCACACTGTAGCGCATGCGCAGCAACATTGACACTAAATTGAATTGAGGTGCATGTCTTAATATAGCACATACAATTCATACGTCATGTCCTGACACAGACCTTCAACATCAAAGATCAATAAGCGAATACCCTGTGATTAAGAGTGCATACGTAGGCCTACTGTTTTATTTGTCGATACTGATGTGTTTATTATATACATTAATTTTTTATATTTCAAAATGTAATAAAGTTAAGGCATATTTCATAAACTATATTTCGTACTCTACTTTTCTTTCACAAAAATCAGATATAGAGAACAAATGAATTTCATCAGTTATTGCCCCGAACCGGTCCGATTTTCTCGCTGCAAGCAGATTGCCCCGAACCGGTGTGTCTTCCTGCTGCAAGCAGGATGAAATTCTTTGTCACAAAGTTTGGCTTTTTTTTAAATCAAACGCGCGTCATTGAAACTCACAAGATGTAAATAGCATGTCATTTACATCATACCTTGATGAGGAAAAATAGATCTTATATGTTAGAAGTACTAAATAAAAGTTATCGTGAAAATGAGACAGTCGTTCTCGAGAGAAAAGAGCATAAATGCGCATTTAGAGAGTTTTGGTCCGTTTAAAAATCTGTAAAAAATTGGGGTACTTAAAAGCATCGGGAGATACTGATGTGATGTGGTGTTGAAATGTCAGCAGAAATACATATCCATACGATAATCGAGTGAATCAGATAACAGATTTTTCGAAAACCCGTCTCGTGCTAAGAGTGTAAAAACTTGTATTAACATGCTCAAAAGTGCCAATGTGCACATCAATGTCAAGCTAAATCAATGTTGTGTCTAAAGCAGGTACCCGATCTACTCAAAACAGCTTGTCCTTCACGTATACACGCTTAGCAAACACGGCGAAATGGTCTGAATCTTGGAATTTCGTTCGAGAGCTAGTAATGTTTGCTCCGGTCTTCGTCATAAGTGTTTGTGATACCAGGTTCTAAACTGGATTTAGTTAAAAGATGCTCTGTCACAGATGATCATGATCTGATTCTATCAAACCATTGTCCAATATTTATGGAATTTTGCATCGAACAAAATTTAAAAAAGTATAGCGAAGTAACAATGCTGAAGTGGAATAAATCCTCCAGAGAAGATTTAATGAATTATCGTGAATCACTGAAGAGAAAATTAAGGTCAATTAATATGAGCAATGCAACGAATGAATCAGATCTTGAGCATTATACATCTGATATTATGAATGCTATTAAAGAGGCAGCAAATAGTGCAATTCCAAAATCGTGTTTTAAACATTTTTTAAATCCATTTTGGAAATTTGGTAGAGTTAAAGAACTACATACTTTAATGAGAAAATCCAGACGTGTCTGGATCAGTAACGGTAAACCAAAAGCTAAATGTAACATGTTCTTAATTGAATATAAAAAAGCGAAGCGAAGTTTCAGGGCTGAATTACGACGTGCTAAAATTATGTATGAGCGTTCTCAAGATACAAAATTTGAGGAAGCTGCAGATTTGAATATACACGATTTCTATAAAGTAGTTAGAAAGTCTAGAAACCTAAAAAGGGAATCTCATGAGCTCCTCGTTGATGGGCAAATTGTCCGTGATCCAGCCAAAATTCGTGATGCCTGGGCAGATTACTATGAGGAATTGGGAACTCCTTCTCTCTACCCACATTTTGATAACGAGTTCATGAGTAAAATAGAATCTGATTTCAAAAGATGTTACATAGAGTCATATCATAATGAGGATAGAGAAATGAGTGCCCCAATTTCGTCACAGGACGTATATGACGTCATTAAATCTAGTTCTTCCAATAAGGCTCCAGGTTATGACTTGATAACATACGAGCACTTTAAACATGGTGGGAGTATGCTTATACAAACAATTACAAACCTCTTTAATACTATGATTAGGTTAGAATGTGTCCCAAAAAGTCAAAAACTTGGTACCATCATTTCCTTACATAAGGGTAAGAAGAAAGACAAAAGAATACGAACTAATTTTAGGGGGTTAACACTTACACCTGTTATCAACAAGATATGGGACACTATAATTCTAAACCGAAACATGTCTGTATTAGAGAGGGCAGGTGTTCCACATAATTTGCAATTTGCTAGCAAAAATGGTGGAGGTAGCCAAATGGCAACGTACGTTTTAAAGGAAGTCCTACATCACTTTAATGAACGACACTCTACAGTTTTTTGTGCATTTCTTGATAATCGTATGGCATTTGATTTATTGTATAGACATGGTCTATTTGTAAAACTTTTTAATTTAGGTATCAATGGGCTCTCGTGGAGACTCATAGTACAAGGGTATAGCAATACCAGTGCTCGAGTCTTGTACGATGATGAATACTCTAGGGAGATAACCATAAATCAAGGCTGTGGTCAAGGAAGAATTTGTAGTTCAATCTGGTTTCAAATCTACATTAATGACCTTATAATTGAAATGTGCCAGTCATCTTTTGGGGTTAAGATTGCACCAGATTTACAATTGCCATGTATACTTGTAGCCGACGACACGACGGTCATATCTGCCACTGCTAGTGGTCTACAAAATCTATTAGATATTGTATACAAGTACAGCTGTCGTTGGAGACTAGTATATCATGCTGGCCCACCTTTAAATCAATGTAAAAGTGCTGTAATTATCTTTGGGAAATCAAACCTAAATAAGTGTAACTCAAACTGGTCATTAGGTAAGGATTCAATACCTACCAGAAATGAACAAGTATATGTCGGCAATATTATCAACAAAAATCTCACTTCCAAACCTGCCTTGATAGATGCTAATAAAAAAGCTAGAGCGTGTTTTAACTCTTTATGCAACATAGGAATGTACAATGGAGGACTTAACCCATTAGTAAGTCTTAAAATATGGAATCGTATCATTATGCCGACGGCAATGTACGGATGCGAACTATGGTATTCTTTAAGTCCTAATGAAATTGAAACAGTAGAGATTACACAGCGTCACATAACAAAAAGATTTCAGGGTATGGTGAATCGTACACCTAGTGGAGCTGTGATAAGCTCTCTTGGGCAATATTCAGTGAAATCTTATATACATAAATTAAAATTAATGTTTCTAGGACGACTAATACAGAAAAAAATATTTATAATTCGCCTTGCGAGCACGATTGTACGAGATGTCCATAATCTGCATAGTCAGGGTTTTTTAAGTGACGTCATGTCTATTTTAGATACATATCCTGTTATCCGTCAAGAATTCTTAACTTATTTGGAAGGAAATACTTTTAAACATAGAATTATGGACAAAGGAAAATGGAAATTATTAGTAAATGGCCAAATTCAGTATACAGAATCAAAAACATGGCGAGAGACTGTCCACATTAATCCAAGATTACAACGCTTTTCAAATGTTCATGATCATATAGAGTATAAGCCTATTATTTATTGGGAACTTGGTCTAAAATATCCCATGTTTACTTGGCGATTTGGCCAGTTACTTTCACTCCTTTTACTTTTTACCGAAAAAGAAACGAAATGCCTTGCATGTAAAAAGTTAACAATTGATATGGTCAGTCACCTTGTTCTTCACTGCCAGCATGTCCGAGTTATTTATTTGAGAGAGAAACTCTTAGATGGTATTGTTAATATACTACCTATTGATTTATCAGTTCAATTATTGAACACTTCTGAAGATATTATTGTAGAAACGTTATTAGGAAGCACTACTGATGTACTTCAAAATTGCCAAGATGGTACAATTGAACAGTTCCTATTGAATAGTGCATATTACATTGATCTAATGGTGAAAACAGTTATTAAACATACAGAAATGTAAAAACTCTAAATGTAAATCTATATGTAACCATATGTACAAATGTAAATAATCTGTTAATGTGAATTGTCTGTAATTATATGTAATGTTTAAATCTTCACCTATGTGGAGGAAATAAAGACACTGAACTGAACTGAACTGTACTTATACTAATGAAAATATGTCCAGTAAAGCAAAATATTATCTGTCCACTAAAAGAAAATATATTTCATTTTTTGTGATTTTATTGCATGGTGTCTATGGGGAATCTCGCCGAGCTAGAAGTCACATTTTAAAATAAAATTAATTTTTCAAAGTTGATAAACACTTTTTAAAACCACATTTCTAGATGTAATTTTACATGTAGATTTCAAATATGATATTACTTTGACCTGTTGACTGAATTTTGAATTTTTAATGACTTAAAGCAACATTATTTCTACTCGCATCTGGGTTATTGCCCCCATGTTCGTGCTACGTGTATATTATATAAGTGTATATAGATAATTATTGATGTAAAGTCATTCTATCAAAGCTTGTGCATTTGGGAATTCGCATGTTATATCATTTTTTGTTTCAGTAATTGTTCGCTATATTGGACTATCTCGATGTAACTTAACTGTTTTCAAGAGGCTAATTAATTAGTATTATACGAGGGTTGATCATAAAGTTCTCATAATATCTCTCTAATTTCTTTATTTTTCAATATTTCCCCGTTTAGAATATATTGAAAAATAAATAAATTAGAGAGCTATTATGAGAACTTTATGATCAACCCTCGTATATTGAATCATACCATATTCCGTACTCAGTCGAAATGTTGAGGCATGCGCAGACCTCTATTTAGTGATATTTTCATTTCAAATATGGCGGCCAATCCAATGTCTGACGACCCTTACAAAGAATCTAGGCAGTTTGCATTTTTACCTCCTGTGAAATAACAAGTGGAATTTAGTAGTTGTTTTGTGTTTTATTATCATTCTGCATCGTAATTCTATGTGATGTGGTGTTGAAATGTCAGCAGAAATACATATCCATACGATAATCGAGTGAATCAGATAACAGATTTTTCGAAAACCCGTCTCGTGCTAAGAGTGTAAAAACTTGTATTAACATGCTCAAAAGTGCCAATGTGCACATCAATGTCAAGCTAAATCAATGTTGTGTCTAAAGCAGGTACCCGATCTACTCAAAACAGCTTGTCCTTCACGTATACACGCTTAGCAAACACGGCGAAATGGTCTGAATCTTGGAATTTCGTTCGAGAGCTAGTAATGTTTGCTCCGGTCTTCGTCATAAGTGTTCATCACACTTCACGCATGCGCAGGAGAAAAAACATCAACCAATAAGGTTCATAAATCAATTTTGCGCATGCGCCTTACAACGGTAAAGAAATTCGTATTTATAAACGAACCAGTTTGAGATAACCCGATATCAGTCGGAGATATCTGACGATCTACGAAACTCACTTCAAAAAATCAAATGCGGACTGACGGCGTATTCTACTATGTTTGGATCTAAGATTTTCAGTATAGATAAAGTCTTTTATGATCGTTCGAATGAGATAAGTCTCTAGTTCGAAAGACAATCGTATCAACTTGAACAAAAGTTGAGTTTTGACGAAAAATTTTAACATGCGCAGAAGTCCCATTTTCGTTGTACCATATTGACTGTACTATGTTTCACGACGGAATAATCTATACCAGGACGTGTGTTAAGTAACCATTGTTTCAACACCATTTTTCGAGGTGAAATATTATACACAAACTATTGTCCCGTTGAGTGATCTAAAGTAATCTCAATTATCTGCCAAGTGTACATTACATTTCGATTACCACATTGTATTTAATAATCCATTTTAACCAAATTGTAATTTTTGGTCGATGTATGACGTAATCAGTACATTGTTTTGCTGTTGATAACACATGCACGGTTTTTAGCATTACAAGACCCCTAATTGTTCGACAAACGCTTGGAGCCCTATCGGATTGCAAAAAGCTATAGCTAGCTAGAGATGCAATATAAAATACCATTGACAACCATCGCCATTAACGGGTAGTGTCGGCTCATGTGGTCCGTTGTTCTTTTGACTGCATCCTGGATATGTCACCAAACCTAAGATTTAAAGATGTGTTAAATATATGAATGCCCCTCTGATTATTGAATATTTGACATAATTATTCTAAAAACGGATGCACGTGTATATATTTTATGATAGTCTTGTACAGGGTGTTAAAAAAATGCAACCCAAAGAAATCGCGATATCTTGGAAAATACTAATCCAATTATGTTCATATTTTCAGGAAAGAAAGAAGAGACTGTGTGTGTATAGCCCCTGTTGTTAGTAAGTTGTAAAACATGATGTCTTGGACACTTGCTCAAAAGACAGTTTTACTAGCAAAATACGAAAAACGTGAATGGAAAATAACTATATCTTGAAAAATACTAATTAAATTATGTTTATTTTTTCAGGAAAAGAAAGAAGAGACTGTGTATGTATAGCTCCTGTTGTCAGTTAGTTGTAAAACATGATGCCTTGGACACCTGCTCAAATGACAGTTGTACAAGGAAAATATGAAAATGCAGTCAGATGTGACTGCCACAGCAATAAAACCAAATAACTTTCTAACCATGTTGTTTTGGCACTTCAGATTTGGAACAAATTATTCTCATTCAAAGTGTAGTGAATTTGTAGAGGCTCTTCGAATTCTTTATTTCCTGAAAATATGAACATAATTGAACCAGCATTTTTCATGATATAGCAATTTCTTTGGGTTTTGTTTTACAACACCCTGTAGCTGACCACAAGACGCAGTTTTACAATACAGCAAACGATAGACGGGCTATCATTTAAATTGAAGAAAGCGTGATTAGAAGAATTGTCGCATAGTTATCAGAGACTTTAATTGTTGTACATTATATCTTGCAGAATAGGTGCTATAATGTAAGTAGGTCCCAATATATCTAACCTATCCAACATGACCGATGGTAGACTCGTTGGGGGAGAATAAAATATGAAATGATATCAAGTCGAAATAAAGTACAATAGTTATGAAATCTCTACCTCCCATTTAAGGCTACAATAACCGCCTAACTCAAATGAGTAAGTGTTTACTGTGTATGTATATTATGAATATGAACCTAAGCATGGACATAATTGGAGACATCATTAGTTACAAGTTTTACCACCAGGTGGCTCATTCGGGTCAAAAAGCATAGTAGAAAGTTCTCCTGAACTAAATTACATCTGTTGTAGTGGTTAACTTTTCAAATCACCCTTGTGTATCTAATAATAATGCAAATTAAAATATGTCCAGCAAAAGAAAAGGTTATATATCCTATACAATGAAATATATTTCACTTTTTGTGGTTTTATAACATGGGGTCTATGTGGAATCCCCGAGAACAAGTCACATTTTGAAAAAGAGTTGATAAACATATTTCGAAACCATGTTTCTAGATTTACTTTTATATGTAGATTTCCAAAACGACATCATTGTGACTGAATTCTGCATATTTAATAACGTAAATCAAGATTGTTTCTACTCGCATCCAGACTATTCAGACCGCAAAGGGAGATCATCTGTGTCATTCAGGCTATACCTGCTGATGATTGCAGTCGGATCATTGACAACTCGTGCATGTTTGCCTACAGCGTGATGATGGCCACGCCTTGGGCAAGTTGTTTAAAGTGCTGTTACATCGCCACTATCACACGCCAGGCCCGTAGCCAGAATTTGCCAAAGGGGGGTTCAGTTTTCAAAGATTTCCAGGGGGGGGTTCACATTTGACAATTTTGGCCCAAATATGGCCAAAATCACTTGAGAAGTGCTCAAAATGGTGAAAAACTGCATGATTTTGAAAGAATTTTTGGCCAAGGGGGGGGGGGGTTCGCCCGAACCCTGCGAACCCCCCCTGGCTACGGGCCTGCACGCCTAACCATCGACAAGGTACAGTGACAAAATATACCGTAGCACACTTAGATGTACGATGTCACTATTTAACTGATTTGAAGCAAAGACAATGATGTAGGTTTGATGTAGGTTTTAAAAAAATAATCTGAGGAATGAATTAAGGATTTCATGTTTGATTTTTTGTGTATTCGTTTAGGAAGACATTTAACTTTCTACTAAGGTTAAACGATTTTCGAACAGTGCTGATCATTTCCTCCCCTGTCGTTTAGGAGTGTCGAATATTTTTAAGAGAATATGTTTCTCTATACTACACAATTTAGGACGGGTGGAGATTAATAATTACTCAAGTATTTATTGTAATTAAAAAAATCAGAAATGTGCGTTGTCAACTCGAATGTACGTTGTCCCTGTAATTGTAATTCATGAGATATACGTAATATTAAACAATGTAATAATTTCATTTCAAAATTCTTTAAGTTTTTTTATGAGTAACAAGTGATCTTTTAGGAAAGTATTGTTGTGGTGGTGGTTAATTTGTGCACATTTGGTGTTAGCTTCCAGTCAAAACTCCAATTCCAGTGTCTCGGAATAGAATATGTTGAAGACTAGCACTGCCACGGAGTTTGCTTTCAGCCTCTTTCATTTGATTATTTGGCGTCTGTACCTTACATTTTGTTAGCTACATTGATAGATAGATCTATACTAGCTTATTAAATATGACTTTTTAAAATCCCGTTTATGATATATCTGGAAAGTTTCAATAGTCCAATCAAATTGAAATAAGTCACTCTGTAATTGTTCTGTTTCAATTTTAAATGCATCTGACCCCCCTGTCTGCTAGTGTTGTGAAAATACGTTGCCTGCATTGTGATAAGGGTCAACTGTGAATTGAGTAAGTTCAATGGGACAACGTACATTCGAGTAGACAACGTACACTTATGATTTTTTAAATTATAGCCAAAACGTTAGGATTCATCAAATCTTCAACGGACCTTAATTGTGTTGTTTAAAGAAACATATTCTCATAGAAATATTCGACACTTTTAGACGACAGGGGGGAATGATCAAATGAAAGGTGTACTACGGTATATTTTATCACTGTACCTTGTCGATGGTACGTGTCAGTCTGATGGTCATGAAATAAAAGTGAATGGTAAGAAAAATAATGATGTACATATGTATGACAAAGATATGAGGAAAATACAGGGTTGCCGTTTTGACTACCCTGTTATTCAGCGACAGACGTCATCAGATCATTGATCCTGTTCGCAGATATACCTTGCGTGAAATTTGTTAAATATCGTAAAAATACTATACAAGTTGTAGCAACGTCTTATCCATTTCCGCATAGATAAAGCCCGTTCGGGGAAACCAAAAAGGGGTCATTCTTCGAGAGTTTATCACTTTAAAAAGTATAGGCAAATGGCCTTCCTAGTCCTATATAAGGTAGTTAAAAACGTTATTGATGTTTGAAAAAACAATGGAAACAACTTTTCGTGCCTAAGATTGTTTTACCCGTTTTTATCCGATCTAAATTAGTATAGAAAATAACAATCGATCGACATGTAATTATCACTAATGGGAACTTCGTTAAGAATCAGATAGCCCCGAGGATTGTCATTAGATGGCATAATAATCCATTCATTTACTCTTATAAATTCATTTACTCGTATACTCTTACTTACTGTAAAGATCACATTAGGGTAATTACTCCAGCATCTTAGTATAATCCAGTATACATTTTTTTATTTTGCACCAAGTGAGGGGAATCAGCCATTGTTAAAATATGAAGTCAAACTTACCTTCTCTTTACAGTCTACGTTTATCTCAATAGTTAAATCATCTATAATCAGAATATCAATAATCACAGTTATGTTTATTTCGATATAAACGTATTCCTTACAGCTTCCTGAATATTGATGTGAAATAACATTAAATATACCCCCACCCCACAAAAAAAGAAAAGCAATTTTTAAGATTTGTTAAAACAACGTTTAGTTTGAAATGCCTAGAATGCAAACCCTTTTTGGGGCTCGAATCACTCGCAGTAATGCAAACCCAAAAATGGCACCCTGTGACAAGTTCCGGCTACGCCCCTGCTAATAATACCCAGAGTAGATATAACATACAACATAAAAGAAAAGGGAGCGAATCAGAAACAACTTCACAAAAAGTATATGTAGTACATTTGTAATTATCATTAATTATGATGTTTTAGTCCTTTCAAAACTCACAATGTCATAATCATCAATTTTTTTACATTTGATTTAAATCGGGTTTAATATTGGGATAATTGAAATGAAAAGCGCGCACGCTATCTAAGTATTTGATTATAGAATGCTCAGTAATTGCCAAATTGAAATTAACACGCTACCCCCTTTATTTATATTCTTGGATTTTTACAAAGCCGAAAGGATGGAATTCACACATGGATACATGTAAAGATGGAGCTTAAATTGGAACAACCATTAACTATATAACGAGACTATCGATGGCTTGAAAAGATGCGATGACAAGTATTGTACCGTTCGGTGTTTTAGAGGTTTTACTCAGTAGAAATATTGGACATATAGATGTCAGCCTGAATCTCGAACTTTTCACAATTTATAATCATTTTCCATTATAGCGATAATCAAGCAAATAATTATTTAGTACCATTTCACATAGTATATAGATGAGCATACACCCCCCCCCCCTCTATACGTTTAGCAATCGGGTGTCTACATTAGAACCTGTCAATATTTATTATTCCTTAATTTTGTTGCTTAATTATATGAGACAAAGGGTCCATGTGCAGTACGGCAAGTGATTTCAGACGGTATATCTTTCACCATGAGTACTTACACCAAACTTGTGAATTTGATAAATATATTATTATGATATTATTTACATCCAAAACGTATCGTTATTGTCCATTGATTCACAACAAGCAGATCTAGAGAGTATCACAAATACAGTGGTTTTTATTTAAACAATATCGATGAATACTACGTTTATCAATCAAAGTAACGACTCTGAAGTCTTCTCACAAGATACAGCCAGACCCAAAGCAGATGCAGACAACCTATGTGAGTATTGTAACAAAAATATCAGTGAAGTAGAGTGTGAAATGTGTAGAAAATGGACATGTGTAAAATGCCAAAATCTGACAAAATCAACTTTGAAAGCAATTGACAATCACAAAAATCTGCACTGGTTCTGTATTCCATGTGAGCGTAATGTGACTGACCTCCTCGAATCTAGCACTGTATCAACTTCAAAATTTGATGAACTCATTACAGCATCGAATAAGAAAATTACTAGTGCAATCACTCAAAAATTTCAGAAAATGCAAAATGAAATCCTGCAAAAAACTGCTGACAGTAAAATCACACAGCAAATTGTGAATTTGGAGAGAAAAATGTATGATGAATTCACTATAGTCACAGAAGTGTTGAAAACAAGTAGCTCCACCATGATAGAAACAATGAAAATTAGCAATACAATACTTATAGAAAAACTTGAAGCAATAGAAAATGAAATTAGACAAATAGATCAGGAAGTGAAAGATGAAAAACACACTAAAGGAGCTAACGACAAAATCACAGAAATACAATCAAATCTATCTGAAGTGAAAAAATGTATACAGCAAAATCAACAACAACCAGATCTACTAACAGAACTAGAGGAAAGAGACAAAAGAAAGAATAACTTAGTTTTCTCTAATGTACCAGAAAGCAGTTTAGAAACAGCGCGACAACGTAAGATGGCGGACACTACAGTAGTCAATGAAATAATTGAACACCAACTTAAGTTAGAAAATATAAATATATCACGCACCACGAGACTAGGTGCCTTCAAGGACTCTGAGAGGCCAAGGCCACTGCTGATTATTCGAGGACACAGAAATGAGAAACGATGTGATGAATGCTGCCCCAAACCTCAGAAAAAGCACCCAATGGAACAGAACTTATATACAGCCAGACCTTACCCCTTATGAGAGAAGAATAGCGTATGAACTACGACAAGAGAGAAATCAACGGATACAAAATGGAGAACAAGGTCTTATTATACGAAACGGAAAGATAACAAAGAAACGCCAAGCTGATCCACCAAGACAACAGTATACACGCAGACCACAACTTGATACAAATGTAAGGGAGATTTCAGACGAAGAGGATAACATCTCAACCCACACTGATGATACAATAGAATCAGACATGGAAAGCCAAATGTACCATCCACCACGATCACCATGGCAACCTCACCAACATTTCCCAAACTCAAACAGACGAATTGAGATAGAAAAATCAGCTAGCTACCACAAAGCAGACAATCCCTCCCCCCTACCTCAAACAACAAGTGAATATCATACTCCAGACAGGCAAATTGAAATAATAGAAGAAACAAGCTACCGGAGCAGTAGCAAAAAAGACTGACAGAAGAAGGAAAAAATTGTAAATAGTGTAAATAGTGTAAATAAAACAATAGGAAACAACAAAAAGCAAAGGGAAAAATATGTAAATTTGACTAATCCTAGTAATGACAGAAACCTGAAACCATTAACAGTCATCTATGGAAACTGTGATTCACTAATGAACAAACGAGACGAATTAAAAGTCATTATCCAGATGAAAGATCCAGACATCATTGCTCTAACAGAAATCAAACCAAAAAACTCGAAATACCCAGTTCTAGAACAAGAACTTAAACTCGATATGTACAACAGTTTCCACAATATTGATACGACAAACACCAGGGGAACAATAATATATGTGAAATCCCACATCAAATCATCACAAATTGAATTATCAGGAAACGAAGCTGAATCTATATGGATCACTGTAGGATCTGGACAACATGAATGTACAATAGGATGTATATATCGCAGCCCGAGCAGTACCAAAGACAATTCATTTGCAGTACTAAACCAAATCACAGAAATATGTGGAAAGTCACCCAAACACATGTTAGTAGTTGGAGATTTCAACCTACCACAGATTGACTGGGAAATCAAATCGGCGCTAAATGGACCAAATAAGGAAACTTCGGAATACCTGCTTGAAATAATTGATGACAACTTCTTGACCCAACACCAGATGAAAACCACACGAACCAGAACAGGACAACAATGAAATCTACTAGACCTAGTACTTACAAATGAGCCAGACACAATAAGCAACCTAGAAAACAACCCACCGCTGGGGAGAAGTGATCACCACATGCTTTCTATGACTATAAACTGTGCACAAAAATTCACACCAAATGAGAAAAAGATAGAACTTCTACAGAAAGCAGACTTCAAGAAAATGAGAAGTGATTTAAGTGTAGACTGGGAACAAATCTTCGAAGGCCAAACAACTGAAGAAAGCTGGTCAATATTCAAAACCAAATTAGAAGAAACCACAGAAAAACATATCCCCAAAATTACACCGGGAAAAAAGAGACAACCGTGGATAGATACAGAGTGTATGAAGGCGATAAGAACCAAACGGAAAGCTTTTAACAAGATGACACGAAAAAGGAAAGATGATACTCTGAATGAAGAAGATAAAAAGATATTTAGGAAAGCATGTAATCAAGCCAAGTCAGAAGTAAGAAAAGCCATAAGAAGATATGAAAAGAAAATGGCAAAAACGATAAAATATAATCAAAAACCATTCTGGAAATATGCCAACAATAAGAAAAAATCCAGAGTAGGAATCCCTGATCTTGATCGAAAGGATGGAACACAAACAAATTCAAACCTAGAAAAATCAGAAGTCCTTAACGAATTCTTCGCAGAAGTATTTACAGATGAGGACACTGAGAATATACCAGTCATAGACTATATATATATAGGGTCTTATATTACCAACTGGCAGATAAGCGAAGGAGAAGTGACCCTTGAACTAAAAATCTGAAAACCAACAAATCACCAGGACCGGTGTAAAAGAAATTATGGTCCCCTGGGGATTATGGTCCCCTTTCCTTACGGCCCTTACTGGCCCTGGTTGTGTATAAATAATAAGGTTTAATAATTGTAATTAGGTCACCATATAAATCAATAGAGAGTAGGACCAAAATTTGATAAGACCACCTACCCTTTTACACCGGACAAAATCAAAGGAATTATCCTCAAGGAACTAGCAGACACTATAGCCCATCCCCTCTATTTAATCTACAAGAAATCACTAGATGAAGGATACCTACCACAAGACTGGAGACGAGCTAACATAACCCCTCTACATAAGAGCGGTTCAAAGTCAAGTCCTAACAACTACCGCCCAATAAGTCTCACATGTATTACCTGCAAAATACTTGAAAGCATCATCAGAAGGCAACTGATTGAACACCTGTACAAAAACAATCTCCTAAATACAGCCCAACATGGTTTCCTGCCAAATAGGTCATGTACAACTAATCTTCTGGAAATAGTTGAAGCATGGTCAAATCTACTAGATACAGGGGGCGCTACTGATGCTATTTATCTTGATTATGCCAAGGCGTTTGATTCCGTGCCCCACTAAAGACTCCTACTCAAACTGGAAAGAAATTTTGGAATTAGGGGTAAATCTCTGATGTGGCTCTCGCACTTCATCCAACATAGAGAACAACGAGTAGTTATAAATGACATATCAGCACCATGGACCCCTGTACGGTCAGGAATAGCTCAGGGATCTGTAATTGGACCTTTGATCTACCTACTGTATGTCAACGACATGCCAAACGTTGTTAAACACAGTAATATAAGCCTGTTCGCTGACGATACTAAACTCCATAGAAAAGTTAACTCCATAGATGATCAAACTTTACTACAGAGGGATATTGACAATGTTCAAAAATGGACTCAAGATTGGCAATTAAAATTCAATACTAAAAAATGTGGCGTACTACATATTGGAAGAAGTAACAGGAATTTCGACTACCTGATGAAAGACAACAACTCAGACCAGAAATCTACAATTAGACATAGTAACTGTGAAAGAGATCTTGGAGTTTATATGGATACAAATCTCAAATTCAGTAACCATGTCAAAACCATAGCAAACAATGCAAACAAAGTGCTTGGAATGGTAAAAAGATCTTTTACATACTGGGACACTGATACATTTAAATTACTATTCAATGGCTTAGTCAGACCCAAACTTGAGTTTGCACAATCAGTGTGGAATCCCTACATGAAGAAGGATATAGAAGCCCTAGAGAAAATACAAAGAAGAGCAACGCGTATAGTTCCAACACTTAAAGCTCTACCCTACCCCCAGAGACTAAAGGCACTAGACCTTACAACACTTGCCTACAGACGACTACGTGGTGATATGATAGAGACGTTCAAATACATCAACTCATACTATGATGTCAACACAACAGCAACATTACCTAATTTCCAAGCAAGAGAAACACACAATAGAAGAGGAAATTCCCAACCACTCCTAAAAGCCCACTGCAAAACCTCAATGAGACAAAACACTTTCAGCCACAGGGTAACAAACAATTGGAACAGTCTCCCAGAGTACGTAGTGCAGTCAGTCCATGTCAACCAGTTCAAGAACCGCCTAGATGCACATTGGTATCACCATCCTTTAAAATTCAATTACGAAATTGCTGGCGTACAAGTAGCCCCCAAGCTACGTTAGTTTCAAAAAGTATCAGAACTGTCATACAGGCACTGTCTGCCTAGGATGGAAAATAACTTATAAACTTATAAACTTATAAACTAATATGTTTTAATTCAAGTGAAGTTCCAATGGTGATAAAAATATCAATCGAACAATTCGAAAAATTATAAATAGGACCCCACGTCAACAATTTTTTCAAGATGTTGAATTTATTTGCTAAAAAGGATCTTCTTTTCTGATTTTTACTCCATAAAACACTATTCAACAAGGGATCTAAAACTTTTTCAAACGTAGAATGGTATTGAAAATCTAGTTTTGAAGATATCAACTTTCGATGACCAAAATTATGCAGAAAACAATGGATAGCATGAGTTTTTCCTATGAGAAAATAACATTGGAAATGTTTTTTAACTTTATCGCATTTCCTTTTTGATACTTTTAAATTGAGAAAAACAAGATCCTCTTTTTAGAAAATAAGCCTTACATTTTAAAAAAAGTGACAACGGTGGGGTCCTAATCCATAATTTTTCATTTCAGAGAGTTGGAAAAATGTTTTACTATCATGGAGACGTCACTTTAAAGAAAACATATTGTTTTAATAAAAACAATTGCATTTTTACCAATACAATACTCATGGTGAAATATATGACTGTCTAAAATCACTTGCCATACAGCACATGGACCTTTGTTGATTTTTTTCAAGACACAAAACCTCAAGAGGCGTTGATAAGTGATCCGAATTATAACTTCCGATAGTTAAACTTATTTAAGCGAAAATAGGTATACAGTAAGGTTTGATACGACTCGACTTACACTCCCCTCCATAAGTTTGTCACCCCTAGCTCCCCCATTGAACTACGTGTTAAAGCCTATCTACCTTTGAATTTTTATTTACTTAACCGACGATTAAATAACTTATAGTATTGATAGACGCGTAACTTGACTTTATTTCCAATACATCAAAATGTTCTCAATTGTTTTCCTCAATTTTTCCTCATCGTCATTCCCGTGTAATCCAATGGGAAATGGAGGGTTCGGGGCAAATCAGAAATCATGATATCTTTTCAGTAAAAGATACAGCAAAAATATGTTTATATAGAAAATTGAATTGTCTAACTTTTATGGACACTAAGTGTTCAGTTTATTTGATGAATACTAAAGTTACAGCGCTTCAAAAATCATTTTTGAAATAATTGTTCGCCTCCTGTGTTATTTCAATGGGAGAGGTTTTTTGAAAAACAATTTTGACTTTGAGGTATTGGAAATAAAGTCAAATTACGTTTCCATCAATAGTATAAGTATTTTCATCGCAGGTTAAGTTAATCAAAAATCAAACGTAAAGAGGCTTTAACACGTAGCTCAATGGGGGAGCTAAGGTTGACAAACTTATGGAGGGGAGTGTATGTGTTTTTTTCATAAAATATTCAAATTTTTAATTTTTCAAACATGTTTGTATTTTTCCTTTTCCCGAAGTGGTTTTGAATTCAGATTCATCACTCCTCTTTCGCATCATTTATTTATGATGATGAACTCTATGCTGTTCTCTTTTAATATGTCTTTTGTCATCTTAACGTAGTCCTGAGGGATACACATATTAGATAAACGTTTCACAAATACTTTAATATGAACCTATGGATATGTTCTACCCTAATACATTAACATTTTTAATCAATTTACGCAAGATCAACGGAACATTTACTGCATATCCTCAATAATTAGCAAAACTTATTCAAGTTGAGTTTTTGGAATCTACAGTATAGTGTGTACGTCTATAGCTCCACACCATAATACTAGAATAATGCAATTGGTTTCCGTGCACATTTCGTAATTTTCCTACCAGATGACACTGCTTTCTGAGTTAACATGTACACTCCCCTCCATAAGTTTGACAACCCTCTTCTCCCATAGCCCTATGTGTTAAAGCCTCTCTATGTTTGAATCTTTATATCCACAACCTGCATGTACACTCCCCTCCATAAGTTTGGGAACCCTTTTCTCCCATATGCGTATGTGTTAAAGCATCTCTATGTTTGAATCTTTATATCCACAACCTGCATGTACACTCCCCTCCATAAGTTTGGGAACCCTCTTCTCCCATAGCCATATGTGTTAAAGCATCTCTATGTTTGAATCTTTATATCCACAACCTGCATGTACACTCCCCTCCATAAGTTTGGGAACCCTCTTCTCCCATAGCCCTATGTGTTAAAGCCTCTCTATGTTTGAATCTTTATATCCACAACCTGCATGTACACTCCCCTCCATAAGTTTGGGAACCCTCTTCTCCCATAGCCCTATGTGTTAAAGCCTCTCTATGTTTGAATCTTTATATCCACAACCTGCATGTACACTCCCCTCCATAAGTTTGGGAACCCTCTTCTCCCATAGCCCTATGTGTTAAAGCCTCTCTATGTTTGAATCTTTATATCCACAACCTGCATGTACACTCCCCTCCATAAGTTTGGGAACCCTCTTCTCCCATAGCCCTATGTGTTAAAGCATCTCTATGTTTGAATCTTTATATCCATAACCTGCAACGAAAAACTGATAATGAAGCGGAGATGGTAATTGCAATTTTTACTTAAAAACTATGTGACCATCTGACACGAATGTTGGTAGGTAGCATGTACACTCCCCTCAATAAGTTTGGCAACCTTTTTCACCATAGAATTAAACGTTAAAGCCTCTCTATGTTCGAATTCTTAGTTTCATAACCTGCATAGAAAAAGCTGAGAATAAGGTAAGTTTTGTAACTTGACTTAATTTCCCATAGCTCCAAATTCTCTACAACATATTTACTCCTCAAATAAAATAGGTCGAAAACCGGGGTCGAAAATTGATCTCATACAAACAGTTAGACTATTTATTTAATTTGCTATATAAAACTAGTTTTTGGTAAATGTTTTCCTAGATATCCAAAAATCTGATTTGCCCCGAACCCGCCCTTTCCCATTGGAATGACAATTTTCAAAAATTCCTCAGTCACCAATTTTACCTATTCTAATTGAAGGTATATGAAACAAAGTCAAGCTACATCATCGCCCTTCTTATCAGTTTTTTCATTACATGTTATGAAAACAGATATACAAACAAACATGGGCTTTAACACGTAAGCTCTCGAGGAAAAAATTACAAACTTATGGAGGGGAGTGTAAAATAGTAAAGCACGTATACGCTCAAATGATTACGATACTAGTATGCAGTTTTCATATATTGACCTTTAACCTTTTAGCTGGCCATGACATTGAAACATCGCCTTTACCTTAAGTGACCCCAGTGGAAATGGTCCGCACAATAGTTGCATTCAGCATCAATTTTGAATCTTCAAATCGACTTGACATTGCAATGAACGTTTTGCTTCAAATATCAGTCACATAAATATTGAAATCACCCCTTTAATATTTTAATATGTTAAGTCCTGATTCTATCATTAGGTACATTTTCATACTGTGGTGTATATTCTAAGTGTGTTTATTTCCGGTTTATTTATTTTGGTTTCTATGGATATATTCTGGTCTTTGCTGTGTATGATCATTACATTTAGACGATGGCCTGATACGATTTATGAGTTCTTAATATTCAGGCCCATATTATAGATGCCAGTACGGACAGGGATAATAATTCTCGGAAATAATAATTATTATTAAGACCTTCAAAATAATCATATTCTGCTCATCTTTATTTTAGTCTCATAGTATAATTGCATGAGAAGGAGCATTGTATTCAGAACAGCATCAGTTTTGTAAAATACAAGTTTGATTTGAAACCCGTATACTATACACAGGGCGACGCCGATCTAAAAAAAAACCAGCTCCGTAAAATATTATTAAAGCACAGCACAAATCATGAATATCTAAGAACAAGAGTCCATGACATTTCTAATTCATATCCTTATAAAAATCGAATATGAATCCAATGGCATTATCCGTATCTCCCCTCAGATCAAATTGCATTAGGGTGGATTGCTGAAGATCGTCTGAGATTTCAACCACGATATTCTACGTCTACAATTGCTTTTAGCTATAGAACGGCTGAGTCTCTAATTTTAATTGTCCCTGTTGAAGTATACACGGCCCTTGCCTGATATTTTCTTTCCTAGGTTTTTGGATGTTTTTACGTGAACATCTATGTTTTCCCCGTACTTGAACCTATTTGAGACCTATAACACTCGGAGCAGATATCTCATATTAGCTTGAGGATAATTTCAATATCCCGAACCTCGATCAAATAGGGGAACGTATATGTACTCAGATAGTGTACATTTATAGCAATTGGAAGATTTATTTTAGCAAAAAAAGGTTTCGACTTATCAGGTCAAAAAATCTGTATTGTTATTAGACAGTTCGACAATATAGTACAATGTATGGTCCTCGAGTTTCAAATATAAACATTTTTATATAATAATCACACTTTTTATCGCCTATTCTCTATTTACATTAGGGATATGTGGGCCAAATCGGCACTTTGTGACATTTCGACCACCTCCTTCAAAAGTAAACAACAAATTTTTAACATTTCATATCTTGAAGAGATAATTTCTTAGGGTCAAATAACATTATAAAAATGTTTTCTATTAGAAAATATACCTTGTTGATTCCGTCATCTCTGATAATTTTCATTTTAATTCGAGGCGTGAGAATATACGTGGATGGAAAATTGGAAATATGCATTTTGCGCATGCGTAGTTGATATTATATTTCTTCTTATAGGATGCAGTATTAGACCGCGGTGGATCATGTTTAATCACTTGATCAAGACGGACTGTCACAAAATACATTTATCATTTTCAACTTTGTTCATGAATATAACATACAATTATAACTAACAGTTTGATCAATAGCCGACTCATAATACAGTTCCAACAACATTCGGATTTAGGACTTTACAACACTATATTTGGTGAGTTGGATATTTTATTATTACTGATTGATAATTTCATCATAATTGTTAAGCTTTTATTGCCAGTTTACGATATGTAAAAGTGTATGTTCTATTTGAATCATTGATGATCGTGTTATCTTCAAAAATGATCTTCAAAATAGTTCTAGCGGAGGGTTATGACTTCTATAAGCTCATATAATCCATTTCTATTGCAGTATAATCATGGATCCTACAAATAATAGCGACGATATAAATATGCCGGGCTCAGGAAATGGATTGTTAGTACCTCAACACGGCTATCTGTCCAGCGTCACGGTCGGACCCACGTATACTGCGTCACAGGACCAAACTTTATCCGGACTCCAGACACCAGATTCCCATATAAATACATCGGACAATATTTCCTGTCACACCATGACGGATCTTAAACCTAGCGTTCAGCTTGAAAATAAAATGGGTAAGTTGTCTAAGGTGAACGTTTTCATTAAATTAAATATAATTTCTGGTTTACTTAAACTTCAATTTTGAGTCCTCGTTTAGCTTAAAAATATTTGGCATGGTATTGTTTTGCGTCTATGACTCCTACTTTCAAGAACTATATGATTGTAGAACTGCAATACACATGGATATGTCCCCTGTAAACAAGAGGTGGCATGTTGCTAATTAATTAATTAATTCTATAAATGCAGTGCTCCATTTTATTTGTTTTTTTTTATTTTATGTTTTTATTTATTTATTTTATCAGTTCGTCTTGAGTTCAAAATCATAAAGGTTTAAAAGCAATACAATGCTATATAGGACCGATAACGGCCTACCGTATACGTATTTCAAACAATGTACAAATATTCAACTTGAGCTTTTTTCCACAGACTTACAGATAATATACATATAAAAACGATAGACCAATTATTGTTATTATTCGATTTCTAAGAAAACAAATGCCTGAAATACATGCACTGTATATATGGGTAATTTAGGTCTATAATACGGATGGGGAGATCCAAAGTACGATACGTTTTCCCAAGCGAAAACAGCCATACAGACAATTGGATACGATAGATACTATCTAAGAATCGGAGAATGAATACAAATAATTGAACGAAACCCCAAGTTGTCTTCATGAAAATTAATCAAGTCCCATATTTGACAATTCATATGAAGGCATATGCCTCTATCTTTTTTGTTACTCTTAAATGCGGGATAAATTTTGCTTATAGAATTGTTTTAATTTATAATTTAAAAAATCAATTAAATGATGTCACTTTCACGTGGATATCCAATTATGGTTTTGAGCGTTTAATCTTTTTTCATCTGATTCAACGTTCGGTCCATCAGAATCTCTCATAGTGAGATTTTAATAATTCGGAGCGATTTATTCATAATATTTCTGTTTGATTTACTCTTCACAAAACATGGGGCTGGTAATATCATTTATATAAATCTGATGTCACTTTAAATGGCAGATATCTCTTGTTTTCTTTATAATTCTGCACAGTGTGCCAACAATTAGGAACGATAATAGGGCTTAATGGACACATGTTAGGATCTTAGAAGACATTTTGAAAGAAATGCAATAAGCTTTGGGACATATTAAATACCTACTGTTTGCATGAATACTTTTTCATCAAACGATTCTCATTTGCGCTACAATGAAGCTACGGAGTTAATAAGTTGATTAATCCAATAATATTATCATTAATCTTCAGCCCGACGGACTTGCTGAGCGACGCGATTATATTCAAATATAACGCAATAACTTTGGAAAATAATTTGATCATTTTCTTGTTAAGTTCCCTTCGTTTGACACTGAACACTGCGAGTCGGATCATTTTGCATTTATGTATTACTTTGCCTGCTTTAATCTCCATTAATCGTGAGATAATCTTAAAGTAAAACACCATAATTTGATGCCATTTGCACTAATCGTTTACCAGAAAACGTTGTGTAACATATACATATGATAACAAGTTCATTTAATGTATTAAGATTAATTTAGCCGTTGGCTATGTAAAGTATTTAGCTTCTTCATACACAATTAACAATAAATTAACAAGAAGAATTAAATGGTGGGTCCAAAACGTATGCGCTTTTGCCAAGACGCTGAGTCTCCATCAATCAAAATCGTGAATCGTCAATATTCAACGAAGTAACCAATTTAAGAAGTATTATTTCCTGCGACGTTCGTTTCTCTAGTTCAATGAAATGGTACAAAGCGCCTCAATATTATCTTAAATGTTTCATTATAGCTTTTTCTGTCATTTTTATGACGTTTATATCTTGTCATTTTCCTGCAGAACTGTGACAAGCATCAATAAGAATCTTACTGGGGTTAATTGCGGGGATTAGAACGAAATTACGGAGTATTTGTTTTTAATCACACCCGCAATCTTTCATGTTTTAAGCAAGTTTAATTAAAAGAAAATTTTACAACGGGCGAGTTAATAGAGATAACATGATATTATGGGATATTCTCTGTGAAGATTATACCATAAATAGGATTGGAGTATATTTATAACTATGATCCCGATGTTTAAAGACATCGTAACAGGGGATCAAGGGACTAATTTTTCCAGCGGATGGCAATATCCGTAGTAATTCAAT
This sequence comes from Owenia fusiformis, assembly GCA_903813345.2. NCBI lineage: Eukaryota > Metazoa > Annelida > Polychaeta > Sabellida > Oweniidae > Owenia > Owenia fusiformis. The sequence continues at coordinate 3,245,490 of CAIIXF020000009.1, forward strand.
GGAATAATAGCCTGCAGTTTGAGAAAAGCAAAAACTTCAATTTGGCCTCTGTTTTGGCACTAGTTTGTTTTTTTGTCGCTTTGTGTAATCACATTATTTTGACAGCTACTTGTTGTCTTTGACAATACATCTAACCTGAAAATATATATCATAATAGGTGTATATAATCAAAATATACCACTATTAATTACTCTTGCTTTGATATACGTATCGCTATTTCTGAATTAGAATAGCTGTCAATTTAAATAATTTTTGATGTTTTTGCTAATAATGTTATCGCAGCAAAGATCGACAATTTGACAGATTCAATACCATTTGTTTTAATCGACATAATCGAAGAAAAAAGACAGAGACTGACAAAAAAGACATTGGTATCTAAGTGGAAATTACAATGAAAGACAACTTGTATAAGGGGGACCCTAGGGGAAAGACAACATTAATTAAGTTACCATGACAATGCGGATTTAAAACCGTGCTGTTTGAGCTCCGATATTCGATATTCCTAGGTCATATTTGGAAATTATTTAAAATAGACAGTGTCATCTGCCATGATGCAAAAATATGAAATATATTATGTCATAATTATTCAGGTCATTCAAACCCCTTCCTAAAGTCATATATTTTTATTTTAGGAGACAAATTACCCGCATGCCTCGCTATAGACTATTAATTACGTAGGAGCAATATAAAGATACCTTCATTTTCATGCCAGATGGGAGCGTTCTCGCTCTTGTTAATCGCTACTATCAATTGAAGTGACATGGAAAATGACGATCAGACATTGTGAAAAACGCTCGACCAGAAAATTTAATTTTTATTTAGCAAAATATTTGTATGCTGGAGAAGCTGTTATAATGATACTGAAAGGTAATTAGAATGACAATGAATTGCGGGTAATTAACAGGGCTGAGAAATGACAGAGGTTCCGAATGAGTTTCATCCAGCAAATGTATGTGTAGAATATAATAAACATTTGCCATGCTTCCAATCCGTTAATAAAAGCCATCCGATAATAGTACAATAACGTCATTTCGAAGGGCAATATAGTGAAATATTGGACCGAGGGCCGAAGGCCCAAGGTCCAATTTTCACTATATCGCACGCGGACTAGCACTAAAACCCCTAGAACTGGCCCGGCAAGGTGGTAATAGTATAGTTTTATACATTAATATATTTTGGGAATTTGCAATTGCATATTGCCAGAATCATTATTGATATAGTATTAATAAAATTATTAATTAACTATTTGCAATTGATATATCTATTTGCAGAAATGAAATATCATACTTGGTTTATACGAGTGCCACCACCTTCAAAAGTATGCCAAAATTGATCTGGATACCTTATTGCTAGTTCCTCTAAAAGCATACAAAACAGATTATTCTATAAATTATACGTATTCTACCATGATATACCTGATTATATAATTAGTGTATTTGTTACTAATCAAATGCAAAAAAACATTAGTATTGTTTTAATGACGAATATAGATTATAATGTTCATGAACTTGATCTTGTTACTAGATATAAGTGTTCTTGTCAAATGCAAAGCTCCAAAATCAAATTCAAAAGCGCTAGGAACCAAGTGCAACTTACTATTCGAATCTTAATACAAGTAGCATTCACAAAAACTGCAAAGATGCTATTAAAGGTGTTTGTTTTTTAAAGATTTGAAATGTATTCTTTCAAAGTTTTCAATGCAAAACACATGTTCACAAGCATAATAACCTCAGTAATTTCTTGAAATTGATTAAAACATGGATTAGACGATGGATTTTGTTCCAAGACAATTTGTTCGCGGCAGGTGGGTGAACACAGGTGGCTTGGAGAAAGGGATGGTATAAGATGTCGGGACAGATCAATCGCTTGTTGACCAGCGGATTAGAAGTGTAGCATCTTTATATTCAGAGACGCGTACAACACACAGTCCAAAATCAAATCACGGCGATAAATTGAAAAGAAAATTATTTTTAACCGTAACAAAAGAGAAAGTTAGTTTTAAAGTGATTCTCCCACTGTGCAAACGATAAAACGTGTTGATACACTAGTCTGTTAAACTAACTAACAACCGCGCACAATAAATGTAAACTACACTATTTATTTTTCTCTTATCTGCTTTTGGGTTCCTCATTGATTGTTTGGTGAAAGGTCAATCCAGATGTATTTGAGGATAGGTAGCTATGATGTCTGAGAGAGAAAGAGAGTATCGACTGGTCGTACTCTATCAAGGTACACAAATAAACGCTACGTCATCAACTTACGTCATCAGCAATCTGACGTTACTGTACCAGTTTTTAAACTGAAACATACCATCATTTTCAATTATCAGTGCATTCAATGAGATGTTTCAATTCATACCGCATAAAGAAATGTATAACTGTGTATGATGGTTATTATTATATTCTGCAAGTTCATTAGATATAGTATGTCTGTGTTTTTGTAATGTATACCATTTTATTCCCGATCGCGTGCTTTAAACCAATCTATAAACAATCTGGTTTTGGTTGTCTGTATAACGAATAATAAACAATATTGGTTTAATACTATTGTGGTTGTAAAATGTTACCCTCAGTGATTCCTCTTTAACAAAATCTTAACTGTCAATCTTCTGAAATTACACGGAAACTCAGTCTTCCTTCTATACATTTCTATCTGCTTTGCACCTAATCTAGATTCTGTATATTGACTGAATCTTCAGTATTGCGATTGTTTTATAATTTACCCAGTGTACATACTGTTCTATCAATTATCTAGCGTTCACCTCATAACGCTGCTTTCTATTATATTTATGCTACGGCATATTATAATGACGTTTGCAAACATGGCTAAGGAAAACAAACTGGGTTTATTGAAATTATAACAACATTAGAGATGTATTTATTTGCAATGATTACCATAGACAATGCTTGACTAGATACATAGTCTACTTAACTTGGAGAATATCCATTTTGTAACGTGACTCTGGGGATCTGTAATATAGACTAAGATATCGAGAGATTTGGGCGAATTAACGTGAGATTATGACAGGTGTGCTTGAAGAGGCGAGCATTGTTACATTGAAGCAGATTAGCATCTCAGTGGTGGAGTATCAATGATCGGGTTTAACTGTTGGAGTATTTCAAGTATTTTAGACACCCTCTTTGCGCTTTATTACCATAATATTATTGCATTACTTCTTTTTGCCAATCTGTCGGACTAGCGCACAAAAGAACTCAATTGTGTTTGTAATTAACTGATACCTTCAAAATAGGAAGAAATCTGTTTGGATTATGAAGAATTTAAATCTAGTTGACCCTATTATTTGCGGATTAAAGAAAACCAACGAAAGAACTTTTTATTTCGACCCGGGAATTAATTGGGATTATGGGACTGTCAAACCGCACCCTTCAACACCAGTAGAATATCCCCTGCTCTGTGGGTACATGATGCAGTATGTATTCCATAAACATATAGAAATATCTCAAAAGGCAAACAAGTAATTGCGAACATCAACGTACTACCTAATTATATTGACATTGCATTCATTCATTCATTCTTTCAATCCATTCATTCATTAAGTACTAATGAATCGTGTAAAGTCTCAGTCACATTTGATCTACGGCGGCTGTACGGCGGCCGTAGCTTTCTAAAATCTAGAGAAATGTGCAGTTTCAAACACAGGGACATACGACGTGGATTTTCAATATACAAAGTCATGTAAAACTACGGCAGTCGCATAGCCGTCGTAGAGCTAATGTCACGTAGACTTCGCAAAAACACTGCTTGGCTCATAGCAAACCCCTACCAAGCAGGACGAACGACACACTCAAACGATCTTCAAGCCATATTTTGGTCATCGTATTTAACATACCTGGAAAGAGCTCATTATTATAGTTTAAGATAAAAAATAAATTGTTTAATCATCTCGTCTTTCACAATAAAGTCAATAGAGCAAGCCACCCTCGTTCAATTCCGTTGCAATCAAATACACTGGTGATCCACTCGATAACGCTGGTTACCGAATCGTTTCGGTAACAAAATGTCGGAACATCGATATCGAAGCTACGATTTTTCTTTTTTCCTTATTTCACACCTTTTCGGCAGAATTCTCACGGCATTTTTAACACAAACGTGTATCAGTAACATATGTTTAAGAACATGTGCACTTTTGCGAACAAATAGTTCAGTAGACAACAGAATCGTCGATTTAATTCCTCACTTAAGTTACAGAAACGGTATTGCGAAAAAACAGTTAAGATCTGCACTTTTAACCCGAACCGTTTCTGTAACTTAAGTTAGGAATTAAATCGACGATTCTGTAGTTTCGCAAACATGTACATTTTCTAAAACATATGATACTGATACACGTTTGTGTGAAAAAACGTCGCAGGAATTCTGCTTACAACGCGTGAAATAGGAAAAAAAGAAAAATCGTACCTTCGAGGTTCCAACATTTTGTAACCAGCGTAATCGAGTGGATCACCAGTGAAATATCAAACTATTATGAATCAAAAACGATAGGACACCGCCACTTAGACATACACCTTGTGTAAACCATTAGGCCACTGTCTATAGAATGTTCCTATTTATAGTATGCAAAGATTAACACGCCATGATCTCTTGAATCAAGTAGTTTGAACACTTTATTAAAGAATTACTGAGCTTTTTTAGATTGTTGAGAACACAACGCTGTTTATATAACTTGATTGACTTGTGACAAACGACAAAAGATTGACGGAAGTGCGAGAAATAAATGCATGTTTAAATTTGGAGAGTGATCTACGTGGATATGATGCTATCCCGTACACGGCAGGGATGAGCCGCTAATCGTTCCGCACATATCACCTCAAAGTGTGTAAAATTGAACACACACGTTCATAATAAAGACACCACCCGTTTAAACAAGTTTAAATTCTCATTAAAAGAATATCAACAATGATTAATCATGCCGACTTGGAGATATTGCGCGAAAATTACCTAAAACAATACCCGAAAAATATTGAATCGAATGATCCGCGCTAATCTGTAAAAATTTTGCTATTAAGTAATGTCGACACCATGGGGTGTTAATCTCTACCTCGTGGTATGGTATTGTGAGCAGATACATAAACGTGTGCGCCACGTGTCTTATTCAAAGACCAACTGTAAATGCTATTAACATCTTCACACTTTTCACCACCTCTTTGCTTTTTGAAATTTCTTATAAGCTAAATAATCTCGCACGTCACTTCCGCCAAACATAACACGTGCGTTTTAACCAACAAACTCGTTACCCCATTCATACGGCGCCAAATGGTAATATTTTTGATCACTGGAGAGCTATTATCATGTCAAAGATGTACTAATCCTATTGGGAAATAGGATCAGTGTATCGTCCTTCCGATTTAGATTTTCTAATTTATCCAAGCTTTGTTGAAACCATGAACACCTAAACTTAAACCAATGGCGCATGGGCATGAGAATTAACAGTTTAGATGTTCCCATATGTGGTTTTAAACATATATTGAATCTGTAATAGATACAATACGATCATGTATTTACAATAATCAGCTACAAAACACAATGTTCTATGGTACATAGTATCAACCAAATTACGACGATATTAATAAAATGTTAAAATAACAATGTGTAGCATCAGTGAAATCCATACAAAACGTGTTCTTAACCAAATGATTTTCAACACTTCATGTGCAAGTAGTTTGTTTATTTTAGACTACACAAACCCAGCTTCTAGTTAACAAAATTAGATGAAAAAACAAACATTTGTTGTGTGATATATTATCTGAATTTAAAATATAAACATATATCGAACGGAAACATTTATAACATAAGTAAATTCCATGCACACATAAGGCCTGACCAATATTGAATGCTAATTAATATATACTTATATATTTATCAATCAACATTTTAATTCCTAGAGACTATATGAATATTTCCCTTGTATGCTATTATATATTTAAACATACGCCTATTCTAGACGATACTGTAGTATCCTTATATGGAATAGTATCGAAGGATGTCCTTTTATAAAGATATTAACATTGGAACTGATTGGGTTCTTGACTGGTTGATTTATTCCCGCAATTACCATCCCAGATGGAGGGTGTTTGCGAAATCACCAAAGCCATTTGTCATATTGCTAACATTTTTGATCTAGGTGTCAGCTTTTTTATTTTTTGCTAATAAATATGCATTTAAATTATAATTTGATGTTATGAACATAACAGTATGTTTAAATCTGGTAGCTGATAAAACTGTCGCTTTGTCTCGCAATTATAATGGGAATATATTAATATTATCATTTTCATACTCCTGTTTAGGTGGTCCTATATCAATTTTGATCAAACACTGGTGGCTTGCTCTATTGACCTACAATGGAAAATGTTATTGAGCTATTCTGATTTCTAAGTTGACATGTTATTGTCGGTTATGTTAGTGGAAAAAATAAGTCATTGTGGAATCATAGATTTGTATTTGATTTAGCGTTTTATCATTTTTAAGATGTAGTTATTTTGCTTAGAATGCTATAATTTGTGCTGCCTTGTTTTGGAATAACAACTAGCATCGAGGCAAGTGTGCGGGAATAATGGGTCAAAATGCCCTACAACTGGGCTAAAGATAAACACGTGATATACTCATTACATAACCGCAGCCAATTCCCCTTCTCTAATAAATATTCTAAATTCACTTTTCTGGAAACTTTATGACAATCTATGAAAAAATAATAAAGGCAAATCGTCTGGCGCTCACAGGTGGCATGTTGAAAGTGAAAAAGCGGCGAATATCCTCATGTCTGCAAATATTACAGTTTTAATCGGTTGTATGATATTCAACAGTTTCAGATTTTCTTTATTCAAACACATGTAAATCCAAGCGGAACTCTTTAGAACGCGCTAAATGAATTCTTGTATTGTCAATAAAACTATCTAAGGCGAGGGAGTTAATCCCTACCATTCTATAGAATGAAACCATGTTTAAATGTTTGACAATTTGTATCTTTTCGATAAACTCTAACTTTTGTGGAAAGGTTCACGTTCAAATTTAGGGTATTATTTCCTATATCCTTGTTAATTTCTTTAGTTGTTATCTGAAAATATGAAATACAAAACAAGAAAAGCAAAGATAAACAACCTCAACTCACCCCTTAGAAAGAATCCACAAAACAGATCTTAGTATCAATTTACAACCCACACACACTTCCCCAAATGTAGAATTAAAATTAAAGCTTAAAACATCAATCGCGATGCATATTGTACCAAAGCAGCATTCAAATGAATTACTGAATAAAGACAAATGGACACCAGAGAATGATCTCGTCAGACATGATTGAGATTCTCAATTCCATATATGCGATACCAGATGTTTCTAGGAGTAGAGAAGGAATTTATTTGAAAGTTAGTAAGAACGTAATATAAGGTTTAGCCCAAAGTTAAACGTTTACCTTATTTTCCAGATTTGCAAAATCAGCTTATTCAATAAAAACGATATGCATGATTGTTCCACGGTTCTTCCAAAGTTAGTCTAAGAAGTCTGTCAATAAAAAAAGCTACACAGGAATTCCATATGGGTGGTTTTTGATGTCCAAACTGTTTTCAACATCCAATGTTCAACAAGCTCTTGAGATGTATCTATGGTTGATGGACAGTTACACAGTAACTACAGTATAACCTGGCTAACTGATTAGAAAGGATATATATATATTGGTTTGGAGGAGAAATTGCAGTAGTGTCAGTAAGTTCTCCTCTTGGCCTTCAACTGGTTATATAGGTTACTGGAACGATATCTTTAAGTAACAGCCAATGTGCGTTTCTGGTGACAATGATATTCAGGCCCTGACATACCAAATTATGGTCCATATTACATGTGTTGGCATGCTCATACCATCCATTGACAAACGGATACATTGAAAGTATGAATCATAAATCATGCATAGAAATATCCATGTTTTTTACGCTATTTCGCGAAATTGTAAGATTTTAAGATCTAAGAAATACAAAGATAGAATGATAACGAATTTGAAAAGAGCAATTTGGACGAGACAACAGTGAGGACAAAGCGATTGTTTTCAAATTGAACGACAATATACCATCATGGTTTAAGCCTTATTGTAGCATCTCAAACTTTTGTATGAATCACGTCCCTCTATTTCTTTTCAAAAGAGGGGTATAAAGATCATATACTTAAAGAAAGAGTTGAAACATCACAGAAACCAAGTTCAAGAAGCACATAAGAAGGTAACGTTCGGAGATACTGAAAAGATGAATTCATCAGGTAAAGCATTTAGAATTTGATCACGTTAATCACTGATACAGTAGCACTTGCATATAGTAAGTATATAATATGCAAGATTTATCGTCATAACTTATCGGGAAAATTATGTCAAATGATAGCACTAGATTTACATAAGTAAATGTTTGTAATCCGTGCTAAAGTAATCGTCGACTGTTTTGCTGAAACAATCCTGCTATTTGCCGTTGTAAGTATAACTTCCATGCTAATCTTATTACTGTGTATGCAGTTTGTATTATGATTAAATAGGAAAGTCTCCGGTAGAAGACAAAATAATCATAAAACATGGCCCTATACTATCATTCCACGTATTTCTTACTACAATTCTTTGAAAAGACCAGTGTTGTATAAGGCAATACAATGAATTTTTAGATTGCGGAAATATACTCGAACAACTAGTCGGAATATACGTTTTAAGAGTAAACATTATATTAAGCTATTTGGTGTTTACATTTATGACTTTCTTCGACTCGTTTTGATTCATATGTTGATTACTTTAGCTAGTGGTGGGATGGAAAAAGATATGCGATCACTCGTAAGAAAGAGTCGATAATGTCCATTCAAATTGCGGACACTGAAAAATTGGGTATTGAAATTTCTGAAATGTTCGAACTAGTTTTGATTTATATTGATTAATTAAGCCAGTGGTGATATCTAGAGCGAGATGCGAATGAGGTCCAAAGAGGAGTCGATAATTCGCAGACAAATTACGAAGTCGAAATCATTCATAGGCCCATCTGTGAGCAAAAAAGCAATTCGTCATGAGTGGCTCAACTTGATGAATGTGTTTCCTTGACATGAACGATTATCATTCTATCTCTTTTATTGTTTCCACAATAATGCACTTCACAAAATATGTAAGAAATATAATAGTTTGGATTCAACAGAGCTTAGGAAAATTCCACTTTTTCTATTCTGGATCAGGGCAAGTATTGAAGAAGAGACGTTCAAACAAATTCCCTATAATAAACATGACAAATAGATCATATGAGAATTGTATCGCTGATCTATATTTCCAGTGTATATTGTTTTAAAAAATAGTTTAACCTTTAGAAATAAAACATATTTTCCCTATAAAATAATCTAAAAGAATTGTGTATTTCTAATTAACTAATAATATCCTTGAGAAAAAATGCCATGCATCAACTGATGATGTATATGATGGAAGAAATATAATGGTGAAATAAAACAAGACAGAGGCCTGGTGAAATAAGAAACATGTAAACAATTGAGGTTATTCAAAAGAAAAGTAACAAATTGGACAGTTCTCTGTTTTTAAAGTAAAACAAATGATTAATACACATCACTCCGACGAGAAATATAATTAAATATTTACAGAAGGTTCAGTCAAAATATAAAAGAGTGATATCAAAACTTGTCTTTTTAAATAGTCTATTGGAAATTTATCGGTCCGGGACTGGGCATTATTTTGTCCTATCTTTTTGCTTATCTAATATATGTCTATTATAAACTTAAATACGTTCTCCAAAGGCTCATATCAAGTGCCATTTGGGGTTTATGACATTAACATGCGGAAGCGATATCATATTTAATTTGTCTTATTCTAACTACTGTTTAGCAAACATAGGAGGTGTGTTTTGTTTTTTAAATTAATTAAACAATTGATGATTCAGTGTACAAATGGCTCGTCTCGAAGACTAATTGTTTAGAGAATAATACGCTCGCTGAATAAAGATCCGCACTAATGTATCAATCACATCTCATTCCGAGTTTCATTTGCAAATAGTTTTGTTTCAAATGAATGAGATGTTTGTCAATCAGTTGGTTTATCTAGTTCGATATGCCTGAATCTAAATCTACCATTGACTGACCATTTCGCTGTTTTGAAAGCTGATGAATACACTGCCTATTTGTTGGAATTCTATACAATAGCCCAGGGGGTTGAGATTCAGTAACCAATACTTCTATTAATTTACGATTTCAATACAATAACAACGATCCAATTAATATCAATCCCAACGCTGTTATCCGTTTGACTCATGACCCCTATATTGTATTCGATGGTATATTATTTCATTCAGTAATACCATAACCTCATTTAAAGTTCAATTCTATGTTGGGGTTAAATATAACAATATGAGTCTGGGGAAATTTGTCAATTTGACCATAAAATATTTGAATTATTCCAAGGGCATATTTAGTTACAATTATTTGTCAAATTAACAAGTCCTGTTTTAATTCCACACCAAAGGCAATGTTCAATCTACAATTAATGAGACAATTTGTCCAAAAATTCTGAAATGAATACGATGGTTTAAGGACTTTAGATGTGGGGCCCTTGATTAACCAAGTGAGAAGCGAATGACCACAACGCGTTCCAATACCACAAATTAAGACCTTACAGTCAATTTAAATGCGACTGAATTACAATCTACTCTGAGTTTATTTCCTGTGTTTGTGTAAACTACAGCTCCTTGAGATACGGATGGGAACAGTTATACTGTTCATTCTGCCGAACCGTTAAATGTAATGTGATAAGCAACCGATGTATTTTTTATTTATTTTTAATACATTTTATATGGCATTGTTTTGGTTTCAAATGTCGGCTCTCACTCTTTATGTACTAATATCTTCATATCGCATACGCCTTTTAACAATACTTTTGATCAGGGAATTAGGATGTTCCGGAGCTTAATCAAGGTTACGCTTGGGCGTGATATAATTACGGGTTATCAGAGTCATTTCTCAGTGGTCCCCTTGTGCCCTTATCTTGTGATGACACCTAAATCCTCTCAGTGAACATTGTGGTCAGATATCCCCAGGGTCATTTACCGATGGGCTATGAAGAACAAAACACTATGAGGAAGTCTCGTTGAGATCATTTTGCATTATAGACTTGCATCAAACACTCTTGATACCCTTGACATTTCTTGACTGATTCGATGCAACTAATGGAATCGTTCAAAAGAGTAGACAAAATATCCTTTAAACGTCTTAGAATTTCGATTTATGTCTTTTGAATTCAACTACGCCTGGGTGATCCTTGAAAATGTATCAAACGACTGGACTATCCAAATATATTTACATATCGAAGATATTATTCAATCCCTAATTGATAAAGGAAGATTAATTTTACTTGTTGGAAAAAACAAATATTTGGAAAAAGAAAATCTGTGATTGTTCCTGTAGTGTTAGCCCAACAATGACAAACGGTCTGGAGGGAATAATAACGACTTCTTTTGGAGTGTCAAACAAAATTAAATGGATGAAATTGAATAAATTGAAGAGAGATACAATACATTGACAATGCATTCACACTGGGTTATTGTTTCTTGGCTGAATAATGTATAGCGAAAGCTGTCACGGCTGTCATTTCAACTAAATTAATGGAACAAGCAATTTTAAGGTCGCTAGGGTTGGAAACATGGCTAACCTACGGGAGCAAATGAGAAATGTCGGACGGATAAAACAGGATCAACTATCTTATTATGGGGTATTATCGTCACAGATTTATTCATGTATCTGTTAATTTATTCCACTATTCTCTCTTTCCAATTGCCATACTAAATATCACTCTAAAAGTTTAAGTTAGATGTTTGACATTTGGTTATTCTTTTGGAATATTTTTGATATCACATGGCGCACCCGCAGCGCCTTCCGACTTATTATCAGTCATAGGCACAGAAAATAGTATGTCTGCGACCCTTGAGTTTTATGCTTCTTCAAATTGTGGTTTTATCTACCTTGATTAAAAACATATTTACGATCTTGTTAAATTGTTGATAAAATCTTTATTAAAACGCATTCGTAATATAAAAATGTCTGTCCACAGTTTTACCACAAGAAATACAAATAGGTATCTAACTAATGGAATCATTATGATATTTATAATTAAATTATGGGTTACCTATAACTAGAGTACTAATTTAACAGCTTGAATATTAAACTACGTTTATCCATTATGATTAGGGGCTGTTATTTCCGTATGTTAAAACTAGAGATGCCGCAGAATAGAAAAACATGTGTACCTTCTCCCACATAACAATAAGATTTATTATGACTAGGTCCGATAGAAAATTCAAATGAAGCGAAGAGGGAAAATGGCAATCAGTTATTAATTAGACCAAGAGAAGCAAGAGTCTGTTATATCGGAAAGTATTGATAAACGTTTGTCCGATACCAACAAGTGTCTCGGAGAAGTGATCACGATATTATAGAATAACATCGATAATATTGCAAAAATGTAATATGAGCTAATAACGTTAACATTATAATGTGAGAATACAAAATGTGCAAAATAAGGATCAGTAGACTGATACATGCAGAGTATGGAAGACAACACAGTAACAAACCAATTAACTCAGAAAGTATATGTCAACCAACCCGCAAGTAAAGATATGTTAAAACAAAATAACATTATATAAATAATTGGTGCAAAAGATAATATAGCCAAGAAAACCCATTAAACCATTAAAATAATGTGGTACAGAACAATACACGTAGAAAAAGCGCATCTTTATTCATTCTTATAACTAAGTCCACATTGGTCTGATTATTTACGTGACAACTATTAAGTAACCATAGAAACCAATTTTAACTTATCAAATTAAACAAATATTCTAAAATCTGACTAACAATGTTTGATGTGCGGAATAAGGTGATAAGTGAACTAAAACAAAGCCGCATAAAGCACGTTTACCAATAAAAAGATTCAATTCATTTCCTTTCAAAGTCATGCATTTTATCCGTTAGTTTACATTGTTTTCTACTGATCTGATCCCATCATAAACACCTTACAACTAATATATGTATTTTGCATTTGGAGTAACATTGGGTATGGGTGTCGACTTTTAAGTATTCGACGCATGTAAACACTATGTATCTTCTTTCAAGTCATGTTAATCTAAATTATTGTTTGTATTCAATTTTATGTTTTTGCAGTTTGCCATTTCTCTGTTGACTTTCTGTGGGGGTCTTTATCCATAAGTCAATACAAGTTTGAGATGTTTGGTACACTAACAACCAAACATCTATGCTTATTGTAATCTTTTTACTCTTTCCGTGTCATTAAAATTCGTACGCATGTCCCAAATGTGTAAATTTTGATTGGGGCTATGTTAGCGTGATAGGTGGCTCTAAGACTGCATACTGTGTGGTCATTTCCATGGAATATAATATAAATTTTAATCTGTATCTGTAAAAGTTGTTACTTTTGTAGAATGTCTTTAGTTTTATAGTTCTATCACGTTGTCCTTAATTCAGCAAATCTTTGCAGTTTGTACAATAATTTGTTATATTCTTAAACATTGCCATTTGGAAATCATTTTAGAGGTAAAGAGGTAAATTACCCGACTTGAAATAGTTAATTTTATTTAACATATAATTAAATTATTTCATTTCAAATATGCTTTGAAAAGTGAGTGTTTATACAATTATTATCATCATATATCAGACAAATCTATATGGATTCTGGTAACATATAAAAGTTGTATTTCGCAATCTACAGCCATTTCTGTCTACATATCGATTGCATTGAATGAGAATCGCGTCTTTCCAAATGAAGGGCTTAGATCCGCTAGATGTGTCGTAGGCATTATGGAAAATAGGCGCAAGATTCTTCAAAATCACTAATATCATTTACTATGCATTGGATCTAGATGTTAAGACTTAGGCATTATAGATGGATTGACATGAAATTTGGAAGGATTTGAAAGTTGTTAAATTGCTATGCATTTCTATTTAAGCTGCATGGTTTTTCCAATACCTGGATAAGTTCGGTCTGATTCTTGAGCCTCGGTAAGACTGCTACTTAATGTGAATTGCTTACTGGATACAACTTGCCTATAAGATACTTAGACTTTTACTAGGATAACCGATCTCTAGCCTATCAAATTCAAACAAGGCTTCACAAAGTTCCCACTTTGTTTTCATTAGATATAATCCGATTTGACAGAATCGAATGCTTTACTAATGTCTCAATAAATAACATCACAAGAGCGTTTGATTTAACGTTGATTTAGAATTTAATGCATAATTATAATATCAAGCATATGATAGTATTCATTGATATCAAATTGGAAATCATGAATCATTGAGTCATGAATGGAAAATTACAGAATATGATGCTATGTGCAAATAATAATAATGAAAAATAATTTTCTCATTATTTATATGTGGACGAAAAAGCTTCTAATGCTTTGCTTGGTATAATATATCATTTCAGTGAACCAATGCACGAACCCTTTCTTACCCCTGGCGATTTAAATCAGAAATCAAAAATTGTATTTAAGTACAAAAATTATAGCCACACTTCAACCCAAATCAATGAAATTATATAATGGCAGCCCATTTCTTAACAATAAACAATACTGTTTGAATACCTTAAAGTTCACATTTGAAACGATCTAATTCACTAGCCCTGGGCATTTTTTAAATGATTCAGTATCCTTTAAAATATCTGTTCGAATTTTCCAATTTGTTTTACATTTATTCATCGTCACTTGTTTGAAAGCCTCGCTCTTAAGGCAAGCACTTTCCGTTGTAAATATACGAGGATTACTTGTGTATTGGTACTTAGACGGATTTTGTAGGAATAACCAAATGTTGTCTGGTCTGGTCAGGATGATCTATTTATGTTTACTTGACCAAGAATAAATATAGTTTGTGCCTCTAATACCATTTAATTAAATGGTCCACAAATGTCCTTTCCAAAGGTTAAACTATAATGGCTATGCCACAATTGGGTTTGTTTGTATTTTTTGCTTTTTACCATTGTTTTTTATGATTCAGTCGCTCACATTGCTGTGGGCACTTATGCCGCCTTGCTTTCCATTTACCATTTTTTGTAACGCTGCCTTTCCTTGTTAGCCTTTTAATTTAAGTACTGTCGTGTGTATTGTGCTTCGTGGGCTAGTGTTTGTGTAATAACAAAACATAATTTCAAAGGTTACGTTATTTTAAAATACAGATTTTTGATACAAGCAGCGTTGTCAACTTGTCCCCTATCCTACTACTATGTATATCAGTGACACCACGTCAAGTTGCCAATATTTATTTTATTTGGTTATTTATTATGAAAATGTTACAATGCGACAATGGTTTATAATGTGTTTATTATCACTAAATCAAACATAAAAGCAAAACGGGTGTCATATTTAAAATTTTAAAACAGATTTTCTTTATATTAGGGGTACTTGAAAGACAAATAAGCAATTCATTAATTTCTAAGAACAGACATTATCGTGAAAAGAAATCACAGGTAGATGTTAATTATGTTCTATGATATAGTGATTAAGGTCAGATGATATTATGGTGTATTTATGCAGGATTGAACATCTATTGTATTCTAATTACTGACCAGATGCTAGGGGTGGAAAGAGACAAAACTTGTCAATTTTTGCCACTTTTTCATTGACACATGGATTAGGGATCCGGGAGTCGATCTCTTGATCCCTTCTAATCCGTCCTTCCATCCCTTTTCTTAGATAAATTCAGGTTTGATTACTCTTAACACATGGCTCGCTTTATAAACATAATCATTGAGTAAAGCACTAGGGCTCATGCATCTAATGGTTGCCTGGCAACAGAGACGCACCCCGTCTCTCACAGCTTATCCCGGATTAAAGAAACCGTGTAATACTGATAATCAGAGCTAAATTACTGCTTGCAAATGCCTAATGACTGCAAATTAATTTTGATTCATAAATTCATATTTGACATCTCTGTCATAAATGCCTTGAGATGGCTTTAAAATAAGATACATCATCAGATTCTGTATTCTTAGTGATTTACTTTGAAATCCCCCTAAGATAGATAATACCAAACGGTAAGTCTAGATGATAAAGTTTCCGACTTCGTTATGCTTTAATTTACCGGAAAAAAGACAGGTAGTTTCTTCGCAAATAAAACCGATGCAAACAAACCTAGTTATATATTAAAATATAATAATTATTTAGGATAAAATCTGGCCTAAGCCCACTGCGCAAGTGGGATGGAATATAAGATTTTATTCCCTGAACTATTTCTAGAAGCGGACTCATTTAATTAATGCGGCTTAAAGAAAAGTCTTTCCAAATCTGGTTTTATTCTCCAATCTTGATAAGAAGTACCCTGATTAGAATGAAACCATTTCATTTGATCAATTCATGGACTAAGATGTTATGATAGAGAATCCTTTCGAATTTAAGTGAATATGAATATTCTGAAACATGTTTATAGTTCAAATAGATAGCTTAGCTGTACCAAATTTAAATTAACCTAAGTAAATTGTCAGATCTAGCTAGGCTAATCCTCGGATGGGGGATAAAGGCCAACCAAAAGGCCAATAGTTAAGATTGCTTCATTAAGTTAAATAAAGTTTAAGAATCTGTCACTAATCAGATTAATGCTTTTAAAATCAAAAGTATTCACATTTTGGCAATTGGTTTATTGTTTTTACCATTAGTAAATGATCTTCCCATGTTCAATATCGATGAGTACCGTGACTAAAAGTCTTTGAGCGACTCATTTCTATCTCTCATAGTTAAGGGATGTGGCGAGTGGCAAGGCATGTATTTCAATATAGATAACTAGGTTCAAAGTTATTCTCAAATTCCTATTATCAGCTGTGTATGGTCATCTTCAGATCTTCGATACGTATTGGATGAAATACAAATCAACATACGGGAACCTTGATTGGTCGTCTGCTAGTCGTATTTGATGTCACGTGAGCACATGTTCAAAAGACCAATAAGCGATTGGTGTTTCGTTCACAACTTACAGATAAAGCTAAGTTTACTAATCCAACGGGCTTAAAACAAGTTAAAGGATTCAAGAAAATAGAGAGACATTCTACATGCTATATATTTCAGGGAATGAAGTAAGGGCTTAATGTGAGATCTCCTAAAAGCCCGACATTTTTCATCCAGTTGGGTCTGGGTCAACTTTTAAATCCTTTGCTTAGCTGCGGACTATTATTATCCCATAGTAAAGACCGGGATAGGAAGCTTAATCAAACTAATTAAATGGACTCACTAAATGACTCCCTCTGTCTAGAGGAGTTGGTCGGAAGCTGCGAAGGTAGTCACGTTCAGTCAGGCGTATCTACGATGACATTACAACCACTAGAACCTCCAAAAGCAACCCAGGTTACTGAAATTGGACACTTACCAATCCCACATGGGAAAACGACACCGTTGACTGGAGTAAAAACTTCTATGGACTCCACCAAAACAGGAGGTACGGTATGGTCATCCCGCGTGGCATTTTCCGAAGTACGGCCGCAATGAGGGGTCATCGGTGATATTTAGAATCTATGTATTCAATTAGTAAGAAACGTGCACTGTATACGTATTATCTAAATCCAAACTATTGGTTTCATTTTAAATAATTAATTCTAGGTTGATTGAATAGATAAAACAGAATTCACATTTGTTTACACTCGTTTTATTACAAATATATTTTATTTGAATACCTGTGCAAGAGTTTTCCTTTTTTAAATTATAAACATAACTGTCACCGATTCCAACTGTCAATTAAAATGCACGTTTTTTACGCACGCTTTGTGACCCTGATTCAAATTGTTAAAGTCTGCGTTATGGAGTGATACAAAATTGCAAAATCCGACATCATGGCCACTTGAGGATATAGTAGAAAATGTGACTGTTTTGAGCGATGTCACTTTTAATGGTGACAATGAAGGTATTGAAACTGCACGTGTGCATTGTTATATTAATTTCAAAATAATATGGAGGACACATAAAAAGGAGTATTTTAATCGAGCACATATGTGCACCTCTTAATAAATGAATATATTTAATTTAACGTTAAAACAGTAGCCATTCGGAAACTATGTAAAACGATTTGAAGAATCTCTGAGTTCGATCAAATATAAAATAATGTTCTTGTATTTATACTTATTTCAATTTTCATTTTCAGGAAAAACAATAATACGTCGAAATATATAAGAAATTGAACAATTTATTGTTTTTCTATTTGTTTTAAAATCACTGTTCGGGACATGAAGGGATTAATCTAAGAATAAAATGTGACCACAGGGAGACATTCTAGAAATCTTGACAGCCATCATCCAATTTCGCTCACAATACGACTGTATTAACGGACACTAAAATGGTTTTCGTTATGGTCAAATGGGCGTGATTTTTAACATTTACGGATTAACATTTTAGCTAAAAAGTAGTCAACCATGAAAATAATTAAAGAGTTTCGTTGTAATTTCTCTAATTTGCATATTTTTGTTAACTTTAGCAGAAATAAAAAGTGCAACGGGGACCGATATATTAAATAATTACAAAGGATAGTAAGCCGCCTGTATTGTTTCGTTTTTAAAAGCTGGTTAATAAAATTAATGCATTTTATTAAGGCGATTTAAAATTAAATATTACATACTTAAAGCATTTCCATTTTAATTGGGATAGCAAATACGCTATTTTTATATCGTTTTGCATTGCAAAACAATCTTTATGAATCAAATAAATTTAATAACTAATACACAAAAGGAAAATGGATATATGAGTATATCTCGACGATGTTATATTAATTTGCCCATACCCTCATACACGATTGGGTAATTTTAGAGAGTAGTGCACGCTAGACACTTGTTGTATGCTATTGTATTTGGATACATTATATTAAAACAATTTACTGGGAGTCTGAGAAAATCGCAGGTGATTATTTATAGGGGTAAATGATTGATGTTCTTTTTACCATTACTTCATATTTAAACATAATAAAAAACAAGGTAAATAATTTTCAAAACATAAAAATGACAATGAAGCATTATAAAAACGGTTTATCGAATAATTTGTATTGTTAATAGTAATACTCTTCTTCTAGAAAATAGTAATTTAGCATAAACTAATAAAAAGCTTAATTGTCCCGTGAATTGTTCCATAATCATGGGCTTTCACAGTAAATTCATGGTTCTCCTGACAAATACGAACCTTTATCCATTACATTGTTAGTACAACTATAGAGATAAGCTTTTATAATTGTATCTTGCCTAATGAATATATTTGGGTCATCAATAAGACCGAAAGCAATCATTCTTATGAAAATAATATCTGACATAATTTTAAATGTAATAGTATGGCAAACAAACGATGTATCAAACACTATTATAGTCAAATCTTCTGACTTACTGGACAATAAGCTTTTGAGTACATGCTATTGATAGAACACGTGGTTTATAATTATATTTTATTCAAGATCAATGAGGATGTGCCTTAATCATAATTGATATATGACGGTATTTATTTTGATATTTACCACCTTGAGTCAACACTTTACGTCGTATTTCTAATTAAACAAAGTCATTTTAATTTAGTTACATATCGCTATATTATCAATTAACATAATTATAATGAAATATAAAAGCCAACGGAATTAAAAATAGACTTTTCACATATAACCGGTGAGTTCTGAACCATCCAGGATTTGAATCGGGTTTACGTAATTTTTGTCATTTCACCTGCGAGAAAAGTAAATAACAGTTGAAAAACAACCAATGGACGCAGCTTTAAACGTAAGATACACCAAAATGGGTGTTAAAATATACTTCTTAAGGTAAGGGTTAACTATTTGATCACAAATATTTTATAATTTCAGATATGAATGAAACTACGTCCAAAACTAACCCGAGTGACGATAACTCATCCGACGAGTCAGATCTGAAGAAACGACGGCGACAGCGTCGGCAAAGGACGCATTTTACGTCACAACAACTCCAAGAATTAGAAGCAACATTTGCCAGAAATCGCTATCCAGATATGGCTACGCGGGAAGAAATATCTGCATGGACAAACCTGACAGAACCTAGAGTTAGGGTAAGGTTTAATATTAATCTCAATTCTAATCATAACTTAACAACAAAATGTATAAAATAGTTTTGTACTATCAATCGAAAGTTTCCTGCATAGAAATCGTGGTCGAAATATGAAAACTGTAAAGTAGCAATATCATAAAAACCAAACCGAACTTAAAATCAAAAGTTAATTGCGATTCTGCAGTAATACTTAAAGTAGTATCATTTGTAAGCTTGGCTGCCTCGTTTCTAATATTATATAATTTCTAAACTCGTTCCAATCGAAATTGCAAAGGGCAACATACGAATGACACATATGTACTCTATAATTGTAACTTCATTAACGTGGTAAAATATCTTGGACCCTTTTCCAGTATAGTTATTTTCGCTGATATATTGTACACAATAAGCAAACGCTCAACATAAATACAGCAGTAATTTCCAATTCTATGAATTTCAATGTATAATTTATTTTAAATGATTTAGTTTCACTATTAAAGTCCACCTTGTTTTCGACAAGACATCTCATCAATAACCTACGCCCAATCCACAGAATGTTTAAAAGACACAGTTTTCATTATTGGTATCTCAAGCGGAGAGAAACCGACTGAGCGTGAAATATGCGTCTCATTTCTTGGGAAAATACCGATTGTTCCCTCTACTTGATTACAATTCTACGCTTAAATTACATTTTTAATATTAATTAACAGCATAATGGCAGTTTCACGATAAAGAAATACCAATTACTGGGAATGTTAGGATAACGTTGAAATCCTTAAGAGTTCACTAAGAACATGTTGGATAAGACAATATATCCTTCACTGGGTAAATAAATACATTGGCTGGTAAAAGTTTTATAGGATAATTGTAAGGGATTTTCGAGATTTTGTGAGGATTATTTCATTATTCCACTGGATATTTGAGATAAATGTCTCTCTGTGTATAAAGTCAGTCCAATAAGCCTCGGAAAAGTTTATTCAAACGAGTAAATCTCTAAGTCTTAGGCATTCTTACACGCAGATTGGGTTTATTCATTTGGGAGGTAGAGATAATGCAAACTACCAGCCATTGACTTATTTGAAACGTTATAATCAGGAAATGACATCAACATCAATTAACACTATAGTCGGAAATAACCCAAAAATCTGTTCATTAAAAGCATTGTGAAAACATAATCAAGATACAATATCCGAATACGTTAACATGTCAAATAAGAGAGATTTCGCAACGCGCTTAAAATATTGTTCTTATAATTCCGTGTGTTTATAACTTATAACAGGTGTACACTACGTCATCATTTGTTGCGCAGCTCTATTCATTTATACAGCGCCATCCCGCTTATAAAACGTTGTTCATGAGTGAGTTAACACTTATCTCGTTGAGACATAGTTATTGGATGAGGCACATATACATTTGGCATGAAGTCATATTACTATCCAACCCACCTTATAAAAAGGAATTTGGAGGCAAAATAATTCAATCGTGGTGAACATTAGAATGATCGATAAGATATGCATTTCTATACGTATAAGTACATATTTTTGCGGAACGCCAATTTCAGTTCACTTATACTTATAATGTATAGCCTATACGCATTACCCTTTGCATTCGTTTGACTTCACTTCTTAAAAGAGAGCTTCGTCTTCTAGTTTAACTAGACTCTGCACGCATGGTAATACGCATTCACGTATGGGCGAAATCACTCTATCATGACGTCGGGAAAACCTAATGGTCACATAAAGCGCCTAAGGTAGATTGGCTCCTAGGGTTCCATGTCGATATTCTTCCACATACAGTATGGAGATGTCGAATTCAAATAGCCTCCAATTTTTTCATTCCAAAATTTGAATTGCGAGTTGTGGTCTAATTGCCAAAATAATCAAAAACACAAGAAGTGGTCGAGAAATCGGTTCAAATCTTTTGAGCTGCTGATTATTAATTCATGGTCAGATATTGGAGAAAATAACAACATTCTGACATTTTTATTGTTGAAAATATCGAGTAACGTCTCTGGGAGCCAGTCCTCATTTGCCAAGACACAATGTGCGAAAAATATATGACATGTTAGAATTATTTTTTGAATATTCCTCAACCCGTCGTAAGTATTTGATATATCATAACATAATTGCTTATTTGTTTGTGAATACGATCATTTTATGCAATTCTCATGTTATTAATGCGATACATAATCATTGTGTTGATATATCTTATGTTAACTTTTTTGGAAGCATGTGAAATTAAGCATTCCATAAATAAACGTGTGCAATGTTTTCAATTAAAATAAATGTCTGATAAAATATATACATTTGCGATATGCTGATATAAATACATTTTAGCTTTAATATATTACGTGCATGCGTTTCTTCCTAGAGTCAAGCTTATTTACAAAATCAAAAAACGCTCATATAAACAAAAATTCAATTGGTTTATGGCAGTTTCAAAATTGTATATTTGCATACTAAATCACATTTAAAAAGCGAATCTGCTGACTTGATGGTCGCGATTCTACAAAAGGCTTTCGATATATCTCACTCTAAGCTAATGGCCCTATTTGATAACTGAGATATCATCGGTATAAATACCATAATTAATCACGTATCAATAATCTCTTTATAATTAAGGCTAATTACCCAATCAGATTATCATATGTAAACCTAGAGTTCCATAATTTCGTTTTCCATATGTCAAATATCTGTTTCAAATAGCATGTGAGAACATTTCTTTATGCTATGCTTCTTTATTTTATGACAATACAGATGATACTTAACACTTACTACATACACTAATATGCTAAACACTTTAATTATAAACGATCAAGAATGTATTGTAAATGATTAAGTATCCGGATGAGACATGAAAATCAGTAAATGAAAACTTTATCAACCATTTATTGCAAGAAAGATATGTATAAAATACCAACAGTTTAAACGGTATATTTTGAACATAAACAATATAAACATCTTAAATATCTCGGACTTCAAAAGGTGTTACGTATTAATAACTGTTCATGTGTTGGACACATTACTACATTAATGAGGGTGTGATAAATCGAAAGATTATTGCGAGGAAGAAATAGCAAATATACCTTAACGTAAGTCATCTGACGGTTCCCAGCGTCATTATTTACGTTATTGCTAGTTTTCGAAAAAGCATTTATTTGGCCGAACAAATTGAAAAATTAAATCTTGGACTCAAACACGCATCATAGCAAATGTCGTCAAACACGGATTCTGATATAGACATGCCGAAAAAAAGATTTCGCCGGAACACTGATACGCCACCATGACATCATCATTAAGTCCGAATACATTTTATTCATCCCAATAAAGTTGATATTTCTTGTTAATTAATGGCCTACTCAAGCTTAATTACTTTAATTCAAGTCGCTCGTAACACTAACGAAATGCCGCCATGAAATCAGTGTAAAGCACTTCGCCTTTATTTTAGCGCACCTCGGGAGAGATAAAACTACCCAGTATGCAAGCTAACCGTCGTTCGAAGGAAATCACATTAGGGTGATATTACAGAGGCAAAACACGGAGGAATTTGCAAACTTTAATCCCCCTGGTGGGTCCCCGTGCTATTCAATAAGCCATAAATATCGGCGTACAATTATACTAGGGCTGGCGTTCAATCATACCGGGATTAGGCCCCTCAAGCTTCTCGGCCTATTATTTCCAGATAACTCGAGCCCGAAATGGGATAATTTATTATGGGGATATCTCTAAATCGGTCTATGCATTTTCTACGTTTAATCGGATTTCCGTCAGAAACAAAGGGCTAGTTAGCTATATAACATTATTTTAGACTATCCCCAAAACGCTCATTTGCTGAATTAGCTGATCACTTTTATCTCACTGACTTAAAACACGGATTTACCACTAGCAAATTTCAAATTAATTTTAATAGGGTTTATGAAAAACGAATCTGAACAGAGTGTCCTGCTTGACAAGATTGTAATGAATTGGCGAGATCATTCTGAAGAAATCTTATCAAGCGCTTTGGTAATTCAAACACGCCCTTTGTTTCACACTTTGATGGATTGGACGGAGCGTCTACTTGGCTTAATTACAAAGTAGCAATAGATTTAACCTCGCCAGGGGGAGAGACACGGGGTAGATATTAAAAGGATAAAGTCTAATTGATGCAATAGTCCCACATAAGTCCCCCCAAGTCTACCGATGCTTAAATGATTGTAGGCAGAATTAGGTTCGGATTTTCTGCGGATTTTTGCTAAGACTAACAAAGTATAAACGGACCATAATCACAATTGGATAAACATATTTCTCAATCTGCTTAAATTCATTAACTACCATGTCAATGGTTTATAAAGATCACACTATTATCTAATAGAATACACACACTAATAATAATAGATAATATCTTTTGATACATAATGTCATATATGACATATCTATGTATTGTATTGAAACTTAACAAGCACTTTTGGCGAAGTGAATGTGGTTAATTATAAATACTAGTTATATACTATATTATATGAATGTTCGCTTTATTTTCAGGTATGGTTTAAAAACAGACGAGCAAAATGGCGCAAACGAGAGAGAAATTTAGAGCCCTTTAAAAATGGATTCGGTCCCCAGTTCAATGGTTTGGTGCAGCCTTTCGACGATGGGTTATATAGCGGATATTCAACATATAACAATTGGGCAACTAAGGTACCAAGTCATTTAGGATCCAAAGGCTTTCCATGGGGCTTAAATTCAGCTGTGAATCCACTAGGCTCAGTAGCGGCCTCACAGCCGTCTATGTGTTTCGGGACTTCACCAACTAGTTCAATGAGTAGCAGTATGATGCCCAGTATGCCGAGTGTACCCTCGATGACGATGGGTAGTTCAATGAATAATCCAGCAGCCCCTTGCCCATATGCTCCACCCGCGCCTCCATATATCTACAATAGAGACCAGTGTTCAAATAGCATAGCGTCGCTACGCCTAAAGGCGAAACAAGCGACAAACTTCGGATATCCTACTGTAGGACCAAGGCAACCTGGGGGACTTTCTGCCTGTCAATACGCTACGGGAGCCAGTGTATGACATTATATAACTCAAAACCATAGCGAGCCGATACCATGACATTAACGGAATAGGCGTATGCGCATGCCGGGATACTGCGCATGTGCAAAGCGAATGGAGAATCGCAAGAAGAATCGCGTCTATTTGAAACAGTTCATGTAAAGAGTACCAAGTTAAACTTTGTATAGACAGCAATGAGATTCTGTATGCGATTTTGATCCAAAAGAGTGAACATTTGCAAGAGGTGGTAATACTCGTAAACTCATTTGTTATAGTATGCTGTACATAGAAGTATAATTGTATATTTGATTGTACATATAAATAATATATATACATAATTTTATGGTTAGATGACTTAATTGTCACTGGTAAATATGGTGCATACTTTTTAATGTATATATTAGTAGTTAAAACGTTATATCAGGGTTACTCATGTTTGCAATAAATATGAACATACAACTTGTATAAGTGTCGCCAACATTTTCCTTTTTATTATAAATAAGATACATTTTGAGCCATAAATAATTAGACATTGGTTTGCTGAAGTGGGGGTAGGGGGTCCCGTGTTAAAGCTAAAAATATTATCAAGAGACCAATCAGTGGATGAGATCATACAAAATGTAAACAAATTTTAGGGGATATGTATTACTCTTTCAACCCAACTTGGTTTGGGAATGTCGATAAAAAGTTGACCACTCAAACTGTATACAGTAAGTAGTGATATGGCAAATCCAATTGACTTTTACGTTCAAAGATATTTCTTAAAATGTCAGTTAGTGTTTTTCATGAACACATGGTCAAATGTAGTGTTCGTCAACTGGTGTTAATTTTTTGAATTGGTGAATGCAGAAATGAGATAGAAATAAGTGTTATGATATTGTCCCCTTTATTAGGATAAATGAATAATTTTATAGTATCGACCATATTCAACTTGTTTTAAAAAATGTATTTACCATGGACATGTTTTCAAAGCATTTTATATGACCTATAGTGTTGTGATGTTTTATGGCTTTAATTTCAAACAAATATAAAATGTTGTAATACGGCGACTTTGTTCAGGAGAATGGAAATTGATAGTCAAAAATGAGAATAAACTAGTCCATGATGAAAATAACCGATCTATTTTGTTATTTCCTTTACCATTCAATTTCCGTTTTTGTTATTTAATAACTATAATAGTTAATATGAATATATGAGAAGGAGGGCACTGGAAATGGAGATAAGAATATCAAATAAATGAACGTGTTTAGAAAGTGCAGCTTCGTAAGCCAAAAGC
Organism: Owenia fusiformis; assembly: GCA_903813345.2. NCBI lineage: Eukaryota > Metazoa > Annelida > Polychaeta > Sabellida > Oweniidae > Owenia > Owenia fusiformis. The sequence continues at coordinate 3,271,831 of CAIIXF020000009.1, forward strand.
ACAAATTGACACGTGAAAACACTAACACCAAACAACTACGAACACATATTCCTGTAATTAAGTTATAAAAAGGATCTAATACATTTTCTCGAACCATCCAATGTCTTATATTCATAAAATCAAAACAATTAACGATTTGAAATTATGCAAACAACATTAGAAAACAAGAATATGTCTACATCTTTCGTTTATGTCGACACAGATTATTTTAGTGCTCCGTCAACCTCACTTCCCCGATTCACCCCGTACAGCGATGGGAGTTATCTGTTAGATTGCCGGAACACAACCTTGTAGTAAGCAGAGTCAACTCAATGTAGATGCTGACCCAATCCCACCAAAAGTAGTCCAGCATGTGAAGATTCAAACAAAAATTTCGTGAATTAAATATTGAATATTCTAGTACTTAGTATTATTTTACAAAATAATATAAAAAACACTCACTCACTCACTCACACACTCGATTCATATTGGCCATTAAAGTGAATAATAGAAATGATGTTATCGCAATGTTGATTTTTTCTTCGTTCTAATTAGTAATACGTCAACTAATTTGCCCCGTATGTCATCCTTACTCTGTTTTGGCTTCCTTCAACTTCTGTTTGTCAAGGGTTCATACACTCCCCTCCACAAGTTTGGTAGCCGAAAACTTCATTTTGGACCACTTATCAACGTTTTTTTGTGTTTGACGACTAAAAAATGAAACTCAAATGAAATGAAAAATACATTTATCGAAGTCATTAATATCCATACTATTGTATGCAGGTTTTGATGTGCATGCTTTTCAATGAAAATTTGACAAATTCATGGAGGGGAGTGTACATCTCTTAATGGTTACATTTTACAACAAATGTCAATTCCCATGACATCTTTTGGCTTTGTTTACGGTAAAATATATTAACACATTCATTTGAATAGCACTACTTGAATTAGGCGGGAATTTTATAATCCGTCGTTTTTAACAAACTCAGGCAGAAGCTACTATTTTTGAGATGGTGGGAAAAGTGACGCCTGAGATATTACATGTATGATGTTCATTTTTTATCTCCGTGTTCTAATGCAGAGATGTCAATATACTGTATAATGATTTAGGAATATGGTGAAAACAATATAAAACTACTAGTGACATCTTTATTTCTTCATGGCATTTATTATTATTTAAATTAGGAATTAGGAATCCACATCATTGCGAACAATAAACACGCATGAAACTGTCCTAACAACTATACCAAAGGTAATTGGACAAGATCTATGTTTTTTTAATTCGTAAATAATATATTAATTCACTATATACTATAAAACGACATCAATACATTTAATATTAACATGACAGCTACGACCAAAATCTAGCGGGACAATATATTCGTTCACTGCTGTCAACGTATCTATAGTCCGTCAGTAAAAATAGTCCGGGTTTATATTGTATACCAATACAGAAAATAGGTGTTAGGACCACACACACTAGGGTGTATGATCACACGGACCATATATTCAGGGAGACTGTATTTGACACCGTGTTTTGTGTGTTGTATGATATTGTGCACGCAGCGATTCTCCATACCTCACGTGAATTTGTATGAAATGACACAATTAACATGTCTTATCACTTTCAAATGCATAGTGTTACGTTTCGGTTGGTAGCCTAAGTTTTGATAGCGAGTTATTAATTGTAATTTATTTCTGTACACTTTCATAGTGTACTTAGGTGTACACATTCTACCCACCGAAATTAATTTGGAATCTAAATGAAAATTCAAGAGTTACGACAGAATGACAAATACGTATAGAGTTGAATATTTCATTACAAGTGTCAATAAATTTGCTACGAGTAGGTATCGTACTCACATTCAACATTTATTTGTTAATAAGTAATCAAAACTATATAAGTGAGATCCAGAGTCATTATACTTCGGCCTGATTTCATTCAAAACGTCCAGTATGACTGCGTAATGACAATTTTATCAGGATTAATTAAAAAGCTTATAAAACATAACAGATTACGAAACTGAAAAACCTTATAAACTGGTTGAAGTTTAACATAATCTTACGATTACGAAAACGTTCATACTTTAAGGCACTACACGACAGGATAAAACATAAGGTTGAACTTTGTCATTAGAAATGTCCTTAAAATACATCCTTTAATCATATCATATTTACACAGACAGGCATATGTGAGTGAGATAAAGAAAGAATATACACCAAAAGAAAACAGAAGAAATAATGGTATAAAGACAAAAACAAAATATCAGGAATAAAACAGAATGGCGGACGAGAATGGAAATATATGGTGGGAACCAGTTTGCGGTTCCAGCGATTTTAACAATGATTCGGATACTTGGGCTTTTTGGGTAAGTTCGTAGAAATAGTAATTTTACGTAATGTTTTTTTTATTGAATCAAACTTGTAAAATGTATCATTTCACGTTTGGTTCAATAATTACGTAATATGGTTTATTATAGATTCAGGATTTTATATTCAAAAATAATTGTGCATTAACCGGAATCTCAACTGATATGTGTTTTATAATGTTGCCACTTGTGTATTTTCTACTTTTCTACTTGTTTATTTATAATATATGTTTAGGGAAAGAGCAGTATGTGGATCAAGACATATCATTTGTGTGACTTTAGTACCTTCATACTTGAGAACTAAGTCGAGTGTCAAGTCTGTCATTGACCTGGCGTCAATATCTAGATACCGACTTTCGTGCAAAAACAATATCATAAGTTAACACATGTTGTATTATTCATATATAAGTAGTGTTTATTACATACATCCTTTCATTACCTTTGTTTCTAGAATTACTGAGTAATACTAATATATTGTAAAATGTAAAGGCATTTGAACGGGTTTAATTTGGAGGAGTCAGTGTATATGATCATGAGCACGTGTCAACTTTTAAAATAAATAATATGAATACCCCAGAATAAGTAAACATAGATGCATTGCTACGTCGGTATTGTGGCTTCTTCCTCTGCTGACAATCGATTACATGTTGTTATCAACTAGATAAACTACTACAATTTGACATATTTGGTAAACCAACATCAAATAATTTCAGTGTGAAAATTTGTACTAAAAAAACAATTAATGTTGAGGTATCAGTAGAGTTTATTGACCTCGTAATATCTTCGAAATAAAAACGCATATCCTAATAGTCATATTTGTTTTCTGAAATGTTTGAATTGTAGATAAGTGATATATGAAATCAAAGCAAGAGATATATAGGGCTTATTCATGCTAGTGAAGTGGCAATGATCTGTTTACACACAAAGAAAACAACACTTCCTAACATAAAATCCCAATTTTTCACAATTTGGCGTAAAACAATGCAACAAAAAATAATACAAAATTATTTTAAATATATGATTTAGGTTTCTAAGCTATAATTTTGAGGTTATTTTTCTTATCAATACCAATAAATTATGTAATCAGTGTATCGACGTTTTGTAATGTTTCCAGTGAACTTAAGGAAAATGATTTTAAATATATATATATAATCGTTATCATTATCTCCCTAAAATTTGATTATATCCAGCGGTAAGATCAAAACAGAAACAACCATCAGAAAACTTGATGATAGCAAGCAGTAACGTCGGGGAAGAATTGTAAGGCGATCGATTGCATATACAAACTACAAATTATTGTTTTATAAAACATAACACAATAACAATAACTGGCCATCGTAACCCCGGGGATCGCGATGTCCACACTCACATCCCTCCCGGCGATGACCAGTCTAACAGACAAGCTTCTACCGTCTTACCAACCACACGCGCCTTGTTTTGTTATTTCATTGGGAGAGGGATCACGGGAATTAGCGGTTTGTGTCTTATAAAATGTAAAAAAGTTCGAATCAAAATGTTTACGTTTTTTGAACCCTTATGATGAAATACATTTTTCGACCCAAAAACCGGAAGTTTTTTCAGCAAATGGTATTTTAAAAGAATCAAGACATATGCACCTCCATAAACATTGCTTCAAATGTTGCTGCGCTATCGTGTGCTACGGATCCTTCATATTCGGAAGTCATACCATGGACTATTTACTGACGTACCCATATACAAGCATGTCCATGTGTGATACTTTCTCTGTTACATTGGTTTTGGGATAAATGACGGACACAACTTTTTTAAATCGCCAAAATGCAACTTTAGATAAAGTGTGGTACTACAAACGTCTTGGTATTACCAAACATTTACATTTCATGAAACAGAACTGCCTTGAAACCATAACTCTTATTTTTCCAGAGTTTCAGTATGACTGTCAATAACACGGATCCTGATTTCACTCAATGTTTTCAACACACAGTTTTATCATGGGCCCCGTGTGCTTGGCTGTGGTTGTGTTCAATATTCTATCTGCCTTACCTGATCAACCGAAAAACTGCCAATCCTAGATTGAGAGAGCATAGCGCCTTGAACATAACAAAAACGGTAAGTAGAGAAATGGGGGTTGTATTGGACACGACTTGAGAAAATACCTTCAAACCTTTCCAAACGTGGCTTCATATAGAACGATACACTAGTCATTGAACTGCTCTCGCTCTTTATTTTTATAGTTTTTATTTTTGATTTTTATGTATGACCGCTTGTACTGTTATTATTGCCCTAAATTCACTAGTATTTATATCCCAGCAAAGTATACACCTGCAATATTAATTTAGTTCTTTTTATAACTAGGTAGTCTGCGTTTTCATATGTTTATTGGTGTTGCTGGATCTAGCCAAGGCGATAGCTGAGAATGTAGATGGTCTAACGCCAAGGGTAGCAATGTATATCTCACCTGCAGTATACTTACTGACCTTTGTAAGTACTCTAGACGTACCTGAAAACATAACTATACCACCCCCCTCCCCTAGTCCCCCGCATTTTAAAAAACTTCCGAAAAAGTACCATTTTTTCAAAAGTCTACCGTAAAACTACCGCATTTTTGTTGAAAAATACCACAAGAACTTCCGCACTTTGGAAAAATATACCGCAACAATACCACAATTCCCAAAAAATTACCGCAAATTTTTAGTTTTAGGTTGCCAGGTATGAAGATGCGAAATTCCAAAATTAGTGGCTACAAAATCCATATGTGTATTTGTAAAAAGTTGAACTCAAAAGTCAAATATACATATAGACACAATTGAGATATTCATTGCTGCAATATTTATTTCAAAAAATATTAAATATGTTATCTAGTAAGTTCTAAAGTTTATATTTCATTCAGTTACAAAAACAAGTTACATACTGATCATAGGATGTAATACATCAATTAATATCTCACTTGTACTTTATTTATTCTGTTTATGACATTGATAGATAAACATATACTTATAAGATCCTGAAGAACTACCCAACTCGCATACATTAAATATTTTTGCGTACAACAATTATTAACTTTATGGTCCAAGCATTAGTCGGTTGATAAATGATAATTCACGAGTCCTTAATCAAACCAGCATTAATTCTGAATACATCATTTGATAATTTTGAACCACATGTAGTACTGCAATACACTCTCAAAAATAATATACCACGTGTTATCATGTTAAAACCTCACCAAAGTATCATTCTATAGAACTTGCACATATAATCTGACGAGATTTACAGGTCATTGTGTATGATTTATGAAATCGGTGCTCCATTCTCTGCTTGCATAATAAATACTCAACCTATGTTTAAAATCTTAAATTACTTATGCTGTAGACTTCATACTCATACGAGTACATCATTGAGCGCCATCTATATACAGTATTGTAATTTTTCAGGCGTTGGCTGCATTTATCATTTACCTAGAGTTCACAAAAGGTGCACATTCATCTGGTGTTATCTTCGTGTTCTGGATCCTTCTTTTGTTGTTTGGTGTGGTACCCTTCAGAACAAATATTCTAGATGCAATGAGAGAGGTATGCATGACATCTGTATATCAGTGAAGAGTTAGATCGAAAACTTCATGTACAAACTACGAAGCTCTCTTTTGAGAAGCGTTGCAAAGCGTGCAAAGCATTGCAACATATGCAAATGCTATATTATATAATAGCAATTATTCCAGGACCATTTTTTTAAAAAGTCAACAACTAAAAATATAAAATAAAGAAATACTAAAATTAAATATAAAAGTTCCAAAATAAACCGACATATGATCCTAGATAACGATATATAAAACATTTTTTCCAGGGAAGAGTAACCGACTCATTCCGCTTTGTAACCTTCTACATTTTCTATGCCCTTGTGCTCCTCGAGTTTGTTCTACATCTATTTGCCGACGCTGCAGCCATTCCTGGTATAAAGCCAGTTGATGAAGAAAAGCAACCTTTACTGCGACCTGTTGCTGATACAAAGAACAAAGTTATTTACAAAGTAAAATGTTATAACATGATTCTTTGAATATGTTAATTAAGTATGGAAAGAATATCTCGAGATAATTGTCATGCGGATGTGTTGTTGTCCTCTAAGAACCCGGGCGTAATAATAAGTTCTTCGAATTCCCTACTTCTAGTACTTTGGGTGTAAATGTATCAGGGTATAGGTTCCTTGATATAACACTGGAGAGGAAACCAGTAATCACCGTGATACTACAATTCCAAGTGAAAGATCCTTTAAAATCCAGTGACCCTAGGAATTGTATTGACTAATCTGAAATATGCTTTGAACCCCTACCCTAAAAATGATATACTGTAAGAATAACCATATAATATGTTTCATATACAGAATCCATGCCCAGAGCTTAAAGCGTCGTTCATATCGAGAGTAACATTCTGGTGGATAACAGGGTGAGTGATTTATGCTGTTGTATTGCAAATAATTGTATTGTTTTGTATTTTATTGTACTTTACTAACACAAGTCCGATGAGCAATATCTCTCGGAATACCCAAAATGAATATTTATTTATTGTTGTGCACGTAGTCATATACTACTTTGTAAAATATCTCGTTGCACTGCTCCTGTGAAGTAAACGTCGGCACCATACGCATGAACTTATTTTCACATTTATGAATTTATTTCCAGCTTGATCATCCGTGGCTACAAAAAAGCTCTTACATTTACTGATCTTTGGGATTTGAATGTCGAAGATAAGACTAAGAGCGTTTGGCCAACCTTTGAACAAAATTGGGATAAAGAAATTGATAAATACAAGGAAGCAACGAGGTATTAATTCAACATTTCTCAAAGTTACATCAAACATAATTTAGGTTAGAAAAACACATTTCGGTGATACGTCGTTCAAGTACCAGCTATTAAGATACACATAGATGCGTTATAGTTTTATAATGTTTACAGTATAATATTGTGCGATACTTGCAGCGCAGTTCCACATTACAAGTTTCCAAAGCAAGTTGTAAAGGCCCAACCAGGAAGGCCTGGTCGACCAACAAATGGTGGACCTGAGCAGTCTAAACAGAAAACAGATGATGTTAACATTGACCCGCATGAAAATATAGATCCAGTAATAATGAAGGCCTTTAAAACTGGATCACTTTTTAAGGCAATTTCAAAAACATTTGGGAGCAAATATCTACTCTCTGGTTTTTATAAACTCATCTATGATTTAGTGAGCTTCGTCAATCCTCAGATCCTTAAGTGAGTGACTTATACAATATTAGGTTTAAGTAATATTAAGAATCTTACTTTCTAACATTTTTATAGTCGTGTCTAGAATAACAGTCAAAATAACTTTTTTCAATAGTTTTAAATCCAATTGTTTTGTTTCTAATCTTTTTGACACTAATAAAAATCAATCAAAAACATCCCATTTGTTATCTTTATAAATACTTACTTTTCATGGGTAACTTCATTTATTTTTGTAGTTTGCTCATTGCCTTTGTTGGAAGTGGGGATCCTTTCCTGTGGCGGGGCTACATCTACGCTGTGTCCTTATTTGTTGTTTCCGTCTTCAAATCAATTATGTTTCAACAATATTGGCACGGCTGTTATGTTACTGGTTTGAGAGTAAGAACAGCAGTTATAGCAGCGGTGTATAGGAAGGCAAGTATATTCAAATTCTATAATTATTGAATTCTCTGTAAATGATTATTTAATAAGGTAGATAATAAAAATATAACACAGCTTGACTTTATAAGAAGACTTGCAACTTTTGTAGATGCATATTCTCGTTCTTGCTCTAAAGCTCAAACACTTCTAAATGCATGAACTCTAAACGGATCGTTTGGAGTATGATTGATTTCAAAATTAAAATGTAAATATAAACTATATTTATAAGATGTTTCACTAGTGCTATATTAAGATGTATTTTCAGTCTATTCGATTGAACAACGCGGCCAAAAAGAGCTCAACCGTAGGTGAAGTTGTCAATCTGATGGCAGTTGACTCTCAGAAGCTTCTGGAAGCTCCACCATTTCTTCACATGGTTTGGTCAGCGCCATTTACAATTGCCGTTGCCATATACTTCTTATGGCAACAGTTGGGACCTTCTGTACTTGCTGGATTAGGCGTGACTATTTTGATGGTACCAATCAATGGATTCATTGCTACTAGAATCCGAAAGTATCAAGTGAGTAAAGCCAGATGATTTACGAGGCAATCTCTAACCTAAATTCTTCTATAAATTGCATTATTTATAGGTAAAGGGTAAATGACGATACCACTACCATGTGTTGATCATGAGTTGAAATAAAGTCGTAATCCTTTTCCAGATAGCCCAGATGCGTTTGAAAGATGGTAGAATAAGGCTCATGAACGAGGTTTTGAGCGGTATGAAAGTCTTGAAGCTCTACGCATGGGAAGGAGCGTTCCAGGACAAGATTCTAGAGATAAGAAACAGGGAAATTGCAGTACTTAAATCTAGTGCTATTCTGCAAGCAGTCAGCTCTATCTCTTGGTTCTGCGCTCCATTCCTGGTAAGATTATATCGTAGTTCATATGACTGATGAGTATGTGATAACATAGTTGTGTATACAAATCTCACTTGTGATTCAACCCAAGCATCGACAATGTTCTCAACACAATCTTTATGAAAAATGACATATCATTTTCATTCATAGGTTGCTCTAGCTTCGTTTGGGACATTTGTGTCTGTCTCGGAGACCAACATACTAACAGCACAGAGGGCTTTTGTATCTCTGTCACTTTTCAACATTATGAATTACCCGATGTCTATACTCCCTGCTACCATTACGTACGCTGTTCAGGTAACATTGTTCTTAATGCACTCGTTTTTTGTCGTGTAACTCGAACTGGTGGCCCAAGTAGACCACTTCGATACACCAACGTGTCTATTAAAGAATAATGCATGAAGTAATGGATGTTTTTAATTAACCTCGTAGTCTTCGTTTTACGAAGTTGTTTCATGCATGGTGTAACTATATGTATGAGCAATGAATAATTTATATTTTTAGGCGGCAGTATCTATCGGACGTCTTGGACGATTCTTGAAAAACCCTGAACTCGATCCCGATAACGTTAGCTATGAGTCTAATTACGGTACGTACTGTTTGACATTGGATACACTATACTTAAAACAAAACAAAAAGAAACTTTAACTTTTGACAAGCGTTCTAATAGTTTATCATGATTATCATAGAGCCTCTGCCTGCTCCCCTGAAACGTGTCAGCATTTTTGTTGTTAACGTTCGTGATGAAATGTATGCACATGGTTCGTCAGTTGCTATATGTTTGCTTTTAGAGAGCGTAATGACAATTGATGATGGCACATTTGCCTGGGACAAAGATGAGGAGCCTATTTTAAACAAGTATGCTGAATATATTATTTATCTTTAACATATTTCATGTAAATAAGAATGAATTTTGCTTTTAACACTTTCATCATTTTCTTTGTAAACGTCTTAGTGTCATGTAACGAATGATATGTTCATGGAAATTGCTATTTAACTGAATTTGCTAACATCGGCATTCGAACATTAATCTGAGACATTATATTGTCAATCGTTTCCAGTATTAACATAAAAATCCCCGATGGCAAGTTAGTGGCAGTGGTTGGGATGGTGGGGTGTGGGAAGTCGTCTCTGATGTCAGCTATCCTTGGTGATATGGATGTCATCAGTGGAAAAGTTTCCCTACGTGTAAGCACATTATTTTGCGTCCAAATTGAATCATATTATCATTTTAAAGTTTGCTTAACTTAAAAATGCAAACTACTATCACGTGGAACTGAGTTGAATTCGTACATAAGAATAACATTAAATCACAAAAGAGGTCAATATAAGATGTCCTTATCAAAGAATTATGATTAAATTTAATTGCAAGTTACAATTATATAAATAAGACTAACAGTCTCCTTATTAGTAACTTTAGAAAAAATGATTGCACCCGGTATCCAACGACATCATTAACCAAGCCTAAGTTGATATCCAAAACTGTATGCTTGTTATATTCTGTTGATTTCAGGGCTCTATTGCATATGTCCCTCAACAGGCTTGGATTCAGTTCAATACTTTAAAGAATAACATAATCTTTGGTGCGCACGAGGATAAGAACAAATATGATAAAATCATCAGTGCAACAGCCCTAAAAGCTGACTTAGAGATACTACCAGGCGGTGATCAAACCGAGATTGGAGAAAAGGTATGGACTGAAATAATAATTGTCGAATCACTAAATAAATGCTGATCTAAGTTTGACATTTTCAAACATCAACGTTAACATTGTCGATGACATTAACTTGATAATCTTTATAACGTTAGTGGATTAACTTATTACAAAAGTTACTTTAAAATAATGTCGGGGATGCTATTGTTAACCATCGGAATAGTTAATTCTGATATAAACGTGCCATTCCTGATTTTAGGGCATCAACTTGAGTGGGGGTCAGAAGCAGAGAGTGAGTCTCGCCAGGGCAGTGTATCAAGACAAGGACATCTATCTGTTGGACGATCCTCTTAGCGCTGTCGATTCACATGTTGGCAAACATATATTTGACAATGTCATTGGCCCAAAGGGAGTACTGAAAAACAAAGTAAGACCATAATTCTACAATGAATCGGTACAATGATTGTTTATGGTTAAATAATATATTTTATCTCCTTTTAATGGAGCAAGACGCAATGCAATTCTGATCAATGCTGTTGTATGATATACATAGGGAATGCAACTTAGCAAATCGGTCAATATTTCACAAAATTATGATATTAGTCATTTATTTCTTGTAGACAAGGATTCTCAGCACAAATGCAATCAACATACTTCCCAAGTGTGACGAAATCATAGTATTGAACAATGGTCGAATCTCAGAGATAGGACCATATAATGAACTTTTGGAAAAGGCAGGGGCATTTTCTGAATACATCGCCACTTACCTCAACGAGAATGAAAGTGACGATGACGAGAGTGACGAAGAAAGTAAGTATTATACAGGGCGTATCAAAATAAACGCAACAAGTACAGGCCCGTAGCCAGAATTTGCCAAGGGGGGGGGGTTCAGTTTTCAAAGATTTCCAGGGGGGTTCACATTTGACAATTTTGGCCCAAATATGACCAAATCACTTGAGAAGTGCTCAAAATGGTGAAAAACTGCATGATTTTGAAAGAATTTTTGGCCAAGGGGGGGTTCGCCCGAACCCTGCGAACCCCCCTGGCTACGGGCCTGAAGTATCTCGTAAAATCACAAAACTAGTGATGACTACATCAATTTCATTCAATGTACCATAAAGCCACGTCTCTCCTCTTTGCCATGATATGTCATTCATTCAAATGTGGCAATGGTTGGGTGAGAAATCCTTCCATTTGCACACTGGTTCAAAATCGGCTCTGCACCAAGTTTTAGATATTGCAAAAATCAGTGTAAGGGTTAAGTGCCAATGGAAGTTCCCCTGAATTGAATTGTTGTGACTTTTTCTTTTGGAGCTATCTCAGGAGCATCTGTGCTCACAATTCCTCCACCAGATATTGCAAAATCTCCAGAAAGAATTGTCCATGGGCTGTTTTTCTTTGCTTTAACACACAGATGACTCAGGGCTGAACCATGCATGACGTGGACAGATGAGCGCATCTTTATGTGCAAGGAAGTGGTGGCAATTTGGAGGGGTATAGGATGTATTCTTGCAAGAGTATGAGTAAGAACACTTTACTGTCTATGCCACACCTGTCACACCTTCTTCCAATAGCCCCTATGCCCCTTGCACTGACTTTTGCAATGTTTAAAACTTGGGTCCGAGCTGAATTTTGCCCCACTTTGCAAAATTAATGATTATTCAGCCAACCATGACTCCCTGTGAATGAATGATATTCCATTGCAAAGAGGAGTAATTTGGATTTTTGGTACATTGAACGAAAAGGATGCAGTCAGCATTGGTTTTATGTTTCCTTCCAATATTGCATCGGGCTCCGTACACTGACTTTTGCGATGTTTATAACTTGGCCCAAAGCTAATTTTGGCCAACTTTGCAAATGGAATGATTACTCGCCCAACCATGACCAAATATCAATGAATGATATATCATTGTAAAGAGGAGACACATGGCTTTATGGTGCATTAAATGAAATCAATGCTGTTATCACTGATTTTGTGCTTTTTCGAGATAACAATCTGTTGCGTTTTTTTTTTGATACGCACTGTATAAATCAGGGGAGTATTCCAAAGCTGCACAGTGGACACGTATATTTTAAATATACACACATTTTGTACCTAAACCACGAATGTCATTTTCCATATAATATTGCACTTGGGTTCCCCATTGCTTATTTTTAGTTATTGTCGTGCATGAAGTGATTCGTATTGGTTAGATTGCGACTCTAGTACCGTTATGTGTTTGTTGTCAATGTAGTATTAATCATACTATAGTTACGTGTCCGGTAATTTTGACTACATACTAATTTCTAGTCAACCCGGGCAGTCACCAAGATATCGACTACCTCGATATTCAATGTTTTTATGTCAGGGAATATTCTTTTTTAAGTTATACAGCAAAAACAAGAACTAAAACGCTTGGTTTCTCAAACGGGGATGTCATCTGGAAAGTCTGATGGAGAGACTGAGAGTATGCGAAGTGGAAGCATACACAGTGGAGGTCGGGGCAGCGTAAGACGAAGACGGTCCAGGTAATGTAATACTGCTGACAAGTTCTGGTGGTTCTTTTTAAAGGTGTTGTTCAATACTTTATACCTTTTCTCGGTAAACGTGTCCCGTTTTCTTAATGTCAACGATTGCCTGGCCTGTTTTGCGTAACTGCAAGTATCTTGGTATCCAGTATGCTATGCTGATATTTTGGTAAGCGCTGACCATTTTGTACTGATACACTTGGTATTTTAGTCGTCGAAAAAGAACTATTTCCACAAAATCTGGTGGTTCTGTTGCGGAGGAAGACTTGGAAGCCATTAAGAAATCGGAAAAGAAAAACAAACTTGTACTGGACGAAGTTGCCCAGGAAGGAAGCGTGAGTACAATATGAATTCAATCAAATCCAATGATACTTTCTGTATGAACCGAAGTTCAATACTGGGGCATATTTCAAATTTTCACGTTCCATATTCTTACCATGTAAATATCGGGAAAGTTCAGAAAGCGAACATACTCATGTTATATATCAAAATCTTCGTATAGGTACCCTCTAAAACCTCATTTGTATATTTTGCATGGAATTTTTCATTTTAGAGCATTTTAGAGCGTCCTTCGTTGGTCAAAACGTTAGAAATATGCCGTCACGCGTAACACTTTAGGAGCGCGCTATTTTTCGAAATGATGTAGAATGATTATTTTTTCATCAATTTTGATGAGACAGGTATGAATCACTTCCTGAGACAATGATCTTTATTATGACGTCATTAGTTTTAAGGTAACAATGGAATGTGACGCTGATTTTTCAACTTCAAACAAAATCCAAAGGCCGTCACGCTGGGTATTTTAACGACCCCTAGGAAAGCAAAATGCCATTTATTTTAGAATTAATTACTTTTAAAGGCTGAAATTAATTTTAGAAACAAGGTTTTGGCTAAAATTAATAAATCTGAAGAAAAAATATTAAATTTCCTTCAAATTTCTTAAATATCAAATGATATGTAGGGTACGAAAAATGTCCCATCTAGTATTTTTAGCTTAAAAATGCGTAAACTTGAAATCCAGCCATCACGTGCACGCATTAAAATTAAGAAATATATCAAAATAAAAACATTTTAGAAATAGGTTTTTAATATATTTTGATCGTGGAAAATTTCAAACATTTTCAAACTTGTCAAACGATGCGAAAGAAAAAGGTACAAAAATGTCCCATGTAGCTTTTTGACGTCTTTTCATTGAGAATTCTACAGAAAGCGCAATTGTTCATCACTCGTGACGTTACAAAGTATGCCCCAGTATTGAACTTCGGTTCTATACGATTGTCACTTAATCGTTGTCCATATATCAATGCAGACATATATGACTATCTTATATCTCGCGTGCTCTTGGGGATCAAGTTTGGGTTCATCGGTTTGGTCATCTCTTCGTTGATTACTTAATTCCATTTTGATGTTCATAGCATCTTTCTCATTGTGCAAACCAGTTGTCCAGAAAGATAGAGATAGAGAGGGCATATATACAACACTGAAAATAATCACATGTAAACATATATCATCATAATTATAGGTGAAAGCGTCTGTGTTCCTTGGATACCTCAAAGCATGTCGTATTGCTTATTGCATCGTTGCTCTCATTGCCTATCTCGCATACATGGCCTGCCAAGTTGGTACAAATATCTGGCTCAGTGAGTGGAGCAACGATCCACCACTACTTGTGAATGGTACTCTGGTCCAAGATAAACCGCAAACCAACTTGAGACTCGGCGTTTATGGAGCGTTTGGAGCTGGTTCTGCAATCACTGTTCTGATTCAGTCGTTGGTCATTGCACTCGGATCCATATTTGCATCAAGTAAGACTTCTGTTTAACCTTTACGTTATCTTTAACCGTTTTTCCGGTGTAAGTTAAATTTAAAAGCGAGTATTGAATAATGCGACCGAGAAAATAAATGCGAGAAGGGTTATGAATCCAAGACATCGATAGACAAAAACAATATTCAGTCATATAGAAACAAATTCTCAACCAAAACTATAATCTAACATTCAATCGGAGGGTTATTACTAACTAACCCTAAGCTATAAAATACAGACTTTTCTCAATTCATAAACAAACTTCACTGTAAGTTCATGAGTTCCATTTTAGTTACGTTACACGCTGATCTCTTACACGCCATCGTGAGGGCTCCCATGGCATTCTTTGACACGACCCCTCTTGGCAGGCTCATTAATCGCTTCTCAAAGGACGTGGACACGATTGACATCAACATTCCTATGACTCTGAGAATAGCATTGGCAACCTTGGCATCTGTGATTATGACAATCATCGTCATCATATATACCACACCTATCTTTGTGGTTGTTATATTACCGTTATCTGTTTTCTATTTCTTTGTGCAGGTAGGTTTATTCAAAAGGACAATATTATATATACATACTTGCAGTAACGAGATACAGAGTGCAGACTATGCATCCTTCGTAAATGTAAACAGTCATAGGTCTTTAGTATAACTCATATTTTCCTGAATCAAAGTTAGTTGATTAAAAATGTAGTTTCACTGGCGGATCCAGAAGCAAGCAAGGGAGGGGGCCCACACATCAGATGTGAAAAAAAAAATCCGCCAAGTTATGCCCAAAAATACCCTTTTTTCTGGTCCCACGTGGACCCGCCAGTGCGGATATATTTTGATGAAACATTTAAGCATCGAATGGTATTTATGATATTTTAGAGATTCTACGTTGCGACATCACGGCAATTGAAACGTTTGGAGTCAGTCAACAGGTCACCTATATATTCCCACTTTAGCGAGACCGTTGTTGGAACTAGCTCAATAAGGGCATATGGAAAGGTCGGCGACTTTGTTCTCAAATCTGACGATTTGGTTGACGAGAACCAAAAGGCTTACTATCCCAACATAGTCTCAAACAGGTATGTTACAAGTCTTCTGGATTGTAAACCTACGAAGTTCATTCGGACGTCTCAGCCAAGATTACTTAACACAGTATATCGAACAACAATGGATTCACAAGGCACAAATCGTTCTCATTCATTAAAGACGTGAATTATTTTCTTTTAAAAAATGCTGATCTTTCACAATCATATAATACGATTCATATGTTATATCCCAAGGTGGCTTGGTATTTCTTTGGAGTTTATAGGGAACATCATCGTTCTGTTCGCTGGCTTGTTTGCTGTATTGGGAAGAGAAACGCTAAACGCAGGTCTCGTCGGCTTATCCGTATCATACTCATTACAGGTACATAAAGGTTATATACTGGGAGGGATCGATATGGGTAATTCCGAGGGACAATAAGTACAATATATATATCATATTACCACGAGGTGAATACAATTTTCGTGAGTTGGATTGGGCAGGACAATACAATTTTATTTCAATATCAAAAATATTCCCGGGTGTTGTTCACCTGATCTTAATGTCAATACATTTTAATTATCCAGATAACATCAGCATTGAATTATATGGTGCGAATGGCCACAGATCTTGAAACATTCGTGGTGTCAGTCGAAAGAGTAAAGGAGTATTCCGAAGTTGCAAACGAGGTAGGCGTTAGCATATTTCACAGTAAATTAAAAGTCTATGATGTATGTCGTTAGTATATGTATCTTTAATAAATCTATGGAATACAACACAAATTTCCATCAATGAATTCGAAAGGTCTTGTATTGTTTTAAGATCCTTGTAACAAATTAGTGAATAACATTAATTAGTAGCATATTAGTTTCATAGTGTCCCAATTTTCTGCCATCTTAAGGATCGATCTAACGACCAATTATCAAAAATGCTGACCGATAGAAGGTTAGTCAGGTTTGTCAATTTTTGAGAATATATAAGGATCTATTGGAACTAATATCATAAAGGAATTGATTTAAATTGCAGGCCCCTTGGGAAGTTCCAGGTAATACACCTTCCGATGCATGGCCCGAGGCAGGGGCAATAGATTTTGATGATTATAGTGTACGGTACAGAGATGGTCTTGATTTAGTCCTCAGAGGCATAACATTCAACGTGAAGCCTGGTGAAAAGGTAAGAAGGCATACTATCCATAAAATGATAATTTCAATTTTGTACTTAATTTGTACTATGAAAATCAGATCAACTTATTATTAATACACACTTATGTTTAAAAGTATCAATAAGTTATATCTACAAAAGTGGGAATCGATTCATTACAATTTTGCAATTGGTGAATAATAGTCGCCAGACACGAAAACTGTTGCCTTGTTAGAGCATATATTTTTACGTTTGGGCATCACTACATTCAGCGATCATAGCAAGTCGAGCTTTATAAAATGATGGGTCAAATAAATGTTACCTTCTACAGTTAACCTGTGCTGCTATATTTTGCAGGTTGGAATCGTCGGTCGAACTGGTGCCGGGAAATCTTCATTGACGCTTGCCTTATTCCGAATTATAGAAGCAGCTGGCGGGAGTATCATCATAGATGGCAAGAATGTGTCTCACATAGGACTTCATAGCCTTAGATCAAAACTCACTATTATCCCTCAGGTGTGCTTTCTATATTCCTTTATGTAGCCTCAAGACCCGTTGCCTCTTGCCCAACATTTTTTCAGGAGCATGCAGTTTTTTCACCATTCTGAATTTTCCCCATAATTTTTGGTCAAAGTTTTCAAGTGTGAACCCACCGTGATTTTTGGAAGTTGACCCCCTTCCCTTGGCAAAAACTGCGGTCCTGACTCCCCTATATATATATATATACACCGTATTAACAGTTCCAAGCCTGTTCATTTTCGTTAAAAGGTTTTATAAATGACATAAAATGATGATTTTTAAAACGTCAAACGTAAACATAGTTTAGCATGTGGGTAATTTGGTTGTTTTTCACTTGTTATTAGGAACCTGTATTATTTTCTGGGTCACTGCGGATGAATCTTGATCCTACAGACATCAGAGGTGATGATGAAATATGGGATGCCTTGGAGCATGCTCATCTGAAGGAGTTTGTTGTAAGCTTACCTGACAAGCTTATGCATCCTTGTAGCGAGGGAGGTGAAAACCTAAGGTACGTTGACTGATGCCTAGGCCACATATGCTCCGATTAATCGGCTGGCGTCCGGAAGATTGCAGTATTTTATTTAAAACTGATTTCAACTTGCTTCAAATTGATTAATTTTTTAAAGCATGTATAAGATCTCTCGGAGTTCACAACTGACATATAATTTGTGATTTGAAATTTTGAATTTGAAAACGAAATACCCAATCGGCCGGGCGCCGACTGACGAATCGGGGAAATGTGACCAAGGCATAATAATACGTATACTTGATTGATTTATTTCATTTAAAAAGGTAAACAGTGATAGTTAACACAAATCTGACATCATATTGTTCTAAAAACAGCTTTTTAGGTATTTACTAATTGTAAATAGCCATTAGCTCTACACTTCCAAACAAAATGTAGATGTTTACATGACATTATGCTTTCTCTACCTTGTTTGTTTTTGTCACATAGGCCAGTGTAAAGATGGCAGGAGTGCAATTCATCTCAATTCATATATGTTTTAAATTCTTACTTCACATGTACTTTATGAACTTCACTCTTTGCTATCTATATCAGTTGGTCAAAATTAGAAAAAATCGACAGACTACTGCCATCTTTATATTGAACCTTTGTATATATCATTCGTTTCTGGAGCATATTACAACTAACACTGGAACGCACACTGGTATGAACGTGTAACGGTATGACACGACTGCATAAGCACTTATACTTTCCCTGATATATTTAGTTATTTGATATTCCAGTGTTGGTCAGCGGCAGCTAGTGTGCCTGGCCAGGGCGTTGTTGAGAAAGACAAAGATATTGATTCTCGATGAAGCCACGGCTGCAGTTGACCTCGAAACTGACGATCTCATTCAGGTAATATTTCGTTTTTTCTACAGCATTGTGTTTATTATTCGCATACATAGATATAATTCGGATAATTAGATATTTCATTCCTCAACTGGAAGTTCTGTAAATGTTTATACGAATGGACACCTAAAATAAATATTTCCAACGTGTACAATTATGCCAATTTGATTATTTGTTTCAGAATACAATCAGAACTGAATTTAAGGACAGTACAATAGTGACAATAGCCCACAGGCTGAATACAATCATGGATTATGATAGGTAGGGTTCCATATGTCGCTATGCCATATTGTCATGAAGTGCAGCCTCTTATACTATACAGGGTGTCAAATAAGTCCCATCCCCCCTGCTACAGCTAAAACCTTAATAGACGGTACCTAGTGTGATATACCATTGGAAAGATCATCAAAGTTATGTTAACTCACCAACTCTCAAGTATTTTGGATGAAAGTTACCTATATTTTTATGATGTCCTTTATAGTTAACGTACCCTCCTTTAAGTAGCTTTTTTTGCGTCAAAATTACAAGGATATGGGCTCAGAAATATGTCAAAAAGTTAATCTTTTTCGTTTTCCACTTGAAGCAAAAAGGTTTTCACCACTCCCCTTTCACCTCTTTTTCTATACATTTAACCCTATCCAGAAATTGGTTAAATTCATTGCCATGTGCATTAAGTCATCCTTTGTCCTTTGACCTTCCTTATACCCGATTCTCAAAATCCTGCCTAAAATGCCAAATTGCCATGTTTCTAGGCCTATGGTCACCTCAATTGATACGATGTAAAAATTTGTGAGATTGATTGACATGTGTCGGATATATGCTAATCAACGTAACTTTGGAAGACCTTTCCAATGATATATCACACTTGGTACCAAATATCTTGGTTTAGGCTGTAGGGGGGGGGGACAGGACTTATTTGACACCCTGTATATGTTTAATAAAGCAGCTAAATTTCTTAAGTGTAAATAAAACACACTTGTGATCACACCCACGGCGACATGAGTAAATCTTGACTTTTTTAGGTTCACTTCTTTGATTAACATGGTTGACGACGAGTCTATAATATTTATTTTATCATTCATTTATTTTCTTTTTTAGAATCTTGGTACTCGATGCAGGGAAGACTAAGGAATACGACAGTCCAACAGCATTACTTGCTGATAAGTCAACTGTATTTTATGGAATGGCAAAAGACGCTGGACTAGTGTAATTATGACATCACAATGCTAAAAATGACGGATTATCGAAGGGCAAGTCGATGTAGAATGGCGGTCGTGACAATTTAACAGACAGAATTGTAACAGAAAAGGATGTACACATTACGACGTAGAACGTTGAGTACGCTTGCTGTCTGAACAAGACAGATGCAAATTAACATTATTTACTAAATAAAAACTCTAAAATGCATTCACATGCAAAAAATACTATTTGATGACAGCATTTCCGAGAGATTAGCCAAGGGGACATTCATGAGGTAACATCGGACAATGTGCAAAGAACTTTCCCTTGGGAAAGGGATCAACTGAAATCAACAGCTGTATATTATTGACAGCTGCAAATAGTATATCAAATAAAAATATATAACATTTTATAAATTATTCAAAAAAGTATGCAACATTGGAACATTCTATTTTAAAAGAATGCGTTTATTTTAGGGGGAAACAAAATAACTAAAGTGGATCTTCGACTCACTTTTCTTTATGATTCATGTTGCCACGGTGACAAACAACACATCTAGGGATGTTTTTTTATATCTAGCTTGACGTCATATTCAGTCATTACATAGAACTAATGAGTCATTTTGTGAATCAAAGTTTGAGCCAAATTGATCGGTTTGGCTAATTTTTGAATGCATGTGTTAACTCTCTCATGACTGAAAATTTGGGGGAAAATGGGAAGAAATGAAAAACTTAAATGTAAATGAATCTAGAAGCAAGAAAAGGAAGCAACACCCAAGAAGTTATATATCATTTTGAAGGGCTATACCCATACTTTATGTTTTTTGAAAAAAAATGTGAATATGCAAATGAGATAGTGTCATTGTGACGTCATAATTCAAGATGGCGCAGTTGGATTTTTTTCAAAATGGAATTATTTTAGCATTTAATTTTTTATTGAGACTTTAATTTAAAAATCTGAAAACACAGAATTATAGATCTGTTTATGCTGATTCTAGTGGTATTTGTACCATGACGTAACTCCTACAAATACATTTTTTAGAGCTTCGAGACTGCAAATTCTCGGAAAATCCCTATGGCGATTTAACATGGGATTCTTCGTTTTCGATACTTTTTCGCGAGGTGTCAAATTCAAGTGCCTCTAACTTTGCACAGAATCATCAGATTCAAACAATCTTTTTTTTAAAATGTTCCTACTGGTCCATACTTTTAGAAAATGCATTATTCTTGCAGTTTTATTGAAATGAGGCCACTGGAGACCCCTTAGAATAGCAATAAACAAAATCGATCATATATGATCGATTTTGCTCTAAGGGGTCTCCAAGGGACCCCTGATGATAAAAATTCATGATTTATCAATTTATTTAATCTTGAAGTCTGTACAAACATTTTAAAAAAAAGTTCATGACTTTTCGTTAAGTATTTCCAAAGTTACAGTGATCCGAAGCTGGTGAGCGCGCGAAAAATTGCGAAAACGATAAAATCCCATGTTAAATCGCCATAGGGATTTTCCGAGAATTTGCAGTCTCGAAGCCCTAAAAAAATTATTTGTAGGAGTTATGTCATGGTACAAATATCACTGGAATCAGCATAAAAAGATCTATAATTCTGCGTTTTCAGTTTTTTAAATTAAAGTCTCAATAAATAATTAAATGCTAAAATAATTCCATTTTGAAAAAAATCCAACTGCGCCATCTTGAATTATGACGTCACAATGACCCTATCTCATTTGCATATTCACATATTTTTTCAAAAAACATAAAGTATGGGTCCAGCCCTTCAAAATGATATATAACTTATTGGGTGTTGCTTCTTTTAATGCTTTTAGATTCATTTTCATTTCAGCTTTTCATTTTTCTCCATTTTTACCTCAATTTATCAGTCATGAAGGAGTTAACCCATCCCTGGCCCATGGGATTATAGTTTCTTATATGAGTTTTAAGATAAGTTTGATAAATTTTACATGTTAATGCATTCCCATTCATATTGTCTAAAATTGCCGCTAATGTTTTTTTTTATAAAACTTTGGCAATCAATTGCATGTCTATTATTGTTTACTAAAGGAATAAATTTATGTATAAAAAAAGAAGAAGTCATTACATGATGTACGTTGAAACAATCCAAATGAAATGTGAGCTTCACATCCTTGTTTAAAAAGATATGGACCTCATGTAACTTTCCAAATCATCATGCCAAACTATTGTTAAACCGAAAAAAATTAGCCTATCCAGAAATAAGTTGAAATCAGTTGTTATAAGCAGGGTAAAGTGCGTTTTGTATGTGTTTGACTTAGTATCTTAAAATATAGTTTTTCCAGTTTAAATGGTCTCAGACGATTGTCGACAGGAATTCTTTATTACTTTTTGAAGTTTGGATAAACTGTCCCATGGTTCTTTTCGACATTCGTGATCTGTTCAGTAATTTGACACAATGGGGAGCAATGACCTCCAAAAGTGGTTACTTATTGATGGCCTCTCCTTTAAAAGGTTGACGACCCCGACTTCTCCTTGAAAGTGTTATTATCCCACCGATTGAAGTTCGAGAGGGATATATAAAACCCCTCTTTTCGTCTGTTTGTCCGTCCGTCCATTTGTTCGTTCGTCTGTCCAGCGATACTCAGCTACCGGTTGACGGATCAGGTTAAGATTTCATAAAGGTTTAAAACCTCTTTTCGATAAGGAATTTTCACTATGGCCGAGTAATTTTAAAGTGATTGGCATTTTTCATAAAAAATGTAATACTTGATAGCTAACTGAGCGATTTGGTTAAACTCCTTCATATGTTTATGCCTATGGATAGTGGTGTCAATTAACCGCTTGAGCATTAACCGGCTAACCGGGGGTTTTTACCGATTAAAGTCGGTTAACCGGCGGAAAATTTGAACTGATAATTTCAAATGTTGAAAAAGTTGGAAAAATGATACGTTCGTCAAGCTTTACTCTATTCTATGTAAGTAAGCGCGGGAAAGCAATGTGGCAGGGATTAAAGTTGCTGATTGGATGTTTGTAAGGAATTATCGGACCTATCACATGTATGAGTAGCTCACATGAAACTGACGCTTGAAAAACAAACAGATTAAAATGCAAAGTAAGCGCGGGAAAGCAATGTGGCAGGGATTAAAGTTGCTGATTGGACGTTTGTAAGGAATTATCGAACCTATCACATGTATGAGTAGCTCACATGAAACTGACGCTTGAAAAACAAACAGATTAAAATTCAAAGTAAACGCGGGAAAGCAATGTGGCAGGGATTAAAGTTGCTGATTGGATGTTTGTAAGGAGTTATGGGACTTATGACATGTATGAGTAGCTTACGTGAAACTGACACCATAAAACCAAACGGATTAGCATGCAAAATTAGCGCGGGAAATAACAGAATTATACATGGTCAACTAACCGCCCATAAAAAAACAGACCGGTCAAGGCATTATCGGCGGTTAACCGGTTAACCGGTTAATACTCGACACCTCTACCTATGGACAAAAAGGAACTTTGCGTAAGAATCGATTTTCAAGATGGCTTCTGAATTTTAAAGTGACCATAACTTAACGGATTTGATATATTATGTGCTCATACCTAGGGACACGAGAGCTATGCTAAGGAAGATGGCAGCTGAAAATTAAAAAATCACATTTTACAACCCATGCAAATACCAGTGGACGGAAGAATTTGGTTCAAATGTTATATGCTGATGCCTAACGACAAAGGAGCTTTCCCCGAGAAGAAATTTTCAAGATGAAAGCTGAATTTCAAAATGGCCGCCATTTTTGTAAAAATGCGTTTTATAACTAAAATACCAGTGGACGAATTTGGTTCACATTTTATAGGATAATTCCAAAAAATAAAGGAGATCTGCTCAAGAAGAAATCTAAGATGGTTGCCATTTCTTAAAATGGCCGCCATTATTCATTAAAATGTAATATTTGATAAACAGAATACAAGTTGATGGATTTGGCATATGCTGGTGCTGTTAGCAACAAAGGAGCTCTGCTCAAGAAGACATTTTCAATATGGAATTTCGATTTCATCTTTCATAAATCAATTACCAATGGACTGTTTAAGTTCCGATTTTATATGCTGATACCTAGGGACAAAGAAACTCTGTTCAAAAATAATTTTTCAAGATAACCTTTATTCAATACACTTGTTTTTCGGTGTGATTTGCTACTCCGTGGAGTTTTTAGTTACTCTTCATCCTCTTTAAATAGTTTTCAATTGGTCGTAAATTAAGGACATGTGGATCTTGAAAATCGTCAACTATCAACATACACCAATACACCAATAGTTCAACCAGGAAGATGCGACTGTCAAACATTTTGAGAGGACTGGTAAGTAACTGGTTAATAAGTGTACAACTGTTTTTATGTATTATCACATATGATTTGAATATTTCACTGCGCAATTTTGTACTGAAATGTGAAGGTAGTATTTAATTTAATACATTTCGAATTAAATATATGTTTTGTAGAGCTGTTTAATTAGGCCTAAACCCCAAAGTGCCACTCTCCAAACTCTTACCTTAAACCCCACTGGCGGATCTGGGGGGGGGGGGGGGGGGGGGCAGGGGCCCCCTGGGCGGGCCCAGAAATACAAATTAGGCCCAAACAATTGTTGAGCTAAAAAAGGCCTCAAGGCTCCTAAAATTTGCCTTTTTGGTCATAGATAGACCTTCTAAGGCCTTATTTTTTATTTTAGGCCAAATTTTGAAGACATTTTGAAGTTTTTTCTCAAACCAGAAGTTTGCCCCCCCCCCCCTTGTTGGTTCCCAGATCCGCCCCTGCTAAACCCGACTGGTGTCAAATCGTGGGTCATTTGATACTTCAGGCTACCAAACTTATGGAATGGATGTAGGTGTGAACCTGGTTGTTTAGATCAGTTTACGATTTTACAATCTTTAAGATAATGAACACAAGTACAAGCACTTGTGGATATTTCGGCTCTGTTTACATAAACTGAATGAGTTTGTAAGTTCTATTTTTAATCATGACGTTTTGTATTGCATTTCAATCGTCGTGGATTGAGAAATTGTTGTACGTTTACGGTACTAACAATTACACGGACACCGACGGTAGGCGACGTTCAGCACATCAATTAATATTATTCATAAACATTTCTAGTTGTCTTCATTTTTGCCAATTGAAGGATTCATCGGGGTGACGAAATGTAAGTTTCTGCAGTTTTATTTAAACAAACAACATAAGCAATTTAATTCATCAACCAAACTCACACAGTGAGCCTATGGGATCGACCAGGCGTCCGATCGTCCGTCCGTCCGTCCGTCAACATTGGCCGCACAAATTAAAACTGCTATTCGGATTGAGTCATATCCACATTCATTTTATGCATATCCATAATGCCTATTTGACCTATCATCGCCATTTCCCAAGTTCGCCCGGTTTCCGAGAAATTGCTGATTTTTACGTCAAAAAGTCAACTTTTCTGTAAATACTAGACACGTTGTTGAAGTAGAACTTTCAAATAACTAGTAGTAGTTGCTGTATAGCAACTTATGTTCTCTGAAGATTTCAACTCTTGAAATTACAGTTTTGGTGTTTACTCTATAACATTTGACAAAAAGTAGGACTTTGTCATTTTCAGGGAACTTTCTCATGTATAAAGTCAATCGTCATTGGCTGCACAAAACACTGTGTGAGCACAGGACCGTGGGTCCTTTATATTGTTTTTTTGTTCGTTAAGCAAATATTTGATAGATTTGACAATCTTCGACGTTTATATTGTGTAATAGTTGGTCTATGGTTACCGACTGGACTTTGGTACAGTTTAAAGCAAATGTGTAAACATAAATTGAGATAACTACAATGCCTTGGTCATCTTAGGCTGGACACTTGTTCACGATCGATCATAACCTTCGCAATGTAATATGAATGAACAATTTTCATTTGACAGGTTAGTTTTTAAAGTAGTTATTCAAAAGTACTAGAGTAGTGTGTAGTGTGATCTCGAAGTGCGATTTTCCGACTCAATTATTGTCATTACAAAGTCGTTGCAAATATAGTTATTGCTTTACATACGTGGGTTGGAATGGTTTTATCATTTTGTTATTAATATGTTTTGAGAGGACGTATATAATTTTTCATAACAATCAATATTTATTCCTTGACTATTTGTTAAAGGATGTGTATAACTTACAAAATAACTTCAACTTTCAGTATCACTCATTGATTCAATAAAAGTGCTAGCTTACGTGTTGGAAATACTAACGTTTGCCCGCTTGCAACATGGCGGATGAGAACGGAACTACATGGTGGGACCCAGTTTGCGGATCAAGAGATTTCAACAATGATTCCGATACATGGGCGTTTTGGGTGAGTTTTTGATCATATCACATCACACAATTTTTTACAATTTTAGCCTGATCAGTTGTTGAAAGTCAACCGAATTGAGAGAAATGCTGATTTGATAACATAGAGATAATACCATGATAACACCTATGTGGAGGAAATAAAGACACTGAACTGAACTGAACATTGGATATACGGCAACCGTACGGCGGCGTAGTTCACAAAAATCGAGAGAAGCCACTGCCGCTGTAGAGAAAATGTGACCGAGGCGTTAGTAAAGCTACCTCTTACTCCAACTACATATTACATTTCAAACTTGAAAACGCATATAATGACGTTCAATATTCAATATCATGATGTCATCATATGAAGTCATCACTGAAAAATTAACTCGGTAAACAATTTGCTGCTATTTGAAAAGTCTTAAGAGTAAAATGTTTCAATTAAAATTCTGACGGTACAGTGTATAATATAAGCTTAAGCATTCCAAAAATAAGTACAGTAGATTGAAACGGCAACAGTACGGTACTCATAGTTAAAGTCATGATATATTGCGACACAATACATCGTTTTGTAAATAATGATATCTTTACTTTGGGTTAATATTTAGGATGGAATTGCTATCATGAGTATACCGTTGCTCGTATGAACACTAAACACTTCACAAAAGGTCCATGATTGTGCAGTATGCAGTGGTATCGGTAACTTTGTATACAAGTGGCAGATGCAAATTCTTGTTATTTTAGAGTCTATGGCCTGAAAGAAAGATGTCCAAGGTTTGTCAAAGTCATTTCCACGTGTGATGTGGCAAGACATGGGTTCCACAAAATAACACCTGGAACTGTGGAATGACTAGGGCAACTTACACTGTTGCTCATAAAAATGGAATATTTTATAGATACGAACTGTTTGATGGAATTTCTACAAAATTATAGCATTTTGAAGAAAATGTGTAATGTGTTCTCGTTCCCTCATCAGTTTTGCATATAAAACTGATTGGTATGAAAAGTTAAAACATTTATGGTTGATTAAACTTGTATTCACTCAGGTGACCCCATGACCTCATGATTTTGGAAACTTGAAAAAGGTGTCCAAATCGTAGTTGAAATCATTGTGCCCATTTTATATACATTTAATTTAGAGTCAGAAGAGTTTTTAAAAGGCATGCCCCATAAAATGAGCGAAAAAGAGCATGGCATGTCATAGGGATGGTGCTCTCTGGCATGAAACAAACTGCCATTGCCAGGACCCTAGGGGTGTGTCAGGAACAGTCTCTAAAATTTTGCAGTGGTACCAAAGGTACTGGAATATGACTCCAGGTCACAGCAATAGTTGCCCTAGAGAGAAAAATGTAAGAAAAGACCACCACCTGCTGCATTTATGTCGTCAAAATTGCTTTAAGTCAACCAGTAGTCTACAAGATGAATGACTGTCTCACCTCAAAACCCGTGTTCCAGAGCTAAAGACAACCAGTGATTTCTTTATTTATTCTTTATTAAGGCCATGAGACCTTTAAAGAGACCACAGCTAACTGATCATAACAAAGAAAGGTGCCTTCAGTGGGCAGGAAAGCACCAATCCGTTGGACCTAATCTTTGGTGTAATATGACAGCATGTGAAGAAATAAGATGTGTCCTCCACAAAGTTGATAATTGTCTTCGTTTCTGTCGTAGACCAGGGGAAAGAGACAATAAGGACACTTACTAATGTGGCAATTGTTACGTTCAATAATAACAGAAAGTAAAAACAGCAATTAAAATATGATAACAATATATTTATATTTTGAAAACTAAATAATATAACAATGATATAAAGGAGGTTTAATACTTAAGTGATGTCCAATCAATGATACGGCTTATTCTTGATGTCGATAAATATCCTTGACGATCCTTGAGAATGTTCCAAATCACGAACGTTTCAGTAATCGTTAATAGTTCTCCAATGTTTGTAATAATCCAATAATGTTTGTCGTAATCCTATAATAAACGTATCCAATAATGTTTGATGATAATCCACAAATGTTTGATGATAATCCACAAATGTTTATGATAATCCACGTATGTATATGATAATCCGTATATAGTGTGTGTTGTAATATTTGTCCATATAAAGTCCTCAGGTTGTGTGTTTGTAGTGTTATAAATGTTCCCTCAGTAATTATCTGCTAAGAAGATGTCCTTTTGATAAACTTTGAAATTCTGCTGACAGCCCAAATCAGCTCTCTCATTATATAGTGCAAAGGCATAGTCCAGATGTTTCAAGAAGTTACGATTTCTGGAAATCAACACTGATTGGACATCTTTAGTCACATGATTCAATCTTGATTTAATGATTATAGTTCCAGTACTTTCTAGAAGGCCAATGGTTAATGAGTCATTCAGTTCAGTTATGTTTACAAGATATAATGTCATTGTGACCTTGACCTAAGATCTCTAATGAAGATCAGTTACAGTATATGCATATTGATAAACTAAACTTAATGTGAATTTAATAGAACATATTACTGTAACACCTCCCTCCTTAAAAGAAAAGTTTTGAATACAATGAAAAACTTTTACAATAATATCTGGTGTAGCGAGGGTTACAATTTTTTTAAAGATGAGGTTGAGACTTACATAACATTTGTTTACAATAGTCAAATACAATAATATTTATAAAGTTACAGACTGGGTAAAACTCAAAAACATATTATACAATAATATTATCAAATCACACTCTAAGTACAATCTTTTTATTATATCAACACAAAGCCTTAGGCAAATGCAGTATAAATCGAATAGCCTCTTAAAAATAGAGACATTACACTCTTGAAAGAGTGTCAGCAATCAAATTATCCTTGCCTTTGATGTGTCTTATGTCAAGATTGTACTCTGACAATAACAGACTCCACCTCAACAATCTACGATTCTTGTTCTTCATTCTATGAAGGAATGTCAGCGGATTGTGATCAGTAAATACAGTAACTGCATGAACTGGTGCACTAACATATACTTCAAAATGTTGTAATGACAGAAGTAATGCTAGACATTCCTTTTCTATGGTGGAGTAGTTTTTCTGATGTTTATCAAATTTCTTTGAATAATAACACACTGGATGATCAATACCATCCTTTTCTTGTAATAGGACAGCCCCCATTCCTACATCAGAAGCATCTACTTGAATCTTGAATGGCTTACTAAAATCAGGTGCAACAAGCACTGGTTGTTCGCTTAGTATGGCCTTGATTTTATCAAAGGCTGTATGACATTGCTCAGACCACACATATTTGATGTTTTTTCCAAGTAAATTGGTCAATGGAAGAGCAATCGAAGAGAAATTTGGACAAAACTTCCTATAAAAGCCAGCCATTCCAAGACTTCTCATTAATTCTTTCTTGTTAGTAGGAGCTGGGAGTTGTGTAATTGATTCCACTTTGGCACTCACTGGTTTGACCTGTCCTTGACCTACCACATGGCCCAGATATTCAACTGTGGCTTTACAAAATTCACTCTTAGCCAAATTGATGGTCAAATTGGCCAGAGAGATTCTTTCAAACAACTTACGCAGCAAACACATGTGTTCATCAAAAGTGTCAGAATAGACAATTACATCATCGATGTATACACCAGTGTTTTTGAGATCTGCCAATAAGCTGTTCATCATTCTTTGAAATGTGGCAGGTGCATTTTTCATACCAAATGGCATAACTTTAAATTGGTACAAACCATCAGGAGTAACAAAGGCAGATACCTGTTTTGCTCTTTCAGTTAATGGAACCCCTAGGAATCCTTTGAGGAGATCAAATTTACTGACATATTTAGCAGTTCCAATTTTGTCAATGCAGTCGTCAATTCGTGGTATGGGATAAGAATCGGTCTTTGTTACTCGATTCACCTTGATATAATTAACTACTAGCCTACGTCCACCATTTGATTTTGGTACAATGAAAGCAGGTGAACTCCATGGGCTATTGCTCTTTTCAATTATGTCATTTTCTAACATATAATTGACCTCGGCTCTCAAATCTTCCGATTTTGATGGATTTACTCTATAAGCATGTTGCTTAATAGGTGTTACATCTTGGACTTCAACATCATGATAAGCTATAGATGTCTTAGTCGGTACATCAGAGAAGATATCAGTGAACTCATGAATTAATTCTGTGACTTGCTGTTTTTGATCATTTGTCACATGGTGCAATTTATGATCTAGATTTGATAATACTTCAGAGTTCTTTAACCTAGACAAACCTTTGATATCTTCATAGTCTAAATCAGTATAAGTGATATCATCTGAATCTTGTAGATCAGTTTCTTTTACAAGGGCAGGTGCCAAAGTGATTACAGGTTTAATTGAGTCATACTCTTTGTCTGGCTCAAAGTACCTTTTCATCATATTGATGTGACACAGTTGTGTTTCTTTGCGCCTATCTGGAGTTTTGACAATATAATTGAGGTCATTGACCTTGGAATCCACTACATAAGGACCAAAGAATTTTGCTTGTAGCGGATTTGTCTGAAGTGGCAGTAATATAAGAACTTTGTCACCAGGCTGGAATGATCTTTCTTTGACTTTTCTGTCATACCAAGTTTTCATTTTATCTTGGCTATTTATCAAATTTTCTTTGGCTATTTCACAAGCCTTTGATAGGCGCTCTTTAAACCCAGTGACATAGTTCAGCAGATTAAACTTTTCAGTTTCTGAAAGCCACTTTTCTTTGAGCAATTTAAGTGGACCACGCACAGAATGACCAAATACTAGCTCAAATGGACTGAACCCTAATGATTCTTGCTTAGCCTCCCTGGTAGCAAACAGAAGCAAGGGTATGCCCTCATCCCAGTCTTTCTCATATTCGAAACAAAAAGCTCTAATCATGGTCTTAAGCGTCTGATGGTAACGCTCAAGAGCTCCTTGAGACTCTGGGTGATAGGCACTTGACTTACACTGTTTGATACCCAAGGTATCCATGACTTGTTGGAATAAGCCTGACATAAAATTTGAGCCCTGATCAGACTGAAGATCTTTTGGTAGTCCAACTAAGGTGAAAAATTTGATGAGTGATTTCACTATGTTTTTGGCTTTGATATTTCTAAGTGGAATCGCTTCTGGAAACCGTGTGGCCATACAAAGAATAGTGAGTAAATATTGATTACCAGATTTTGATTTTGGTAATGGACCAACGCAGTCAATAAGAACCTTACTAAATGGTTCATCGAATGCAGGTATAGGGTGTAAAGGAGCAATTGGAATTTTCTGGTTAGGTTTCCCTACCATTTGACATGTATGACAAGACCTACAATACTCTTGGACATCTTGTTTTAATTTGGGCCAATAGAAATGATTGAGTATTTTATGGTATGTTTTAGTTACTCCTAAATGACCTGCCATGGGAGAATCATGAGCTAGACTCAAGATTTCCTTATGATATGATTTTGGGACAACAATTTGATGTACAATTGTCCAATCATCTTTAGGGGAAGCTTCAGGAGGTCTCCACTTTCGCATTAATATGCCATCCTTTTTGTAGAAACAAACAGGGACCTTGTCAGCTTCATCAATAGTAAGGCATCTTTTATGAAGATCAATGAGTGATGGATCATGCTCTTGTTCATAAATTAACATGTGTTTGGAATGAGGATCATTTTTCAAAGAATCACTATCAGAAATAGAGGATGAAACCTCAGAACTAGAAGAGGATGAAACCTCAGAACAAGGAGGGGATGAAACCTCATGAACACTAGCAGAAGAAGATGAAACTTCATCAGGACTAGCAAGAGCG
The DNA here is from genome assembly GCA_903813345.2 of Owenia fusiformis. Lineage (NCBI taxonomy): Eukaryota > Metazoa > Annelida > Polychaeta > Sabellida > Oweniidae > Owenia > Owenia fusiformis. The sequence continues at coordinate 3,303,915 of CAIIXF020000009.1, forward strand.
GGCGAAACCGCATTAAAATAGTGATCCTGCTCAGAAGGTGAATCACCTCTGGCAATAGGCTTTTTCAATGAAGAATTTGCCTCAATAGATGACTGCTTGGCTCGAACAGAAGGCTGTTTCAATGAAGAATTTGCCTTTAAAATAGGATAAGGACCATCTTTAACAAGTGGTGAGTGACATTCATCAAACAAGGAGCTTAAAAACCCACTATCAAAGTCATCTCCCACAGACGAATCCCCGCTATTAGCTAACTTTTTAGCCATAGCCCTAGTAACAGCACAAGCAGGATATATATCAGAGTCCTCTTGGACAGAATCCTCAATAGAACAAGGCTGATCAGAAACAATGGGGTCTAATGATACCTTACCCCCAGCTAAATCATTGCCTAAAAGCAATGCGACTCCTTCAACAGGAAGTTGTGGCCTAACACCAACAATAACTGGCCCTTTGACTAAATCTGATGTGATATGAATACGATGGAGGGGAACTTTAGTAAAACCTAATTCAATGCCTTGCATCAAAATATGGGTACCTGTGAATGACTCCTCAGATAAAGGAAGGACACCTTCTAACAACAAAGTCTGAGATGCACCCGTGTCTCTAAGAATCTTAATTGGCTTTGAATTGGTACCATCACTTGACAGTGACACAGATCCTTCCGACATGAAAGGCTTATATTCCTCCATAATATCACTATGAGTAGATTTCTCAGTATGAGTATATGAATCCCAAACAATGGGCTTTCTTGAAATGGGAACAGTAGCACAACCATTTGAATGAGCAGAACCAGACATCTCTCTTCTATTCTTAATCCTATAGCATTCAGAAATAAGATGACCAGGCTTTTTACAATAGTTACAGGTGACATTTGATTTTGGACCTGAAGAATTTGATTGATCTGATTTTGAGCTAGAACTCTGTGATGAATTAGACTGGTCTTTTGCTTTGTTTAATGTATTTGATGATGAGGACTGATTTGATTTAGAGTCATATGAAGGTTTGTTACCCTGATAACCTCTAAAGTTTGAGTTAGGATTACCTTTGATAAAACTACCCTTATGAGTAAGAGCATAATCATCAGACAGGGTGGCAGCTTGACTTAAAGTTTCTACCTTGTGTTCATCTAAGTAAGTTCTAATGTGATACTGAACACAGTTTTTAAATTGTTCTATTAGCATAAGCTCTCTGAGCTTTTTAAACTCTTCAGATACATCTTTAGAGACAAGCCACCTGTCAAAAAGCTGCTCTTGCTCTCTAGCAAACTCAACATGGGTTTGGTCACTCTGCTTGTGGGCATTTCTAAATTTTTGTCTGTAAGCTTCTGGCACTAGTTCATAAGCTTTAAGAATCGCATTTTTAATAAGGTCATAATCAGAGCATACTTCTGCTGAGAGAGAGGCAAATATTTCACTTGCTTTACCAATGAATACACTCTGAAGCATAACTGGCCATGCAGATTTAGGCCAGTCTAGGCTCTGAGCGACTTTTTCAAAATGTGTAAAGTATTTATCAACATTTTTCTCTTGAAATTTAGGTACAAATTTGAGAAATTTTGAAGCGTCAAACCTATTTTCAAAATGTTGATGCATAGTAGCATGTTCATCAGTTTTGGATTGAGCTTCTATCTCAAGACGTTTCAATTCAATTTCTCTTTGAATTTCTTGTTCTCTCATTTGTCTTTCATTTTCTCTTTTTTCTCTTTCATTTTGCATTTGCAGTTCTTTCTCTCTCATTTCATTTTGTAATTCTTTTTCTCTCAATTCTCTAATTTCTCTTTCTTTTTGAATTTCTAACTCTTTTTCTTTCAATTCTCTAATTTCTCTTTCTTTTTGAATTTCTAACTCTTTTTCTCTCAATTCAAGTTCTTTGAGCTTAATAGGATCAACATGCTCAACATGCTGGGCTGGCTGCTCAGGCAGAAGTGATTCTGCGACCAAATATTGAAGTACAAAGTTTTTAATTGTATCCTTTTTGTATGAGCTTTTGACTGATAGCCCAACATGTTTTGCAATTGCCAGAAGTTCAGTTTTCTTTAAATCATCAAATTCCTCCAAAGAGGGCGCTTCTAAAAATGTCTCAACCTCAAAACTCATTTTCGATTAATTGCTGTCTTCACAATTTAAATATACAATTTTGGAATTTTGAATTTTAAGATTTATGAATTTTAGCTTGTTGTAGTTGTATCCCGGACGAGCCCCCAATTTCTGTTACGTTCAATAATAACAGAAAGTAAAAACAGCAATTAAAATATGATAACAATATATTTATATTTTGAAAACTAAATAATATAACAATGATATAAAGGAGGTTTAATACTTAAGTGATGTCCAATCAATGATACGGCTTATTCTTGATGTCGATAAATATCCTTGACGATCCTTGAGAATGTTCCAAATCACGAACGTTTCAGTAATCGTTAATAGTTCTCCAATGTTTGTAATAATCCAATAATGTTTGTCGTAATCCTATAATAAACGTATCCAATAATGTTTGATGATAATCCACAAATGTTTGATGATAATCCACAAATGTTTATGATAATCCACGTATGTATATGATAATCCGTATATAGTGTGTGTTGTAATATTTGTCCATATAAAGTCCTCAGGTTGTGTGTTTGTAGTGTTATAAATGTTCCCTCAGTAATTATCTGCTAAGAAGATGTCCTTTTGATAAACTTTGAAATTCTGCTGACAGCCCAAATCAGCTCTCTCATTATATAGTGCAAAGGCATAGTCCAGATGTTTCAAGAAGTTACGATTTCTGGAAATCAACACTGATTGGACATCTTTAGTCACATGATTCAATCTTGATTTAATGATTATAGTTCCAGTACTTTCTAGAAGGCCAATGGTTAATGAGTCATTCAGTTCAGTTATGTTTACAAGATATAATGTCATTGTGACCTTGACCTAAGATCTCTAATGAAGATCAGTTACAGTATATGCATATTGATAAACTAAACTTAATGTGAATTTAATAGAACATATTACTGTAACACAATCCATGAAGGTAACCCTATTTATGTTTGGAGCAGTATTACAGAGGTTGTTTGGAGCAGTACCTTGGTAATGAGATTCGTGACTTGGACCCCCACCTCAAAATTTAGACACGTTACGCACTGAGGAATGGGGCCTTATTTCACTTTGAAAGGTCCGATGTTTCATTCAATGCTGGTCCCGTAGGGTTGATGCTCTGATTGCAGCACAAAGAGGACATAACACATATTAGTGCTTTCATTGGATAGAGGACACTTTAATCTTCATGACCAGATGGTTATTTTGTTTGATCTGTTTTACATGACGATTTGGATCGGGGTGAAAATGCAAAAATTCTTAGCGTACCCCTGTTTAACTAACGGTAATTTTCTCAACTTAAATGCTAATATTTTTTCTCTAATAAAAGTTGATTTGTAGGTGAAATATGTGGTTATGATTTGCCTAGAACATAAATGTCTGAGCCAACTCCAAATAAAAGTTCTCGTACTTCAAACTTTGAATTCTGAGCTGCCAAATCGAATATTCCATATTTATGAGCAACAGTGTATATAGAATGTCATTTACCTTTTACAAGAGAACTTATCCTTACACAGGTTGCATTTCACAAATCTAAATGCACCTGTTGAATTGAACTCTTTTGTTATAAATCAAAATCTAGAATTGTCATTATTAGGATGAGAGTGATCTATTAATATATGATTCACTCGTGATTATGTGTATATCAGATTCATTTTAGTTTTTTACCACCTCCAGACATTGCCAAAAATGGTGACATACAGGGTGTTCCAAAAGTAACAGGACTGATGCTGGTATTTTGTTAAATATGCACCAATTATTTTCAAATTTTACATAATGATCCTTCATGTTTTGTAACTAAAATTGCCGAATTACATCATTTTTGTGGAAACTGATTTAGAAATCGGCCGATGAATACTCATCGGCCGGCGCCCGGCGCATATGTGGCCTAGGCATTAGATAGAGACCGAGGTGGGAGATATCTCCCTCCCCTCGTACACCAAACTTGTTCTCACTACGTTTTCGAAAATTGCCTGAAAGGCCTCCTCACATATTATTAAGGAAAACATATCTACACATTTTGCGCATTTAACCATTTGATAACATATTGTTGATCTTATCTTAATTTGCTAATGTGAATTGCACCTTCATTTGCCTGGAAGACTTTGATAAAATCCCTGTTTGATAATCTTTGTCAGAAAGCTGATGTTTGGCCAAGCTACGAAATTCCAAATTGAACAGTCTACCAAGAATATCATGTTGTAAATATTGTTTTCTTTATAATATGTCGAGCTAGGACTGCTCAAACAAATTCGCTTTTTGTAGCTACAAGTATTTAATTTCAATAGATGATAAACTTCTCAATATACTTAGTAACAAATTACCCTCATAAGACATTGTTGCAAGGTGTGTTGCAATGAACGTGGCACCCCGCATTCCCGTGCCCGGATTATGTATTCTCGAAGAAAGCCATTATGATAAACCATGACATCTCATTTCTTCTCAGCCGTGTGTTACAGGTAAAACAGAAAGATGCTATGAGTATCAGAATGGAAGAAAGCATATATTTGCATTGATGGTGTATAGATAGTTATTTTATATAGTGTTTTAGTTGTACGAGGAAACTTATTCTAACCAAGAAGGATATTGCAACTTTTTCAAGATCCTAAAGTTGCAATTTTCGTTATTGTGTTTCATTGTAAAGACGCACCCATGAAAGTGTGTCGCTGGTACAAAGGCGTAGTTCTAAATAAATTTAAGATAAACGTTTTTTAAACTTGTACGTGAACGTGTAGAATTATGGACCTGATGGATTTTTTCTCCCTTTGTTCTGTTAATACACTGCCGGTTGAGGCGAATCCTGGTTCGGGAAAGCGGGGTTCACTGTTTGGTTCCGTTGACAATAGCAGGGGGCGAGCGCCCGAAATCGTCGTTTGTTTTCGATAATTTGCCGTTTGTCAGAAGCCAAATATTGTCTAAGTTTTGGGTGAAATTAAAAGTCTTCTATAGACTATTCTTTATTTTATTTAGCGATCTTATTTTGCACTTCCTTGTTTATGATATGTGCTTTATTTTCCGTGGGGCATGCAGATAATGTATGATTGATACAACTCTGTTCAACCAGTCACAGTACAGTTTTTCCAATGGGTGTAAAATGGTATTTATCAGTTAAAGGTCCAATATAAACTTTGGCTTATCCAATATTATCAAAGTGTGAAATGTGAAACTTTTTATAAATTTCAAAAATGTTTTTTTTTTTGAAGGACCTCTGTTTCAGAATATCGTGAATTTATTAAAAACTAACTTTAAGAGGTTACACTAACACATAATTGACACCAATGCATAGCATTCATCCTCACTTGTTTTTTCCCCACAAAATAAAGAAAATTGGTTGATAAATGAGTGAGCAATAAACTCATTCAGGAAAAAAAGTTGTTGAGGGCAAATGCATTTCGAAATTTTAGTTCTCACAGAAACCAATGGTAATAATTTTTACAACATAAAATATTCATCCTTTTAACCTGGTTAGACAGTCAGCATTTGTTTATTTTTTAGTTTAGCATAGATAAAGATAGACATGGAGAAATGTTGCCACCTAAATGATGTCACGATGAGGTCACTTAGGTTGCAAAATATTTTCGATATGCTTAAACATTGAATTGGCACATCAGATATGACATTTTATTATTGAAATAGTGTGTCGTTTGTTCAATCTTTATATTGGTACGTTAAAAAGACAATATTTTCTTTCTATAGTGAAATATTTGATGATTAAAAAATCAACTTTATTTGAAAAATGGCGGGAAATTTGGAATTTAAGAAATGAAAAGCTGACAACTTTCATTTCAAAAACATTTTTTTTTTAAATATCTTAAATTGACAAATAGTAAATATATGAAAAAACATGTTTTCAAACTCTACATGGGGACTGTAAAGTCAGCAGATACCTTAAACTTTCAATATAAATTATATATATACACAGGATGCATTCTATATTAAAAGTGTTCAAATGCGAGTAGGTAGTTACCAGTTTCACCACCAGGTGGCTGATTCGGGTCAATTAACATGACAGGTATATAAGAAAGTTCCCTTAAACTTCAATATTATCAATTTAAGTGGCTCAATTTTCATATAACCCTTATGTGTCTGATACTTATACTAATGAAAATATATCCAGTAAAGCAAAATATTATCTGTCCACTAAAATAAAAGATATTTCATTTTTTGTGATTTTATAGCATGGGGTCTATGGGGAATCTCCCCGAGCTAGAAGTCACATTTTCAAAGAAAATAAATTTTTCAAAGTTAATAAACACTTTTTAAAACCACATTTCTAGATGTGATTTTACATGTAGATTTTAAATATGATATTACTTTGACTGAATTTTTAATTTTTAATGACGTAAATCAAGATTATTTCTACTCGCAGCAGGTGCATTTGAATTTGTAAACTGCAACCTATGTAAGGGTAAGTTATCTCATAAAAGGTAAATGACATTCTATATAAGTTCCCATGGTCATTCCACAGTTCAAGGTGTCATTTGTGTAGCCCATGTCTTGTGGTCAATCAAATTGACCCAATATCACATGGGAAAATGACTGACAAATCTGGACAGACCTGGACATCTTTTAAATCACCTCTTAATAGGATTCAAAGTTCAAAACTTTGATCGACTCTACAGTAATTTTGTATTTCAGATTCATTGTCCTTGAAATATAATGCACATCAGAATTTTACATTATTTTTGGCAAAGCCTGTCCATGCCCTTGTTCATTTGTCCACTTTCTGCCTAGTGCCTATGGACAAGAATTTGCATTTCCGGGAATGTAAAATTGGCCTCTTGTTTTTTTTCATCTGCCTCTTGTGAAAAAAGTTACTGAAACCACTGAAAGCGACGTCCCCATGATAGTAAAACATCAGTCTCACTCTCTGAAAAATTATGGATTAGGACCCCACCTTGTCACTTTTTGAAAGTGTAAGGCTTATCTTCTGAAAATAGGATCTTGTTTTTCTCAATTTAAATGTCTGAACAGTTACTTCTACACTATATTAATAACTTCTGAAAAGGGGGTGTATATTGAAATGCGATAAAGTTAAAAGCCATATTTTGAAAGTTATTTTCCCACAGGGAAAACTCATGCTATCCATTGTTTTCACCACGATTTTGGTCATCGAAAATTGATATCGTCAAAAATAGACTTTCAATGCCATTCTCCTTTTGAAGATGTTTTAGACCCCTTGTTGAATAATGTTTTCATGCAATAAAAATCAGAAAAAGAAGATCCTCTTTTTGAAAAAAAATGTTGACGTGGGGTTCCTATTTATAATATTTCGATTTGCTCGATTGATATTTTTATCATCATGGGGACATATTGTTTTAATAACAACCACTGTATTTATGCCCAGAAAGTACTTATGGTGAACGATATGACCGTCTTAAATCACATGCCATACTGCACATTGACCTTTCATATGTCCAGAAGTGCTCATAACGGTCTTCTAAAATGACTGTATTATATTTAGGGAAACTTTAATTTTCCCGAAAAGTAGTGCATCGTACATACTCGTATTTACAATGTACGTAATTTACTAAATATAACTAAAAGTGGGGTAAACGGATTAGAATGGTCAAATATTTCATACAAATATGAGAAATATAAACTTGAAAATCATCATAACCCCTGCAATAAAATCAAAATAACACATTCGACTGATAAAACCGATAGCATTTTGGCTAAAATACATTTTAGGGTGATAACTATTAGTCACCACGCGTGTAACAAACAATAACAAGGACGCCATTAATTAAGTTAACTCATAATATAATATTCACTATGCAACAAATCTTATTTCGAATGTGCTCGTCATTATTCGAACAAAGAAAGTGCATCGTCATGTCTATTGACACTAATCATGTATCGTTATCTGGGAACTTTATAACTAAATGTATTCAATGTTAATGAGTCAGGCGTGATTTCGGGATAGTCTTAGAAATATGATCGAAGTCTAATTTATCAAATATTTTTATCTCAAGAAAAAATCAATGTAATTTAACTACGTGTATACAGGGTGATCACTAAGTTCTGGGAATTTATCTGTCATTTCATTATTTTTCAACCAACTTACTTGAAATTTTCAAGGTAAATGGGGAATGTAATTTTGGGTTGGATAAAACAGTCTCATTGTCATCTGATGTCACAAGGGATAATTATTGTTACTATATGATGAATGAATTCAAATTTTGCTTGATCCAAAAGTATGGTTAATAAATACCTATTTGGTTGACATATTTCTGTGATTTTTTATATTTTCAAATACTTGTAACTTTAGTTTCTAAAGTAACATCTTCATTGTTATATAAGAGTGTACTTTGCTTTATTTTTGTATCATTCATCAGCATCTCAAAGTAACAATCATGGCTAAAAATAGCGGGGAGTTATCTTCCATTATGACTATGCTCCTTCCCATTACTCAAGCTGCCCATACTACTCTTGAAGAATTAGGGTTCACACAAGTTATTACTGCCCCATATTCACCAGACAATATTCACCAGATGAAGCACCATTAGGCTTCACTACATTTTGGGTGCTAAAGCATTATATGAGAGGTCATAAGTTTGATTCCGATAAGGGACTGATTTCAACGGCTTGGACAAATCTTCAAGGGATACCAAAAGGAGGACTGGAACACATCTTTATGGACTAAGTTTGTCAACAACGCATGTGCGTCCAGGCTAATGGAAACAATCATAAATGAAATGATCCTCTAAGCAATGAAGAATACTTCTGAATAAATGACTTCAAGAGTACTGTTCTGCCTCTAGTACAAGTAGTTTGAAGCAACCATCTAGGCAAGATGAATATGTTTTGGCAGGACATTTTTAAATTAATATCAGTCAAAATTTGCTGACCCGCGAACCACTTTTACTTTTTTTGTAATTACAATAAAATAAATTGTAGAAGTGATATGTATATGAAACATTGCCTGTCAATTTAGAATTATGCAATGTACACTTGCTGCAAATTTCAACTCAAATGGTTGAGAAATCTTGAAATGGCAGACCAATTCCCAGAACTTAATGATCACCCTGTATGTGGACTCCAGGTCGAGTCGACTTGTATAAATGATAAGTTTTTGTTCTATTTGTGAAATGTATGTGTTGAAAATAAACACAAAAAATTAAAAAGTGCAAAGGATCAAACCAAAGAAGAATTCTTCTTTAGGTCTAGGGTACTTGGAAAAACACAGTTAGACTGCAGTTTAGGGATGGGGTTAGGGTTGAAATAAATTCGATCATCTTCAATTGCGGACCAAAAAGCGTTACCCTATTCCATAATTACAATTATATATCTATAGATCTAACGATGCGAAATAAATGTACACTGAGTATCTAAAAAGCCAACTCTTCTGTTATTTCGAGCAAAATCATACTTATTACTTATTATTACAGACAGTTTGGAAAATGTCATCTTTAAATGAACATTAAGCTTTCACACACGATGCCATTCATTTACAATTTGTACAATGCATTGCTTTTATGTTCCCTTTATAATTAACCAAATATTTCAATCTGTTTTAGAGTTTTCAAAAGACAGTGAACGCAACGGATCCAGATTTCACAAGATGTTTCCAGCAAAGTGTTATTTCATGGAGTCCTTCGGTGTGGCTTGTAATATGTTCTCTCTTTTACATACCATACCTTGTTTTCCGACAAACCGTGAACAAAAGCATAGGACATCATAGTGGCCTCAATATTATCAAAACGGTATGTGATTTATTTCAAGTATACAAACTCATACTAAAGTTGTTCTATCGGAATGATCATAAAGCATAGACACTGTTCCACAACTAGTTACTTTGACGGCAAGTCAATGTAATAAAATGGATGAACTTCCTGGATACGAGCTTTTTGTTTTCTCGATATAAACTTACGTATAAGTCATGTTGCGGATTATCATTTGGCACAAATTTAGACAATATAGTCTTGCTTCTAGAAATGCTGTCGGTTTGGAATTTGATTTTCAAATAAATATGTTATTCATGCACTTGGACAATCGCTTTTGTTACATTGACGTAAGTCGTCAAAGTAACATACACTGGTGATATAACAGCCTTTCGTCATTGTAACAAAAGCGATGGGAAAGTAAAGATACACATACTCTAGTTTTAAGAGATTTAGTTTTTTTTGTAATCAAATTGCTACTGATTGTAGAGGAAAGTTATGACAATATGTCTACCAACTTTTATAACATATAGTTTAAAGGTGTTACACTTACGGCTGTCACGGTTACGGTAGTCAGGGGTATGCGGAGCAGTTCCAGGATATCACTAAATTGTGATACATTGCTATTGAAACAGTGTGCATTGTTGTATTTCCTAATATCAATGTTTTGTTTTGTTCAATATTGTATCCTTGTTGCCATTGTGTTCTCTTTAGTATAATGATATCATTGATACATATTAGAACTATTCAGAACTATGTAATGTCACTAACCAGTATAATCAAAGAAAAATTGTGCTTCGAAATAAGTGCTCAGAAAAAGGCCTCTGGATAAATCGGAAAGTCAGTCTACGATGCACCAATTTACAAAGCCAAGATAACAAATCTTACAATTGAATTGCCCATATTTCCCTGATATAGTCCCGTTAGACTTCTACATTGAATGAATATCTTAAAGCAATATTTGTTAGAAGTTTATCATAAAAATGGGACTGCTTGAAGCCAATTTTATCAGTAATCTGAGAGATGGACAGCAGCGGTTTTGTCAGGTCTTTGAATCTCCAGTCAAGATGCACAACGAATGTTTAGATAATGGTCGGATATACATAATACTGGATAACAGTCGTAATGATAATGACAAATTACCAAATAATAATACAGTACTAATCCCTTTCCTGTTGTGGTATATAAATTGATGTATAATAGCAACTGATGATGGGGTATCAAGATGATATGAGCAGGAAAAAGAATAATAAAACACAACATTTCTGACACTGCTCCACATACCCACATCTCCTGTTACCATAACAACCATGACTTTTTCATTTTGGAACAGTTTGTCATGACAGTTGCAGGATAATTTGTTACAATGTCATTCTACAATCTGTAGCAATTTCATATCACAACAGGTATGAATTGCAACTTCATTTACAAAACAAATTCCAATTTTATACAGTATTTACTAGATTTGTGCCAAATTATAATTTGCAACTTGACTTATAAGTAGGTTTATATCGAGAAAAAATCGTAACCAGGAAGTTCATCCATGTTGTTACATCGACGTTCCGTCAAAGTCTTCGGTTCTGTGGTGTTAGGTTACCACACTGGACTCCCGATGCCAAGGTCAAAAAATGAAAATGAAAAAATGAAAGTAACTAGTTGTGATAGATATTCTGAAGATAAATCTTACAGTAAAATATGGATACTGCCAAACTAATGAACAAATACTCGTACTCTCATAGACAATCAAGTATTTGTTCAGAACTTACTTTGTATTATTTTTCAAATCTTATCACTGTTCCTTGTAGATTTGCATTTCAAGTATTTTTATACTACGTACCATTATTATATTATTTTTAGGTAATAAGTCTGTTTCTATGTTATGTGTCGATATTGGATCTGATCAAGTCATTGGCGGAGACTGTAGAGGGCCTTCCACCAAGGGTGATATACTACATCACCCCAACTGTGAACGTTTTTACCTTCGTAAGTAGATATCGGCGCATTAGACCTGTTATAAAACCAATATATTCATTTTGGGTGACTTCATCTAAAATATATCGATCTGAGAAATAAACTTTTTTCCACCTGTTTTTTTTTATTCATTTTATATTTTAGGCTCTTGCAACGTTTGTCATCTACTATGAGTTTGCCAAAGGATGTCATTCTTCTGGAGTCGTCTTTATATTCTGGTTTCTACAACTTCTTGTGGGAGTTGTACCCTTCCGGACGAACATACTGTTAGCCTTGAGTGAGGTGAGAAACAGTTGAATTAATATAGAGATCTAGATCTAAGTTTTCACTATGTAAATTTATAATTTACACTCCGAAACAAGTTTGGTAGTATGAAAAGCATAGTTATGTTTAAATCTTAATATTGTTCCTGAATTACAATAATGCTGAAACTGTGTGACTTTGATTTTGTGAAAATCGCCATGAATAGACTATATCATATTGAACTCGTGGCAAAAAGGGGGCTTCAACATTCCAAACTGGAGTGTATCCCTTATAGTATAGTAGGAACAAGGGGTTCCCATGCACCCATAAGGTGTGAATAAGTTACATACATTTTTGTAATCCCTAGGGTGTCTATTTAATGAATTCATTTGTTAAGATTGCCAACTAATGTCCCATAGTACTTTTATGGCGGCATTTAGTTACCATGGTTACGCATCTTTAGACATCTTACCTTGGTATCTTAAATCATTTGTAGCTCTGTCATTATTTGGTCTATAGAAATGATATTGGTACCAAATTAAACCTCGTTAAATTTCCAATAAATTTCTGATATTCAATTATGCAAATTATCTAATTTGCATAAATTATGACGTCATCAATCTATTTTTGGTTCAGAATTTCCAACTATAGCAACGTATCTATTAGAACTGAGGCCGTATGACAAAATTTCTGAAAGGTTTTGTCCTTTATTCTATTAGTAGAAGGTATAAGCAACATAAAAGTGAAAACAGATTCAAAATTGAATCAGTATTACGAAAGTTATGTAACTTTCGAGGCAGCTATTGTGAATGTCATTATTTGACAATAATATACATACATCTTACCTTGGAGTCTTGAATCAATGTAGCTTCGCCATTATTTGGTCTATAGAGATGATATTGGTATCTGATTAAACCTTATTAAATTTACTATATGGTTACAATATTCAGTTATGCAAATTAGCTAATTTGCATTAATTGTGACGTCATCAATCCATTTTTGGTTCAGAATATCCTAGTATAGCAACATATCTATTAGAACTGAGGCCGTATGACAGAATGTGTGCATAGTTTTGTCCCTTATTTGATGAGTGGAAGATATAAGCAACATTAAAGAGACAACAAATCTTCAAAATTGGATCAGAATTAACAAAATTATCCAGCTTTGGAGGCAGCTACTGTGAACGTCATTGTTTGACAATTATAAAAAGAATATTAAATTAACAAAAAAAGTAACAACCATAGTTGTTTCAATCTTATTGAGTAAAAATGTGCATGTATTGAACTGAACTAATAAGTATGTGGAAAGGTTACATGTATTTTGACTATCATTCACAGGGGTCAACACGGTTATCTCGACCCTGTATATTAAAGATCCAATTTTATAATTTACCATGCACTTTCAATGATTCATATAAATAGTATACATATAGTCTGATTTTCATCATATTCTTCATATTCTTGATTCTTAAAGTATCTGAAGTATAAAGCATGATTAGAAGTGAAGATGATTCATCATATGGCTTATGTAATATTTCTAACATTTCAGATGCTATGGTAATATCACTTGATAATGAGGTTTTTACATTTCACGTTCTTAATGAGTTAAAAGAAAGTTATTCTCCCTTTGCTTTAGAGATAAATAGTCGCATGGATTTGTTTAGAAAATTTATAACTTAATTTAACCCCCCCCCCCCCCTGAAAGCCCCCATATTTGAAGATTTTGGTGAAACCTGGCAAAATACATTAATTATTAGGTTCCAGAAGCCCCCAGAAGCTATATGATGGCCCCCAGTGGCCCCAAGAATCTATACAGGGGCCCCAAGTGGCCCCCAGAAGCTAAACTGTGCTCCCCAGAAGCTATATGTTGGCCCCCAGAAGCTGAATAGTGGCCCACAGGAGCTATACGGTGGCTCCCAGAAGCTATACAGGAAACCCTGTGGCCCCCAGGAGCTATACGGTGGCGCCCAGAAGCTATACAGGGGCCCCCAGTGGCCCCAAAAAGCTATACGGTGGCCCCCAGAAACTACATGGGGGCCCCAGAAGCTAAACAAGAGCCCCCAGAAACTATACTATGGCTCCCAGAAGCTATATGGTGGCCCCCAGTGGCCCTCGGAAGCTATATGATGGCCTCCAGAAGCTAATTAGTGGCCCCTAGGAGCTATACGGTGGCTCCCAGAAGCTATACAGGGGACCCCAGTGGCCCCAAGAAGCTAAACGATGGCCCCCAGAAGCTATACAGGAGCCCCAAAAAGCTACATGATGGCCCCAAGAATCTATATGATGGACCCCAATGGCTCCCAGAAGATGTGAAGGGCCCCCAGTAGCCCCTAGAAGCTATACGGTGGCCCCCAGTGGCCCTCATAGGCTATATGATGGCCCCCAGAAGCTAAATAGTGACCCTCAGGAGCTACATGGTGGTTCCCAGAAGCTACACAATTGCCCCCAGAATCTATATGATGGCCCCCAATGGCTCTCAGAAGCTATAAAGGGCCCCCCAGTAGCCCCTAGAAGCTATACGGTGGCCCTCAGTGGCCCCGAAAGCTATATAGTGGCCCCCAGAAGCTATACAGGGGCCCCCAGTGGCTCCAAGAAGCTATAAGATGGCCCCCAGAAGCTATGCAAGGGCCCGTAGAAACTATACGGTAGCCCCCATAAGCTATACGATGGCCTCCAGAAGCTATACAGTGTCCCCCAATGGGCCACCATATAGCTTTGGGGGCCACCGTATTGCTTCTAGGGGCTACTGGGGGCCCTGTCTAGCTTCTGGGAGCCATTAGGGGCCATCATATAGATTCTGGGGGCCATCGTGTAGCTTCTGGGGGCTGCTGTATAGCTTCTGGAGGCCATCGTATAGCTTCTTGGGGCCACTGGGGTTCCCTGTATAGCTTCTGGGTGCCATCATATAGCTCCTGGGGGCCACTAATTAGCTTCTGGGGGTCATCATTTAGCTTCTGAGGGCCACTGGGGGCCACCATATAGCTTCTGGAGACCACAGTATAGTTTCTGTGGGCCCTTGTATAGCTTATGGGGGCCATCATATACCTTCTGGGGGCCACTTGGGGCCCCTGTATAGATTCTTGGGGCCACTGGGGGCCATCATATAGCTTCTGGGGGCTTCTGGAACCTAATAATTAATGTATTTTGCCAGGTTTCACCAAAATCTTCAAATATGGGGGCTGTCAGGAGTGGGTTAAATTAAGTTATAATTTTTTTAAACAAATTCATGCGACTATTTATCTCTAAAGCAAAGGGAGAATAACTTTCTTTTAACTCATTAAGAACGTGAAATGTAAAAACCTCATTATCAAGTGATATTACCATAGCATCTGAAATGTTAGAAATATTACATAAGCCATATGATGAATCATCTTCACTTCTAATCATGCTTTATACATCAGATACTTTAAGAATCAAGAATATGATGAAAATCAGACTATATGTATACTATTTATATGAATCATTGAAAGTGCATGGTAAATTATAAAATTGGATCTTTAATATACAGGGTCGAGATAACCGTTTTGACCCCTGTGAATGATAGTGAAAATACATGTAACCTTTCCACATACGTATTAGTTCAGTTCAATACATGCACATTTTTACTCAATAAGATTGAAACAACTATGGTTGTTACTTTTTTTGTTAATTTAATATTCTTTTTATAATTGTCAAACAATGACGTTCACAGAAGCTGCCTCCAAAGCTGGATAATTTTGTTAATTCTGATCCAATTTTGAAGATTTGTTGTCTCTTTAATGTTGCTTATATCTTCCACTCATCAAATAAGGGACAAAACTATGCACACATTCTGTCATACGGCCTCAGTTCTAATAGATATGTTGCTATACTAGGATATTCTGAACCAAAAATGGATTGATGACGTCACAATTAATGCAAATTAGCTAATTTGCATAACTAAATATTGTAACCATATAGTAAATTATATAAGGTTTAATCAGATACCAATATCATCTCTATAGACCAAATAATGGCGAAGCTACATTGATCCAAGACTCCAAGGTAAGACGTATGTATATTATTGTCAAATAATGACATTCACGATAGCTGCCTCGAAAGTTACATAACTTTCGTAATACTGATTCAATTTTGAATCTGTTTTCACTTTTATGTTGCTTATACCTTCTACTAATAGAATAAAGGACAAAACCTTTCAGAAATTTTGTCATACGGCCTCAGTTCTAATAGATACGTTGCTATAGTTGGAAATTCTGAACCAAAAATAGATTGATGACGTCATAATTTATGCAAATTAGATAATTTGCATAATTGAATATCAGAAATTATTGGAAATTTAACGAGGTTTAATTTGGTACCAATATCATTTCTATAGACCAAATAATGACAGAGCTACAAATGATTTAAGATACCAAGGTAAGATGTCTCAAGATGCGTAACCATGGTAACTAAATGCCGCCATAAAAGTACTATGGGACATTAGTTGGCAATGTTAACAAATGAATTCATTAAATAGACACCCTAGGGATTACAAAAATGTATGTAACTTATTCACACCTTATGGGTGCATGGGAACCCCTTGTTCCTACTATACTATTAATTGACTGTGATTTGATTCTTATAACAAATATGGACTTTTCATCTTTATATCGAGATAAGCTTTTGGAAACCACCCACCCTCTTAAAGTAGAGCAAGCAAATCGGTTCTTATATAACAAGTAAGATGGGGATGCCAAATCTGTGTTTGAAAGCAAAGTCCATGTGTTGCTTAGATTGCTATTTTTGATTTCATAGGGAAAAATAACAGACTCTTACCGTTTTGTGACCTTTTACATCATGTACGCGTGCGTCATTGCACAGTTCTTGCTCAATATGACAGCTGATGCATCCGCAAATCCCCAGATCAAAGCATGTCGAACTCAAAAACGACAAAATAAGGATGCAGTTGTGGATGTTAAAGAATGTCTTGGAGAAAGTGACAAATCCGATAAGGTACCACGAGATCATATTATGTTTATATAATGTGGCTCAATAATTAAAATAGAATGAATGTGCTAAGGTCAGTTGTGCTCAACTCTTGGATGTTTCCAGTCATAAGACAAAAAATTTAGTATCCGGAGAACATTTGATAGTAACATCGTGATTTCAATTTATTGCCATTTGATATAGATTGTCATTTTTCTAGATACCCTGCCCAGAACTTGAAGCGCCGTTTGTATCAAGACTGACCTATTGGTGGATAACAGGGTAAGACATTGGAATATATACCTGATGTCGGATTCATTACATCGATGAGGTTAATCAAAGTCCGTCCGTTTTTATGTATTACGAGTTATTTATGAATAAACTTAAGGCACACGTCATGTTAGGCGTCTAAGAAAATGCTTCCTCATTACTTCACCTATGTATTTAATTCACAGGCTTATCATTCGTGGATACAAAAAATCTTTGGAACTCAAAGACCTATGGGAACTCAACTTCGCCGATACATCTGCATCTATATGGGCCGTATTTGGAAAGCACTGGGGTACAGAAATGGAAAGATACCGCAAGGCAACAAGGTTAGTGACGGGGACATGTTCAATCGTGTCGGAATAATTGATGTTCAATTTACTTTTTTTATTTTGGATTGCATCCTTGCACAACTCTCAATTATAACTTTTGTGTTTTTCAGTTTGGTCAAGAATTACAAATATCCCGTCCAGAAGCAAATTACGGCTCCACCTAAAGACAAACAACAGGCAGATGCCAAGGAAGAAGATATTCCAAGTGCACAAAATGATGAACCGAGCGAAGACATCATGAAAGCTTTTAATACTGGCTCCCTTTTGAAGGCAATCACTAAGACATTTGGTGCAGAGTACATGTTAGCTGGATTCTTTAAGCTTTTATCCGATGCCTCTGGGTTTCTCAGCCCACAGATTTTAAAGTGAGTTAAATTGCCACCGAACTCCTCACCATGAAATTGAACCTCAGTTCTCTACAATTCAGAGTTTTTAGAACTGGAACAAGAGTCAAAAGTTTACTAAATTTATATTTTTAATTAGCTTCCAAATTGACAATTGTTTCCCTTTTCAGTTTATTGATTGGCTTTGTCAACGGTGGCGACCCATTGATATGGAAGGGCTACATTTACGCTGTGTCGCTTTTTGCGATAGCTGTGTTCAAATCAATCATTCTTCAACAGTATTGGCATGGCTGTTTTTCCATTGGACTTAAAGTTAGGTCGGCTATTGTCGCTGCTGTATATAGAAAGGTCCGATTTTTATTTTGAACTCATACTCTTTACAGTAGTACATGACTTTGAGTGCACTATAATTGCATATTTGGCCTACCAGTTCACAGGCCGACTCATACATTTAGTTACATTATGTATGTTTAACTTTACAACAGGCTCTTACATTAAACAATACTGCCAAGAAAAGTTCCACGGTCGGTGAAATTGTCAATCTTATGGCCGTCGACTCGCAGAAGCTTCTAGAAGCGCCGCCGTATATACACATGATCTGGTCAGCACCTATCACTATTGCCTTTGCATTGTACTTCCTTTGGCAACAGCTTGGTCCATCGGTCCTTGCTGGATTAGGCGTTACCGTAATAATGATTCCCATCAATGCAGTCCTTGCTGGGAAGATAAGGGATTTCCAAGTAAGTGCAATCTTCAGTTAAACAATTTAGAAATCCCACAGTTTTTATAGTGTAGAAATAATATACATTTATTGTAAGAATAATACGGTTTACAGGATTTGTGTTTCTCACATGCACCTCCGGGGTGATGACTGTAATTATTGATGTTCAAGAACATATTATGTATATATTGTTTAAGCGTTAAATTAGTTCAGTAAATAGCACCACGTGCCCATTCTCTCTTCTGAATTACAGGATACACACATAATTAACAGTTCATACACATGCCGTTTATTATACGTGTTTGCAGATTCGCCAAATGAAACTGAAAGATGGACGAATTAAGCTAATGAACGAGGTCCTAAGTGGAATGAAAGTTCTCAAACTGTACGCGTGGGAAGGTGCCTTCCAAGAAAAGATATTGGAGATAAGAAATCAAGAAATCGCAGTATTGAGGGCAAGTCAGCTCTTCCAAGCTGTGAGCTCTTTGTCCTGGTTTTGTGCTCCATTCCTGGTGCGTATGTCTTCTCAACCATCTGTGAAGCTGTAGCTAAATATTGGCAATCACTCTCTGTCAGTCTCATTGTCTCAAATGTGTCATACATCAATACTTTACAGTTGATTGATCCTCATACTTAATATATTTTGCGAAGATGTATTTTTATTTTTAGCTTGAAAAAGACGTTGATGTAAACATTAATATACTGAATATACTTTGATGTATGCTGTATATTTCATTTCGATTTTTTATTTAGGTTGCACTGGCTTCATTCGCTACTTACGTTTCTGTGTCAGAAACGAATATCCTGACTGCACAAAGGGCATTCGTGTCATTGTCGTTGTTCAACATCATGAACGCTCCTCTCGCGCAGATCCCAGCCGTTATTACATATTTGGTCCAGGTATGCATAATCTGGCACACTTCGCCCGAAGAGTTCCAAGTGGAACGACATATGTATTAGTGTACATATTATAAGAATCGATATGTTACAATGTAATATGCTTATACTTTAAATGTCAACGTTATTACTTTTTAGCTTGTTCAACTGAAGAGATTTTAAAACAATTTTCTTTTATTTAAACATATTTTCATTTGGTTTACCCGTCATGGCAAACATATATTAGATTTGTTATTGTGTAATATTCCGAGTATTCATGGCATTTAATTTAATTCCATGGTGAGATACTGTTATGACTACTGATGTATTAAAGTAAAGCTGTGTCAATCTTTTAGTGCGCTGTGTCTATTGGGCGTCTTAGTCGGTTTTTAAAGAACCCTGAACTCGACGTTGAAAATGTGAAACTTGAGACGAATCAGGGTAAGTCGATTTCATATTATTTATCTCATTTTTTTTCATTGCACATATAAAAAGTATAACATTTCAATCATTAACTTATTTTTATTTATTTATTATTCTATTTAAAGAAAATGCCATGTCTATCCGTGATGGTACCTTCTCTTGGGATAAAGATGACGCACCTGTACTACACGAGTGAGTATTTCCAATATAACACTGACCCCTACACGTTAGATTTATAAAAACTACCTGTAGTATCCACGAGCGGATCGAAAATCTAACGGGAGGTGGCAGAATTCAAGTCACAAAAACTGTGCCCCCAAAATCCAAATTATGAAAACTTATGGCCCACTTTTTGATATTTTGACTTAACATTAAAAAAGAATCTTCAATGAGGGAAAGTAATGGTCAAGAAGACCAACTTATTCGGGGCTAGAATAAATTTCTACCCCCCCCCCCCTCTATATCCGCCAGTGGTATTAGAGTAACTTGGCTCATGAATCGATCTAGTTTTTTATGTATTTAGACAAAATAAAAGTTCATCGTTATTTTTACATTAAAAAGCAATGGTCGTTGAGTATTTTACTCGAATAGAAAACTATTTTTTGTAGTTCAATTCATGTCATTTTAATGGTTGTTTCTCTACATTTATATTGGCGTTTTTCCATTCAGTGTGAATATGCGAATACCCGAGGGTAAGTTGGTTGCAGTGGTGGGGATGGTTGGCTGTGGCAAGTCATCTTTAATATCAGCATTGCTCGGGGACATGGAAGTGATGAAAGGAAGCATTTCATTAAGAGTAAGTAAAACAGCAAATGACGTCAAATTGTTATTAATATAAACATCATAATAGTTAAGAACTCTAAGTTCTATTGGTCTCTAAAAATGGCATCATTTAACCCATCGTTACAACAACCAAGAAATTATTCACTTTGCGAAGTTGTTGTTAAAGTCCCCCTGGTAAGCAACGGCATTTAGTACCATGATCGTCAAGATCGTTATTGCGACTTAACATCTAAATCAGAACATTGTGATGAGTATGACTCGTGTTTCTACCATGGTAACACTTTTCTTGCATTTACAATGACAGGATTAGCTCTGTGAATCATATAAAATGAAATGCTTTCGAAGTTTATATTATATATACTGTACAGTTTAATGTCGTATTATATTTTAGGGTTCAGTGGCATATGTTCCACAGCAAGCTTGGATTCAGTTTAATACCCTAAAGAACAACATCATATTTGGTGCACCACTTGATGACGAAAAATATGAAGACATTATAAAAGAAACAACATTGAAAACTGATCTGGAGATTCTACAAGGTGGAGATCAGACTGAAATAGGCGAAAAAGTGAGAAACATTAGATGCTTATAATTCTGGTGTATCGATTGATATAACATTTATATAATGTTTTTTTAATATGTTCTCTCAATTCCTTATGTATTTCTTCCAAATGCATTTACATCTCTTCTTGTATTAGGGCATCAACTTGAGTGGGGGTCAGAAGCAGAGAGTGAGTCTCGCCAGGGCAGTGTATCAAGACAAGGACATCTATCTGTTGGACGATCCTCTCAGCGCAGTTGATGCACATGTTGGCAAACATATTTTTGACAATGTTATAGGTCCAGCTGGAATCCTTAGAAATAAGGTAACAAAAACGAATTATATTTGTTAACTTCTCAATTATCGTTAATAACCGTTACGTTCAAATTATGTTTGGAAACAAACTTGTTATTTAAGAAGTGGTCTTCAGGAAGACCACTCTTAATTGCTATAAATAGAAGGGCTTATGTTCGCCATTACCATGGGGCCCTTTGCATTATATTTAAGCTTCGCAAACTTAGTTACTTGAATAATATTTATTTATCTGCAGACGAGAGTTTTGGTTACAAATGGTATAAACTTCTTACCCAAATGTGATGAAATCATTGTGTTGAACAACGGGACGATTTCTGAGACAGGGACCTTCGCCCAACTACTTGAAAACGCTGGGGCATTCTCAGAATATATCGCAACGTATCTGAATGATGATGAACGTGAAAATGAAATTGACGAAGATGACGACAGTGAGTGGACTTTGAATTGTTGCTGTTTAGTTACTATTGTATTAATATTTCATTTGTATGAAGAAATATGTATATGGCCAATTATATACACAATGACTCATCTTAGTTCCTCATTGTATGTATGTATAATTTATTTGCCTCTTAATAACAAGAGAGTTACATTCACAATTTTATACAAACTAATTAAAAAGTAAAAGCATCGGACAAAGGTTAATAAGGAGTAGGTAATGTACAGTAATTATACATTTTTTAACACCAGTTGTCTCTGCTTATGCATTATGTACACATTCTGTGATATGGATAATAGTTTCTCATTGTCACAACATATTATACCGAGTATTACCTTAAGAATAAAGTTGTCATCTTGAACATTCAGATTGGTCATTGCAATGTTGATAATCATGGGTTCCCTGACTCCAGAAGGAGCCGGACACTTTAATAGTACAATAACGTCATTTCTAAGGGCGATATAGTGAAATTCACAATATCGCTTGCAGAAATGACGTTATTAGTATTATTACCACCGTTAACGACCAGGACTGAAACAGCAAGAAAATCTTACGCATTGAACGATATCTAATTTCCCGGGGAAAATTACCGGTCCAGAATATATTCTAGACCGGTCCATATGGACCACCACTATGACGTCACACATTTCTCAGGTCGATATAGTAAAATAATCGCCTTCTAAACTAGCACTAAAACCCCGAGAACTGGCCCGGCAAGGTGGTAATAATAAGAAATGTTTCACAGTTTCATTTTCATTGAGCTCACAGAGCACACATGTCTTACATACAGATGTTTCACCCTCGCGACGTCTACTGTTTAAATCATATGTTTCAATTAATAATTTGATCATAATCTTAGTACAGTACATTAAATTGGGGTTATTTTTTAGCAATAATCCACCAAACATTTGGCTTAAATTCCAACAAAGAACCTGCCATCATATTTAAACCTTTGTACATCAATGTCGATAGGACAGTGGTACGAGTATTAATCTTTGACTCTCTTATAAATAGTATATCTAAAATTCAGTTTACTTGGATATTTAGCATTATAAACCATATTTCATTCACAATGTCAGTAAGGTTATACTTAAGAACCGTTTCTCACATGTAATAAATGGGGGACTTCGGGTGTTTACAGGTTACATTTGTGTACATCATTCGAATTAGGCACTCTAAACATATAATTTTATATTTACAATTCATGGGCAAAGATAACAGCATAAATAAGCCTATCGCAGTCGATCTTCGCTTGTACTGGCATCTAGCCAAGTAGTCTGGTTGCTACGGGATCTGGTGTATTCTTAGGTAATAACTGTATTCGCTTGACAATCTCTCTATGCGCGCATTCCATCAGTTTGATGTCATCTTCTGACTATGGTATTACTACACTCTTTTTTTATGATTGCATCTTCCTTACACAAAACATTATACATAATATACATACAGATCAAATCCATATACATTGAATATACGATAACATTATTACACATTTATATTTAACAATTATACGTTTTTACGCTTTTGGGACCATCTCCATTTAGAGTATCAAATTTGACATAATCTAAAACGGTCCCATTTGAAAATACAATACATGCAATACGATGACCTTTCAATCGTATTGGGCTGGCAATATTTTAATAAAAAAGGGTATAAAGTAAAACAAAAATGTCAATGCTGTTGGTTTAATCTATATATAACCCATCTCCAAGTCTCGCCGAAACTTTCCAGTGTACCATTTAAGTTTGCAATATTTCGTTCGTCATTGATTTTATATTTTGTGATTACTTTTATTTGTATAAATGTTATTTTAGTATTAACGAGTCTTGATTTATGTATTAGGGTATTTATATACAATATGCAAAAATTAATTGCTTTTGAAGTGTGGTCGTGCTTTTGAAGTGTGTTCGTATTTAATTTCCCGACAATTAGGTCTTTAATTGTGAGATCAATATTGAAGAATCTATTGAAGTCATCCCAAATCTTGGCAGAGTTTGGGCACTCTATGAAAAAGTGTATCGTATCATCTTTTTTATCGTTTTTACAAAAGTCGCATAAATTTGAATTTTTTATTTCATTTCTAGTTAAAAATTGATTATTTGGTGTTATGTTTAAAAGAAGTTTGTAGTGAAGACATTGCATTCTAGGTTCTCAAAAAAAGGTAAAAGGTAATGTAAAAATATGTTTCCAATCTTCTCCTGTTAAGTTGAATTTTGAATTTAGATATTTTTCCCGTTGGGTTCTTTAAATAAATTATCTACGAGAATCCAATATATGGTTTTAGTTTTTATAGCTTTGATGTTTATTGTCGTGTTTTTGATTTGGAGCTCTTCGTCTTTAAGTGCCCCGTTGCTTTGATTGTTTTTAATATGTTGTTTCCATGGGTATGGGATTGCATGAATTAAGCCATAGAAAGTAACAAAAGGTGTATTAATATTATATTTTAAAGATAAATCTTCGAAACCTAAGAATTCATTATTGTTAACGAGAAATTTTATTTGAAGGATTCCATTACTCATTACTACACTCTTAACATTATTTCAAATCATATATTTATAAGTGTCATTCCTCCAATTATCTACTCGAAAATCGCCAAATTCAAATTCTACTTTTCAGTGATACAAATTAAACGAGATCTGAAACGTCTCGTTTCCGTCCAGTCAGCATTATCAGACAAGTCCGATAAAGATGATGCTGGGAGTTTAGCCGGCAGCATAGCAAGTGGCAAGAGAGGGAGCATGAGAAAGAGATCGAGGTAATGCTTGACAATTTATTTTGTACCTAATAGCTTGAATCTGCATTTTAAAGTATTGTATTGTATTGTATATAATTTGTAAGTGTTAACTCGATCATCAATATTACAGTCCAAGAAAGCGCACAATCTCGACCAAGTCAGATAAACTAGCCAACGAAGATGACGTCGAAATTGTAAAGAAACCTGGGAAGAAGGAGAAACTTGTGGAAGATGAAATGGCTCAAGAGGGAGGAGTGAGTATTTTAAAGCTATATTATACACTGTAAAAGCTTCATGCAAAAGGGTCATTCCCTTTGTTAAACTAACAATATTAGGTGGTGTATTTTAGACTAACATAATATGAAATATGGCAGTTCGACTAATAACACGTCGACTATTTGCATTAGCAATTTTGTATTACTATACCCTTCACGTTTCCAAATAATGCAGTTTAACCAATCACAATATGCAAATATATACCATCTATCTACCTCACTTGTAAACTTGCATTTCGTTGTTTTAGGTTCGGGCAATTGTTTTCCTTAAATACTTCAAAGCATGTGGTGTCGGTTTCTGTATACTAACAGTGCTTGCTACCATACTGTATATGGGGTGTCAAGTTGGTACTAACATATGGCTTAACATATGGAGTAGCGATAAACCCCTTCAGAAGAATGGTACCTTAGTCCAAGATAAACCACTTACTAACTTACGACTTGGCATATATGGGACATTTGGTGCGGGATCGGTTTTGACAGTCTTGCTCCAATCTATTTCTATTGCGCTTGCATCCGTGTCTGCCTCGAGTAAGTTAAAGCATGTGAATATTCAGTATTTGTGAAAAAATTAATACACATTAAGTAAATTGAGCCACCAACAGCATTGTTACTTGTTGTTCAGGTTAACGATATAGGTTCACATACTTGCAACGTGACATAAAACACACGATTTGTTAGAGAAATCACTTTGAAGCATAACATATATCTTACTCAAACAATATTCAATAATTTTGTTTTTAATCCAGATATTTTACACTCCGATCTCCTCCATAACGTGGTCAGGGCTCCAATGTCTTTCTTCGACACAACTCCTTTTGGCAGAATCATCAACCGTTTCGCCAAGGACGTCGACACACTGGACATCAACATCCCTATTACCATCAAGATTGCCCTGTTCACTTTAAGCTCTGTCATAATGACAGTTGTTGTCATCATATATACAACGCCTCTCTTCGTGGTAGTCATTATACCACTAGCCGTCTTCTATTATTTTGTACAAGTAAGTGAATAACTTTATAAATCTTATCTAACTAAGTATCACTTATTAACCTTATCATGGATATGCATAAGACATGATTATAACTTAAAATACCCAAAAAGTGTGTGTGTAGTGTTAGTGATATATCATATGTCAAACATATTCCCGGATATGCAGCGGTTTGAAAATTGAATGTTTAATCGCAATTTAGATTGCTGATGCCTAAACGTATCTCTATCCAATATTATGTTTTCTCCATACGATTTAACCTTATCACTTTCAGAGGTTCTACGTTGCCACCTCACGCCAACTCAAGCGTTTAGAATCCATATCAAGGTCGCCCATCTATTCCCACTTTAGTGAGACGGTAGTTGGTGCCAGTTCAATAAGAGCATATGGGAAGCAGGATGAATTTGTAAACAAATCCGATGTGTTAGTTAATCAAAACCAGCAAGCCTATTATCCGAATATTGTTTCAAATAGGTAACCCTCATACTGTTAATCCATGCCAGTTGTCTTCATAAATATCACATCTCTGATATTCTTTAGACTTCCATTTCAAATATGTCATTTTGCGGTCACATAGGTGTAAATGTAAAATAGTTTCATAGGTTCCTAATGTAACTTTTACTTTTCTTTAGATGGCTTGGAATTCTGCTTGAATTTATTGGAAACATAATTGTTCTATTTGCCGGCTTGTTTGCTGTAATTGGGAGGGATACCTTGAGTGGAGGACAGATTGGATTATCTGTGTCATATTCGCTGCAGGTAAGCAACACCTAGTTTGATGTATTTAGTTGTATTTAATTAATAAATGTTAATTTATGCAAGCCTTAAATCAATACCTGTATAAGGCTGTAGCTGCGCAATGGTTATCTTTGCAATCTTTGTAATGTACAGTTAAGGCCACATAGGTATCTATGTATAGTCCACTTCAAAATCATTTTGAACTTATTTTTTTATTGTTGGCTTCTTGTTGACTTATATTTAAACCTTGACGTTTTGCAGGTGACGCAATCTTTGAATTTCCTTGTTAGGATGCTTACTGATTTGGAAACCCATATTGTATCAGTCGAGCGAATTAAAGAATATACAGATATCGAAAATGAGGTAAGAAAACAACAATTATGCCACGGTTTTGTTTCATAAGAGCATTTACTTATATTCACAATTAATCTAATCATTGCAAATGTTTATTACTTTTTAATATTCATTTGGCCATGTGCAAATTATACATGTAGTTAACAAATAGTACGTACATGAAATAATGCAAAACAAAATCTTACTATACGCCATTACTATTCAAGGCTGTATGGGAGATAGAGAATAGCAAACCTCCACCCGCGTGGCCCCAGGAGGGGGCGATAGCTGTCGATAATTATAGTGTCAGGTATAGGGAAGGACTAGACTTGGTTTTGAAAGATGTATCATTCAATGTGCAGCCGGGTGAAAAGGTAAATGGACCTATTACATTAAGGTGTAACAGTTTTTGCTATATCAAGTATCGAGAGTATATTTTGCGAACGTTACTTTTTATCATTTGTTTTCGTTGCTACTTTGCATGTTCTTACATTCACGATTGGATTTCTATTTTAACCCCAGGTTGGTATTGTTGGAAGAACAGGAGCAGGGAAATCATCATTGACTCTAGCATTATTCCGTATACTAGAACCTGCAAATGGCTCCATTATCATTGATGGTAAAGACATCACCAAGATGGGCCTACATAGTCTGCGATCAAAACTTACAATTATTCCACAGGTAACTATCACATGTCTTGTATTCATTCCATAATATTATGTCCAGATATAATTGTAAGCAAAGCAAAATCATCTAAAATAGTATGTTGGAAGGATGCGTAATAACGAGTTGCATCACATGTGTTGTAAAAACTGGTCTTTTGGATGCTCGCTGATACATTAAAACTGCGTTTGTCATTTTGCTAGTTGAACTTTGGACAATTTCCATTTTTCATTTAGGAACCTGTTCTATTCTCTGGTTCTCTAAGGATGAATTTAGATCCAACTGATATAAGAACTGATGATGAACTGTGGGGTGCATTGGAGAATGCTCATTTGAAAGATTACGTCGCTGGTCTTCCGGAGAAGCTCATGCATCCCTGCTCTGAAGGTGGTGAGAATCTAAGGTATGAAGAAGGCGAACTCTTGTAAAGTCTCGTTGACTAGTAGTATCTGGTATTCAATTTTGAATGCTTTGTAAATAAATGTAAGAAATCATACATCCCATAAGCAAACGCCTGTGTAAAACGTAATGTTTACATTAATCCCCATGCCCTGTTATGCAAAGGTAATCTGACAAAATCCGCAATAAATCAACGCTTTAATATATTCTGTGTTACTTTTATAAATACATGATTACATACTTAGGAGGTCCTCTATTTCAGTGTTGGTCAACGGCAGCTAGTATGTCTGGCAAGGGCGTTGTTGAGAAAGACAAAGATATTAATACTCGATGAAGCAACGGCAGCAGTTGACCTCGAAACTGACGATCTCATTCAGGTTGCGAAAGATTTATTTTAAATTCATCGATCGCAGTTATAATTATTTCGTAAATGTGTGTAGTGACATTCTCCAAATTAATACAATATTGTATGGACAAGATTGTGAAAATGTGTGATTTCATTTAACGTTTATATTAAATTACATTTTTGATATTGATGTTTTGTTCTTATTTGTAGAATACAATAAGGACGGAGTTTAAGGATTCGACAGTGGTTACCATAGCACATAGGTTGAATACAATCATTGATTATGACAGGTAAAACACATCACAACTTAAACTTGTAAATCAAATGGATACAGGCATGTGGAAAGGGTATGACGCACCTTCCACTATGCTGCGTGACAAAACATTGAACCTATATAATGGCAAACGACGCTAATTTAGTGTCCCAGTAAAATTATGAATATCATACTAGACTTAATTTATCACCTCCATTATTTTTATATCATACAAATTATGTTGACCCTAAAATGTTTGTTTTAATTAAATAAACAAATTACCAAAATGTGCATCTTATCTAACTTGTATGGTCGATCGTAATTTTATCTCATTTCAGGATACTTGTTTTGGATGCAGGCATGCGGAAAGAGTATGAAACGCCCACCGCATTGTTGAATGACAAAACAACTATATTTTATGGAATGGCAAAGGACGCTGGTTTGGTGTCCTAGTAACATTATAAAATTATAAAATAATATTTTAATTCATGGAAATTCAAATCATTATCGAAACAGGGTGACTGAAGTCATTACCAGCATTTTATGTCATGGTACATTTTGTCTGGGTATCAGTATAAGATAACATAATATATATTTTCCCAATTGGAACACAATTGAAATAAATATATTGAAATAGTGGAATATAGGTTATTCATCTGAAGGGTTGTATGTTTATTGAACATTTTTCTTGATTTCAAATGTAATCTATTTACAGGCAAACTATGTACAGTACGTCTATGGGTAATATCGCCAAAGCATACTTTCAAAAACAACAACAAATTGTTTCGTTTTGTTGCCATCAGTTTCACTAACGTCATTGGGATGGACGATATCCTAATGTATTCATCATATGTATTTTGTCTCGTATAGCAACCAATATACACATACTAACATAGCCAAAAACTATAGTTCTGAAAAATCAACAAAAATGCATTGTTTTGTTGCCATCAGTTTCATGAACGTCATTGGCATAAACAATATGATTTATTCATTATATATATTTGTCTCATTTGTCTGTACAGTAGGCTTCATTATTGCATGTTAAACATAAATTATTTACAGTCCTTTATATTGTTTTGTAAACATACAAAAATATAGAGTCAATGACGATGATGGCATTGGGTGCGTTGGTATCAATGTCAGTTTGCCAAATGAAAGCATTTGTTGACTGAAAGTGCACATATATTCAATCTGGACTATATATGCGAATTGATACATCTCCTTTATCTTTACACATTAGGCCAATTGATGACCCTTATAAATATACATCGAATATGACTGGAATACAATAAGTTAATAATGATAACAGCAGTTTATCTGCAATGGTTGCGTTACGAAAAAAATTCATATCAAATTTCTTGAACACAAATAAAAGCTATGGTTATATCAATAAAGAAAGTATGATAATTGACACACGAACTCTGCATAACAAGGACTGTGTCAGTGAATGCGTGTCCTCTAATGTATATATATCCCCAATGTTATGAAATCACACATTGGTGAATAAGTTGTAGATTATCACTGCTATCGATACGCATGCCAGGGAACTTCCAAATCTGGTTGAACCTATAAAATATACAATAGTAATAGCTTTATTTGAATGACAACCGATCAAATGAGTATCAAAACATTTGTGTCCCGATGACATGTCGTTTAGTATCAATTAACAATGAAGACTATTGCTACTGGATAAGTACTGCTGCCCGTCATCAAGCATGCACAATAGGCCAACATTCACGTACAGGGTGATAATCAAGGGGAGAAATATCAGACAGAAGGACATTGTGGCATCAATAATTTTATCAATACTCACCGCTGTCTTCAACTTTCCTCTCTCCTACTTCAGCAATTACTTTCCGTTTATCATTCGATAATACGTCGATTTGTTTATCAGTAATTGACCGGGCCTGTTCAAATGTAAACCACTCCAGCTGGGACTTTGAAAACGCCTGTAAATATAGCACCTGTAAAGTCGTATCTTCAAGATAAATATAATACATTGTACTTTATAAGAAGTTTAACGTTAATATAAGAATAAAGTAGTACAATTACACTACTTTGGAAATCATCCCTTCATCATTATACGAAGATGTAATCGGCATTATTTTGATCTCTAATTGTAACATTCTGTTAAGATACCTTTCAAGGAAATTATGAACACATTGGAGAAAAATTAAACTGTGCACATGTGATCAAAGATCACTAGCTAAAATACTTACTGCGAATTGGGTGGGAGGGACCTGTTTGATAACGTCGGGGCTTATTTCAGCCAGATGTTCCTTTGTCAGATCAGACAGTCTATCCTTTGGAAGTCCACCTATGAAACAATATAAAATTATCGATTATCATGTAAATATGAACATTATGCGGATATTTTAGAAGTATTACGTATTGGTAAATGTTATGCTAAAGCTATTACTGAGACAGCTTAAACTATATGAACTATTTCGAATGTATATAATTAACAAAATATAAAAATAAAAATAAAAAAGTGTACAACAATCAGATTTTCTAAACGTTAGCTCATCTATGGACTTTGAGTTTACATATTTGAATGAGCAACATGAGCTATCAGTTAGTGAAATAAAACTAAACCATATATCCAATTGTCAAGGATTACCTATGAGGTGTCCTAGGTCTGTCACAGCATCATTTGGCCATACCGTGACAGAACTCTGATATTCCGTTGTGGTCAGTATCGTCTTAGTGTATTCTATCTTCTGTTGAGCGGAGCAGGATTCAAGACTTCCAAGTTCGAAGACCGCATTACTACAAAAAAAGTAAATATCTGAAATAGGGTACTACCACTTTATGAAATTCTTTACTTTTTAGTTGATCGCTTAATTCGGATTTAAGAGTAGACTGGTAGCAGAGAGATTTTTAGGTATAAAAAAGTATATGAACTATAAACATAAAGCCCATAAGATGATACTAGTATTCTCTGGATCATACCAAGGCGTATATATTATCATACAAAAAACTCAGAATTATTCATATTTATACGGTTTGTATTTGTGAACTTACATCACACTTTCAGCATCAATCTCCATAATCTGATCAGTATCAAGACCGCATGCTAGATCACCGATCAATCGAAGTTCAGTAAACGTAATTGAGCTGGCATCATCTCCTTTAACATCAGTTATCCATTTCTGTGCCGCAGAATATAGCTAGAAGAGAATAACAAGCCTTGAGTCAAAGAGAAGATTTTAATACCAGTTCACATTATCAAAATAGCATGTATTCATTATTATCCAGAAGAATGTTTGACATTAAAACTAAAACGCATTTTTAGAATCAAAATAAAACCCTTATACTCTATTAACGTATTTTTTAATGTGATATGTGACGTCATAATAAATAACAATTAAACCCTTATAGTACATGAACTAATTATTATGTTTTGATAAGGTATCTCATTTGTTCTGGATTTCCAATAACTTCCGTCACCAATATCGTACGCCTATTTTGTGCTGTTAATTGTTAGTTTCTCTATTTGCTCCCTTGGAAGACAAGCCACTAGTCCACCAAAACGCTCGATTTTGGTAGCATCCCATAAATCTGCGCTCCCCCATACCTAATATATCATAAATTGTGATATGAGTTAAGAATAGTAAAATACTTCTTACAAAATACGTGAAGTTAAACTTAGATCATGATCACTAATATTATTATCCCAACGAACGAAGTTCGGTAGGGATATAGTGAAGCCCTCAGTCCACTCATACAATACCCCATGTTTTCTCCGTCCACTTTTCGAAAAAAAACTTTTTGCAATATTTCAATTATTTTGTTTTAAAATGAAGTTTTAACGATCAGATACTATAGAATATATCCCCACGCACCTGTAAACGGCAATTTGATCAGCAGCAATGATTTAAGCGCAAGTTATTACCTTTCAATTTTTTTTGACTGGGGTATCAGGCGCGTGGCTGAAAAACATTGTTCCTAACATCGCTGGAAATAGCCGTATACACCGATGGAAAGCGTTTTTGAATCCCTATTTTATGGTTCTGATCACATATAAAAACAATGACGTATAGTATACGGTTTTCTCTGTCCACCGAAAAAATGGACCCTATCTTGTTACAACATTCGGACCTATCTCTCATGAGATTAGAAACTTGAGGGAAATTATTTTTCATATCTTTCTCGCTCGATTCTACCGCTCAAACTTCGTCAGATTTGAGAATATAGTCTAAAGAACATCTCCTTGACAGGAATTTATCCACATTTAAATATATTTTGAGAAAATTGATGTAATCCAGGTTGATTTTTACGCTCCTTTTACCCCATATTACGAGCGTTTTTCGTAAAACGATAATTGTTTAGATTAAAGTCTCGAAACATTATATTATACCTGTATAAATACATTAAATAAATCACGGCTAATAAAATACAAACTTCTGATGTACTTTGCCAGAACACAGTACGTTAATGAATACGCTAGATCAAGAAATGCTTGCCCGTCTACGCGTATTTTACCCCAAGTTACGAGCGTTTTTCATCGTTTATTTATTTTTTGATTTTTTTGTTGTATAATCATATTATCGAAAAATAACCCCAATATACATTTGTAAATATGTTTATACAATAAAGACACGCATTTAAGAAAAATAAGACATAAGATGCTGAATTGATGAAAGCGCTAGGCCCATTTTAAGATTACGAATGGTGCCCGTCCGCTGATTTTGAACACTCTTTTGTATTATTTAATTTAATCTATTAGAAGTAAATTATTCATAATTGCACTTTGGTTTACGATTTAATTGACGAGTTTTAAACGTATCGGTTGTAAATACGTATCCAAAAACCTACTGTTTCCTTACCTTGTATATCATTTTGCACAGCAAAACAACCTCAGTTTTTAGAAGAAATCAAATGTCACATTTAATTTCCCTATTAATAATTGGTACGTTATCTATGTAAACCTGAACTTAAACTCTCTAATTAAACTCTCTACAATTGGTTGTATAATCGGCTCACAAATACATGGTCTTGTTATCCAGATAACGCTTAAAATTTCAACTAAATCTGATAACAGGTATTGGAGTTATCATCCTGACAAAAAGCCTTGAATGGTTTGGTGAACTTTGAGATCCACTATGTCTAATTTCTAAACAAAATTGTTTTAGTAAATGATAGAAAAGTGTCTCAACAACAGTGGACAAAACTCAAAACATTACAAAAGATATAATATGTTTTCAGCAAACAGTCTGAAGACCACCCATTAAGTTTACTGGTCTTCAAACTGTTAGAAAACATATTAGATATATTACATGAATGCAGATATTAGCATATCACAATATCATGTCATTAAATGTTAAGAAAAGGTACATATTAGAGTATAATACGTTGGCACCGTTTTCACCATGTTTCCTACAAACCAGCAAGCGTTACGAATTTAAGCTACAATTGAGAAACTGCATCCCGGGAATTCTTTGTTTGTTTCGTTCAGAGGGATGGCGTAATCGAGCCAGGAGTTAAAGTTGAGAAATCTGGTAAGTTCAATTTCAAATTCATTTTGAATCATTTTGGAGATGTTGTGATATTATAAATGCAATCGTTGCAGTGGCGTAGCGTGGGTATTTTGTGAGTGTACGCCGCGAGTAAGCGAAATAGACGTGCTTTGAGGGGGGTTCGGTGGAGGTCCCCCAAGAAAAAAAAGAAAGTGAAAAAGAAAATGAGATAGCATTTGAAGCCTAGGGCGTTTGAAATACGAAATTCCGACTATTATGGACGAATAGAATGTAAATTATTAGCCATTTTTGAAGTGTGGGGCAAATCAATATAAAAAATCAACTGTTTTCTAAATTTTGAGAGTACGCCATGGCGTTTTATGCGTATATGACGCTACGCCATTGCGTTGTGCTCTTACTTATAAGATATTATTGTGAATTAATTAATGACTGATCTAACAAGGAAATTTTGTATGTAAATGCTGGTTTTGTAACCTCTGTTTTGTCATGGGCTTCAGTCTAACTTAGGCTAGTTGAAACGAAATCCCATGGTTCGAACTCCTATGCAGTGTCTCGGTATAGACACTGCGGCGGGCAGATTATGAAATCCCCAAAATTTGGGGAAGATAGTCCCCCTTTTTGTCACAGATGTACTTGTTTTTCACTCAACTTATAAAATATATGTTCTTTTATGTTCACCAATAATTATTTTGTCAAAATATTCCAAAATCAATGAAATATAAGAGGAAATCCCCGCGGAAGGAATTCTGAGTAAAAGTTGTGTTGATAAAATTTACCACACGTGTTGTTTATTAGTTAATACGCGCAATTCAACCAATGAAATTGTCTAAATTTTACAATCACGCGACCTGAGCATGGGACTAGAAGGGGTCAACCCAGTTGTCCGAAACCCAGTTCTCCGAAACCCAGTTTTCCGAAACCCAGTTGTCCGAAACCCAGTTCTCCGAAAATTAGAGGATCTTATTTAATTTGAAAAATACATTTTTTAAACGAATCTCGTTGTCGCAACCTCTGCAAACATAGGAGACAGGTTACCTGAAAAGGAAGATAGATATCATTATCTCTTATCTAAACAAGGACTGTCACTGAGGCAAGTCTACCCTGGCTGAAATCAGCTCTGAAATAACAATTACTGCATGTCAAGCCGTCATTCAATGCTGATTTTGTAGAAAACAGATCTGTCCATCCTTCTACATGTGAGTTTTTCCCATAAAGATGCTTGCTTAAGTAGAAATTCGTCAAATTATACCCCTAGAATATCAAAGTTCAACTGTACATCAATCGCGTGAGGAAAAAAAACAAATCCATTCTTCACCTTCACAAACAAACCCTTCTTCTTCTTGGAAAAGTTGTCCCTCATTTGACTAACAGCAAATGTGTATGTTTATGCAGCAATATATGTTAGTTTAGAAAATGATTAATTACAATCTTACCTGTACTTCACAGAAACATCCTAAGTATGAAAATATTTCACTAAAAATACATGCTTCCATTTTGTCACATGTTCATAATAATTTTACAATTTCTTAAGAATCTCACTAATGAAATTACAATTTTATTAACGAGATCTTATTAAGAGTTCATATCGCATAATAACCCTTATTATCGGATTCCAGCTGTTAGTAGTATTAATTTGAATAAATTAAAACTGAGTAGTACAGCTGAGTGGACATGTATATGCACCGATAACTAGGTCTATTGCTTAGATGCCAACTTAATATTCTGAAGCCATTGAAAAACTCACCTTACTATGAGTAAACTTCAGTGAATTCTTTGACAAAGAAAACAACTACATCCACTGCTTGTGAGATGTCCAATTTATCCCTAAATCTTAGTGGGATGCAAAATAAAATAAAGTCCTTGTGTAGTATAGGATATAAACCTTTCACTGTTTGTGAGATTTAAACTTTAAAAAGTTTCATTACAACTTTGAGAGTGTAAAAATCCAGATACATAGTATTTGACTTGATGAAGATTGTTGAATGTTAATTCTATCCTTCATGACTCAGTTGTCTGTGGTTATGTTCTGAAATAACACAAAACTGTGTTTTAGTGACAATTAACGACTGGGTGGGCGAGGGGGGAATATATGAACTCTTAATAAGATCTCGTTAATAAAATTGTAATTTCATTAGCGAGATTCTTAAGAAATTGTAAAATTTCTATTACACTCACCTTATTAAGAGTTCATATCGCATGTTTAAAGTAAAATAACCTCAGAACAACTGATCTAAATCCTTTAATTTCCTTTATCAATTTATCAGATTGTAAAATTGTTAAGCATTCAGTTAATTTGCATTTCCCATGACTTGGTTTGTAGATATATCAAATGTTCAAGTTTATGGTACTGTTACTGCATAGCTGGTTAAATATGTCTTTCAAATGTACTTAAATGTATTTATTAAATATCTATCTATTATTATTCTATAAAATTGAAACCTTTATGTATTGTTATAGAAACTGCTAATGTGTATGTATATGAGATGTTTTACTGGATATGTACATGCATGGCATCGCATGACATTTGACAAGGATAATTTAAACTTCCTTCTTATGATTCCCTTCTACTACTAGTAGTTTGTTTCAGATGTTTCTGGTATTTTCTAAATGCTAGTACAACATCATTAAATAGATTCTCATGAAAGAACTTGGAACCCCAATTTTATGTGCTGACATTCTGTCTTTGACAACGATCCAATGGCATATTATTTCAGAGACCCTGGGATACATGCTTGAAAT
Source organism: Owenia fusiformis (assembly GCA_903813345.2). Classification (NCBI taxonomy): domain Eukaryota; kingdom Metazoa; phylum Annelida; class Polychaeta; order Sabellida; family Oweniidae; genus Owenia; species Owenia fusiformis. Next base: position 3,340,800 of record CAIIXF020000009.1, read on the forward strand.
AGACATTAACATGACTAACTGTGTACTTTCAGTTGAGATTTCTATTCTGACCCGAATGTTCAATGTGAGTGCAGTACAACCTTATTCACATCCCAAGTTGCATTTATTTTATTTAGTGGGTTTGCATTGTAAAAGTTTCCATAAAATCAACCAGAACATGGTATTGACTTACCTATGACTATCTATGGTTCCATTATATGCTGATTTTGCAGCCTTAAGTATCGAGAAACGATTAGCACATACCTGATTTGACATTTCAGTTAGGAAATTGGCTAAATTTGTATCAGAGGCTAAATATTAATGTCATGTTTATTAGAACATGCAGCATACCCATGTTTTTTAGGGGTCCTTGGAAGTAATTTAAGTACTTTCTTTACTTGATTTAATGAACATACATGTATTGCCAGTTTGTCACAGAAACCTCTAACTTGAGGATGATAATTTGGACACCGTTAGTGTTATCTAGCTTCTTTTTTTTATTAAGGCTGTAAGATTAGATATTAGTAATTTTTTCATATGGTTTGGGAATAAGATGGGCATACAGACCAACATTTCCAACAATTATACATACCGCAGAGCCATTTGCCACATTGGGGCTATGAGAGCTATATCTGTGCATTTTTTCAGGTCACTTTAACCAGTAATCGGCTGATATAAGAAATTGGAGGAAAGTTATTGGACTGTTTATTCTGAATAAATATGTCAACTTCCAGAGTTTCTGGGTTTAGTTTCCACCTGAAATATTAATTTTCTACTGGTCGACAAAATCTATTTAACTGGACCTTAAAACTTTCAATTAGGAAAAATCTCCCAATCTTATTTCTAGTTTGATGCATCGAGGAATTTCTCTAGGTTTGATCTGACATTCAATTCTAATTCCTTGAAAGATATTTATACGGTAATAATGATATCTCCGATCTTGCATTGCTTTTAACATTTCTAGCCATTTTGTTCCCCACATTTTGTTTACATAATGTCATCGTGGTTTTCTTGTTAATTTTATATAACATTGTCTAAGTTTTTGTGAATACTTTCACTACCATATCCATGGCTTTCATTCATATGAAACAATTTTTTGTTTAATCTATTTCCCCTAAGCTACTGTCCCGTCAGACTTGAACTTTAGCCAAACAGGCTGCTTTTTGTTGTTATTGTAATTATTGATTCGGATAACACTATTAGTATTCTGAATTTCGACTTCTTGAACCAATCACTATCAAATATTATATTCATTTTTTGTGAGTTATTTTGGCAATCAATGCATATATGTAGGACTGCTTTGACCTTTGCAAGTGTCAATAAAAGTAGAGGTTCAATATACAGATTACAGACTAAAGTACAATTCAAAAGTATCTCAATAACTTGAGTAAGGTTACTGACTAGGGTTGATTCTATCCCTACAAAATCTTTGCGAGAATTTTGATAGAAACTATCATTTCTATTAAGGCCTTCAAGTTCATCTCAATTGTATTGATCACAAAACTACAAAGCTCCATTTTATGATGGGAAAAATTCAACAATAGGCGTTTCCCCATTTATCAAAAAAACTCAGTTTGAAACAAATATTTCACTAACTTGAAATCATGTTCATGAGTAGCAGATAGGCGAGAGGTTAATGACATCAGAGAATCAATAAAAGATTCAAAACCAAATTAAATATTCCACAATAGTGCTTATGGTATTTTCACGAGTTTGAGGGAAGCAAGGTCCATAGTTATGATCTCAAATGATGTTATATCATTCAACGGAGCTATTTCCTGTGCCTCGAATGTATGCTTATGGTCATATAAGCATCCTTAGCATGGAGTTTCACCATCGGTAATCGTTTGGCCATCTCATGTTTCTTAGAGTTACCATGTCTTTCATTTTGAAATATTCATACCAACTAAATGGTTAAGGTTTCGATTTTTTAGAGTTTAGATTGAGAACGAGTCTCTGGGAACAATCCTCTTTCTCCTGTAACAATATGTGACACAGAAATTGATCTATGCTTGACTTTGTTTTTCTGCATATTTGAGAGTTAAATGAATCTCCTGTTTTTAAAGGAATTGACAAAACATCCGATTGCTTAAAATCGCAGTTTTGAGAAATATTAAAGCTGCTTTCCATTTAGAAATCTTAAGCTATATTATCATTTCTCAGAATCTCTGGTAACCTTGACCATACTTCATATTTCTATGTAGGTGACTTTGAAACTTCAAAAAGTAATTTACCTAAGTTTCTGTTTTAGTGAACTTCCAGATTGTTTTTTCTGGATCTGATGTTATGTCAAAACATTCATCTTTTTTAGATCCATTTTAGTTTAATTTTAAAAATAAAATTGACGTACCCGTCATTGGACAAGGATTTTCCTACAGCGTAAGTTGTGTTGGAGCGACATCGTCTATAATGACATTGTTTGTCATGACTTCTAGCTGTATAGCTATTGGCAGCTGACAGTTTCTGCTTTCACTGGCCTATTCAAAAGGCTGTCAAATACTTGTATTTATAATCTATTGAAAGATTTTGATCTAGAAAAATATGTTTTCATGTCTTTGACAAATTCAAAGTTTTTGTTGAGTAATCACCAAACAATTCTTTTGCCCAGCTTGGGGCATTCTCTTTTTGGTTTTGGTAATGGTATGAAGACAGAAAAATCTCCAATTCACTCTTGTCAAATTGAAATTTGAAGCATGAAGCTTGTTTCAACTACAGTAGTTGGTTATGGGAAATCCTTGTTCAGCACCCATTCAGCAACAATAGCTGTTTTAATCAAAATATTGTACAAGTATTGTCATTTGATCCAGAGCTGTTAACCCGATTTCCATGGATAAAGAGCTTTATTTCAGAAAGTCCATGTGACACACATTACCAGTATTGCATATGCCATTTTCCCATTTTGCAATTGTACATTTCTACCTGCTTTGGGACTAGGAACATTTTAAGTTCATTTACTTTCTGGATAGCTTACTCTAGCCTTTTCTTCATATTTTGATATCTACTAGGATAATGTTTTTGACCAATATTTATGGACAGATTTTACATGCTTGTCTGTTATCTTCAATTCAGACTTGTTCTCCTCGAAAACTGAGTCAAACATATTGGACATATAGACCGCTGATAAACAGAACATGAATCTATAAGCACTAGATTACTAGAACTTGAATCAAAACAAAAATGATTCTATTAATTTGAACCTACTATGAGGCTATGCAATTGGATATGCTCGCTGAAACTATAATATGACCTCTAATATGACTATTATTCTGATGGCGGCTCATTTGAGCCTTGGTCAAACTTTGGTTTATAGGCCTTGAACTTTGGTCATTTGGACCTTTGGTGTGTGCATTCAGACATAAACTGTGGTCATTTAGACCTAAATCTGGTCATTTAGACCTAAATGTGGTCATTTAGAAATAACATGTGGTCATTCAGACCTAAACTGTGGTCATTTAGACCTAAACTTTGGTCATTTAGACCTAAAATGTGGTCATTTAGACCTAACATGTGGTCATTTAGGCCTGGACTGTGGTCATTATAGACCATGGTCATTTAGACCTTCAGTATTCAAAATTCCATCTTGAAAAAAACATAAAATTTCCCTACCTGTCCAAGTACATTATTTCAGGAGCACTAGTGGCCGTACTAATGGTTCATAAGTCCAAACAATTGTAGTTAGACTAGTAAATAAAAGTTCCAAAAACTGCAAACAAATGACTGTTGAAAAAATTCAACAAGTCAAGCAGATCATCTGAACTAAAATCCATGTGCTATTTACAGCTATGTACAACTAGCCTAGTCTCTTACAAAGGTGTGTTTCCGTTGGCAGCTAAGCAAAAATAGACCTAGTTATCGGTGCATATACATGTCCACTCAGCTGTACTACTCAGTTTTAATTTATTCAAATTAATACTACTAACAGCTGGAATCCGATAATAAGGGTTATTATGCGATATGAACTCTTAATAAGATGAGTGTAATAGAAATTTAAATATTGATCATGTGATGTTGACAGGGAGTGTAAACGCACCTAGCGTACAGGAAATATGTTATGATATTTATTAAGAAATTAGGTATGATGAGGAAGATAAGAATAGCCAAGGACTTGGAATAGCAAAACTGATTTGGCCTTGGGCTAGTGTAATTTCAGGACTGTGTTCATGCACTTTTGGACTTCTAGACTGGTTCAACAAGGCTTAGGCCTAACAGTGCCGTAGCCAGGATTTGGTGACCGGGGGTTCTATTTTTATGTTATTCACAAATCCCCCCCCCTTCATTAGGGTTCCTCAAATAATGCAATTTGTACAATTACACCCTCTCCAAAAGTTTGGCAATCCTAACTAACCCAATGGGTTATGTATTAACGCACCATTAAGTTTGAATTCTTATTTGTAAAGAAAAATTATTTTGGGAGGGGAAATATAATTCATTTTAATACCTTCATTAAGTTAAGTAGACTATTAAATTTTATTTAACAAAAATGATGTCTTTATTTACGTTAAGCAAAGTCTGAAAGTAATAGGCTTTATCAAGAAACCTCTCTCATTGAAATAACAAAGGACGTAAAAATGATTTACAAAACTGACCTTGTAGCTTTGTATCTTTAATGTTCACAAAGTAAAATAAACAGGCAACGTGAAAAAAATCAGACAACTTATAATCAATTTTTTGCATCGAAATGTATTTCGGTGAATCGTTTAGTGAATACATATCCTGAAATCTGATTTGCCCCGAATCCACCATTATTTCCTCTGATTTCTGGAAGACTCTGGAGCATGATTTGTTTCCAAGGAATATCAACTATTTCGCACAATTTATTCTTTAACTTAGGCTAGGACAATATAAATGACCTGATGCAATGGCTTATCATTATTTTTTAAGAATTTTGTTGGATGCCAGTTCGGATCAAATGCAAGGTTATTGAAATTGGCGCAAACACCCTATACTCCGAAATATCGTTCTTCTACGATAACTTTTCACAACGTTTACACGAAGGCTTTTTTAAACTATCCGTCGTATTGCTGATGAAAATATCTACTATTCAAATAAGTGGGTCTCGGTTATGCTTTGTTTTACAAAGTTAAAAATATTTTTTTGGACGTCCCCGGAGCTCAGTGGTGAGTTCCCCAGAGCAGATCAACTGCAATTGATAATAAAAACGTTTTGGTGGATATAAATCATATATAAATACAAGCGACTGTTCGAATATAAAACTTATTTTGTTAAGTTCAGACGGCTTGATAACTAATTAGGCCTTCATTATTTGAAGATTAATACCATATGATTTTTCAATGTTTTCTTTAAATGTAATTTATTCACTAGACATAGCATGACATTAAAGGCAGAATCTGGGGTAACAAAATTACAAGCAACATGTACAGGGTGGGCCAAAAAAACCACCCCCTAGCCAATATTTCTGATAAATATTCAATTTTTAACATGCACACCAACAATGATATATCATTTTAAAGATAATTGAATTTGCAACAGAATGATATATAATAGAACAATTTTCAACAACTCTGGCTCGAGATATAACCATTTATGTGACTTGGGGGGTCAAAAAACACCTTTTCAATTTTCGTCGATTTTGCGAACAATTGCCTATTTCTAACAAATTTGAGTAAATTACAACATTGTCATGAGTCTTTCATAATTGGATATTGTATATTGTTTTCATTCAGTTTTTGAACCTTGCATGCTCAATATACATGTGTATGCTTATAAAATTAATTCATTTCTTCTTCAGTCTGTCCAAATATGGCTCAATAGACTCAACCCGGACCCAACTTCTGATTTGATTTCTCGCTTAAAACGCGAAAGCCATTGGTATAATTGATGGACCTCTGCAGAAGTACCATCCAACACCTAATTATTCATTCTTTCAGTATGTCTACACCCCTGATGGGCTAGGGATCTCCATAGACCAACTGTTCTAAATGCCCCAAGTACTATACATGTAATAAAAAGGCTATACTCTATATCAGTAAGCAAGAATAGTGACATTTGCGATAAAAGGCTACTCAAATCGAGATGACATTTTTCTGAAAAGTAGGTGGTGTCCACTCAGTGTTTCCCAAAAAGGAAAGACCATACAGTCCCTGTTTTTTGAACCACGAGCAAAAATATACTCTGAATGTTAATGACATGAGGTGGTAAAAAAAGAACTCCTCAAGAATATAAAAAACATGTGAAAGAAATTTCATTTTCTGAAAGAACAGTGCTCCATCACACAGGTCCAATGCTACCCTGGAGTTTTTGGAGATTGGAAATGTCACCATCTCTAGCCCAAAATAATGGCTTACTAGCAGTCCAGTTGCCAATAATGTTGATTACCATACCTGGGAGAATCTAGAACAGTTGATATTTAAATATACCCAGCCTATCAGGGATGTAGAGAAACTAAAAGAAAGAATAACTAGCAGTTAAGTGGTACTTCTGCATACATTCATCAATTATGCCATCAACCAATGGCTTCCGCGTCTTAAGCGAATAATCCAATCAGAGGATGGGTCCGGGGGGTAGGTCTATTGAGCTATTTTTGGACAGATTGAAGAAGAAATGAATTAGTTTTATAAGCATACACATGTATATTGAGCATGTGTGGTTCAAAAATTGAATGAAAACAATATATAATATCCAATTATGAAAGACTCATGACAATGTTGTAATTTACTAAAATTTGGTAGAAATAGGCAATTGTTGCAAAATCGACGAAAATTGAAAAGGTGTTTTTTGACCCCCATGTCACATAAATGGTCATACTTCTATATGGGGTTGTTGAAAATGGTGCTATTATATATCATTTTGTTGCAAATTAAATTATCTTTAATATGATATATCATTGTTGGTGTGATTGTTGAAAAATAAATATTTATCAGGAATATTGGTTAGGGGGGTGGTTTTTTTGGCCCACCCTGTATAATTGACCTACCAATCCATTCCTTACAATATCAAATACAATATCTCCCAAAAGATTTATGTTATAAATTGGTGAAGTTATTAATGATTCAAAGTGCAGAAATGAGTGAAAAAATGTTTAAATTCTCCCAAATAATAAGAATGGTAACCATTCTTATCGAAAAATAATACATTATTGTAAACATCTTTAGTTTTCCTGGAATAAAGTATGCACTTTTGTGATTTTAGAAAATAGACATGAAAAGGAACGACATGAGCCAGATATATTCTAAAATTGAAACAATTTTTTGTTTAGCCTGCTCGCTATATCTGATTCTCTCTTTAACATGAACATGGAGAGCAAGTAAACTGGAGCGATACAAATTTGAATTCTATACAATCTCTTAGATGAGTGAAGTGTATCTGAAAAAACAAAATCATTTTTTGCAATGATTGATTTTTCTTTGGAAAAGTGATGGGTAAAGAATGAATAAATTGAACAAATGCTTGTGTTTATAAATGATATACGCTTTTAAGTAATTATATTATTAAAATTTTAATTAAAATAAAACAAAACAAAGATGTATACATTTGAAAGAACATGTGTTTCATCAATATTATGACTTTTCCAGATATTTATTCGTCAATGTTGTAAAATTCATTGGGAGTATGGGACGTCTGCATTGTTTTCAATAACTTTCAATAACTTCGTATTGGACCAGAACTGGCTCAAAACAAAATTCCTTCAAAGGGCTGATTTAGCCATTGCCAAAGATGGGTTATTTTGTCCGAGAAGAAACAGCTTTTAAGTTAATTGTGCGAAATTATTATTATTTCTAAATGTAAAATCTCACGCTCTGGGGTCTTCCGAAAATTAAATCTCACCCCGTGCCTAAGGTTGCCAAACGTTTTGAGGGAAGCGTAACTTCACTATGACGTGTTTTTAACAAAAAAAAGGCTCTCGTGCTCACCATAGCAAATATCAATTCATTTACTGCTCATATATGTAGTTTTCAAATAGCAAAGTGATTTAATGTTTCTGGTTATATGCATTTTTTGCAAAATGATATTTTGGGAAATCCTGACCGGGGGTTCGTTCGAACCCACCGAACCCCCGCTGCCTATGGCTATGCCTAATTCACTAATCAGAATTGTGATAGGTGGATTGAATCATGAGAAATTGAAAGCCCGATTGAATTAATGTCCATAACTATCTGTGACTCACCTCTATTCTTACGACAAAGGTGATATATTTGCCTAGTGAAGAAATAGAAAATAAACATCTCTAGGAAAAGCTTGTTTGTTAACTTCACGTTTTACGAGTGTTCTATATTAAATGTCAATGACGGTAAATGATGTTTTACGACATAGTAACTCATAGCAACTACATGTATGACAAGGAGGATTGGCTCCCAGAGTGCACCACCGATATTCTGTCCCATATATGGTAGCGTGACCTTTGACCTTGTTGACACGTGACAGGTTTCAAAATGGCGGATTTCACGAAAGTTAAATTTTTAGAATTTTCAGTAAACTAGCAATTCATTGTCAATTGAAGAGTCTTTGGTATGTATTTTGTATTGCCTTACATTCCAACAACAGTATTTTACTTTTTGAATAGCTTCTAAGTTCTATATAATATCACATTCTATGTTTAGTACAAACAAATAAAAATCTAGAATATTTGGCATTTGCATTTTCTCCTTGTCAAAATCTGTACAATGTATAGTTTATTCTAGGCCCACAGAGGCATGTAGCAATATATATATATGTATATATATGATTGTCAGAGTCTCTATACTGTATACTATAGTTATTTCTACTAACTGTTTTTTTACTCAAACCAGATCCATATCCCCTAAAATTTGTTTATTTTACATTTTGTTTACTCTCAGCCACTGATACCATGTTTACCTTATGAAAAGGCCTGTGAAAAAGACACAATTGTTTTATGTCCCCTATTTTCCCCTTTTAGTCAGAAGAAAAATGCTGAAGATGCCTGAGTCTTTTCTCATACAGTACATGTAGGGTAGTTGCTCCAAGTCTGGCTGCCACTGACTTAAACACAGAGCCCCAATGAAAAAACACCAGATGTAAGAGCTTTGTCCACTTATGTTTATAAAACCAATAAATTTGTACATCTTATAAATCCACTTCAAAATATCATTATTGAAATACAGAAAGGTGTAAATTTTAAAGAAATCAAATCATTACATGTATTTTATTAAATGTGTTATTTCTGAACATAAAACCGCATTGTAAATGTATGTACATATTAAACAAATACTGGATGACCATGAGGTGGATATGCCAGAATACCTATCTGAGGAAAAAAATACTAGGCGAGGCAATGTCATGTCATTTAAATCATCCTTTTCAGTTGAAAAAAGGCCACGTGTCCCAGGGGATACACCTCCCCCAAAGAGGCTAGTAATAACACCCAAGAAGTCAACAAGACCGCAAGTGGTAGTTACCCCAAGAAAGACCCCCTTAAAATTAAAGAGAGCGTTATTTTCCCCAACAAAAGTACCTGTTCAGGTAAGGTGACTTATTTTATCCAGGCCAGAGAGTTGTGCATTAAGAGAAAAAATTGCAAGGATAATTACAATTGACCAATTTGTAAAGATAACCTTATTACAGTTGAGTTCCAATATATTTTTTACCATCTCAAATATATAGTTCACCATAGGCTCATGCATTATATATAATCTATGTTTTCATTCATTTTGATTAAATTTGAATAATTTTACTCTAGGTGATACAAAGTTCTACAAAGACTGTGCAAAAGACACCATTCTCAATTTGGCAAGAGAGGGAGACCACTGCTCTTGTTGACTTCATAACGAGGTACACTTTGTCAGTATAATAATTCATAGAGTTGAGTCAAGAGTAATAATTTGCACATTTATTTCAAAATAGGCTGCAATTTGCATTTGTATTTACCTACAGTACATGTCACTCTCTGTAATCACTTCAAGCTGAAGTTTTTGAAATTTATTTTTTACATTTGTTAATTAGGATCCATAAACCAAATGAAAAACCAGGTGTTAGTCCTTGGCCGAACTACTCTAATAAAAATGCCTTCTGGGACAAAGCTGCAAGCTTTGTGTCTCTCAAGACTGGTTTGAAAAGGCGAACAGGTAACATGATCATTTTTATTTTACATTGTTTAAATTGACTGCACACCAATGATGCCAATACCCTTCATGATACCTGGCTGGTCCAAATGAGTGCATGTTTTGCTGAATATAAACAGGCAATACTGTAAGCGTTTGGTCCAAAATAATATGACAACATCATGTCTTAGGGTTCATATCTCCACTCTTTGTCTATATTCATATAAAGTTAATAACAAGTAATGTTACCGGGTTAAAGAACATTATGTAAGTAAAACTATTTTGAGAAAAGCTACTTGCTTGTCTACTTGCCTGCCAACCTGCCTGCCTGCCTGCCTGCCTGCCTGCCTGCCTGCCTGCCTGCCTGCCTGCCTGCCTGCCTGCCTGCCTGCCTGCCTGCCTGCCAGACCATTTAACCATGCAAACAAAACATCATATATTTTCAGGAGTTAGTGTATGCTCTAAAGTACACAGGGATATTAAATTTAAATTCTTAACGTTCCAAGAGGCTAAGGAGAGGCATGGACTGTCGGATGACATTCAACATTCTGTTGACATTGACAATCTTAATTCAAAGGAAAAGATTGAACTTTCAAGGAAGTTAATCAATTCAATGCCAGCTGGTAAATTGGAAGAGGTTGAAGATTATTTAGATGAACAATTCCACAATATATCTGGGGATTTGTTCTAATCCAAGAACTTTTATATCAACTTCATTAAAAGCAATGGAACGGCTTCAAAGAGAAGAGAGGCCCAATACTCTCCTTAAGATGGCAAACATAGTAACTAAATATAAAATAAGTTTTGAGAGAATGCCTTGGGGTCTTATACAATACCAGATAGACTTCTTCTTCTGCTCCAATATTAACCAGGTGGGGGACCAGGTTATCTTTCAATGTGCTCAAATGTCCTTATTATCAAAATCCTCATAATATTTAGCCTAACATTCAACCAAGTCTAACCTTTTCCTTTTTATAATATTGCTTGCTGAGATAATATAGTAATACCTCAAAATGCATCTGGGATTGGCTAGAAGTGTTTGGATAAGCAGGTATATAAATATATAAATTTAGGTATATGTCTATGGGAGATAACAAGTTTTTGATTGGGAAATAATGTAAACATTGAGAGGTGCTCTCTTTAAAGAGGCTCCATTTCAAGAGGTGTTGCGATATATAGGTTTAACTGTAGTTTATTCATAAATATAAAAATATATTTATTCAATGATCTAACTTTGAATTATTTATATATTCAAGCAGGTTTTTGATCAAGACATATCAAATAAGACTTATGCTGTGTTTAAATTATATGTGCCTTACTCTAACACCTGCTAATGCACAGATTACAGTACCACCAGACTTTATGCAGTGGATTGAGACACTGGATGCAGAATATCCAACCAGACTACTCCGCCTCATAAGGGGTCCAATGTGGAGTGGCCTGAACAACAAACAAGACGTTGGAATGCCATCAAAGGTAACATTGAATTGATTGAATCACACACTTTTAAATGCCAAGAAACTGGAAGATGAAATAACATATTATGTATATACAGGTTATACAGGTAATACTCTTACATTCCTGAGAGTTTTAGGGGACATTTAAAGGAAATATGATTTATACTTAGTCTTCTACTGCAAGTTCATTGCTCATGATGAAGTTCATGATGATCAATATAAATTGTATTTAATTTAATTCATTAGTTGTTTTTGGAAAGATGTCTGATATTTAGTATTGCCTGATAATATTACCTTTGTAGGTGTTATCCGTTTATTCATCTATCTATGACATTCCTCTACTGTTGAAATGACAAAATGAATGTTAAGTTGGAAAGTAATGTATTATATAGATGAAAACACATAAGTTGAACCTCTCTGTATAAATCAAAATTATTCTCTCTTACCAATAACGCCTTTTTACATATATGTAGGCAAAAGTAAATATTGCATGCCCAAGCCAACGAACCATTTGTAACAGAACAAGAGAGTCTGATTTCACCACAGATCCAGAGATACAGGTATAAACTTAACTAACAATGCACCATTATTTGTTGATATGCTTTATTCCAAAATATCATGTAAAATATACAACTCATGAACTCAACATAACCATACAATGGTATTGACTGCCAATTTGGTTACACTTTTCAAAGCATTTAGAATGGCCATTTAGTGGGAACCCGTATCAGAGTACAGTAGAACCTGTGTAATTGGAACATTCTTGGGACCACAAAAAAGTGTTCCACTTGGGAGGTGTTCCACTTAAAGATGTTCATTCATATTGAGTAGATAGGCCATGGGACTTTAAGAACACTATTCCACTTGTGAGGTGTTCCACTTACAGAGCTGTTCCACTTAGCAGGTTCTACTGTACATCATTTGGTTACAATACTCTCAAAATGAGTTTATATCCATGCAATAATTGAAATCATTAAGAAATGAAACATCATGAAATATCTCTTTTTATTACGGAAGGTTGAAGCCTTAACAAAGCTTAAAAAGGGCAGATATTGGATTAAGGTGGATGGCACTGATGTCAAACCTGCCTTGCAAGAATCAGTCGCTGGAGAGTGGAATGGGGATGTGGACTTACGAGATGGGACTCTGGGAATCCTAAAACGTGAGCGAGATGAAAGGGTATGGGCAATCAACATCCTTTGCCACACCCAACATCCGGATGGTGATGTGATTCTTAGTGAGATAGTCAGATTCAGAGAAGACAGGATATTCTTGACAGAAAGTCACGCCAACTTAAGCAGATCTTATATAGCAGCTCTTGGCAAAGAGACTGCCGAGCGCAAGCTCCGGGAACTAGCATGGAGTACCGTGGAGTGCAGTCAGTTGGTAACAAGTCTGGACATGTTAGCAGCACTTCTGGAGCACTGCCTTCGCATGGTCCAGGAAAGAGATCCTAACTTTCCACCTGCATGCTTCCAACTGGAACGTCTGGAGGATGACTGGAAGTCATACATAACAAAGGTAACCAACAATCATGCTTGGCTTTCAGAAATGATTTTGTGGTGATGACATAATGTGGTGGTGACATGTTGTCAAATTTTTGTGGTTGGTGTTCGGCGGTTGCTGTTTATGGCAATCAGCGGTTAGTTATTGGCCAAAACCCGAATGGATTAAAATGATTTATAAGTTGCACAGGCAATTTTAGCAAATTGATATATACTTTAATAAACATTTATACTGTAAATTCATTCTAAATGCTCTCTGTATAATTGTTTGGATAGTACAAATCAGGCAGTACAAATCTAGATATTCATGCCAGTTGGTGCTATTGCCCCCCACCCTCAAACTGAGAGTAGCTCTTGTAAATTTGAAATATGCATCAATTTCTAGCTTTTCAAGAAAAAGCGTACAATGGCAGATCATGTTATGGTATTTATGGTATCTGAAGAGACAAGGCTCACTAAACCATACAGTATTCCAGTCCAATACATCCCCTACCACACCATACGGGATCAACAACTCCGATGTCTGGTCAACAAGGTGAAAGCAGCAATGATGGCTGTACAGGCAAAGCCTATAGGTACACATATTAGTGAAATGTATAAGAATGTGAAGATATCAAATATAAACTCTGCCAAACTAATAATTGTAGGTCGTGCAAAATTATATTTATCAAGCCCTTTGTTCCAATTTGATATTAAATGAATGCTGATATATCAATTGAAATGTTCCAAAGATACAAAAGCATGAATATGTAAATCTGATTATTTATACATTTGATATTTCAATGAGTTATATACTTGTTTATTCAATAAAAGTATAGTCTAGTAAAACTCTCCTTATTGGAATACCTATGGAAACAGCTAAATGTGTTCGGATTGGGAGGTGTTTACATTTTAACTTTTTTGCATTAGCAAGATTTGAAGAAATGTGAACTCATTACCCATCAAAGTTAATAGCTCAATTGACCACAAACTGTGTCATATCACTGTTCAATTGATAGATGTTCACATTTCATAGGGTAGTCAGTGTGAGAAAAAATTGGTGGATTAAAAGATGTTCTAAATGCAGGTTTCACTGTCTTGATTATATTTTTGGCACATTTAAGGAACTGTAACAGATGGCGAGTTCCATACATTGAGGACCAAAGGGAATAAGGAAGCTCTTCACCTGTATGAACTTATTGTTCAGAGTAGAGACTTCGTAAGACACATGAAGAAGGACACTCTCCTGAACATGCTACTACCAACAAGTAAATAATTATTAATTTAAAGGGACAACAAGGACTTTAGAGAGAATATTAGAAAATCAGGGCAACATTTGGCTTAACTTCTTCTCTTACATACATTTTTTCTTAAAATGTATGGAACTATCAGTTTCCGCCTAAAGAAGTGTAAATTCAGTTCAAAGCTTCTATAAAGGGAGTCCAAATTGAACTTTTAAGATCCATCACGTTTTAAGAGGAATATCAACTTTGTAGATAATAAAAATATATATTAGTCTTGATAATTATCCAAACTTAAATATATTTTGATACTGGACCATGATCGTTGAATCTCTGCACATAATGTTGCACCTTTAAACACAATCATGTGTATGTTTCATTTGACATGCTATCATATGATAACATTAAATAACATACCAAAACTTTCATTATTATAGGGATTGCTGAGGGTCAATATGTAGTTAATCCTCCAACATTTGTACCAGCAGAAGTGGTCATAAGGATCCACATGAGCATCTTACAAGGAGCTCCCATTGAACAAGCTTTGGCCATGGAGAGGCAACGACAAGTTCCTGATGGTTACAACCCTTATCCATACAAAAAAAATCTAATCCCGGAGTCAATGACTGATACTCTTAGAAGTATTGTGGCCACACTCAGATTTCGTGAGATGGTTTCAACATTCTAGCAGGAGGGGAGAGACTTTTCTTCTCATGTTTATGTTCCAGAGGTAATTATACAGCAAGAATTTGGGATTATGAACGAAAATATAAGCATAATGGGAAAAATCTTTGTATCATAAATAAGAGTTGAGGTATTTATTTGGTTTGCTCACTTTCGATAAATGATATGATTTTTGCTGATGACTTCTCCTATATCATCTGAAGTGATATTTTGAACTGTAAGACTATCACTGCACAAAACATTTAACACAAATCACTGGAATGGTCACAACCCATGTTTCAATAAGGATGAAATGTATATCATTAACTTAACAGGTAGATGAAATTACTGGGGACGTTTTCCACGAAAGGGGTGACCACAACCACATCCTCAAAAGGATTGCTACATCTACAAGAGAGATGAAATGCCAGCAACTTCACCCTGAGGGTTTTGATGAAGCTCTCAATGACCCTACAACAGGTAATTAGGGTTTGAACTACAGTAAGGCCTGGTTCAATGGTCATTGAAACGGCTGAGTTGATTTTTTCTCTTGGTATAAGAAAATAATATGGCAACATTGTGAAGTGTGTGTAATTCATACATATGGTATTCTCTGGTTTACTGATGTTCACTTGCTAAAAGTTTGATAGTTTCATTAAACATTCACAATGTACAGTTGTAGACTGCTCTCCATGGGCAACTGTAAAGATTGCTACTTATGTCAATTGTTGAACAATCATTTCAAAAATCATTTCATTTGCAACACTTGGTAAAATATTGTATGTTGTAGTCAACAGTCAATATTGTTGACTTTAATTGGAATGTTATTAAATTTATTCATTTTATTTACTTTTTGAGGTACTGTTAAGATTTTTTTTATTTGATTGTAACTTTATAAATTGAATGAATCATCTAAACATATTTCTATGCTCTGTCAAAAGAATACTTTATGGTGATTAGCAATGTGTGAATAAAACTTCCTTTGTGTACATAGACATCATATAGCTGTAATTGGTTGATTAATTGTAAGATATGTATGTACCCTAAAGGTCTCACACATGCTGCATTGGTTGGCCTACGCAAACAATCTGTGCTAGATGCAGAGCGCCTATTGTCACACCGTATGGCAAGGTTCATGGAGGTAGATAACTTTCATCATATACTTGGTTTCGCTTCATTGTTCCCATTCAATACAAATATCAATAATAAGAAGGAACACTTTCATTTATCAATCATGAACCATATTGATATGTTTAATATTATTTATTGAATATGTTGTTATGAAAAAAGTATTTCACCTATCGCATCCATTCACAAAAATTACTTTTATGTTTATTTTAGACTCTTTTTATTCTCTGAATTATAATGTTGCATAACAAGACTGTCAATAGGCTTACAAAAAAGAGCAAAATTAATATGAAACCTTAACATACTGCACTGGCTATAATCATTGGCATAACCATTATTACCATGGTTACCAGGCAAATCATCAGTACTTAGATGCTATAGCAACGTGGCACGAGTGCAGTGATGGGCGAGGGCTTAGCCAGTTGGAAAGGTCCAAAGGAAACTACAATATGCTTAATTATATCCTGGATGACTGGATGCCATGGCATCGGGACACATATGATTTCAGTCTAATTGACATCAACAGGTACACACTATAAAATATACATATGACTCAGGAGTTAGCAATTCTAGTATGTTACAAATGTTATAGTCCATGCAATTAGCCAGACATTGTGGGTTCATTAAATTCCCCCCATTCTAGAGATTGTGATCATATGGCAGTTTTGAGGAGTTGCTCACTATAAACCCTTATCAAGACTTAAATGTTGGTCCAATATTCAAATTATACAGTGAAACCTATGTACGTGGATCTTCTTTAGTACCTATACAAAGTGTTCCACTTAAGACATGTTTCTGAGGTGCATCGAACATAAAGTCAGTTGGTCTTTTCCACTTTACAGGTTTTACTGTAACTAAAATATTCTAATATGTAGAAAATGAACAAAAAAGGGGTGTAAAGGGGGTTTCAAATAACATATTTTTCGTTACTCTTGCTCCATGTACTGTACTACAGTATAATATTCACTTTTCTAACTTTTTGGTTAATCTCGGATACAATAAACCATAAAATTTGATTATGTATAATATCATTCTTATATATACCTCAGCACATACAACTTGAATTAAACAAGATCAATGAAAAACTATTTAATAGTGTTACATTTTTTAATCTGGTAATTGTTTTAGTATTTGATACATTTTATATTGAGGGGTTCTTTGCATTATCCAGGCGACTACTAGACGGGTCCTTCACCTTGAAGGATTTCAAGTTCCAATGGAGGAAAGTAGTGAGGTACATATGATGAAGAAACTTGGCCAGAATGTGCATTAAATAAAATTGTGATTGTGATTACATAAATTTATTTGACACTGAAAGTCACATAGAGAAGAATCACGCCTTTCAGTGGTAACAGAACATTTACATGTAGTTATAGAATAGAAATAAATTGAAATGTAGCAATCATCTGTAAGTTACAAATACATGCACCTATCTCTGTTTTAATAATACGTGTACATTTCATATTGTACATGCAATTATACCAATCTGCCATGTCTTAGTGTTTATAGTATTTATTCAAGTATTTTTAGACAAACACACAAAATATAAACTAAGAAATGATGATCTGTTAATAAACAAATTACATATATGCCACTTCCACTTATTAAATATGGCAACATCTGTTTAGGGAATTTGTACGAAGAACAGATCCTGACCTTAGATTTTATTACTGGTCCAGAAATGAGCGATACAGAGAAGAGGAACCAAATTTTGACATTCCTTGTGACCAAATTGATGAGCATCAGTACCATGAACGACACCAAGCACCCCGTCTTCATCGCCGTATTCACAATACACGTGAAGACAGATCTATAATTGCCCCAGGAAGAGCTTTCCTTCCAGTCAGAAATCAAGTTCACCTGAGACAACGACTCTATAGACCTGTGGCTGAATTGCCACCGATACCAGAGGAGTTACAGAGAGTGCTGCCTCATCAATAGTGCAAAAGTCCATTTAAAGATTCAGTGTCTCTTAGGTTTCTCAGTGATACCCCGTTATAACATAGGTTATTGCAAAGAATTTCTGCATTTTAACTTGGACAGATTTTCTAAATCTTGACATACACAAGGTAAAAGCAAGGGATAGTATGGGTTTTCTCTATGGTTGAAATAAGAGTGTGATCATTTTTCTTCCAGAAAATCAGAAGCAGATAGATTAAAATAAAGAACAATAATACATTTAACATGGTTAAAAATTGCATATGAAGTCAACATGATTGAAATGGTTTATTGCTCTTGCAAGATGACAAGAGACCAATTCAATAATTATCATTATACTGTACTTACTTTTTATCAGGATTATGAATGGATCTATAAGATATACATGTCTTCAAGGTCAGATAATAGTCATAAACTAAGATAAATGTATCTGAAATTGTTTGAAATAACCTTTGTGGGGTTTGGAAAATATTTGAGTTTGTGATAGATTGTTTTAAACAGATAACAAACTCTATGCTGTACTTTTGTTAAAGGCAGAATCAGATATGTACTATAGATGCTGAAAAAATTGCAAGTTACATGGTATGATTGATCTACCAATCCATTCCCTATGATCTCAAAAACAATATTCCCCAAGATATCTGTGATATGTTATGAATTGGTGAAATTATAAGTACTATTCTCACAAATAAAAATGGTTACCATAATTATTGAAAAAGAATGCATTATTGTTGAAACACTTGAATCAGTTTATTGAAATAAAGTATGCACTCTGGGGATTTCAGGAAAATACACATGACAAGGAATGACATGACCTAAAAACATTTGAAAAGGAAACACTTTTTGTTAAACTTGCTTGCTAGATCTGATTCTCCCTTTAACAGAAGTGATACCAAATATGTTTTATTGTAATTGTTTAAATTTTGTCGTTGTACTTATAATCTTTTGATTGTTTTTCCCACTTTCCATTTTTGACAATAGTTATTTTTGCCCTCAGGTTGTACGAAGAATGTTTAGGAGCATATTGTCTGAAAATACTTGTTAAAGAGACCGATATAATTTTGTTCCCACGGAGGGCTTTGGTAACTCTGGGAATATCACATCCAGGAATGTAGCCCAGCCTATAATTGTCATTAGCATTATGCAAAACAACCAAAGCATTCCTATCGATCATGTTTGTATCCTCACTTTTAAGTTTCAATGGATATGGCTTACTAGGATCTGATTGTGAATTTTTTTCAGCCCTGCAATGTTTGATTGAGTTCTGGTATTCCTCTTGCCATGTTGAGCCAGCAACTGTTACTTCTATGGCACTGGGTTCATCATCATCTTCATCTTCCAATCTGTCACGCTCTTCAGTTTGATCTGTACTTTGAGTAATCTTCTCATGTGGAATTAAGGGAGGGGATGGGCTCTTACATGAACAATTGCAATGTGCCGCAGCTGCAGAATCCACTTCCGGAAAGCCAGTGTCTGGACGTTGCTTTCCACTTGCATTGGCAACTAATCCTCCAGCTCCTAAGAATAAGAAATGGAAATTGAACATCAATAGTCTTTCTATTTTTAAACATGTCGAATGAAACTGGGCACTATATTATGTTGGTTTAACATCAATATTTTGAATAGCATGAAGCCATGATCATTTGTACATGTTTTGGCTAGCATTAAGCTCCATAGGCTTATGTAAAGTACCAGATTTAAATTAGTTAATTATTACTATTGAGTTTTGGGTGACCATACCCCCAATTTTTTATGTTATAGTAGAAAACAAATGTTTATTGAAAGATGAGATGAAAGATGAAAGCCATGAACCTGATGAAACATTTTGCTGTATTTTTTTTAAGTAATCCAGATGCATGTTATATATGCAAGTATAACAAAATGTGTTCCGTTAATATTTGACAGTAGTAATATTAGAATGTGCATGTATAGCTACAGGATGCAGCAACAAGTTGCCTTCATTGTAAAGAAACAATATAAGACGTTAAGAATGTGTTCAAGAGATTAAGATTACAGCAATGAATTTTAACATGATACAATGCTTGTATGCTCAAACTCTCATAAAATTGCTGACATATCCTGGGCTAAATAATGTAAAAATACATGTATTTTACATGAAAAGTTCCATAGTACAGATTATACTATTATTGATAGCTGATAATAAATGACATCATTTTCATACCAAGAATCATTTTAGTTATGTTTAACTTTACCAAAATATATCCAGTTTAAGTTATAACCACTTGCCTGGAAGTAGTTTTAAATTAGTGATCAGCTCTACCTCCACCGTCTCTTCATTTTCTTTGTCATAGAGCTGCAATCCAAAAGAAAAGTACAAGTTCTACACATTTTTAGTGTCATGTTGAACATTATCCAGATAATACCTCTCCTATACATGGAAACACTATTTCATGCAACAATCATCATTGGCCCTGGTGTTCCTGCACTGTAAAAGGAACATTTACCAAAATGAGTCTTTTGGTCTGGAACTTACCACCACACAAGTATTTTCCAAGTATTACCCTGGAGTCATCTCAGTCAGCAATTATAATATGCACGTATAAGTTGAGAATGTGTTCGAGAGATTAAGATTACAGCACTGAATTTTTAAGTGACACAATGCTTGTATGCTCAAACTCTCATAAAATCGCTGACATATCCTCTGTTCTCCCAGCCCTCCAGGTACTGTATGACCAATTATACCAGTCTCGTAGGATCAAATCTTCCTTACACCTTACATTAAAATGGGGAGGCAGTCTTCCCTGTTATAATTTCTAGCATACATATTAGAAGTACATGAACCCCCATAAATGCTTTTTCAAATCAACCCCACACCTTTTATACGTTCTTGTATATTCATACAGTAGGTGTGGGGTTGATTTGAAAAATTAGCCCACATGTATGATTGCATGGGTTTCATTAGGCTTGGGTAACCAAACCAGTCTGGCCCAGTTATCTACTCCTGATTCTGAAATATCGTCAGGAGTTGATAACTGGGTCAGACGGGTTTGGCTATAGGCTTGGGTAGATTGAGACTTATAGGTAGAAGCCTCTAATGCGTTAGATTATTGTAGTGATTTACCAATCCTCAGAGACCAAGAGGGTGCATGAATGCATTGAGACTCTAGGCTCAAGAATTTCAAAGGAGGGGGGGTACATGTAGTATGTTTCCAACAGACCTAATATAATATTCAGACGAAAAGGATACAGTCTAGGGGGATTTACTACCCATGGATTCATAATGAATGCAAATATTGGTGCAAAGAATAGTCATAAGCTTACCTTTACTGACGAAGATCCTTCTACAAGTACATAAACAGGAGCAACAAATGTCTCTAGAGAAGTCAAATTGTTAAAAGAATCGAGAATAGTAGCATATCTGCGATCAGAGAGGTTAGAGAGAAAGGAGACGTGACAAATCCTAATATCTAACACGATAAAGTTACAAGATTGAAGTTGGTACGTTTTTGTAGTATTTTCCAGGCAAGAAATATACAAAATCTCTCCTTTTTTGATAAAATTTCCGCTTGTTTTCTTTAGCACGGAAGCCATTTTGAAACCTGTGAGGTCAAAGGTCACCGCTACCATATATGGGACAGAATATCGGTGGTGCATTCTGGGAGCCAATCCTCCTTGATGTATGAGCTCCTCAGCATTGTTTTATCATGACGTCATATAACCCTCTTGTTAACAAATTCTCGGAATATGGTACCATTATCTGTGACGTCAGTGACACATTGCCCCATTAACAATAGACTAGATGCGAGTAGATATAATCTTGATTTACGTCATTAAATATTCAGAATTCAGTCAAAGTGATATCATATTTGAAATCTACAAGCAAAAATACATCTAGAAATATGGTTACAGAAATTGTTTATCAACTTTGAAAATTTAGTTTTTTTAAATGTAATTTCTTGTTCGGGGAGATTCCCAATAGAGCCCATGTTATAAAATCAAAAAAAGTTAAATATCTTTTCTTGTTATGGACAGATAATATTTTCTTTAACTGGACATATTTTAATTTACATAACTATTAGATACATAAGGGTGATATGAAAATTGAACCGCTAAAACAGATGAATATTAAGTTAAAGGGAACTTTCTCCTATACCCGCCATGCTATCTGACCCGAACGAGCCACCTAGTGGTGAAACTGGTAACTACCTACTCGCATCTGAGTCATTAAACCAATAAACGAAATATACGAGCGTACGTCACTGATTTTTCAAATCCCATTGCATAATTTGGGACAATGCTTTTATTTGTTTTCCTAAGTTGTTCTAATTTCATTCATTATATTCCAGCAGAATCTACATATGTGTTGCAAATGTTTTACAGACATTATGAGTCTTATGACAACACTATCATGTAACTTGCTTTTTCTGCTAAATGCCAACAGCATGAGAAAATATTAGTTTTCCGCATTCTAGTTTTATTTTATATGTCTCTGATTAGATGTATAAGAAAATCATTATATGGTATGGCCAGCAAGATTGTGTAGTAAGTGTACTCCGTATAACACTTAAAAAATAAAAAAAGGTTCCACCTATCTTAAAGAATATCAAAGTTTATTGAAATAAATATATTTAATGAAATTCTAAAAATGTCAGAAAAAGCAAAACTCTGGTTATAAATAACTTACAGAAAAAATTGACCATGGAATTGAATAAAAATTGAAAATATAAAAAGTTCCACCTATCTCAAAGAATATCAAAGTTTATTGAAATAAATATATTTAATGAAATTCTAAAAATGTCAATAAAAAGCAAAACTCTGGTTATAAATAACTTAAAGAAAAAATTGACAGTGGAACCTTTTTATATTTTCAAATTTTATTCAGGGGTACATGATCTAACTAGTTTAAAACAATAAAAACAATATGTCAATTTTCTATTCTATTTTTTTCCTCAAAAAATGTCAAAGTTATGAAAATTGAAAGTCAATTAAAATTTGATATGGCGTCAATTGTACTGCCAAACTTGGGTAAGGGGTCAAAACCCTATATCTATTCTGTTATTGCAATGCTAGCTTTATTAGTACTCATGAAAAATAATTGGCACCAAAACACTTCAGCTTATCAAATGCCGTAAATTAAAAACAATCTTGTAGGCAGTATGATGATTTGAGGCATTTTTTTCCGTAACGTCATACCCATCTAATCTTTAAGACGATGTACTGAAATATTTTCACAGTGAAGATCCGATTTACTTTATATATAATGAAAGCATATATGATCCCCTTTTGAAAAAATCAAACAGAAACAGAACATTCAGGACACCCACAAATCAGCTAGGTCAGAGATGGGTCCCCTTAATGAGCTGCAAATTTAGGATCAATTGAGACCAATTTCCCTTGATCACCCTATGCAGACTGTGCTATACGAAAACAAGCAGTGCGTAAATTATTGTGGAAATAATGTGAAATTGCAGCTGTTACACAGCGTTAACAGCATTCATTCAATATTGGTGATCAAATGACATATCAATACAAATTATATTTGCGTTTTGAAAGTTGAAAGGCTTCTTTGTCATTTTCTACAAATTTTGATACATTAAATAAAAATGTGCTACCTCTAAGCAAGCGGTGCTGATATCCGTTAAGCGACAAAAAATCAAACAGAAACAGAACATTCAAAACACCCAAATTCTTTTTCAAAGTAGAGCATGTGCCAAAATAATAAGAAATAATTTTTATATTCATCAATAAGTAAGTGACATCACCTATTAAATAATGTACAGTCCAGATCATGTAGTAAATGTTAAGCATAAAAATGTGTGTCAAAGTGGTTAAAAATTATTCTGATTGATATTAAAGTAGTGACACATATTTTATTAAAATTCGAAGAAATGGCATCTGTAACAGATGGCAGGTTGTGACATTTTGCATGTTAATGCCATGTTATATCATCCGGTACTCCAGTATTCTGATTGTATTTTGAATCTTTCACCAGTATGGTCCTTTTATTTATTCCAGTATATATTTTACCCATGGCACTTACCTCAGTATCTATTCACATGGTATCATACACCAGTATAGATATTTTATTTTATTCCAGTATGTATGTTTCTAATGACAATATATTCACTTGGTCTCTATTACGGATGCTACACTTCATAGTTATCTCTTTCATATTCTTTGATATGCAGATTCTCATTTCAGGAACATAATATAATAATGTCAAATAATGTCATAAATGTCAAGATGGCTGTATATAAAACTTAGGAAGTTGTCTTTTAATAATTTTTTTATGTTAAGAAGTTATGTCAAGAAAACAATATTACCACATAACTAAAACAATGCAGAAATATCAGATATGACTGGTTTATGTAACAGATAATTTTACTCCTTTAAATTGTTGGTGAGGAAATGCAAGGATGAAGAAAAAAGACTGATATTATTGCTATATTTATCAATTGGCCAATAAATTCAATTTCATTAAAATACCTAATGTATACCTAAGTATTCATCAAAACCTGCAATATATCTTACCACATTTCTTTAGATAAACATTTATTGGCATCTCTATGAACTGTTTTCTGATGAAAGTTAATCAGGTACATAAGTTCAAGGTCACAGCACAACTCAAATATTATATTGCTTAAACTACAATTCAACATGATTTTGTTGTTTCTTGAAGGATCTATGTAAATGTTAACTTATAACTTTAAAAATGAAAAAATTTAAAAATTATATTACTGTAGATTGGGTTAATTTGGTGCCCACTTTAATTTGGCGAAATTGAAAAATTCACCAATATAAATCTTCACCAAAATTTAGAATGAATCCCCGGGTATTATCTAGGGTATTTCGTCTAGTGTATTTAGGTCACTTCCAGTTTAGTTTTTTCCAAAAATATGTTAAAAATGTCTCTCATAAATTGGCTCAGAACTGGTCAGTCACTCATTAATACTCAGGGAAAAACTAGAAAGGAAAAGCGCGTTATAGTAACAGCATTGATCGAGGTACAAAATGTAAATGATCTCACAAAAAATGGTAATTCGTAAACAGCCCGTAAGTTTAACATTGCATTAACATTTATTGTGCATATCCGTCAAAATAAATAGCCGCCAATATGCCAAAAATGGCAAAATCGCCGAATGAATTTTGTCGGTTAAAATTGAATCTAGCTCATCACCAATTTATTCAATAATATATATGGCCAAATACATTTTACGAATAGATTTTACTTACTTACTTTAACTTAACTCAAAGAATTTGAATTCTTTAATTATGAAGTTTAATTAACAATTTAATTATGCTCTGTATATACATATTTCATAGTAAATGTAATTCATAGTACAAATAAAGATATTCACCTACTGCCAAAGATCGCTTAGATAATGATTCATAACATTTTTATTATCTGAATGATTTTTGACTTTCCTAGTACATTAAAACTAGATAGGCACCATTGAGCAACTCCACAAGAAGTTCCAAATAACTAGCTCAACTGTAGATACACTTTGAAGATGTGCTCTAAATGTTGTCCATTCCTTTGCAGGCACACCTTGATTCTGCAGGCAAAGTTCTTGAAGACCCTAACACATTCCTCCAGAGAAATGGTCCTGATATATCTGGTGATCTCTCTTCAAGTCTTACAATACACATGATCCTTCAAGTGTGTACTGAAGTGAGTTCACCTCACTACTGGGGGCAAGTTTTTTTAATTCTTCAATATCGTTGAAATTTTTATATATGACAAACATAGAAATGACATTAATAAACCATTTAACTCTTTCAGCTGGTTAGGTGACTATAGTCGACTTATCGGTACACGTGGTTAGGCGACCGTAGGTCGACATTTATGGAAATCATTTTCTTTCATTTAAATAGATGGCATACCAGTACAGTTCCCGGTTAAAAATGTGCCTACCATTTCTACACTGAACTAAACTGTCAACATAACTTCCGTATCCGGTAAAATTATGAAAAATTCCAGTAAAATTCGAACAATTTTGCCACTATTTACTTATTTTCACGATAGATTGTCTAGCTTGTTTTTTAAAAATGGCTGCCAGAGGAATAAGAATAAATGAAGATAATGCAGAGGCTATCTTTGCTGATTCTGGTTCTGAAAGTGGCTCAGATATCGATGATAATGATTCTGATCAAAATGAAAATTTACAAAATGACAAAGATCAAGCTATTCAAGGTAAGTAAATGTAAAATGGGCTTACACCAAATCATCAGATAGTACATTTCCCTAATGAGTAATGTGTTCTAGCATAATATATGTCATATATGTCAGAAATGTAGGCCTAGTCACCAAAATTTTTATGAATATGCGCTTTGACTTTCAGTTGGTGGTGATCAAGTTGTACCTGACAGACCACGTCGTCATGCAATTCCACCAGACAATGGCCAGTATGATTGGCATTTGTATGACTCCACTGATCCGTATGAAGTCAATTGGATACAGGAATTCAATATTCCACGCCGTGGTGGTGTTCTCGTCAATACAGACAATTTCACACCTTATGACTATTTCAAGATATTTTATCCTGATGAACTATTGACAAAGATAACAGATGAGACCAATAATTATGCGTTCAGCCACTTTGATGTGCCTGGTGGACTTGATAACTTCAGCCCAAGATCTCGGCTGAGACAATGGTACGAGGTGACAGTAGATGAGCTAAGAGCATATACAGCGATACAATTGGCCATGGGCATTGTATCTAAGCCAAGCCTTAGGGATTATTGCCCCATGTTTTGAAATCTATCATACACATAGAAACTTTCGTGCTGCTGCAGGACAAATTATATACGGAATGTGATGATTTTATTCTGATACAAACAGTTATAATCTGATAATATCATATAGTTGGATATACTAAAGTGTACTGAATGTACTTTGTATGTACTGCTACTTGTCTCTGATATTTGTATGACTTTTAGTATCCATTTTTATGAAGTACAGTGTATTGAAAATGTTGATATTAAGTGTATTGAAAATGTAGATATAGAATAAGTTGGCTAACTTATTAGTTGGCTAACTTTTACATCACCTTTGGTATTCTAAATGTCAAACTTAAGCTGCAAAAGTTTGAGAAATGGAAAATGAATATATTTACTATAAACACTGAAAATTTGAAGTAATTCTGTCTAGTACTTTTAGAGATATTGGAAATTTAAACTTATAACTGCTAAAACGTCGATTTTCGGCAAAAAAATAACCGGTTTAAGCTACATGGAAAATACGGAATTAACCGGGCGAAAGAGTTAAATAAAGATTTATACAGAAAGCTCCTATGAAACTTGACTATACGCAGAAAGACCTGAATAAGTGCATAACTTGTTATTCATTATGATACTTTATATAAATTTTTACTCAACTGTGAAATTGATCAGATTGATTAGTTTCACTAGATTCTAATAACTGATTTATCCAATGCAGGGCGTGATTTATTAAGTTAAAAATAATGCAAAATAATTAATATTTCTTTGTAAATAATATTTCTTTGTAAAAAAGGTAAATTTTAAAAAAAACTCAGTTTCCATAGAAATTGCCCATATGAGCATTTAATGTTCACATGCCCATGGTGATACTAATGACACTTTGTTGCTCTTTGAAATGAGGTAATTTGTATGTTAATTAATGACAATACCTCCATTATGGGGCCATATTTGCATTATAAGATATCAGATTTTTGAAAAAGATATACTTCATAATTATACAATTTGGATTGATGTAGTGTATTATAGCCAGTGAGTGCAATATAATATTTATGTTACAATTTACATCATAATTTGAAATTATGACAGACATATGCAGAAAATGAAATTGTTCAGGGTGAAACAAATAATGCCACCCACATAATGTTGCATAATACTGAAAGGGAATAATGTATTCTTGGTAGCTTAAACTCACTGATACTGAATAAGGTAGGTCTTCTAAGGTAGACTAGCATATTAGGTGCACTTTTATGAGCATTACAATATGTGATGTACATGTTGCCCATTCCTTTGCAGGTAGACCTGGATTCTCAAGCAAAGTTATTGATTACCCTAACACATACCTCCACAGATATGAGCTACTGGTCTCAAAGATATTGATTAAGGTAGGTCTTTTAGGTAGCTAACCTCACTGATAGTGACTATGATAGGACTGGTAGGTAACTCTCCTCGCTGATAGCAAATAAGAAAGTTCGTGTAGCTAACCCCATCGGTAGTGAATACTATTGGCTTCTTGGAAGCTCACCTCACTGAAAGTGACTAAGGTAAGGTTTTGTTGGTAGTTTACCTAATTGATAGGGAAAAATGTTAGCCTTCTTGGTAACTCACCTCACTGATGGTGACTAAGGTAGGTTTTCTTGGTAACTCACCTCACTGATAATGATGTATATTTTGTACATGTAACTCATCTCACTGATAATGAATATGGTATGTTTTATAGATAGCTTACCACATTGAAAGTAAAAAAAGTGGGTCTTCTTAAAAGCCCACCTCACTTTTAGTGATCAATGTGGTTTCTTTGGATAGCTCACCTCACTGATAGGGAATAAGTTAGGTCTTGGAGGTACACATATTTTATCTCAGGTAGATATTCTGGGAAGCTCACCTCACTGATAGTGAATAATGTAGGTTTTTGGAATAGGTCACCTCACTGAAACTTTCTAAGGTAGGTCTTGTCTATATACAAGGCGAGTAGGCCAAATAAATAAAGTATGAGTTTAATAGTTCAACTGACCCTATGGGAAAATTTGGTATCATAGCAAAGCTCAGAGAATTGTCTATGTCGTGTGATAAATAATTTGTGTTGGAATAGGTGACGTTGTCATGGAAACGGGCGTTGAACAAAATATGTCCTTAATAAGAATAAAAAGTACAGCACCATTGCAAGGGATATCTGGTTAAGTCAATGTGCAACTTTGAAAGAATGAAAATTAAGGAATTGAAAGAATTTTAGTTTATCTTCAACATTTAACTCAAAAGTATACATATTCTACTCTTTTTTGATTATTGTGATGTCATAATGGTCTATTTTGAATGAAAAACAGTTGGTCTCATATGCAATTATTAACACCATTAGATTGTGTAATCACAATTGCTTACAAATGTTACCTTTATGTATATCAAATGAAAGCTATGGAAGGTACTTTACAAATGAATCCTGTAGCCAGGATTCAGGCAGGATTCATATGTAAGGTAGTTTTCAAATAAATCCAACCTTCAGGATTCGTGCAGGATTCATATGGGAGGTACTTTATAAATGAATCCTGTAGCCAGGATTCAAGCAGGATTCATATGTAAAGTAGTTTACAAATGAATCCAACCTTCAGGATTCGCGCAGGATTCATACGGAATGTACTTTACAAATGAATCCTGCAACCATGATTCAAGCAGGATTCATATTCAAAATAGTTAACAAATGAATCCAGCCTTCAATAATCATACGTGATTCATATGAAAAATGAATCATATAATCGTTTGATTTTCACCATTCTTAACATGGAGTGACTTTGTGGCCAAATTTTGAAATATAAATCCCCCTGGGATTTTTTTAAAAATACCACCCTGGGAAAATACTTGCTGTATGTTTAGCGAACCTTCCTCTGGGCTACGGGCTTGAAGCAACAGCACGATTTATTCCACAGGTTTACACATGTACTAAATATAACTATTAATCACCTTCTCCCAAATGATGGTAGTGACCCGTATCATGTCCGATTATAACATTCATTTTTAGTGTAATACAAATCAAACTAGAATATACCCATGGTATTGTATTATACTGTTGGAAATTTCGAAAGACTTTAGAGTCTTAAAAGACTTTTGTTTTGATGAGTCCGGGCCTTCGTTAAACGAACCTTATTATGTTTGTTTAAGCCAATATTAAGACTCATTTATTGTGAGCATTTCTGTAGTTTTTGAAAACTTGTAAGTCCACATAATTGAAGTGGTTAAGTAACATGTGTAAAATAAGATAATAATTATTTAACGATCCGTCTATTTCTTTGAACTGTTTTTACAACTGCGGATCACCATGATTACGGTTGATTCTTAGGAATTGTTTTAGAATTTATGAAATACAATATTTACTTCCGTATAGCCACGTTTAGGCCTTAGTTTAGGCAACATTATTTTCAAACAAACGGGCCTTATATTGCCGAAAAGACCTGTGCAAAAGTGTTTCAAGAGCCTAAAAGAAGACCGTTTTCCAGAGTATGTCCTAACCCCCTTGCCAATGTCTAAGTCCGCCCCTGTGAACTACCTTGATAATGTCCCCTTGTCACCCCCCCCCCCTCCAGTTCAACCAATTATTTAAACCATGCTGCCTATATTAACATTACCATATAATCAAAACTGGTATCCGTTTGAGTTTTCTAACCCTGCTATGAAGGATGTAACAAAAGTATCTAGAATGGTATATTACACTTTTTTCTGAATGTTGATATCCAAAAAAACATATCTTTGGTTTATCAACACATACCGGACACAATATAACGAGTATACACATAGCAACATAGATAAGAGAATTGGGGAAAATTACAATCCCTTTGATCAAATTATTAAGATTTAATCTCCGGCTGAGGTGTAATCGAAGTGTTGATACACATAATTAGCAATTAGAAATGCTTTAATGATTTAGTTAGATTAAAGTTTTCAATTGCCTTTGAAACAACATCTTATATCAAAAGAATGGATATTGAGAGTATGGATGTATTCATATTCATATCAAACATTCATATATATTTTACAGTGGAATTCCTTCAATAAATGCAACATATTTACCAATTTGGATTTCCTGCATAATGATAAAATGTTAATGATATCATTTTTGATAAAACCCCAGGGCCGTAGCCAGCTTTCAGTCGGGAGGAGGGGGGGGGGGGCTGTAATCGCCAAAATATTTGCGGTTTTCAGTCGTGACATAAGGGACATAAGGGAGGCAAAAAAGATTTGTTTTGAATGTTTACAAAAATGATGCAAGCTTCAAACTAAAAATCATTTTAACGCTCTTTTCTTCATCTACCTAATGTTTGTATTTTATTGCTTGTGGGGAGGATGTGCGAACCCCTCGCTGCCCTTGTTACGCTTATAAACCCAATTAGAATTCCCAAGGAATCAACTTTATTAAGTATATGTGCATATGTGAAAATTAGCTTGCATGTAGAAATTGCATTGTATGCAAACCTTCCCCCGACCGACCCAGTTATAATTATGGCTTTTGAATAATGTCTGCCCTTGATGCATGCATCGGTTAATAAGTGGTGCTAAGAATATTGTTGTAGGCCCTGGTGAAGGGAAATGTCATGAAGATTTGACGTATATCGTGATATAGCCGCGCCACCTTTGTCATTATCCTTCCAAACGCAAACGGCAGATAAGAGGGGTTCTGGCGTACCAGAATGTTTGACGTAAGATTAAAAAGGAATGAATGATTGATCATTATTAATCTGGTGCTTAATAAGCCACTTACAATATATAATTTTAATTCTAAAATGATACGTGACGTCATAACATGGGCTTTTTCTAGTTGAAAGCCCATGGTCACAATAACTAGAAAAGTTGGAGTATGTATGACCGCTAAAATTCATAAATGCAAATATTTTTTTTTGTCTGTGTTTATCATATTAGAATCGTAACAAAGACCTCGATTTTATGATGTATGTCAGATATATAACCTCAAATTTTATTCTGGCCATTGACAAAGACCTCAATCGCTACGCGATTTCGGTCTTTTGACAATGAACAGAATAAATGTTTTGGTCATACTGTATATCACGCCATAAATCATAAAATCTCGGTCTTTATTCCTTAAATATAGTTGATATTGTGTCACGTTTGTTATAACACATAGGTGTAGCCAGGGGGGGGGGTGCGATGGGTGAATGATCGCATCCCCCCCATAACCAATAAAGAAAGAAGAAGAAAGGACCTTTGAATGCCTTGTACTTGAAACCCCCCCCCCCACTGAAAACCGAATTATTTTGACGATCGCCCCTGTAACATGTATTCAATTGATACAGCTATAAAATAAAAGAAGACATGACTGTTTTGGCATTTTGAAAATAATACTTTTGTTATCCCATCGAACGAAGTTCGGAGGGATATAGGGAACGCCTCCGTCCGTCCGTCCGTACGTCCGTCCGTACGTACGTCCGTCCGTCAACATTGGCCGCAAAAATTAAAACTGCTATTCAGATTGAGTCATATCCACATTCATTTTATGCATATCCATAATGCCTATTTGACCTATCATCGCCATTTCCCAAGTAGTTATTCAAAAGTACTAGGGTAGTGTGAAGTGTAATCTCGAAGTGCGATTTCCCGACTCAATTATTGTCATTACGAAGTCGTTGCAAATATATTTATTGCTTCACATACGTGGGTTGGAATGGTTTTATCTTTTTTTATTAATATGTTTTGAGAGGACGTATATAATTTTTCATAACAATCAATATTTATTCCTTGACTATTTCTTAGAGGATGTGTATAACTTACAAAATTGCTTCAACTTTCAGTATCACTCATTGATTCAACAATAGTGCTAGCTTACGTGTTGGAAATACTAACGTTTGCCCGCTTGCAACATGGCGGATGAGAACGGAAATACATGGTGGGACCCAGTTTGCGGATCAAGAGATTTCAACAATGATTCCGATACATGGGCGTTTTGGGTGAGTTTTTGATCATATCACATCACTACATTTTTCACAATTTTAGCCTAATCAGTTGTTGAAAGTCAACCGAATTAAGAGAATTGCTGATTTGATATCATAGAGATAATACCATGATAACACCTATGTGGAGGAAATAAAGACACTGAACTGAACTGAACATTGGATATACGGCAACCGTACGGCGGCGTAGTTCACAAAAATCGAGAGAAGCCACTGCCGCTGTAGAGAAAATGTGACCGAGGCGTTAGTAAAGCTACCTCTTACTCCAACTACATATTACATTTCAAACTTGAAAACGCATATAATGACGTCGACGCTTTCCGCTTATTCAATATCATGATGTAATATCATGATGTCATGATATGAAGTCATCACTGAAAAATTAACTCGGTAAACAATTTGCTGCTATTTGAAAAGTCTTAAGAGTAAAATGTTTCAATTAAAATTCTGACGGTACAGTGTATAATATAAGCTTAAGCATTCCAAAAATAAGTACAGTAGATTGAAACGGCAACAGTACGGTACTCATAGTTAAAGTCATGATATATTGCGACACAATACATCGTTTTGTAAATAATGATATCTTTACTTTGGGTTAATATTTAGGATGGAATTGCTATCAGGAGTATACCGTTGCTCGTATGAACACTAAACACTTCACAAAAGGTCCATGATTGTGCAGTATGCAGTGGTATCGGTAACTTTGTATACGAGTGGCAGATGAAAAATACAAGAGGCGGCATTCAAAATAACCAATTTTACGCTTCCGACAATGCAAATTCTTGTTATTTTAGAGTCTATGGCCTGAAAGAAAGATGTCCAAGGTTTGTCAAAGTCATTTCCACGTGTGATGTGGCAAGACATGGGTTCCACAAAATAACACCTGGAACTGTGGAATGACTAGGGCAACTTACACTGTTGCTCATAAAAATGGAATATTTTATAGATACGAACTGTTTGATGGAATTTCTACAAAATTATAGCATTTTGAAGAAAATGTGTAATGTCTTCTCGTTCCCTCATCAGTTTTGCATATAAAACTGATTGGTATGAAAAGTTAAAACATTTATGGTTGATTAAACTTGTATTCACTCAGGTGACCCCATGACCTCATGATTTTGGAAACTTGAAAAAGGTGTCCAAATCGTAGTTGAAATCATTGTGCCCATTTTATATACATTTAATTTAGAGTCAGAAGAGTTTTTAAAAGGCATGCCCCATAAAATGAGCGAAAAAGAGCATGGCATGTCATAGGGATGGTGCTCTCTGGCATGAAACAAACTGCCATTGCCAGGACCCTAGGGGTGTGTCAGGAACAGTCTCTAAAATTTTGCAGTGGTACCAAAGGTACTGGAATATGACTCCAGGTCACAGCAATAGTTGCCCTAGAGAGAAAAATGTAAGAAAAGACCACCACCTGCTGCATTTATGTCGTCAAAATTGCTTTAAGTCAACCAGTAGTCTACAAGATGAATGACTGTCTCACCTCAAAACCCGTGTTCCAGAGCTAAAGACAACCAGTGATTTCTTTATTTATTCTTTATTAAGGCCATGAGACCTTTAAAGAGACCACAGCTAACTGATCATAACAAAGAAAGGTGCCTTCAGTGGGCAGGAAAGCACCAATCCGTTGGACCTAATCTTTGGTGTAATATGACAGCATGTGAAGAAATAAGATGTGTCCTCCACAAAGTTGATAATTGTCTTCGTTTCTTTCGTAGACCAGGGGAAATAGACAATAAAGACACTTACTAATGTGGCAATCCATGAAGGTAACCCTATTTATGTTTGGAGCAGTATTACAGAGGTTGTTTGGAGCAGTACCTTGGTAATGAGATTCGTGACTTGGACCCCCACCTCAAAATTTAGACACGTTACGCACTGAGGAATGGGGCCTTATTTCACTTTGAAAGGTCCGATGTTTCATTCAATGCTGGTCCCGTAGGGTTGATGCTCTGATTGCAGCACAAAGAGGACATAACACATATTAGTGCTTTCATTGGATAGAGGACACTTTAATCTTCATGACCAGATGGTTATTTTGTTTGATCTGTTTTACATGACGATTTGGATCGGGGTGTTTTGAAAATGCAAAAATTCTTAGCGTACCCCTGTTTAACTAACGGTAATTTTCTCAACTTAAATGCTAATATTTTTTCTCTAATAAAAGTTGATTTGTAGGTGAAATATGTGGTTATGATTTGCCTAGAACATAAATGTCTGCGCCAACTCCAAATAAAAGTTCTCGTACTTCAAACTTTGAATTCTGAGCTGCCAAATCGAATATTCCATATTTATGAGCAACAGTGTATATAGAATGTCATTTACCTTTTACAAGATAACTTATCCTTACACAGGTTGCATTTCACAAATCTAAATGCACCTGTTGAATTGAACTCTTTTGTTATAAATCAAAATCTAGAATTGTCATTATTAGGATGAGAGTGATCTATTAATATATGATTCACTTGTGATTATGTGTATATCAGATTCATTTTAGTTTTTTACCACCTCCAGACATTGCCAAAAATGGTGACATACAGGGTGTTCCAAAAGTAACAGGACTGATGCTGGTATTTTGTTAAATATGCACCAATTATTTTCAAATTTTACATAATGATCCTTCATGTTTTGTAACTAAAATTGCCGAATTACATCATTTTTGTGGAAACTGATTTAGAAATCGGCCGATGAATACTCATCGGCCGGCGCCCGGCGCATATGTGGCCTAGGCATTAGATAGAGACCGAGGTGGGAGATATCTCCCTCCCCTCGTACACCAAACTTGTTCTCACTACGTTTTCGAAAATTGCCTGAAAGGCCTCCTCACATATTATTAACATATTGTTGATCTTATCTTAATTTGCTAATGTGAATTGCACCTTCATTTGCCTGGAAGACTTTGATAAAATCCCTGTTTGATAATCTTTGTCAGAAAGCTGATGTTTGGCCAAGCTACGAAATTCCAAATTGAACAGTCTACCAAGAATATCATGTTGTAAATATTGTTTTCTTTATAATATGTCGAGCTAGGACTGCTCAAACAAATTCGCTTTTTGTAGCTACAAGTATTTAATTTCAATAGATGATAAACTTCTCAATATACTTAGTAACAAATTACCCTCATAAGACATTGTTGCAAGGTGTGTTGCAATGAACGTGGCACCCCGCATTCCCGTGCCCGGATTATGTATTCTCGAAGAAAGCCATTATGATAAACCATGACATCTCATTTCTTCTCAGCCGTGTGTTACAGGTGAAACAGAAAGATGCTATGAGTATCAGAATGGAAGAAAGCATATATTTGCATTGATGGTGTATAAATAGTTATTTTATATAGTGTTTTAGTTGTACGAGGAAACTTATTCTAACCAAGAAGGATATTGCAACTTTTTCAAGATCCTAAAGTTGCAATTTTCGTTATTGTGTTTCATTGTAAAGACGCACCCATGAAAGTGTGTCGCTGGTACAAAGGCGTAGTTCTAAATAAATTTAAGATAAACGTTTTTTAAACTTGTACGTGAACGTGTAGAATTATGGACCTGATGGATTTTTTCTCCCTTTGTTCTGTTAATACACTGCCGGTTGAGGCGAATCCTGGTTCGGGAAAGCGGGGTTCACTGTTTGGTTCCGTTGACAATAGCAGGGGGCGAGCGCCCGAAATCGTCGTTTGTTTTCGATAATTTGCCGTTTGTCAGAAGCCAAATATTGTCTAAGTTTTGGGTGAAATTAAAAGTCTTCTATAGACTATTCTTTATTTTATTTAGCGATCTTATTTTGCACTTCCTTGTTTATGATATGTGCTTTATTTTCCGTGGGGCATGCAGATAATGTATGATTGATACAACTCTGTTCAACCAGTCACAGTACAGTTTTTCCAATTGGTGTAAAATGGTATTTATCAGTTAAAGGTCCAATATAAACTTTGGCTTATCCAATATTATCAAAGTGTGAAATGTGAAACTTTTTATAAATTTCAAAAATGTTTTTTTTTTGAAGGACCTCTGTTTCAGAATATCGTGAATTTATTAAAAACTAACTTTAAGAGGTTACACTAACACATAATTGACACCAATGCATAGCATTCATCCTCACTTGTTTTTTCCCCACAAAATAAAGAAAATTGGTTGATAAATGAGTGAGCAATAAACTCATTCAGGAAAAAAAGTTGTTGAGGGCAAATGCATTTCGAAATTTTAGTTCTCACAGAAACCAATGGTAATAATTTTTACAACATAAAATATTCATCCTTTTAACCTGGTTAGACAGTCAGCATTTGTTTATTTTTTAGTTTAGCATAGATAAAGATAGACATGGAGAAATGTTGCCACCTAAATGATGTCACGATGAGGTCACTTAGGTTGCAAAATATTTTCGATATGCTTAAACATTGAATTGGCACATCAGATATGACATTTTATTATTGAAATAGTGTGTCGTTTGTTCAATCTTTATATTGGTACGTTAAAAAGACAATATTTTCTTTCTATAGTGAAATATTTGATGATTAAAAAAATCAACTTTATTTGAAAAATGGCGGGAAATTTGGAATTTAAGAAATGAAAAGCTGACAACTTTCATTTCAAAAACTTTTTTTTTTTAAATATCTTAAATTGACAAATAGTAAATATATGAAAAAACATGTTTTCAAACTCTACATGGGGACTGTAAAGTCAGCAGATACCTTAAACTTTCAATATAAATTATATCTATACACAGGATGCATTCTATATTAAAAGTGTTCAAATGCGAGTAGGTAGTTACCAGTTTCACCACCAGGTGGCTGATTCGGGTCAATTAACATGGCAGGTATATAAGAAAGTTCCCTTAAACTTCAATATTATCAATTTAAGTGGCTCAATTTTCATATAACCCTTATGTGTCTGATACTTATACTAATGAAAATATATCCAGTAAAGCAAAATATTATCTGTCCACTAAAATAAAAGATATTTCATTTTTTGTGATTTTATAGCATGGGGTCTATGGGGAATCTCCCCGAGCTAGAAGTCACATTTTCAAAGAAAATAAATTTTTCAAAGTTAATAAACACTTTTTAAAACCACATTTCTAGATGTGATTTTACATGTAGATTTTAAATATGATATTACTTTGACTGAATTTTTAATTTTTAATGACGTAAATCAAGATTATTTCTACTCGCAGCAGGTGCATTTGAATTTGTAAACTGCAACCTATTTAAGGGTAAGTTATCTCATAAAAGGTAAATGACATTCTATATAAGTTCCCATGGTCATTCCACAGTTCAAGGTGTCATTTGTGTAGCCCATGTCTTGTGGTCAATCAAATTGACCCAATATCACATGGGAAAATGACTGACAAATCTGGACAGACCTGGACATCTTTTAAATCACCTCTTAATAGGATTCAAAGTTCAAAACTTTGATTGACTCTACAGTAATTTTGTATTTCAGATTCATTGTCCTTGAAATATAATGCACATCAGAATTTTACATTATTTTTGGCAAAGCCTGTCCATGCCCTTGTTCATTTGTCCACTTTCTGCCTAGTGCCTATGGACAAGAATTTGCATTTCCGGGAATGTAAAATTGGCCTCTTGTTTTTTTTCATCTGCCTCTTGTGAAAAAAGTTACTGAAACCACTGAAAGCGACGTCCCCATGATAGTAAAACATCAGTCTCACTCTCTGAAAAATTATGGATTAGGACCCCACCTTGTCACTTTTTGAAAGTGTAAGGCTTATCTTCTGAAAATAGGATCTTGTTTTTCTCAATTTAAATGTCTGAACAGTTACTTCTACACTATATTAATAACTTCTGAAAAGGGGGTGTATATTGAAATGCGATAAAGTTAAAAGCCATATTTTGAAAGTTATTTTCCCACAGGGAAAACTCATGCTATCCATTGTTTTCACCACGATTTTGGTCATCGAAAATTGATATCGTCAAAAATAGACTTTCAATGCCATTCTCCTTTTGAAGATGTTTTAGACCCCTTGTTGAATAATGTTTTCATGCAATAAAAATCAGAAAAAGAAGATCCTCTTTTTGAAAAAAATGTTGACGTGGGGTTCCTATTTATAATTTTTCGATTTGCTCGATTGATATTTTTATCATCATGGGGACATATTGTTTTAATAACAACCACTGTATTTATGCCCAGAAAGTACTTATGGTGAAAGATATGACCGTCTTAAATCACATGCCATACTGCACATTGACCTTTCATATGTCCAGAAGTGCTCATAACGGTCTTCTAAAATGACATGTATTATATTTAGGGAAACTTTAATTTTCCCGAAAAGTAGTGCATCGTACATACTCGTATTTACAATGTACGTAATTTACTAAATATAACTAAAAGTGGGGTAAACGGATTAGAATGGTCAAATATTTCATACAAATATGAGAAATATAAACTTGAAAATCATCATAACCCCTGCAATAAAATCAAAATAACACATTCGACTGATAAAACCGATAGCATTTTGGCTAAAATACATTTTAGGGTGATATCTATTAGTCACCACGCGTGTAACAAACAATAACAAGGACGCCATTAATTAAGTTAACTCATAATATAATATTCACTATGAAACAAATCTTATTTCGAATGTGCTCGTCATTATTCGAACAAAGAAAGTGCATCGTCATGTCTATTGACACTAATCATGTATCGTTATCTGGGAACTTTATAACTAAATGTATTCAATGTTAATGAGTCAGGCGTGATTTCGGGATAGTCTTAGAAATATGATCGAAGTCTAATTTATCAAATATTTTTATCTCAAGAAAAAATTAATGTAATTTAACTACGTGTATATGTGGACTCCAGGTCGAGTCGACTTGTATAAATGATAAGTTTTTGTTCTATTTGTGAAATGTATGTGTTGAAAATAAACACAAAAAAATAAAAAGTGCTAAGGAGGGATCGAACCAAAGAAGAATTCTTCTTTAGGTCTAGGGTACTTGGAAAAGCATTTACAGTTAGACTGCAGTTTAGGGATGGTGTTAGGGTTGAAATGAATTCGATCATCTTCTATTCCGGACCAAAAAAGCGTTACCCTATTCCATAATTACAATTATATATCTATAGATCTAACGATGCGAAATAAATGTACACTGAGTATCTTAGAAGCCAACTCTTCTGTTATTTCGAACAAAATCATAATTATTACTTATTATTCCAGACATTTTGGAAAATGTCACCTTTAAATGAACATTAAGCTTTCACACACGATACCATTAATTTACAATTTGTACAATGCATTGCTTTTATGTTCCCTTACAATTAACCAAATATGTCAATCTGTTTTAGAGTTTTCAAAAGACAGTGAACGCAACGGATCCAGATTTCACAAGATGTTTCCAGCAAAGTGTTATTTCATGGAGTCCCTCGGTGTGGCTTGTAATATGTTCTCTCTTTTACATACCATACCTTGTTTTCCGACAAACCGTGAACAAAAGCATAGGACATCATAGTGGCCTCAATATTATCAAAACGGTATGTGATTTATTTCAAGTATACAAACTCATATTAAAGTTGTTCTATCAAAATGATCATAAAGCATAGACACTGTTCCACAATTAGTTACTTTGACGTCAAGTCAATGTAATAGAATGGATGAACTTCCTGGATACGAGCTTTTTGTTTTCTCGATTTAAACTTACGTATAAGTCATGTGCTTCGAAATAAGTGCTCAGAAAAAGGCCCCTGGATAAAAAGGAAAGTCAATAGTGCACCTCTACGATGTACCAATTTACAAAGCAAATATAACAAATCTTACAACTGAATGTCTTGTCATTAAACCTTTTTTGTACAATTGCCCCTATTTCCCTGATATAGTCCCGTTAGACTTCTACATTAAATGAATATCTTAAAGCAATATTTGTTAGAAGTTTAACATAAAAATGGGACTGCTTGAAGCGGTTTTGTCAGGTCTTTGAATCTCCAGCCAAGATGCACAACGAATGTTTAGATAATGGTCGGATATACATAATACTGGATAACAGTCGTAATGATAATGACAAATTACCAAATAATAATACAGTACTAATCCCTTTGCTGTTGTGGTATATAATTTGATGTATCATAGCAACCGATGATGGGGTCTCAAGATGATATGAGCAGGAAAAAGAATAATAAAACACAACATTTCTGACACTGCTCCACATACCCACATCTCCTGTTACCATAACAACCATGACTTTTTCATTTTGGAACAGTTTGTCATGACAGTTGCAGGATAATTTGTTACAATGTCATTCTACAATCTGTAGCAATTTCATATCACAACACTTAGGTAAATCTATTGAAATTAGAGCATTTGTTTCTTTACTTTCCGGACACCCTGTATATGAATTGCAACTTCATTTACAAAACAAATTCCAATTTTATACAGTATTTACTAGATTTGTGCCAAATTATAATTTGCAACTTGACTTATAAGTAGGTTTATATCGAGAAAACAAATGAAAATCGTAACCAGGAAGTTCATCCATGTTGTTACATTCATGACGTTCCGTCAAAGTCTTCGGTTCTGTGGTGTTAGGTTAGCACACTGGACTCCCGATGACAAGGTCAAAATGAAAATGAAAAAATGAAAGTAACTTGTTGTTATAGATATTCTGAGGATAAATCTTACTGTAAAATATGGATACTGCCAAACTATTGAACATATACTCTCTTATCCTATGCCAAGTAGAGTTTTAGGTAGATAAGTTGGTAAGATATATCCCGTATCATGATTTTGAGGTTTCCATATCCTGAACCTCCATATCTTCCGCCATATCTCCCGCTCCAGGGCATATCTTCCCGCTTCGAAAAAAAATTGAAAAAATAAGAAAAAATTGAAAAAAAAATTGTGAAAAAATTGAAAAATAAAAAATTGAAAAAAATTAGAAAAATGTGAAGAAATTGAAAAAATAAAAATAAATTGAAAGAAAATTAGAAACTCTACTTGGTATAGGATAAAGCAGTTATGTACTGGGAGGTTTTGGATATGGGGTTTATCCAGAGGGAGATATGCATATCTACCTGAGGGACCGTAGGGACCGAACTAACCCTTATATATTAAAGATGCATTCGTACGACAATCAAGTATTTGTTCAGAACTTACTTTGTATTATTTTTCAAATCAGATCACTGCTCCTTGTAGATTTGCATTTCAAGAATTTTTATACTACGTGCCATTATTTTTTAGGTAATAAGTCTGTTTCTATGTTATGTGTCGATATTGGATCTGATCAAGTCATTGGCGGAGACTGTAGAGGGCCTTCCACCAAGGGTGATATACTACATCACCCCAACTGTGAACGTTTTTACCTTCGTAAGTAGATATCGGCGCATAAGACCTGTTATAAAACCAATATATTCATTTTGGGTGACTTCATCTAAAATATATCGATCTGACAAATAAACTTTTTTCCACCTGTTTTTTTTTATTCATTTTATCTTTTAGGCTCTTGCAACGTTTGTCATCTACTATGAGTTTGCCAAAGGATGTCATTCTTCTGGAGTCGTCTTTATATTCTGGTTTCTACAACTTCTTGTGGGAGTTGTACCCTTCCGGACGAACATACTGTTAGCCTTGAGTGAGGTGAGAAACAGTTGAATTAATATAGAGATTCTAGATTTAAGTTTTCACTATGTAAATTTATAAGTTACACTCCGAAACAAGTTTGGTAGTATGAAAAGCATAGTTATGTTTAAATCTTAATATTGTTCCTGAACTACAATAATGCTGAAACTGTGTGACTTTGATTTTGTGAAAATCGCCATGAATAGACTATATGATATTGAACTCGTGGCAAAAAGGGGGCTTCAACATTCCAAACTGGAGTGTATCCCTTAATTGACTGTGATTTGATTCTTATAACAAATATGGACTTTTCATCTTTATATCGAGCTTTTGGAAACCACCCACCCTCTTAAAGTAGAGAAATCAAATCGGTTCTTATATAACAAGTAAGATGGGGATGCCAAATCTGTGTTTGAAAGCAAAGTCCATGTGTTGCTTAGATTGCTATTTTTGATTTCATAGGGAAAAATAACAGACTCTTACCGTTTTGTGACCTTTTACATCATGTACGCGTGCGTCATTGCACAGTTCTTGCTCAATATGACAGCTGATGCATCCGCAAATCCCCAGATCAAAGCATGTCGAACTCAAAAACGACAAAATAAGGATGCAGTTGTGGACGCTAAAGAATGTCTTGGAGAAAGTGACAAATCCGATAAGGTACCACGAGATCATTTTATGTTTATATAATGTGGCTCAATAATTAAAATAGAATGAATGTGCTAAGGTCAGTTGTGCTCAACTCTTGGATGTTTCCAGTCATTAGACAAAAAATTTAGTATCCGGAGAACATTTGATAGTAACATCGTGATTTCAATTTATTGCCATTTGATATAGATTGTCATTTTTCTAGATACCCTGCCCAGAACTCGAAGCGCCGTTTGTATCAAGACTTACCTATTGGTGGATAACAGGGTAAGACATTGGAACATATACCTGATGTCGGATTCATAACATCGATGAGGTTAATCAAAATCCGTCCGTTTATATGTATTACGAGTTATTTATGAATAAACTCAAGGCACACGTCAT
Organism: Owenia fusiformis; assembly: GCA_903813345.2. NCBI lineage: Eukaryota > Metazoa > Annelida > Polychaeta > Sabellida > Oweniidae > Owenia > Owenia fusiformis. The sequence goes on from CAIIXF020000009.1 coordinate 3,383,929, forward strand.
GTTAGGCGTCTAAGAAAATGCTTCCTCATTACTTCACCTATGTATTTAATTCACAGGCTTATCATTCGTGGATACAAAAAATCTTTGGAACTCAAAGACTTATGGGAACTCAACTTCGCCGATACATCTGCATCTATATGGGCCGTATTTGGAAAGCACTGGGGTACAGAAATGGAAAGATACCGCAAGGCAACAAGGTTAGTGACGGGGACATGTTCAATCGTGTCGGAATAATTGATGTTCAATTTACTTTTTTTATTTTGGATGGCATCCTTGCACAACTCTCAATTATAACTTATGTGTTTTTCAGTTTGGTCAGGAATTACAAATATCCCGTCCAGAAGCAAATTACGGCTCCACCTAAAGACAAACAACAGGCAGATGCCAAGGAAGAAGATATTCCAAGTGCAAAAAATGATGAACCGAGTGAAGACATCATGAAAGCTTTTAATACTGGCTCCCTTTTGAAGGCAATCACTAAGACATTTGGTGCAGAGTACATGTTAGCTGGATTCTTTAAGCTTTTATCCGACGCATCTGGGTTTCTCAGCCCACAGATTTTAAAGTGAGTTAAATTGCCACCAAACTCCTCACCATGAAACTAAACCTCAGTTCTCTACAATTCAGAGTTTTTAGAACTGGAACAAGAGTAAAAAGTAACTAAATTTACTTTTTTAATTAGCTTCCAAACAATTGTTTCCCTTTTCAGTTTATTGATTGGCTTTGTCAACGGTGGCGACCCATTGATATGGAAGGGCTACATTTACGCGGTGTCGCTTTTTGCGATAGCTGTGTTCCAATCCATCATTCTTCAACAGTATTCGCATGGCTGTTTTTCCATTGGACTTAAAGTTAGGTCGGCTATTGTCGCTGCTGTATATAGAAAGGTCAGATTTTTATTTTAAACTAATGCTCTCTACGGTAGTACATGACTTTGAGATCATTGTTGCATATGGCCGACTCATACATGTAGTTACATAGATTTATGTTTTACTTTACAACAGGCTCTTACATTAAACAATACTGCCAAGAAAAGTTCCACGGTCGGTGAAATTGTCAATCTTATGGCCGTCGACTCGCAGAAGCTTTTAGAAGCGCCGCCGTTTATCCACATGATTTGGTCAGCACCTATCACTATTGCCTTTGCATTGTACTTCCTTTGGCAACAGCTTGGTCCATCGGTCCTTGCTGGATTAGGCGTTACCGTAATAATGATTCCCATCAATGCAGTCCTTGCTGGGAAGATAAGGGATTTCCAAGTAGGTGCAATCTTCAGTTAAACAATTTAGAAACCCTAATTTTTTTAAAGTGTAGAAATAATATACATTTATTGTTAGAATAATATGGTTTACAGGATTTGTGTTTCTCACATGCACCTCTGAGGTAATGACTGTAATTATTGACGTTCAAGAACATATTATGTATATATTGTTTTAGCGTTAAATTAGTTCAGTAAATAGCACCACTTGCCCATTCGCTCTTCTGAATTACAGGATACACACATAATTAACAGTTCATGCACATGCCGTTTATTATACGTGTTTGCAGATTCGCCAAATGAAACTGAAAGATGGACGAATTAAGCTAATGAACGAGGTCCTAAGTGGAATGAAAGTTCTCAAACTGTACGCGTGGGAAGGTGCCTTCCAAGAAAAGATATTGGAGATAAGAAATCAAGAAATCGCAGTATTGAGGGCAAGTCAGCTCTTCCAAGCTGTGAGCTCTTTGTCCTGGTTTTGTGCTCCATTCCTGGTGCGTATGTCTTCTCAATCATCTGTGAAATTGTAGCTAAATATTTGCAATCACTCTCTGTCAGTCTCATTGTCTCAAATGTGTCATACATTAATACTTTACAGTTGATTTTTCATCATACTTAATATATTTTGCGAAGATGTATTTTTAGCTTGAAAAAGACGTAGATGTCAACATTAATATACTGAATATACTTTGATGTATGCTGTATATTTCATTTAGATTTTTTTATTTAGGTTGCACTGGCTTCATTCGCTACTTACGTTTCAGTGTCAGAAACGAATATCCTGACTGCACAAAGGGCGTTCGTGTCATTGTCGTTGTTCAACATCATGAACGCTCCTCTGGCGCAGATCCCAGCCGTTATTACATATTTGGTCCAGGTATGCATAAACTGACACACTTTGCCCGAAGAGTTCCAAGTGGAACGACATGTATTATTGTACATATTATAAGAATTGATATTGTAATATGCTATAGACTTTAAATGTCAACTTTATTACTTTTTTAGTTTGTCCAACTGAAGAGATTAAACAGTTTTTTTTATTTAAACATATTTTCATTGGGTTTACCCGTCATGGCAAACATAATTTAGATTTGTTATTGTGTAATATTCCGAGTATTCATGGCATTTAATTTACCATGGTGAGATACGATTATGACTACTGATGCATTAAAGTAAATCTGTGTCAATCTTTTAGTGCGCTGTCTCTATTGGGCGTCTTAGTCGTTTTTTAAAGAACCCTGAACTCGACGTTGAAAATGTGAAACTTGAGACGAATCAGGGTAAGTCGATTTCATATTTATCTCATTTCTTTTTCATTGCACATATACAGGGTGTCTCGAAAAAATGTACCCAAAAGTATATCAAGACCACAGATTAACCAATCAATATTTTCAGACATTTTTTGCATGGTCATGTAGCCAAAACATGAAAGTTTTCTCCCCAATACACCATTTTTATTTTTATTTGTTGCTTTAACCCTTTACCCTTTACACCACATAGTCAATGTAACCTCATATTTCGATGACAGCCTGTATCCTTACTGCTACATTGTTAATCACATTTGATTATAATTCCGGTGGAATGTTTTGGATTTCTCTTTGGGTGTTGCCCTTAAGTTGTTCTAGGTCTTTTTGCTTGGAATGAGCATTAAACACTCCTTCAAATAGCCACAGAGAAAGATGTTTGACGATGACGATGGCAGAACAAACACAGATAATCAGGTCAATTATCGGCAAATGATTCAGGAGTTACCTTCGAGAGTTAGGCAGGCTAGCCTGGAGACCAAATGATATCCAAATGAAAACACGGTGGTCTCAAATTGATACACACAACAAAGGCTACACTAGAATCCCAACCAATACAGTTTCTTGAACCTCTGACCTCTCCGTATAAGGAGGCTATAAGACATTGTGAGGGCCTCCCTATTCACCACATTTGACGGCCCATACTTTTTTCTCTGAGGCTATTTGAAGGACCATTTTTATGCTAAACCCAAGCTAAGAAACCTAGAACAACTTAAGGCCAGCATCCAAACAGAAATCAAAACATTCCACCAGAAATATCAAATGTGATGAACGATGTAGTAGTAAGGATGCAGACTGTCATCAAAATATGAGGTTGCATTGGATATGTGGTGTAAAAGGTAACGGGTTAAAGTATCAAAAAAGCAAAATTGAATTAAAAACTGTGTATAGGGGAAAAAACTTTCATCTTTTATCTACAAGACCATGTAAAAAATGTTTGAAAATATTGATTGGTTTGTCTATGCTGTTGATATACTTTTGGGTACATTTTTTGAGACACCCTATATAAAGTATAACATTTCAATCATTAACTTATTTTTATTATTCTATTTAAAGAAAATGCCATGTCTATCCGTGATGGTACCTTCTCTTGGGATAAAGATGACGCACCGGTACTACATGAGTGAGTATTTCCAATATTACACTGACCCCTACACGTTAGATTTATAAAAACTACGTGTAGTATCCACGAGCGGATCGAAAATCTAACGGGATGTGGCAGAATTCAAGCCACAAAATTGTGCCCCTAAAAGCAATGGTCATTGAGTATTCATGTCATTTTAATGATTGTTTCCCTACATTCATATTTCCGTTTTTCAATTCAGTGTTAATATGCGAATACCCGAGGGTAAGTTGGTTGCAGTGGTGGGAATGGTTGGCTGTGGCAAGTCATCTTTAATATCAGCATTGCTCGGTGACATGGAAGTAATGAAAGGAAGCATTTCATTAAGAGTAAGTAAAAGAGCAAATGACATCAAATTGTTACACAACGTGAAACACTATTTTCTAAGCACTACTAAGAAAGAATACTTAATGTCTTATCCATAAGTAATAAGCACTACTAACTACTAATTCTCAGGAATAAAAAGTTCACACTTATCATACCTATTGAGAGATAAATATTGCTTATCCTCGGCCCAGGTACGTCTTATCCGTGTGTCATGTGACTACTGCGTTAATTAACTAAGTAAAGCATTTCAATTTAGGTGTAGTATGTTTGCATGCAGCAAGCATTTAATCATTTTTGATTTTTGATTAAAAATAACTCCTTTGGATCAAATATTTAAATTCTACTAGAGTGCGTGGAGTGGAAACAAGTCTTCATTCAAGCACTAAATATCAAAAGGAAGATTTCAGGACCCCTTAACTTCACTCCCGGACTTTTCTATTCAACACCACCCATCCCCCTTCCCAATTATCCCTAATGATCCCAGAATGTTCGTTTCTGTGCCCCCTGTCCATGGCCAGTAATTAATCTATGTGTATATTGTCTCCCTCCAAAAGGTAGGAAAAACCAGATGCAGACATAAACATTGACAAGGTGAGGGGATTTAAATATAAAAATAGTCTTGTTTTTGGCTCTGACTTAAATATCTTGACACTGTTTAACGAAGCCAGTTTAAGGAATGAGAGGCAGAAATAATTCCTAGATGATCTTTCTTTACTGTAATTAAGATGCTACTTAACCGCAATTTTAAAAGGGATTAAGTTATGTACCTTGTGATAATTTAATACTACTTATTGATTGGTTTGCCAAATATAATACCCCGTATAAGACCCTTGTCTCTGATTGTAAAACATCTGTATATTACATTATGTGAACAATTCCAAAAAGTTTTGTCTTGAACTCAATCAAATAGCAATATATTTCAACATGTAGAAATTATTTATTAACATAATGTCGGGCACTATAGGTTAAAGGGTTTTCTGTTTTGCTCTTTTTGTGTCACGCTTGAATTGTGTGCTTTATTTATTTGGGATTTGAATTTGGAAAGGTGAATTCACGATCAATAAAGTTTATAATATCATGTATTAACCAATACATCGAGGCAAAGCCACCTTTCAAACACATCATCTATTATGCATGTCCATTTGTAGCAATCACACGGCCCATACCACTAGGGGTATGTAGATGTTAATGAATGGGAATTTTTCATCTTTTTATTTTTATGTTTTCATTAAACAGCCAGAAAAAAACTATTTTTCATTTCCCAAGGAATTTAAAATGTATCTAATATAGTATACAATCAGACAGACTGGCTATTCTAATCCGTTATGAAAGGCCATTTGTTTTTTTCCACTACAGGATGTTTCTTCAGAAGTTAATTAATTGTTTATCTTAGTGTTTAGATGCATTGTCCCTTGACGCTTTCATGAAATAAATGAACTTTGTGATGGACTACAATTGTATATTTTTACAGGAACAGTTATTTTTATCACCAAAGTAGAGCACTTGTTACATTATTTTCATTTTAGGTCTCTCTTATTAGTTGCATTGCAGAAGTCTAATATTATTCTCTCCGTGTGCCGAATGTTCTTATACCCGTAGCCAAGGGGTGGGGGTGGTTCAAGGAGTGCGAGAATTCGAATTGAATACAAAATAAATATGAAACATATAAATATATAAGTACATAATGTCTAGCCAAGTCTTCTTGCATTTTCTGAACTTCAAATGCGCCTTTTGATGTGTGGTAACAAAATACTAAATAAATATTTATGTTACTCCAGCTTGTTTTCATATTAATTTGGCAATAAAACATGTATAAATAGATAGCAAATTGTGCACAACCCCAATCCCTTCCCCGATCGGGTCGCGTTTACTGTGCATGTTATAATGTATAAAAGCAATTTGTAATAAAGACAATAATGCCCCCCCCCCCCTATTGCAACCATCTTCGTTCACTCGGCTCCCGTCGATGGACACAGTTAAGACCGAGCGTGCAATGTATTGCAACATTTTGTCAATTAATGGCATTGGCCCGGGGTATCAACACACATTTGATTGAAATAATTCAAACCAAAGTTCCAAATGAATAAAGAACGTGAAGGTTCTGTTTGACATTCGAACAAAAATTTATCCAGTCAAAAATAGATTTCTAATATTTGATCTTGATTAGATGTATTTATTGATCCTTAATTAAAACTACAGATGGTTCACTCAATCCCGAATAAACAAAAAATAATCCTATACACGTTTACTTGGTTCTCATGATACTGCCTATAACCTATAATACTCATGTATCAAAACAAATATCAATTAATCCGTCTGTGTGATTGTTCCCTGACTCAAACTAAGCGAACCCCGATTTCAGTTCTAAATATTTCACTTGAAACGATTTAGCCAACATGATACAATATGACATTTGATTAATTATACATGTATAAAGCCAATTATTATCAAAACCCATAAATGCTCACAATATAAATATAGTTTTATTGATGGCCAATAACAGATATCAGGGGCGTAGCCAGCTTTCAGTCAGGGGGGGGGGTGCGATCGCCAAAAATATTTCGGGTTTCAGTCGGGGGGGGGGGGGTGCGATTGTGACATAATCGGGGGGTGCGATTGTGACATAAACCAGCCAAAAAATGATTTTTATATTGAATTTTACAAAATTAGATGCAACTTCATTCCAAATTGAGCTAGAAGCTTCAAATAAAAAGCTTTAAAGTTCTTTTTCTCCTCTTTCTCAGGGTCTTATTCTTATTCGCAACCCTCCCCCCCTGGCTAAGCCTATGGATATTTAGACAAGTTTCAAATAAATAACCTAGCATCCAACCGCGCAAGCAACCAAGCAAGCAAGCAAACGACCATCAAAGCAAGCAGGAAACTAAGCAAGTAAAAAACATGCAACTTACAAATAAAGCAAGCAAACAACCAACAAACCAACCAATCAAGTAACTAATCAAACTCTAATCCAGCAAAGAAACCAAGGAAGCAACTAAGCAACAAAGAAAGAATGCAAGCAAGTAAACGGTCAATCAAGCAATCAATCGTGCAAATAAGCAAGCAAACAAACAATCTACCATCCAAGCAACTAATTAACATAATTCAATAAGATTAAAATTAAACCTTGCGCACATTTTCTCTACGGGGGTCGTACGGCGGCCGGAGCTTCAAAAAACTAGATACACGTTGAAAGTTCCAAAGTGCAAAATGTAGCTCTGTGCTTAATTTTGGTTATGTTTAAGATAAAACTTTTCAGATTTGCTTCACTTAATGCATATCCCCAGGATTTCAAAATACGATACACATGTATGTATTACAATTGGAGACAAATTTCTAATACTTGTCCAATCAATCAGTGATATCAATTTCATTGTTTTCATAACTGGGAATGTTTAACTTGATTACAGGAGATCGGCTAGGAATTGTTTTTCAGGCTGAGATTCGAAGAGGCACTTTTAATTAACGCCTCCTGGCGACTTAAGAATTGAGTAATATAGAGCTATCATATTGATTACATTTATCAATCACAGAAATGAAACACATTGGAGCATACATGAAGTTAAATAATTGGGGATGGGAGGGGGGTAGTGAACACACGGGATACTGAATTCTTCCTCTTAAACATAAACTTAAACGTCAGTGCTTGAATGAAGGCTTCCCCTGGGGCTTCCCTTTAACAGATTTAGGGAGTTTTACAACTAGTTTTACTGAAACTGAAGATTTTCAATTGACTTTGTTATAACATCTTATTATAATACACTGGATATTATGTAAAAGTATTGATGTGTATTTCGTACTCCTGACAATCGAATTTCATATCAAACATTTGCAATATAGTTTTACAGTGGTATTAATTACAGTGTTATTGCTTCAATAAATGCAACACATTTACCAGATTTTAGATTGGACTTTCTACACGATGATAAAATATTCTGGTGATATTCTTTTCGATAAAACCCAATCACAAATCTCATGGCATCGACTTTATTAATCATACATGTATCTGCACATGTGAAAATGATCTTGCATGTAGAAATTTCATTATATGTAACCCCCCACAGCTCCCTCCCGACCTGTAGGATTAAAATGGAATAAGTGATTGATCATTGATCTGATAAGCCACTTATCACTCAAGCCACGTATTCCTTTCATTATAACGAATTTTATGTTACATGACTATATGTTTTTATTCCGCTATTTAATATACGCTCTACCATGAGTATTTGGTATCAAATTAAACGTCTCTTAATCCTGCAAAATATCATTTAGTTTTTATCTCAGGGTTATAAAAGCTGAACGCATTATCAATCGTCGAACATTCCAAACTATCATTTTTTGCCTTGTAACCGATCACCCTTATATTGATTGACAGTTATTTTTTATATTCTGAAACGTATTTTGTTATAATAATTGACTATTTCATCACAAAGACTGCATCGTGTCTATTGTACGTTAGCTGGAATTAATTTATTTGCTAATTTACTATTGGAAAATCGACATTAAGTACAGGCCCGTAAGACACTTTTCTCCAAGGGGGGTGCGGTTTTTAGCTTACTAAACAGAATATAAAATTGTCATTTTTTGCTTCGTAAATCAAATCGGGTAAGACAGAGGGGGGGGGGGGGGCAGTTACTCCCTATATTGGTTTGGAATCAACAAATGCATGCGACTTCCAAACGTTCCAATTGTTTTGTGGGGGTGTGAGGAGTGGTCCACTCCCCCTAGAAAATTTTACAGTTTTGAGATGCTATTTGGTGCTTCCTGGGCACTTTCAAAGTGTAAGTTTCTAAGTAGTACGCCACCACCACGGGAATAAGAGTTGAGTGAATAAAAAACCGAGCAATCAGGGGCGTCTGGGGAAAACTTTGAAATTTGGTTGTATTTGGAGCGAATTTGCAACCATCTGGTACCCCTGTGCGTTATGAGTCAATAAGAAAAATGTGATTTTTTTTCAAATTCTTTTGGGGTTGTCAAAGAGGATGAGAGGGTGAAGTGGGGTGGGGTGCCAGTAGGGGAGCAAGGGGTTATCCCTAAGAAACATTGACCATATCAAGGTGCTATTTGATGATGTCTGGGCACTTAAAAAATGTCTGAGACAATACATGAAATTCAGAATATTTTCTTTTGTTTTGTGGGGGATGTGAGGGGTGGCATTTAAAGATGATATTTGGTGCTTCTGGGCACTTTTAAAGTGTATTAGTCAATAAAAAAAATTGAAAAACAATCACAATTTTTTTCAAATTTTGGGGGTGTCAAAGGGGGGGGGGTGCCAGAGGGGGAGGTGGGGCTAGGGTGCCAGAGGTGGAGCAAGTGTTTGTCCCCCATATCAAAATTTACAATATCAAGGTGCTATTTGATGAAGTTTGGGCACTTTAAAAGTGTCTGTGCCTAAAAGTGCCTACTTCCCAAGAAAATTTTACAATTTTTTTTTTTGGGGGGGGGGTGTTAAGGGAGAGGGACTGCCAGAGGGGGAAAGTGGGGATGCCAGAGGGCGAGTAAGTGTCAGTCTTCCAGAATCATTAACTTTATCAAGGAGCTATTTGATGATGTCTGGGCAATTTACACGGCGCCAGAATTTTTACGAAATATTTACGACCATCAACGACTCCACCACATACGACTCCAAAATACTATCCACATATTAATTAGGTCACATGTATAATCGAACGCTATATATTTGTTGAATGAACCTACATTCATTAAATGACTATTTTGTTGTATGTGTAGCATTTTACAGTGATACCGAGCTAAGGATTTAGAGTATATTGTTCATTGTGACTACAACGTATAGTGATAAGTAAAATTGAATCTATTAAGCAGACCATGTTATTTACTTATGATGCATATTCTGTTTGTCTTGAAATGCTAAGGTAATGTGACACAAGAATTGGGATGATTGAGCAGTTTATAGTCTTATAAAATCACTGACAAATATAGATGCACATTCCCCGATATTTCTTAATTCATAAACGTTTCGTTCAGTGTACCACTAGACGAAATGTATTTCTTGCCATTATTGTAAAACAATAGATATTTCATTGGGATAATCAGTTTTGTGACATTTTATTAATGTGCATAACTTCCCACACTCTCATTAGTATATCTGTCTTACTTATCAGACCTTTCTGATGATATAAGAATATGGCATTCACCAACGCCGAGAAGTGCCGTCGTTCCCTACAGACTATATACAGTGCAGGGAGAGAAAGAAAAAGAAAGATATCAAAGGCTACTTAGAGCAAGAACGTATACACCTAGAAATAACCTGTCTGCTGAAGCTCTTAAACAGATCAGAGAAAAGAACAACAAAGCATCCCGGGAATACAGGGCACGCATACGCCAAGTGTAGGCCTATATAGAAACAATCAAAACACGCCAGACTGAAGGGAACGCTCAGAGTCTAAAAGTGAAACTCCCAGGACATAAATGAAAATCCAAGAAATCCCAGAACGCATTATTAAAACATTGAAGATAAGGCGACTGGACTTAAACCAGTAAGCTTACCAGGTACCTTTCGAATCAATGCTGTGAGAGGGGTTTCCGATAATATTGTTGAAACGCGAGAATTATCGTGCTATTGTGACGCATGCAGAACAGATACGTCATCCTCACCCTGTGGTTGGCAAAGGAACAACCTTATTACCGTTAGGAAGACCCAGCAGGCAGCTAAGGTGGTCACCGAGCAACCATTTTTAAGACCAAAACGGACCACACGACGAGCACACCCGACACCCAGTACGTCAAGTAAAGCATCGACGCCCTACGACGTTTCCACTCTTTCAACCACATTGAACCGTCGGCCTTTAGTACCCCATCTACAAGTTCAAAGTCTTCAGACACAATTGTTTCCGCGAAGAAAAGGAGAGGCCGGATAAAAAGAACAGACACTGTAAATATTTGCAAGGCATGCAGTGTCAACTATTATTCGTATCTACAATCGCATTTCGAATGGATCAAGTGCTCTAAATGCCACGACTGGTTTCATGATTCCGGGAAATGTTCTCGTGTAAAGAGGATACTCACTGGAGAAATATTTACATGCTTTAATTGCAATAAAATACGACCTTAAATGTGTAAACTATGTAAACGTTATTGTTTAAAAACCTAAGCGACCATCAGCGACACTGTTAAATAACACTTAATATCACAAGGAGGAGTGATTGACCTATTCGTAACAATGTTGTATTTTGATGTAAGAAGACATGTGTGTCTAATTTGTACATTCATTTTGTCGATCGACGAATTGACTTGGCATATTATTTAGCTTAGAAAACAAAATCTTGAAATTAATTTCCTTTGCGGAAACTCAAAACAATGTATTTCAATAATTATCTTAATAAAATTCTCTTGTTAAGATAAACAACAACTATTGCAATTTATTTTTGTTCATGTGATTAAATAATTCAAACTTAATACATTAGTTTATCTTTAAACTCAAAATTAATTTTGAAACATGGATCAACGTAAGCCTATGATGCACCATCATCGACACCAGCAATTTAAGAGTATATTTACGTTTTGATGCACAATCAAGTAAATGTTTAAAGGGTAATAAAAATATTTTGAGAAACGCTTCTTAAACCCCATGGCTAATGGTATATGCATTTATATCTCAATCTAAAATTTCATTTTTTCAACTTTTATATTGATCAAATGTGAAAGAGATTCGTGGCTTGACTGTTATATGCAAGATTATTAATTTTAAAAATAGACCAACTTGATATTGTTTAAAGTTAGTTTTAACATATTTTCCATCGATATACGGTAGCATAGAAATAAACATGTGACTGTTTCCAGGGGCTGTTTGGCATTTTGAAGACAATCCTTTTGTTTCTTGTCACTTTTTAATGTGTTAATATTCAGCATTAAGTGTTAACTTTCGGCGGTTGGGATTTGGCGTTTGTTAAAAATCGCAGGTCGTTCATTGCATCACTAGAAATATGTCGAGTCGGGGTTTGATTTTGCAAGTATAAGGGTATCATTTTCAGCAGAGATTATTATTTAAGACTTCATTATTTTTCTAATCCTCATTACACGAACTTTAGATTAAACAAATGATCAAAGGATGGCTTTTTGCACCACTGTTGAATCGGGGAATGATTGTGCAGCAAATCTTGAGCATTCACCAACAAATGCGCGATTACCATTTTGTTTTACATGTAAATCATACTAGTTATTCAAGACCCTGTACAATCCACTTTAATAACTGTCAGGAGGGCTTGTAACTCGATTTAATCATGCAGGGTATTTATTGAGAGGGGTTCCGGGAGATATTGGTTATATACCAAGGGCAATGTGTTAAGTTTGAAGAAAAGTTTAAGGTTTATTCAATAAAAAGAGATTATAACACATCAATTACACAATCACACCAATTCGTGTGATTTAGCTGGGAATGCCTTTTGTGAATATGTATATTGTGTGAAGGAAAAAAGATCGTCTGCGTCTAACAGTTAATTACAATAGCAATGTTTTTCTAGATACTTAACTGCAAGTGATCAAAGATGTCAAATCATGGGAACCAAAAGTATAATCTCATGAAAGTTTAAACGCTTTAAATTACAATATCCAAATGCTTTTGCTTTAAACTATTGATTCGTGCTCTTGTGCTAAAATTTCACTATGTTGCCATTTGAAATAGGTAATTGGTATCTTCCGAATTTCCATATTTTCAAATAAGTCAGACGATGACTAAAGGCAAATAACTAGAATCAAACCCCCAAACTGGCCCCTGGCATTCTTAATGACTTGATTTGAAATATTAATATACAAGAAACAAACTGGAGACATAGATAAGATCGGGTACGGGAGATGAGGAGTGAGTAAATGGGACATTGTATGCCTCCTCTGTAACAGACCTTCAATACAAACTTGTTTCAAATCCCGGGTTTCAAATCACACTATAGCTAATAGTTTTAAAATGTACAATTTAAGCAGTTTATTCTAACCAAACCTGTAATCCTTTAGTTTCTTCAGGAATTTGCAAAAGAAAGTATTTGAATTTTTTATTAGGCTCAGCATTATTTTGCAACCAAGATTTATTCATTTATATTGTATTTAGAAAAATAGTATTTCAATCAGACAGACGTTCTAATGAGTTAGGGAAATACATTTGTCCATTTCCTCTCAGGAAGTTTTCAAAAGTAATCTAGTCGATTTGTTTATTTTAGTGTTTAGCATTGTTTTTCCTAACTTGATGCTTCCATGAATAGAATGACTTTGAAAATAGATTTTTTTTATAATTTTAGCTTTTACACGGACATAATTATTGTATATTTCTACATGAACGTCGCCCCCCCCCAAATTACAGATATACAACTTTGGGTCGGAATGCTTTATTTTGCGCAGAGAGACAGGCCTGATGGTGCATAGGGGATGGTAACAATGTGGTTTATGCAATCATTAAAACACTGCAATGTTTGTAGAATGAAAATATTAAGTCATGCATTGGTCAATATTGAATTTAAACTGGCGGTGATTTAACAAAACGCCAGATCGTTGATTGTCTTACTGGCTTGCTTGAAGATAATGCACAAATCAAATAGCATTGATTTCTTCTTAATCAGATGGATAAGCTTATTGTTTTCTCTAATTAAAAGGCGGCTTTAAGTTACTTTTACAGGATTTGCAAATTCGCAATCAGACTGGCTTATTTTAATCCGGTTTATTTGGTGTTTGATTTCGACTCTAACTGAAATAATTTATCACAAATAATGGATAAGCAAACAGAGACCGGTTTAAAAATGAGAATAGAGGCAAAAATAACTCTATTCATAAACTGCAATTAAAACCCAGGAGCAATTCTAGACTGTTAGATAATCTTTTCTCTAATCAAGGTGATGTTGGTACACGTTCGCAGTTAAAAAACAAAGACTATATAGCAATTAATCCTTTTGTTATCATTAAATGTTAGATTCTTATTATTTTTGTTGGACAATTTTAAAACTTCTGTCTCCGATTGTTATGCAGGCATGTGTATGAAAAAGAGAGTTTCGTCTTCTTATAGTTTATAACTAGACTCTGTACGCAGGGTAATAGTGCCCCTATTATCCATGTTCAGGGGCATAGCCAACTTTCAGTCAGGGGGGGTACGATCGCCAAGAAAAACAATCTCGGTTTTCAGTCGGGAGAGGGGTGCAATCGTGGCAAAAGCAGGCCAAAAGATGCAACTTCCTTCAAAATTGAGCTAGAAGCTTCTTTCTCTTCTTCTATTTCATTGTTCTATTTTATTGGTTATGCATCGCACCCCCCCCCCTGGCTACGGCTATGCCATTTGAGAGTCAAAAAGAGAGGCGACAAGACAGTTAAAACAAGTACTTCCAATCAATACTTTTACAGTTTTAATGTGTTTATCAACGACCCTACTAGTCAAATTAATGGAAACGAAAAATAAATGCTTTCATTACGGAAAAACCGGAAAACTGTAGAAATATCTACCTGATTCGCTAGAATAGTCACATTACTTCAGTGCAAACAATTGATATCTATAATATTTATTTTATATTATTGATATCTTTCCCCTGACAATATGTTATCTCATGGTCCGTTAACATCATCAACAATGTGATTTACAACAAGAGATTAACCAACATTTCTTAATTAAAAAGTTGATATTTCTTGCTTTTTTAAAGCAAAAACACTATGACACAATAGCACCAAGGCAAAATCAAAACATGGTGTGGAAATAAAAGGCATACAAAATGGCCATTAAAAGGACATAACATGGGAAATCTTGCCGTTTTGCAACCATTCCTAAAATCAGTAAAGCATACCAGACTGAGAAACGCCGGATTATGGACAACTGGCTGGTGTAATTATGAGCGACAAGACAGTTCAAACAACACATGACGCTCAATATCAATATGTTGTAATGTTTCTTCCAACGGCCCCGTTTATTATATTATTAAAACAATTACTCAATTTGCAACAACGCTGTATTTATTTTTATATGTGATATACCTGATATATTGATAATATGTCTTCCATAACAAATGCTTATATCTTACCTCAGTCATTTCATTATCTCATGGTTAGACATCATCAATCTTATGATTTACCACAAAGAATTACACCATTTCTTAATTTTTTTACTTATCAAACATCACTTATTAAAAATATAAAAAATGGACAATAAAATTTTTGAATAAAACTATCAAATCAGTCATTGCTCAGCAAATACAAAGTATAAAGGAATAATAAACAGAACGTGTTCGCACAAAGTTGAAAATACGGATCGGCAAGTCAACAAGTCTGACCGTTAAATAAACAAACATAACTTAGATCTCCAACTGTTCGTCTGCTGGTCAGAACTTGGTATCCACTTCGGATAACCAATTTCTGAGAATACTGATGTCTTAAATAGATCAGACTTTTTGCATAAAGACGTCTTTAAATAAGAATATTTAATCTGCAATTTCAATTAATATTGTAAACCACAACACCTTGCTGGCGTCTGGTAAATCTAAAAATCTGTTTTTCTTAAAATATTACATTTTTATTTATAGATTTATAAAGTGTAGCTTCTAAACGAATTGTCCTTATCTAGCTTTATGGATTATCACGCTTCTATTAAGCTAAACACATCGATACTTACTACTCGTTGTCAGTCCAAAAACCAAGCATACACATGTAGCATATTCAAATAAATGTCAGAATGTAGGCCTATCATATCACGCGCGTAGTTCTAAAGTTAACAACATATTAATGTAATAGAATAAGACACGATAATTAAAAAGATAAACCTCGGTATTCGGGCCTAAAAACCACGGATACGTGTATCAATACCTATAGTCCCTGATCTGGACCCTCTGAAAAAAAGTTTTGTTGTCCGGTACTTTCCCACATAAAATGATTGTACCGTTTGAAAGAACAGACTTCCCTCTTAAAGAAAACACCTCTTCTATTGATGTAAACAGGGGCAAAAGGCACCAAAACGGGGTTAGACAAGGTGGCATTCTGAAGTCTCACTTTCTTGTCATCACGATTCCAGGTAAACCATCAGACGGATTTACTTCAAATTTTCACACATGTTACATGGTAAGAAGTTCTAGAGCTGATTAACTTTGCGGCGGCCATCTTGCATTCTGGCGGCCATCTTGGAATTTTTTTCAGATAAATATTGTCATCGCGATTCCACAAAAACCACATAACAGATGTACTTCAAATGTTCACACATGTTACATGGTAAAAAGTCCTAGACCTCATTATTTTTTCGGTGGCCATCTTGCATTCTGGCAGCCATCTTGGAAGTTATAAGATAAATCTTGTCACCGCGATTTCAGGAAAACCAAACAGATTTACTTCAAATTTCCACACATGTTACATGGTAAGAAAATATAGAGGTGAATAACTTTTCGGCAGCCATCTTGCATTCTGGTGGCCATCTTGGAAATTTTGGGATAAATCTTGTCATCGTGATTCCAGGAAAACAACCTAACAGATTAACTTCAAATTTTCACACATGTTACATGGTATGAAGTTCTAGAGCTGATTAACTTTTCAGTGGCCATCTTGCATTCTGGCAGCCATTTTGGAAGGTTTATAGATAAATCTTGTAATCACGATTCCAGAAAAACCACTTCACAGTTTTACTTCGAATTTTCACACATGTTACATGGTATGAAGTTCTAGAGCTGACTAACTTTTCGGTGGCCATGTTGCATTCTGTCGGCCATCTTGGAAGTTTTTAGATAAATCTTGTCATCATGATTCCATGAAAACCACGTAACAGTTTTACTTCAAATTTTCACACATGTTACATGGTAAGAAGTTATAGGGCTGATTAACTTTCCGATAGCCATCTTGCATTCCGGCGGCCATCTTGGAAGTTTGTAGATAAATCTTGTCATCACGATTCCAGAAAAACAACTTTACAGATTTGCTTCAAATTTTCACACTTTATACATTTACATTCACGATGGTCCCTTCCTGGTATATTTTTTTTAGGTTTTATGACTATTAAATTCTATAGTCTTGTTAAGACCACTTTATAAACAGGTTTATTATTACTTTTATGACTGTTAAATTATATAGTCTAGTTAACACCACTTTATAAACAGGTTTATTATTACTGGTGTAACTAACACAACGAAATAAAATATAATTGATTTATTTGATTTTATATAACATGAAATTATTTTTTCTTTTCGATAAAACATTGCTTATTAGAAATATATTTAGTTGAAAACTTAGAGTAAACAATCAGTTCTTCTATCACAAAGTTTATTTTGGTTAAGTAGATTTTTCTATATATTATTTTTATGTCACCACCACTAGTGATTGAATGACATATTGTAATAGCTTCGAACTTTTATCTTGACACTGTTCAGTAGTTAATGTATACTGTATACTTAACAAGGTGTGGTGACATTTAGCATGTTTCTGCATCGTCACTACTATTGAAAGCTTATGTTGATATTGTAGCAGTATTTTTTAAGTTCTTTTTGTTGGTACAATTAGTTTCCAAACCCTATACTTATATCGATCTGACACACAGTTTTAGTGCAGGTTGTGATTTTTGTTGATTATTAAACGCAAAGAGCAAATGTGTCTCGAACTCGCAACATTGTGGATACAGAGCCCATTCACATAGTTTGACATGCTGGTGCTCTGAACCAGCTCGTTAGTTAATATCTGACTAAGAGACAGCTTGCTTTCCTGATGAAGAAACGTTATCTGCAGCTTTTATGAGTACTATAGTATCTACAACTATTTTTGATCTTATGAGTATTGGATATCATTAATTTCAATTTTTCTTGAACTTTTAATGACTTCAGTATGAATGGAATGTCCCTCGGAGTTGTGGTCGTTGATGAGGAATTGGTCATTGAACGGTGTGGATGCTGTTTATTCCCATATTAGATTATTGTGTTGGGATATTCAGGTTTGATTTTTGTTTGCCAGTTTTACACTTTACAGTTTGCTTTTCCCACTAGGTTGCTTTACACTTTTTTCCTTTCTCATTTGTCATTTTTGTTTATATTTAGTAAGGATATGATACGCAGGTCTCTCCTTCTGTGTGATCACCTGTCCAGAAGATAATTCAACTGCATGAAGAACATTTCGTTGACATGATGCACAGTGAAAGATTTTCCACACATTTACATTTTTGTTTAAAAGAGCTTTAATTCCGTTATATACTCAGATCAAGGCCAATTTAGCATACATTTCGCTCTCAAAAATCGCTTTGCAATAATGGATTTCAAAGACTTTTTCAATAATCTTTTTTTCTTTTTGATGAAATGTAGTTATTTATTCTAAAAATCAATCGATGTCATAAACAAAATGCATTTAAGTGGTATAAAGTACAGAAGCAGAGTAAAAATATGTATTTTAGAATATCACCATGTGTTACCCCATTGTAGCGCCTCTTGCCCATGTTTCTATCAATATGAAATATGATATCATACACCAAATATGCATTTATGTCAAATTATGTGGTTTAAAATACAGAAAAATAAATAACATTCTCCTTAGAATACCACCTTGTGTAACCCCATTTTACTGCCTTTTGCCCCTGTTTATATCAATATAAAAGGTAGCATGTAACCTTCCTTGTAACATGTGTAAAAGTTTCAAGAAAATCAGTAAAGTGGTTTTCCTGGAATCACAATGACAAGATTTATCCAAAAAACTTCCAAGATGGCAGCCAGAATGCAAGATGGCCACCGAAAGGTTAATTAGCTCTAGAACTCCTTACCATGTAATATGTGTGAAAATTTGAAGTAAATCCGTTTGGTTTTCCTCAAATCGTGATGACAAGATTTATCTTTAAACTTCCAAGATGGCTGCCAGAATGCAAGATGGCCACCGAAAAAATAATGAGGTCTAGGACTTTTTACCATGTTACATGTGTGAACATTTGAAGTACATCTGTTATGTGGTTTTTGTGGAATCGAGATGACAATATTTATCTGAAAAAAATCCAAGATGGCCGCCAGAATGCAAGATGGCCGCCGCAAATTTAATCAGCTCTAGAATTTCTTACCATGTAACATGTGTGAAAATTTGAAGCAAATCCGTCTAATGGTTTACCTGGAATCATGATGACAAGAAAGTGAGACTTCAGAATGCCACCTTGTCTAACCCCGTTTTGGTGCCTTTTGCCCCTGTTTACATCAATAGATGAGGTGTTTTCTTTAAGAGGGAAGTCTGTTCTTTCAAACGGTACAATCATTTTATGTGGGAAAGTACCGGACAACAAAACCCCTTTTCTAGAGCCCTTTTGGAAATCAGATCGGGGACTACTAGGGGTAAGCAGAGATAACCTTCCAAATAAGTGTATCAATAATCAAGGATAGCGACAACTAAACACCGAGTAAGATGGTAATAAGCAGTTTATTGCAAGTTATTAAACACGATTTTGTCTTGTGTTATTAACATAAACATCATTATAGTTAAGAATTCTAAGTTCCATTGGTCTCTAAAAATGGCATCAATTAACCCATGGTTACAACAGCCTAGAAATTATTCACTTTACGAAGTTGTTGTTAATGTCCCCATGGTAAGCAACAACATTTAGTAACGTGATCGTCAAGATCGTTATTGCGACTAAACATCTGAATCAGTACATTTGATGAGTATGACTCGTACTACTACATTGGTAACACTTTTCTTGCATTCACAGTGACAGGAATCATTTCTGTGAATCATATAAAATAAAATGCTTTCGTAGTTTATATTATAATTATATTATACTGTACAGTTTAATGTCGTATTATATTTTAGGGTTCAGTGGCATATGTTCCACAGCAAGCTTGGATTCAGTTTAATACCCTAAAGAACAACATCATATTTGGTGCACCACTTGATGACGAAAGATATGAAGACATTATAAAAGAAACAACATTGAAAACTGATCTGGAGATTCTACAAGGTGGAGATCAGACTGAAATAGGCGAAAAGGTGAGAAACATTAGATGCTTATAATTCTGGTGTATCGATTGATGTAATATTTATATAATGTATTTTAATATGTTCCCTCAATTCCTTATGGATTTCTTCCAAATGCATTCACATCTCTTCTTGTATTAGGGCATCAACTTGAGTGGGGGTCAGAAGCAGAGAGTGAGTCTCGCCAGGGCAGTGTATCAAAACAAGGACATCTATCTGTTGGACGATCCCCTCAGCGCAGTTGATGCACATGTTGGCAAACATATTTTTGACAATGTTATAGGTCCAGCTGGAATCCTAAGAAATAAGGTAACAAAAACGAATTATATTTGTAAACTTCTCAATTATCGTTAATAACCGTTACGTTCAAATTATGTTTGAAAACAAACTTGTTATTTAAGAAGTGGTCTTCAGGAAGACCACTCTTAATTGCTATAAATAGAAGGGCTTATGTTCGCCATTACCATGGGGCCCTTTGCATTATATTTAAGCTTCGCAAACTTAGTTACTTGAATAATATTTATTTATCTGCAGACGAGAGTTTTGGTTACAAATGGTATAAACTTCTTACCCAAATGTGATGAAATCATTGTGTTGAACAACGGGACGATTTCTGAGACAGGGACCTTCGCCCAACTACTTAAGAACGCCGGGGCATTCTCAGAATATATCGCAACGTATCTGAATGATGATGTTCGTGAAAATGAAATTGACGAAGATGACGAGAGTGAGTGGACTTTGAATTGTTGCTGTTTAGTTACTATTGTATTAATATTTCATTTGTATTAAGAAATATTTATATAGCCAATTATATACACAATGACTCATCTTAGTTCCTCATTGTATGTATGTATAATTTATTTGCCTCTTAATAACAAGAGAGTTACATTCACAATTTTATACAAACTAATTAAAAAGTAAAAGCATCGGACAAAGATTAATAAGGAGTAGGTAATGTACAGTAATTAGACATTTTTTAACAGCAGTTGTCTCTGCTTATGCATTATGTACACATTCTGTGATATGGATAAAAGTTTCTCATTGTCACAACATATTATACCGAGTATTACCTTAAGAATAAAGTTGTCATCTTGAACATTCAGATTGGTCATTGCAATGTTAATAATCATGGGTTCCCTGACTCCAGAAGTAGCCGGACACTTTAATAAGAAATGTTTCACAGTTTCATTTTCATTGAGCTCACAGAGCACACATGTCTTACATACAGATGTTTCACCCTCGCGACGTCTACTGTTTAAATCATATGTTCCAGTTAATAATTTGATCATAATCTTAGTACAGTACATTACATTGGGGTTATTTTTTTAGCAATAATCCATTTGGCTTAAATTCCAACAAAGAACCTGCCATCATATTTAAACCTTTGTACATCAATGTCGATAGGACAGTGGTACGAGTATTAATCTTTGACTCTCTTATAAATAGTATATCTAAAATTCAGTTTACTTGGATATTTAGCATTAAAAACCATATTTCATTCACAATGTCAGTAAGGTTATACTTAAGAACCGTTTCTCACATGTAATAAATGGGGGACTTCGGGTGTTTACAGGTTACATTTGTGTACATCATTCGAATTAGGCACTCTAAACATATAATTTTATATTTACAATTCATGGGCAAAGATAACAGCATAAATAAGAACATAAGCCTATCGCAGTCGATCTTCGCTTGTAATGGCATCCAGCCAAGTAGTCTGGTTGCTACGGGATCTGGTGTATTCTTAGGTAATGACTGTATTCGCTTGCCAATCTCTCTATGAGCGCATTCCATCAGTTTGATGTCATCTTCTGACTATGGTATTACTACACTCTTTTTGATGATTGCATCTTTCTTACACAAAACATTATACATAATATATATACAGATCAAATCCATATACATTGAATATTCGATAACATTATTACACATTTATATTTAACAATTATACGTGTTTACGCTTTTGGGACCATCTCCATTTAGAGTATCAAATTTGACATAATCTAAAACGGTACCATTTGAAAATACAATACATGCAATACGATGACCTTTCAATCGTATTGGGCTGGCAATATTTTAATAAAAAAGGGTATAAAGTAAAACAAAAATGTCAATGCTGTTGGTTTAATCTGTATAACCCATCTCCAAGTCTCGCCGAAACTTTCCAGTGTACCATTTAAGTTTGCAATATTTCGTTCGTCATTGATTTTATATTTTGTGATTACTTTTATTTGTATAAATGTTATTTTAGTATTAACGAGTCTTGATTTATGTATTAGGGTATTTATATACAATATGCAAAAATGAATTGCTTTTGAAGTGTGGTCGTGTTCTTGATTTAATTTCCCGACAATTAGGTCTTTAATTGTAAGATCAATATTGAAGAATCTTTTGAAGTCATCCCAAATCTTGGCAGAGTTTGGGCACTCTATGAAAAAGTGTATCGTATCATCTATTTTATCGTTTTTACAAAAGTCGCATAAATTTTTTTATTTTATTTCTAGTTAAAAATTGATTATTTGGTGTTATGTTTAAAAGAAGTTTGTAGTGAAGACATTGCATTCTAGGTTCTCAAACAGTCGTAAAAGGTAATGTAAAATATGTTTCCAATCTTCTCCTGTTAAGTTGAATTTTGAATTTAGATATTTTTTCCCGTTGGGTTATTTAAATAAATTATCTACGAGAATCCAATATATGGTTTTAGTTTTTTATAGCTTTGACGTTTATTGTCCTGTTTTTGATTTGGAGCTCTTCGTCTTTAAGTGCCCCGTTGCTTTGATTGTTTTTAATATGTTGTTTCCATGGGTATGGGATTGCATGAATTAAGCCATAGAAAGTAACGAAAGGTGTATTAATATTATATTTTAAAGATAAATCTTCGAAACCTAAGAATTCATTATTGTTAACGAGAAATTTTATTTGAAGGATTCCATTACTCATTACTACACTCTTAACATTATTTCAAATCATATATTTATAAGTGTCATTCCTCCGATTATCTACTCGAAAATCGCCAAATTCAAATTCTACTTTTCAGTGATACAAATTAAACGAGATCTGAAGCGTCTCGTTTCCGTCCAGTCAGCATTATCAGACAAGTCCGATAAAGATGATGCTGGGAGTTTAGCCGACAGCATAGCAAGTGGCAAGAGAGGGAGCATGAGAAAGAGATCGAGGTAATGTTTGACAATTTATTTTGTACCTAATAGCTTGAATCTTCATTTTAAAGTGTTGTATTGTATTGTATATAATTTGTAAGTGTTAACTCGATCATCAATATTACAGTCCAAGAAAGCGCACAATCTCGACCAAGTCAGATAAACTAGCCAACGAAGATGACGTCGAAATTGTAAAGAAACCTGGGAAGAAGGAGAAACTTGTGGAAGATGAAATGGCTCAAGAGGGAGGAGTGAGTATTTTAAAGCTATATTATACACTGTAAAAGCTTCATTCAAAAGGGTCATTCCCTTTGTTAAACTAACAATATTAGGTGGTGTATTTTAGATGAAATATGGCAGCTCAACTAATAACACGTCGACTATTTGAATTAGCAATTTTGTATTACTATTTCCTTCACGTTTCCAAATAATGTAGTTTAACCAATCACAATATGCAAATATATAACATCTATCTACCTCACTTGTAAACTTGCATTTCGTTGTTTTAGGTTCGGGCAATTGTTTTCCTTAAATACTTCAAAGCATGTGGTGTCGGTTTCTGTATACTAACAGTGCTTGCTACCATACTGTATATGGGGTGTCAAGTTGGTACTAACATATGGCTTAACATATGGAGTAGCGATAAACCCCTTCAGAAGAATGGTACCTTAGTCCAAGATAAACCACTTACTAACTTACGACTTGGCATATATGGGACATTTGGTGCGGGATCGGTTTTGACAGTCTTGCTCCGATCTATTTCTATTGCGCTTGCATCCGTGTCTGCCTCAAGTAAGTTAAAGCATGTGAATATTCAGTATTTGTGAAAAAACTAATACACATTAAGTAGATTGAGCCACCGACAGCATTGTTACTTGTTGTTCAGGTTAACGATATAGGTTCACATACTTGCAACGTGACATAAAACACACGATTTGTTAGAGAAATCACTTTGAAGCATAACATATATCTTACTCAAACAATATTCAATAATTTTGTTTTTAATCCAGACATTTTACACTCCGATCTCCTCCATAACGTGGTCAGGGCTCCAATGTCTTTCTTCGACACAACTCCTTTTGGACGTCGACACACTGGACATCAACATCCCTATTACCATCAAGATTGCCCTGTTCACTTTAAGCTCTGTCATAATGACAGTTGTTGTCATCATATATATAACGCCTCTCTTCGTGGTAGTCATTATACCACTAGCCGTCTTCTATTATTTTGTACAAGTAAGTGAATAACTTTATAAATCTTATCTAACTAAGTATCACTTATTAACCTTATCATGGATATGCATAAGACATGATTATAACTAAAAATACCCAAAAAGTGTGTGTGTAGTGTTAGTGATATATCATATGTCAAACATATTCCGGGATATGCAGCGGTTTGAAAATTGAATGTTTAATCGCAATTTAGATTGCTGATGCCTAAACGTATCTCTATCCAATATTATGTTTTCTCCATACGATTTAACCTTATCACTTTCAGAGGTTCTACGTTGCCACCTCACGCCAACTCAAGCGTTTAGAATCCATATCAAGGTCGCCCATCTATTCCCACTTTAGTGAGACGGTAGTTGGTGCCAGTTCAATAAGAGCATATGGGAAGCAGGATGAATTTGTAAACAAATCCGATGTGTTAGTTAATCAAAACCAGCAAGCCTATTATCCGAATATTGTTTCAAATAGGTAACCCTCATACTGTTAATCCATGCCAGTTGTCTTCATAAATATCACATCTCTGATATTCTTTAGACTTCCATTTCAAATATGTCATTTTGCGGTCACATAGGTGTAAATGTAAAATAGTTTAATAGGTTCCTAATGTAACTTTTACTTTTCTTTAGATGGCTTGGAATTCTGCTTGAATTTATTGGAAACATAATTGTTCTATTTGCCGGCTTGTTTGCTGTAATTGGGAGGGATACCTTGAGTGGAGGACAGATTGGATTATCTGTGTCATATTCGCTGCAGGTAAGCAACACCTAGTTTGATGTATTTAGTTGTATGGACATCACTTTTGTTCCAATAATTAATAAATGTTAATTTATGCAAGCCTTAAATCAATACCTGTACAATTCACAGTATTTCGCTAACTTATTTATAAATGGCTTCGTAACTCTAGGACTCGCGTTTGCGCTTAGGGTATAAGGGCTGTAGCTGCGTAATGGTTATCTTTGCAATCTTTGTAATGTACAGTTAAGGCCACATAGGTATCTATGTATAGTCCACTTCAAAATCATTTTGAACTTATTTTTTTATTGTTGGCTTCTTGTTGACTTATATTTAAACCTTGACGTTTTGCAGGTGACGCAATCTTTGAATATCCTTGTTAGGATGCTTACTGATTTGGAAACCCATATTGTATCAGTCGAGCGAATTAAAGAATATACAGATATCGAAAATGAGGTAAGAAAACAACAATTATGCCACGGTTTTGTTTCATAAGAGCATTTACTTATATTCACAATTAATCTAATCATTGCAAATGTTTATTACTTTTTAATATTCATTTGGCCATGTGCAAATTATACATGTAGTTAACAAATAGTACGTACATGAAATAATGCAAAACAAAATCTTACTATACGCCATTACTATTCAAGGCTGTATGGGAGATAGAGAATAGCAAACCTCCACCCGCGTGGCCCCAGGAGGGGGCGATAGCTGTCGATAATTATAGTGTCAGGTATAGGGAAGGACTAGACTTGGTTTTGAAAGATGTATCATTCAATGTACAGCCGGGTGAAAAGGTAAATGGAACTATTACATTAAGGTGTTACATTTTTTGCTATGTCAAGTATCGAGTTCTTAAGAGAGTATACTTTGCGAATATAACTTTTTATCATTTGTTTTCGTTGCTACTTTGCATGTTCTTACATTCACGATTGGATTTCTTTTTTAACCCTAGGTTGGTATTGTGGGAAGAACAGGAGCAGGGAAATCATCTTTGACTCTAGCATTATTCCGTATACTAGAACCTGCAAATGGCTCCATTATCATTGATGGTAAAGACATCACCAAGATGGGCCTACATAGTCTGCGATCAAAACTTACAATTATTCCACAGGTAACTATCACATGTCTTGTATTCATTCCTTAATATTATGTCCAGATATAATTGTAAGCAAAGCAAAATCATCTCAAATGCTATGTTGGAAGGGTGCGTAATAACGAGTTGCATCACATGTGTTGTATAATCGGGTCTTTTGAATGCTCGCTGATACATTAAAACTGCGTTTGTCATTTTGCTAGTTGAACTTTAGACAATTTCCATTTTTTATTTAGGAACCTGTTCTATTCTCTGGTTCTCTAAGGATGAATTTAGATCCAACTGATATAAGAACTGATGATGAACTGTGGGGTGCATTGGAGAATGCCCATTTGAAAGATTACGTCGCTGGTCTTCCGGAGAAGCTCATGCATCCCTGCTCTGAAGGTGGGGAGAATCTAAGGTATGAAGAAGGCGAACTATTGTAACGTCTCGTTGACTAGTATCTGGTATTCAATTTTGAATGCTTTGTAAATAAATGTAAGAAATCATACATCCCATAAGTAAACGCCTGTGTAAAACGTAATGTTTACATTAATCCCCACGCCCTGTTATGTTAAAGAAATCTGACAAAATCCGCAATAAATCAACGCTTTAATATATTCTGTGTTACTTTTATAACTACATGATTACATACTTAGGAGGTTCTCTATTTCAGTGTTGGTCAACGGCAGCTAGTATGTCTGGCAAGGGCGTTGTTGAGAAAGACAAGGATATTAATACTCGATGAAGCAACGGCAGCAGTTGACCTCGAAACTGACGATCTCATTCAGGTTGCGAAAGATTTATTTTAAATTCATCGATCGCAGTTATGATTATTTCGTAAATGTGTGTAGTGACATTGTCCAAATTAATACAATATTGAATGGACAAGATTGTGAAAATGAGTGATTTCATTTAACGTTTATATTAAGTTACATCTTTGATATTGATGTTTTGTTCTTATTTGTAGAATACAATAAGGACGGAGTTTAAGGATTCGACAGTGGTTACCATAGCACATAGGTTGAATACAATCATTGATTATGACAGGTAATTTACTCACAAACACACAACTTAAACTTGTAAATCAAATGGATACAGGCATGTGGAAAGGGTATGACGCACCTTCCACTATGCAGCGTGACAAAACATTGAACCTATAGAATGGCAAGCGACGCTGATTTAGTGTCCCAGTAAAATTATGATTATCATACGAGACTTAATTTATCACCTCCATTATTTTTATATCATACAAATTATGTTGACCCTAAAATATTTGTTTTAATTAAATAAACAAATTACCAAAATGTGCATCTTATCTATTTCAGGATACTTGTTTTGGATGCAGGCATGCGGAAAGAGTATGAGACGCCTACCGCATTGTTGAATGACAAAACAACTATATTTTATGGAATGGCAAAGGACGCTGGTTTGGTGTCCTAGTAACATTATAAAATTATAAAATAATATTTTAATTCATGGAAATTCAAATCATTATCTAAACAGGGTGACTGAAGTCATTACCAGCATTTTATGTCATGGTACATTTTGTCTGGATATCAGTATAAGATAACATAATATATATTTTCCCAAGTGGAACACAATTGAAATAAATATTGAAATAGTGGATTATATGTTATTCATCTGAAGGGTTGTATGTTTATTGAAATTGTTTCTTGATTTCAAATGTAATCTACACTGTTGCTCATAAATATGGAATAGTTTATAGATACGAACTGTTTGATGGAATTTCTACAAAATGATAACATTTTGATGAAAATTTGCAATGTGTTCTCATTCCCTCATCAGTTTTGCATATAAAACTGATTGGTATGAAAAGTTAAAACATTTATGGTTGATTAAACTTGTATTCACTCAGGTGACCCCATGACCTCATGATATTGGTAAATCGAAAGAGGTGTCCAAATCTTAGTTGTAACCATTGTGCACATTTTATAAAACTTTAATTTAGAGTTGGAAGAGTTTTTAGAAGGCATGCCCCATAAAATAAGCAAAAAAGAGCATGGCAGGTCATAGGGATGGTGCTCTCTGTCATGAAACAAATTGCCATTGCCAGGACTCTAAGGGTGTGTCAGGAACAGTCTCTAAAATTCTGCAGTGGTACCAAAGGCACTGGAATGTGACTCCAGGTCACAGCAATAGTAGCCCTAGAGAGAATAACGTAAGAAAAGACCACCACCTGCTGCATTTATATCATCAAAATCGCTTTAAGTCAACCAGTAGTCTACGAGATGAGTGGCTGTCTCACCTCAAAACCTGTGTTCCAGAGCTATAGACAACCAGTGATTTCTTTAGAACGGATGCAAGGCCACGAGACCTGTAAAGAAACCACAGCTGACTGATTATACCAAAGAAAGGTGCCTTAAATGGGCAGGAAAGCACTAAAACGTTGGACCTAATCTTTTTTTGTCATATGACAGCATGTGAAGAAATAAGATATGTCCTCCACAAAGTTGATATTGTGTTCGTTTCTGTCATAGACCAGGGGAAAGAGATAATAAGGACACTTACTGATGTGGCAGTCCACGAAGGCGACCCTATTTATGTTTGGAGCAGTATTACAGAGGTTGTTTGGAGCAGTACTACAGAAGTTGCACCCCCTTGGTGATTCCTAAACATAATTTCAGAGTAAAAATTGACCTTTTGGACCTCCATCAAGTACCACATGTAAACAGAGTGTTTTGGGGCAACATTCATCTGCAGAATGATCATGCTGTTGCATATGCTAGTGGCATCGTGATGGATTACATCAGGGCAGGCAATGTGGACCAGCTACCATGGGCACAAAAGTCAGTCAATCAGGCTAATGCAGAGCAAATGCGGGACGACCTTGGTAATTAGATTCTTGACTTGGACCCCAACCTCAAAATTTAGACACGTTACGCACTGCTCAGATTGAGTAATGGGGCCTTATTTCACTTAGAGAGGTCAGATGTTTCATTCAATGCTGGTCCCGTAGGGTTGATGCTCCGATTGCAGCACAAAGAGGACATAACGCATATTAGTGCTATCATTGGATAGAGGACACTTCAATCTTCATGACCAGATGTTTATTTTGTTTGATCTGTTTCACATGACGATTTGGATCGGGGTGTTTTGAAAATGCAAAAAAATCTTAGCTTACCCCTGTTTAAATAACAGTAATTGTCTAAATTTAAATATGCATATTTTTTCTCTGAAAAATGTTGATTTGTAGATGAAATATGTGGTTATGATTTGCCTAGAAAATAATTGTCTGAACCGACTCCAAATAAATGTTCTCTTACTCCAAAATTTGAATTCGGAGCTGCCAAATCTAATATTCCATATTTTTGAGCAACAGTGTATTTACAGGCAAACTATGTAAGTCTATGGGTAATATCGCCAAAGCATACTTTAAAAAACAACAACAAATTGTTTTGTTTTGTTGCCATCAGTTTCACTAACGTCATTGGGATGGACGATATCTTAATGTATTCATCATATGTATTTTGTCTCGTATAGCAACCGATATACACATACTAACATAGCCAAAAACTATAGTTCTGAAAAATCAACAAAAATGCATTGTTTTGTTGCCATCAGTTTCATGAACGTCATTGGCATAAACAATATGATTTATTCATTATATATTTTTGTCTAATTTGTCTGTACAGTAGGCTTCATTATTGTATGTTAAACATAAATTATTTACAGTCCTTTATATTGTTTTGTAAACATACAAAAATCTACAGTCAATGACGATGATGGCATTGGGTGCGTTGGTATCAATGTAAGTTTGCCAATGATGAAAGCATTTGTTGACTGAAAGTGCACATATATTCTATCTGGACTATATGCGAATTGATGCATCTCCTTTATCTTTACACAGTAGGTCAATTGATGACCCTTATAAATATACATCGAATATGACTATTTTCGGATACCATAAGTTAATAAGATGATTATAACAGCATTTCGTGTGCAATGGTTGCGTTACGAAAATAATTCATATCAAATTTCTTGAACACAAATAAAAGCTATGGTTATATCAATAAAGAACTCTGCATTACAAGGACTGTGTCAGTGAATGCGTGTCCTCTACTGTATAATATATCCCCAATGTTATGAAATCACACATTGGTGAATAAGTTGTAGATTATCACTGCTATCAATACGCACGTCAGGGAACTTCCAAATCTCGTTGAACCTATAAAATGGACAATAGTAATAGCTTTATTTGAATGACAACCGACCAAATGAGTATCAAAACATTTGTTTCCCGATGACATGTCGTTTAGTATCAATTAACAATGAAGACTAGTGTTACTGGATAAGTACTGCTGCCTGCCTGTCATCAAGCATACTCATTTGGACAACACCAATGTACAGGGTGATAATCAAGGGGAGAAATATCAGACAGGACATTGTGACATCAATAATTTTATCCATACTCACCGCTGTCTTCAACTTTCCTCTCTCCTACTTCAGCAATTACTTTCCGTTTATCATTCGGTAATACGTCGATTTGTTTATCAGTAATTGACCGGGCCTGTTCAAATGTAAACCACTCCAACTGGGACTTTGAAAACGCCTGTAAATATAGCACCTCTAAAGTCGTAACTTCAAGATAAATATAATACAAGTACTTTATAAGAAGTTTAATGTTAATATAAAAATAAAGTAGTACAATTACACTACTTTGGAAATCATCCCTTCATCATTATACGAAGATGTAATCGGCATTATTTTAATCTCAAATTGTAACATTATGTTGAGATACCTTTCAAGGAAATTATGAACACATTGGAGAAAAATTAAACTGTGCACATGTGATCAAAGATCACTAGCTAAAATACTTACTGCAAATTGGGTGGGAGGGACCTGTTTGATAACGTCGGGGTTTATTTCAGCCAGATGTTCCTTTGTCAGGTCAGACAGTCTATCCTTTGGAAGTCCACCTATAAAACAATATAAAATTATTGAATTTCATGTAAATATGAACAGTATGCGGATATTTTAGAAGTATTAAGCATTAGTAAATGTTACGCTATAGCTATTATTGAGACAGCTTAAACTATATGAACTATTTCGAATGTATATAATTAACAAAATACAGGGTGATCACTAAGTTCTGGGAATTTATCTGTCATTTCATTATTTTTCAACCAATCTACTTGAAATTTTCAAGCTAAATGGAGAATGTAGTTTTGGGTTGGATAAAACAGTTTCATTATCATATGATGTCACAATGGATAATTATTGTTACTATAGCAACATGACAAATGGCGTAGCGGGTCAAGCAAAACTTGAATTCATTTTTATTTAACTTGATCCAAAAGTATGGTTAATTAATACCTATTTGGTGGACAAATTTCTGTGATTTTTTATGTTTTCAAATGTTTCTAACTTTAGTCTCTAAGGTAACATCTGCATTGTGATATAAGAGTCCACTTTGCTCAATTTTCTTATCATTTGTCAGACTCTCAAAGTCATAATCATGACTCAAAATAGCGGGGAGTTATCTTTCATTATGACTATGCTTCTTCCCATTCCTCAAGCTTCCCCTTCTACTCTTGAATAATTAGGGTTCACACAAGTTGTTCATGCCCCATATTCACCACATAATGTTCACCGGATGAACCACCATTAGGTTCACTAAATTTAACTGTTGAAGCATCATATGAGAGATCATCATAGTTTTGGTTCCAATGAGGGACTGATCTCAACAGCTTGAACAAATTTTCAAGGGATACCAAAGGGAGGACTGGAAAGCGACTTTATGGACTAGGTTTGACAACAATGCATAGGCGTCCAGGCCTATGGAAATCATTATAAATGAAATGATCCTTCTAGCAATGAAGAATACTTCTGAATAAATGACTTCAAGAGTACTGTTCTGCATCTAGTACAATAAGTTTGAACCAACCATCTAGGCAAGATGAATATGTTTTAGCAGGATATTTTCAAATTAACGTCAGTCAAAATTTGCTGACCCGCTGACCACTTTTACTTTTTTTATAATTACAATAAAATAAATTGTAAAAGTGATATGTATGTGAAACATTGTCTGTCAATTTAAAATTATACAATGTACATTTGCTGGAAGTTTCAACTGAATTGGTTGAAAAATATTGAAATGACAGACCAATTCCCAGAACTTAGTGATCACCCTGTATAAACATCAAAATACAAAAGTGTACAACAATCAGATTTTCTAAACGTTAGCTCATCTATGGACTTCGAGTTTATATATTTGAATGAGCAACATGAGTTATCAGTTAGTGAAATAAAACTAAACCATATATCAAACAAATAACACAACATTGTCAAGGATTACCTATGAGGTGTCCTAGGTCTGTCACAGCATCATTTGGCCATACCGTGACAGAACTCTGATATTCCGTTGTGGTCAGTATCGTCTTAGTGTACTCTATCTTTTGTTGAGCGGAGCAGGATTCAAGACTTCCAAGTTCGAAGACCGCATTACTACAAAAAACGTAAATATCTGAAATAGGCTACTACCACTACATGAAATCCTTTACTTTTTAGTTGATCGCTTAATTCGGATTTAAGAGTAGACTGGTAGCTTTTTAGGTATAAAAAGCATTATGAACTATAAACAGCTGAAAACCCATGAGATGATACTAGTATTCTCTCGATCATACCCAGGCTTATATATGAT
This sequence comes from Owenia fusiformis, assembly GCA_903813345.2. Classification (NCBI taxonomy): domain Eukaryota; kingdom Metazoa; phylum Annelida; class Polychaeta; order Sabellida; family Oweniidae; genus Owenia; species Owenia fusiformis. The sequence continues at coordinate 3,416,696 of CAIIXF020000009.1, forward strand.
CATACAACAAATTCACAAACATGTATTATTCATATTTATGCGGTTTGTATTTTTGAACTTACATTACACTTTCAGCATCAATCTCCATAATCTGATCAGTATCAAGACCGCATGCTAGATCACCGATCAGTCGAAGTTCAGTAAATGTAATTGAGCTGGCATCATCTCCTTTAACATCAGTCATCCATTTCTGTGCCGCAGAATAAAGCTAGAAGAGAAGCACAGGCCTTAAGTCAAAGAGAATGTTCTAATACTAGATCACAATCAAGATAGCATATTTTCATTATTATCCCGAAGAATGTTTGACATTAAAACTAAAACTAAAACGCATTTTTTAGGATCAAAATAAAACCCTTATACTCTATTAACCTCTTGAATACCCAGAATGACGGATATATCTGTCACAAATAAAATCCATTTGGAACCCAGAGCGACAGATATATCTGTCACAGAATTTTTCACTAAAACTGCTCTAACTTTGGCATTTTTTATCCAATCTTCACAAATTATGTTAAGAGGTTAACGTACTTTTATAATGTGATATGACGTCACATTAAGTAGAACAATTAAACCCTTATAGTCCATGAACTAATTATTATGTTTTGATTAGGTACTGTACCTCATTTGTTCTGGATTTCCAATAACTTCCGTCACCAATATCGTACGCCTGTTTTGTGCTGTTAATTGTTAGTTTCTCTATTTGCTCCCTTGGAAGACAAGCAACTAGTCCGCCAAAACGCTCGATCTTGGTAGCGTCCCATAAATCTGCGCTTCCCCATACCTAATATATCATAAAGTGTGATAAGAGTAGAGCATAGTAACATAGTAAGTAATAATGGTCAAAATTCTTCTCAGAAAATACATGAAGTTAAACTTAGATCATGATCACTAGAATTATAATTTTTCATAAATTCGTACAAACCATCGAATATAAATGATCTGCCTAGAGGAAGTGGGATACAACTTCGAAAGCAAAGCGATGTAACGACGATGTAGTCAAGATGAATGAGATGTATTATAAAAAAGATTTTGAGAGTTAAAATGAAACATCAAGTTAAAAATGGAAATGAAATGTAAATTGATGCGAATTTAAACTAAGTTTTTACCTCTTCTTTCATGGCAATTTTAGACACTTCTATACATTGTTCTACTGAAAGGTCAAAGGTCTTGAAGATCGATGCACAATTTTCGAATTCGTCAGCACTTAATGTAGTAATCTGACTTGGCGTAAAAACTGAACTTGTGTAATCTTGAAGTTCGGAGCAAGTGAGCTTGGTGCCTGGAATGTTGCAACAAAAAATATTTAGCAGGTTACTAGTAGATAAATCATGCTCTATCAAATACGATTTAGAATTGTAAGCAAGGATTACACACATTCTTCTTTAACAGCTAATCATTTAACAGATATAAATGTCAACTTTTATTTCCATTTAAATGGACCTCGTTACTGCATACTATGATACTCATCACTTCCTCAGTATTCTATTACGAACGATGAAGAAAACAACTTTACCACATCTTATAAATTGTTTGTTCATTCTCGTTCTTAAATTAAGTACACATCTTTAAAAACTTACTTATACTTGCTCTTTTGCGCCTAGCCTGGGGATTTTCTAATCGCCTAGTTGCATTCAGTATTTTCCTGAATAACTTATCTTGATTATTCAAGGCGCAGTGTTTCTCTTCGCCAAGGTGTTGCCTCATCTCCGTGAAATACTTAATCATTGTATAAGGCTCCTCTATTGAACTGTATGAGTCCACCAGTGCACCCTGTAAAAGAGATGAGTGCCATATAAAATATCATTCACAAAGTCAACAGACGAAACCGCCGCTAAATACGCCGGTCACGTGTATCCATTTAAACTTGCCTCGAGGAATATATTGAAAAACGTAATGACTTACGTCATCAATAGAAGACCATTGTTCATCAGTCACGCAATCTCCCATCAAGGTACCCATGCTGGAGATTTCCGTTGTTGTCAATTCACTCCTACAACACAATTGCGTAATATTCAGGTGACATCCATCATAAAAAACAAAGAAAACCGCGTAAATACTTGTGTATAGCTAGCAAATATTGCTGGTTTGACATTTACTTCTCATGATTTTAGTATAAGTGTAGGTTCTTGATTTTGGGTTTTCACGTTTTGTGCTTGTGTACTATATTGTGTGATATGATTATGACGAAGATTCATGTGTAAACTGTACAGTTTGGAATAGAAATACGTACGTGTATGCTTCTTTTGTAATTGCGCAGACTGTTTCTCTTGCTTCACAATAAGAAAGGCTTTGTTGGAAATGTGTTAAACTTCCCATTATATCTTCTTGCTTATAGTTAGTTGTGATATCATCAGCCGACAGTGGCATCAGAATAAACCCACTGCTACTGACCTTCATTGGTTCCTGTAAAATTGGGCGTTGAAATTAAGTCACTTAAAGACGTGTTTCGCATACTTTATGTCTATTCATGATTTTAACAGCATTACAATACCCTATGGCCATGTTGTGTTAGATTGTGATAATGTTCCCGATTAACAAGGAGGGGCAGATACTTCTTAATGTCACCCATTGTTTTAGTTATTCGTGTATTGTGGGTGATCAATTGTTTCTATGTCTTTCACTTTTTTATTTCCATTTTGGCCATTTTTAGACTCATTTATTCATGCAATATTTTCAACAAAAAATATCTTGGCCTAAAATGGATTATTCAAAACCAGTAAGCCAAGGTAGTCTAAAACGACATGTTATACTAGCGTAGAATTTGAGATAGTTACACATACCCGTTTGCAAAAGTCCTTGAACTCCTTGAGTTTCTTCATTCTTAGTTTTATCATGTCAGCATTGCCGAGCTGTTCGCAAATTCGTGTTTTGATGAGAGGATTGGTGCCAAGTTTAGTATCAAGTTCATCAATACTGAAAATAGAATGTATGTGTTAATTCCAAAAAATAGAAATGGGAGTTGTTCCGTCCGCATTCGAATTAGTATTCTCTTGGTGCCTTATCTTCCATGTGCATTTTTCAATAGAGTTAAATTTCACACCTTAGAAGTTGAGCACTCGTCATACAGGGATTCATTCATAATCATATATCGTATTTGCTCAAACACAAAAAAACATCATTGTAACTTGTTCGACTGTATTGATATATTGATGTTCTATTATTTGGGAATATTTTTAACTCAATTTGAAAAGCAGGTAACATTAAACAGTTAGTATAATCATGAATGCTTGGTTTATAGCGATAAGTTTGACATGTAACGCACTTGTCGCTTTACGTCAATATATAATATGGTACCTTAGAAACGCGTTAGATTATAAAAGTTACATAACATTACATATTTTGCCATCTCATGGAATTATTCTTTAACATTTGTAAATGTTCGCATTAAAAACTGTGATTGTTTAATTGTCTTGATGTAATTGTAGGTCGGACTAGTTGCTTGTACGCAACAAGTGATAATGACATACCGAAATGCCTGGAAGATACACCCGACTTGTTCGACCTCATATTCTGAGTCAATCTTATCCGTGCCTTTGAAGTCGAGGTACTTTCGCTTAATAGTCTCAAGCTGAAATATACCAAAAATAAGCAAACATTATTACACATCTTACTACCTTAGGCATTTGTTGCCATATTTTGCAATTTTATTACTTTGATATAACATGTTGAGTTTGCTAAATGTGGTGAAGATACACAATTCACATGTTACAAAGTAATTGGATAAGTGTTGTCAAAGTTACAGCCATTTTGCTTGACTAGTTTTCTGGTTAATCTGTGTTGTCAATGATGCCATGATGCCTTGATGCGCAGAACACTATTAGAGATTATGCCCCTAATGCTTTTCAACTACCGACCTGTTCAAAATTCAGTTGACTACTAAATTGGCACAGCTTCTGGATCACAGCGGGCGTGTTACCATCCATCGGAATAGCTTCAAATGCTGATTTGTCCAAGCATGTCACAAGTTTGCCATATTTATTGATGTTGACATTATTAACTGCACCAAAGAAGGAGCTACATGAGTCGGCTAAAAATCGACACTGTAACGAAAATCAAACAAAATATAGGTGGAGAGTGTAGCTGGTTAATTGATTCTTTTTTCATTGTATAGATATTTATTATCCTGATAATACATCAGTATAATTTATTCATTAACAAATTTAACATAACCGCATCAATTTCTTTCATTAAATGACATGACACAGTAAAAAATGCAAAAAGCAATACAATACATTAATACCAAATTCATATATTTTGGTATGCTACTGGATACACATTTGATGATAACGTAATTCTGTACTCACGAGGGGTCTGTTAATTTCCCCTATGATGTCATAAGGTGCATCCTCGAATGATAAGCTGGTAAAGCAGAGTTTGCTGACGTCCAATCCCTTTAGTTGATTCCGTGTCACTCTGTTATAGGTTATCCGTTCCCGTATATCATTGGCATTCTCCGCAGAAATATCGCTCTGTGGAAAAACGTATGTATACATTTTCACAAAACAAAAGCTATAAGATCAGGGTCGTTCAAAAAGTTTCAGAAAAGTATACCTTATTGTAATAATAATACACCAATCCTTTTGAAAGCTTTTGGGAAGGTACCCCCACATTATTCACTTGATAATTTATTGTCAGTGTTATATTAATATACACATACTTAACATAGTATGGTTGTTATGGTAGCCAATAATCTTTTTTATCAACATATGATAATCTAGATGTTGGCGATATAGAAAACAAGCGAAATATGAAGTGCGATTCCAACCACAATTCGAGTAATAATATTTTCTCGGATTTAGATTGTATTGTACAAAGAAGGACAATATTTACGAATAGTGTTCATTTCTTCCCCGTAGACTCACCTTTGCATGTGTGCTTGCTAGGTAAAACCCTGTTTTAAACTTTTTCATGGATGGCATAGCGTCTCGTGACCGCTGTTCTTCTACCTCCATCTTAATGATAGCGTTTGTCACGCGTTCTTGCAGCTCTTCTGAGAATTTAGTTGCGTCCAATCGATTTGCTATTTTAGGATGGATTGACCTCAAAACTGATTCCAAACTGATGCTATTCAGCTTGTAAAAATCATACTGAAAATATGTAAAATAAAATTGTCTATTTCATGATTTCATGAGTTTGTAAGCCTCACATAAAGTTAGGAAATATTAGGAAAACTAGAATTGCTAAATATAATCACTCTTACTTTAGCAATATACATTACATCCAAATTACAAAAAAATAGGAACTGTATAATAAGACTAACTGTAATATCTTGCCCAATTTGACTTCAAAACTCAAAATATTAATGAATAACTCCGAGAAGAACAGGTACTTACCGCGGTTGAGCTTAGCAGGAAAAGTGCTTGGTCATCTTTCAAATCAACAGCTCTCAACCTTTGAAGCAAGTCTAAGTCGATCGTGACCCCCTCCAGAAGTCCTTTAAAATCGATCAAGCTCATACCAGGGATCAGATGAGTCATATCAAGCAATAGGTTTTTTCTTTCGATCGGATTGGTTTTCTTTTTCAATTCTTTTGCAACAGTTTTTCCTATTTTGCGGCGCAGTTGTTTACTCCCCTTGAAGACTTGGATATTTCGGATGACCTCTAGCATATCAGCACCGGGTATGGCTAACATAGTCTTCTGTGGTACTATACCAAGGCTGATGGCACTAGAATTGAATGCATTCATGTTATTTGTTTTTATGCGGGTTTGCCATTCTTATTTAAAAATAAATTAAGCATAATAGCTGTTAGCTAGACACACGTTCTAAAATCAAAAATGGACCACAAGAAAACATTCAAGAGCTGAAGATATTGTAGGTATAAAAAAAGCTAAAAAGAACAGATAAATGACGATTCTACAAGTTTACCTTGCAACAAAGTTGAGGTCCTTTTCTTCACCGGCCTTATACATATTAGCGACCTTTTTTCCCGCCTTTAAACCAATGACGCTCCTTTGGGCCGTTGTCATCTGCTCAATATCCAAATTTGTAAGGAACGCACGGTCAATCTAAAATGAAATTTTGAACATAAGTAAAGAATTTAAAGTAAGAAACTGAAAAAGACTGAGGTTTCGGTCGCACCACCCCCCCCCCCCCCAATCTGACGGCCATATTTTTACTTCTCAGCATTGTGTCAATCAAAATATTGTCTAAGTCTGCAATTGTTTTTACTCTAAGATGTGTTTCAAAAATATCCTGTATATGAAAACATTCACAAAATAATGTAATTATTCAATTTCGAGTACTTGGGGAACTTTACACATTAGAAATCAGCTAAAATAAATGATATGCATACACGTAGGTGGGTCAACTCACTCGGTTATCTGGAAATTCCTTCAATTTTTCGACAGGAACCCCCTTTAATTGACGTGCAATTAACACTGCTTTGGATGCACTGATGGTCTTGAAGTTGAGTCGCTCAATATCTGGTGACATTTCACTTGGTCGTTGGATAGGAGCATCTGGCTCTATGAACTTAAGGTAGTCTTTGTCGACTTCCAATTCTCCAAGTGTACCTATATTGAATCAGTCCAATGTTCATGAGATAAGACAGTCTAGTAGGAAATTGAATGGTGAACATGTGTGCCAAACATCAGGGCAACATTTCTAAAAATGACAAAGATATGAGAAAAAATTAGGGTTGCCGTTTTTTTACCACCCTGTATCTTATTCAATTGTTATAATCATACATGTATGAATGAAATAAACTAATAAACTCAACTAAAGGGATCGAAATAAAGTAAACTAGTTAAAAGCATTATACTGACCATATTAAAGGCAATGATATCCCAGATTTATACAATAAATTAAAATAAAATATGCAAGAACAAACAGTTATGACGTAATAGTTGATATGCAAGTCGACATATCTGCATATTTTATAAATGGTTTCATCGCCCATATATTACCTTTCATTCGGTGCAAATTTCATCTAAATCTGAGCAATAATGACAAAGATAGGGGTCAAACACTGAAAACAGCCCAGAAAAGTGGGCGTGGCATATTTACTTCGTTACCATTGCAACGCCGTAGCGGATTCATAATTGCCAACTTAATATTTCCTGATTGCATTACCTATTACCTTCCATTTGGTGTGCATTTCATCTAAATCTGAGCAATAATGACGGAGATGGAGGCTATACATTGAAAAGAGCATCTAAAAGTGGGCGTAGTATCATGAACAGTTCATGTAATATGTGTCGCTTAGCTCACCTCTAAACAGGACACGGAATGACCTTTGCTCCCATTCTATATGGTATAGAGGTTCAAATATTATTTCTTTATATCTATAATGAAAACCTCAGGAACACACTTGTTTATTAAGGCTAAATAAAGACTAAAGTATGGATAAATCGTGTTACCTGGTTCTATCATTGAAGCAACTACTCCTCTGATTTCAGTCGTAGCGTCGGTGATGCTTTTTGCTGTGCTATAGATGACATCAAACCCAGCGATAACACTGCCTTCCCTGAAGAAAATGTTAATAAATGATAAAACACAATTAGTTGCCATTTATTTATTTAAGCCACCATATTTGGTGTGTTTACAGAGGGATTTCACATTATTTTACTTTCAATTAATATCATCTATAATTTATAATTATAATTTATTTAAAATTAGAGACCAGTATCTAGTCTGTTTATGTAACAAAGTAACATTTCTAATTGTTTAATTTTAATGTAATTTATGTATTCAATATGTACCTTGTGTTCCTGGGTTCTATTCCAGTGTAGTCGGTTATATCAGCAAACGCACTCGCCACCTATAAATGATGACAACAAGTAGAAAATATGTAAAATGTAATCATTTAGAACTCGTCACATATACTCCTCAAAAAAAGTTAAGTAGGCACGTGTAGGTAGGTAGGTAGTTACCAGTTTCGCCACCAGGTGGCTGATTCGGGGGAAATAACATGTCAGGGTATAACAAAATTCCCTTAAACTTGAATATGCATCAGTTTTAGTGGTTCACTTTTCAAATTACCCTTGTGTATCTGATAGTTATACAAATTAAAATATGTCCAGTAAAAGAAAATATTATCTGCCCAACACAAGAAAGGATATTTCACTTTTTGTAGTTTTACAACATGGGGTCTATGGGGAATCTCACTTACTTACTTGTGAATTGTTATTGACGTACACAAATCAAGATTACTTCTACTCGCATCTAGGATATTCCCTAGTATTCTCAGTTTTCCAATTGCAACTTAATATTTCATGACTGTACTTTAAGTTTCGACAATTAGGAAAATTGACCTGCCTATGATGTTTTGATCCGCGTCAAGTTAACGTTCTAACATCATATACTCACCAATGGCTTTAGATCATTGAAAAGGGCCACGGTCTCGGTGCTGTCGGGTGTTCCATAAGTATTGTCAGTATAAACTATTTGAGGAAATCTCAGCTCAACGTAAACAGCAATTCTTTCTGTAAAATAAAGGATGTGATTTTTATATGTAACAACATGTAGCCTTCTCCTTATAATGCTCACTCTTTAGTTATTGTTTTTTTCATTTATATTGAATTCGATGACCAATTACCAGTGACTAAAGGCAAAGTCATTCGCTTAGATTTCGTTTAGCTTAGTTCGATTTGTAAACAAAAGGAGTCAGTTTAGGTAATGATATTGGATATCCTCGAATTTAAAGATCTGAAGATGAGATTTGTTTCCCTGTAAAGGTCTTTTAGTTCTGTACTATAATGACTTTTTGATTAAATGGCAAGATATATTAAAGGCAAGATATATTAAATTCCAGACAACACTTTTTCAAATTAAATAACCATCCGCATTATTGGATTCATTTTATAGCAAGACGAGTGCTTATACTGGTCGAATGTCCAACTTTTAGAGTTGAACCAGTGTTGAGTGTTGACTTATTAACCTTGAAACCTTGCACAAACGTTTAATTGCAAAAACACTATTTTAAGTGGAATGAATGAATTTAAAGCACACGACTGGGTGAATTTATTGCATCCTAGACTTTTACTGCATGTTACCGCACTCATTTTAAGTTTTGAAACCAAAAATTGGAAAAACAGAAATAATCTTATTGAAACAAAACATTCGTTGTTAAGTCATCTTACAATCCACTGCCGAAGTTCTGGGTTTAAATTCTCAAGTCATTGATTTATATGTATTGGAAAAATAGATATAATCTTATATTTTGCATATGTTTGCACGTACAATATTGTTAGATTTGCTTTGTTTTTAAAAGTAAGATACCAGGACGTTACTATGCCTCTTGTTTTTGATGACGTATATATAATGTCCAAGTAGAATCAAAACGTGAATCGAACTTCGGATAGGCATATTGCTTTTGAAACAAAACATTCTTTGTTAAGTCATCCTACAATCCATTGCCGAAGTTCTGGGCTTAAATTCTCAAGTCATTGCTTAATATGTATTGGAAAAACAGAAATAATCTTATGTTTTGCATATGTTTGCATGTGCAATATTGTTAGATTTGCTTTGTTTTTAAAAGTAAGATACCAGGACGTTACCATGCCTCTTGTTTTTTGATGACGTATACATAATGTCCAAGTAGAATCAAAACGTGAATCGAACTTCGGATAGGCATATTGCAGTATTAAGTGCATATTCAATAATGCCAAACACGGACAATAGAACAAATTTCTTCTCATCATTAATATTTAATATGCATTTGTTTCATTTGAAAGCCAATTGATATTTTTGTAAAAAAAAGATAAACACATTAAATAATTATGTATATACTGATTACGATATTGATTCTTAGTTACACACCCTTTGTTTGTTGCGTTGTTGTTGTTGTTGGTTTTTGAGTTGTTGTAGTCGATGCTCTTGTCGTCGTCGTCGTCGTCGTCTCGGTTGTTGTTGTTTGTGTTGTCATCGCAACAGTTGTTTGTGTTGTGGTAGTAGGCGGGGTGGTAGTCGCTGTAGACGTCGTTGTTGGCGTTGGTGTTGTCGTGGTTGACGTTGATGTTGTGGTAAACGCAGTAGTGGGCATTTCAGCTGTTGTTGTTGTTGTTGATGGTATTGAGGATGTCGTATCTTCTGTACCAGTCCCGTCCCCCGAACCCCCCGATCCGGTATCCCCCGATCCATCAGATCCTTCTGGGTCTCCTGATCCCCCGGAACTATTATTGTTGTCGCCGTTCCCCGATGTTTCCCCGGAACCAGTTATGACATCCGCCTGACGGGTATGACGATGATGTTTCGCCAAGAAGACTAAAAATGAATATAATACGTATGCAGAAATAATTAGTATGAAAGAGAAGGGCCATTTAATTTCATGTGGGGCAAAACTATAGCTTTTTAAAACTGGGTCCAAGAGTTTATTTTAACTAAAACACAAATCCCTTCAGCTCATTCTACCTATTTTCAATATACGATCAAATTCCCAGCTTGTACATGTACAGTATAATAAAAATATCAATCAACTAGCTGGGTACCACATTAATTTTTCAATTTTCTAAATCCCCACAAAAATAAGATTACATGGTCGACCCCTAAGACTTACAACGAGTCCATTTCCACTACAAATTGACACAAGCTATCGTTGAATGTATCGGATTACAGTGTAGAAAACAGACTAAATATGTTTCTGTGATATGATATGATAGGCCTACTTAAAGTTAAAATGTTACTTACACTCATTTTCCAGCACTTCGTCATCAGCTGGTGTCGCAATCACCAAACCTGAAAATATAAGTAATGATACATGTAAAAATATAATAAAAGCGAAGTTTAAATGTGATTTGTACGACAAATAATTATTGTAAATAGATAAATAATTCATCAATCAAACCAATTTATTAGTCAACAATAACAAACGTGTAATTGTTCCGCGAAAAAATCATTTATTATAAAGAAAAACGTATGCGGAGGGGATGCATGAATATATGCAAGTGCAAATGTTTGACCATCGGTATGTGGACATTGTCAATTTAGCATGGCGCCTGAGTCTATTAATTTTGACTCCTGAAAGGTAATCTAGGTTGACATAAAGGAATGAGACGGTAGCAGAAACTAGCGCGAGTTAATTGTACTTATTCTATAGTAGGGGTTTTGGCCAAGGGGGAGGGGGGCTGTCAAAATAATTATCAATTAAACTGTCTGATACAAACCAGAATTTGTCTTAAAGCTAAAACCAAGAAATATCACTTGTTTATTAATGTCGAATGTGCAATCTTTCGAAACAATAAAACAGCTGACAAGAATGTATTCACATTTTTGTTACAATACAATAAGTATTGTAATACCAAGAGGGCAAAAAGGAGAAAGGTAAAATGGAAAAAATAATAAAACTAGAGTATTAAAATGAAAAATAACTTACCTGTTCTTATGAACAAGGCTAACGCTGAAAAGAGTAGAATGTTTTTCATCCCACGTTGTGATTTTTCGCCGATTTTCTGATTTTAATATCCACAAATGAAGTCCTTTCTATTGTGGTCGTGATGAGTAGTGTTTTTGTTTTTATTATATCTCAAACATATGTCTTTCTGTTGTGTTTGTGCCTTGCTATGGGCAACGTTTATTGTCACTTTGGTTGATAGGGACGTATAGTTGTCACATCAATATTTCATAACTTAAAATCAATTGAGGTATCGATAGTCATTGTATCCCAAAATATATATCTTATCTGCTTTGTATAAAAACTAAAAAAAACATACGGTTTCAAGTGAAATAAGCCTCTCAATTAAAATATCTATGTTTCCATTTCCTAGTTCAATGTGGGTTTCTCCAGCGTGGTGTATTTTTGTGGTGACATCACTTCCCACGTCGGTCACTATCCTAGTGTTAATTTTGAAATGATACATTTTGAGGAATCTATTAGACAGCAATGTGATTCATTTGGGAAAATTGCTAGATCATGTAAGTAACCAGTGGTTAATTGTTTCTTTGCATTCCAGCCAGCTTTAGTTTTTAGTTTTCCGTCTGTAAAATACTTTAAGGTTTGTCTAGTCAGTCTTGAAATAATAACAGTGCCATGATACACCCTTTCATAGTTTAGTAATTTATGTTTCACTAAAAAAGCTACATATCCATGGAATTAATGCAAATAATTGAATGTGAATAAATATCACATCAATACCCCAATATGGAGCTATCTTTTGCCAAATATTGCGCATATAGGCATTTTTCGAGGATTAGTTGCTAAAAAAAACGGTTCAATTTATGCCTATAATTGAATAAACCAGTTATATCAGTTGTGATATTTTTCATAAATCAAAATCAATTTGACGTTTCGTAACTAATGTTTTGTATTCTAGTAAGATTTCCCAAAGTACATGCCAAGGATGTCTCCAAAAATTATTTACTTGTTTATGCGTAGTAAAATACAGATGCGGGCATGTTAATTGGACCAATGGGCACCGAGTGAAATATGACATCTACAGTTCCACGACAGCTATTTTGTAATAGTGCAATGGTACAACCATTTTTTCTATGAAAGTGCAATACAAAAAAATTCATGATTAAGAAAACATAATAAATATGCGAATTCGAAACAGTTTAAGTAACGTTGCGGATAATAATCAGAAATAGTTTATAATAGAATCTAAACAATTTGTGAAAAACAGTAAACGATCGCTAACACTCCTACTTCACTGGTGATCCGCTCGATTACGCTGGTAACAAAATGTCGGAACGTCGAAGGTACGATTTTATGTTTTCCTTATTTAACTCGTTGTAGGCAGAATTCCCAAGACGTTTTTTCTCACAAACGTGTATCAGCATCATATGTTTTAGAAAATGTACATGTTTGCGAAAGAATAGCTTAGAAGACAACAGAATCGTCGATTTAATTCCTCACTTAAGTTACATAAACGGTTTGGGTTAAAAGTGCAGATCTTAACTGTTTTTCGAAAAAACGTTTATGTAACTTAAGTGAGAAATTAAATCGACGACTCTGTTGTCTTCTGAACTATTTGTTCGCAAATATGTACATTTTCTTAAACATATGATACTGATACACGTTTGTATTAAAAATGTCTTGGGAATTCTGCCTACAACGTGTCGAATAAGGAAAAAACAAAAATCGTACCTTCGATGTTCCGACATTTTGTTACCAAAACGAACCGTTTCGGTAACCAGCGTAATCGAGAGGATCACCAGTGTACTTGCTCAAACATACAAATACATTCTACGCAGACGGCTTAGTGACAGACCTATTGATCCGGGCAACGTTTTGTTACTGTTATTACCAATCTTATTATTCGTCTCATTTCAACAAATCATCGACCTTTCTTTTTCAAACTACATATTTCGCGTGTATTTTATTTCTGAAATTAACAAACGTTCAGTAGAGGTAGGTAAAATGCCACAAATTCCATTTTATATGAACACTACTGAATAAATCATCGATTCAGAGATGGCAATGAAAGGCGAATGTATCCTCCTTTCTAAGAGTTTGATTTCATAAAAACATGCTAACAACAATGCCATCTTTAAAAGAACATACTTATACTGTATATGCGAATACAAACCTCAGCATTTCTAATCTTTATAGTCTCTAAAAGCCCTAGGGTAGTATTGGACTTGTGTGATAGAACACTGTCATATTGGAAAACCGAATTCCTTCCCAATTTCTTTAACACATTATTAGACTAATGATGGGAGTATTTTTGCTCTCGGTTCAACAAAAGCAGGTTCGATCTTTTCTTCTTTGGAAATAACGAGTGATATGCCACGTTGAAATCTTAATTGTTGGAAGATACACAATATTGGACAGCACGATCTAATTTGCCCACAAAAATAACAATATGTCTCTGATGTTTTTTGTTGACTGTTATTTAAAGGTAACCTTTATTGGCACTTTCTGGCGAAGCTTTCAACATATGACACATCTCCAATGTAAATTAAACCAGTGTGTCGGAGGATAAAAATATTACACAAATCGTATATGCATAGTAAAAGTATTTCATGTCATGGCTAACACATATCTAACATCAAACTTATGGAGGGGAGTGTATGTCTGTGATTAATGAGCCCGAATTTGTTTTACTATTAATTAATATTTTCAACTTTCAATATTTATTTCAATTTTCAAACATGTTTACAATCATGTCAAATGATTTGACCAATCAACGTACTGTAATTTATTTTGAGATATTACAATCACTCGTGATTTATTGTATTATTGTGCTCGTGACTTTCTATTGAAACAATATTTGTTAATCGACATATCAAAATTATGAAAACTGCAACCAGTACACATGTCTTTGAGTGCACAATATAAGTTTCTGTACATTTGATTAACTAGTCTTGAAATATTCATGTGAATTAACGACACGTTTATTTTGCATGACTGTGAATATAAGCAAAATCGAAGCACACAGAATGAAATATATTTCTAACATATATATATTGTTGCGTAAGAGCAATAAGGGCTAAGTTGCAAATCTGTGGAGAACGAATCCATACTTGATATTTTACTCAAGGATAACAATAGTAGGGTTATTGATCAAACATTATTTATCATGTATTACATAACAAGACCTTGTGATAGCCACTACCTACTTTCTTAAGAACATATATCTACATATTCATAAGCTCATATTGGATCAAAGATATCGTTCGAGGAAGTGTATACTGTATAGGCCTACTTAAATCAATGATCTAAACATGAATTTTCATCTGCGTCATATACTATCCTTTTTGACGCTCATAGCCTCATGTAGCGTTAATGGGAAAACTGTGGATACGGAATATGGGAAAGTGGAAGGTTATGTGTCAAATGTTGGAACGAAACCTTTGGATGTCTTCCTAGGAATTAAATATGCGGTGCCACCTGTTGGCAATTTAAGATTCACAGTGAGTTATTCATATCTATAGTAAAGTTAGTTTGCAAAAATAAAACAAGGAATTAAAATATTTCGAATGTAAAATAAATGCCTCGAGAACAACTTGTTCGAATTCCACAAAGTATAAATGAGAAAAATGGTAATTTTGCTTTCATCAACGCCTTTTATGCTCCAGCGCCCGCAAACACCGGATAACTGGGCACCGGATGTGTGGAACGCCACCTATTACCGGGCTGTGTGCATGCAGGTTCCCGTTCTGGTTGAGATAAGCCTTCCTGACGATTATGAAGTTGACGAAGATTGTCTTTACTTGAACATATTTGTTCCCCCAAGGGTAAGCACTAATTAGGAGAATTCCCATTACTTTCTTTATACTCTTGTTTTTCGTCCCTTGTCACCTACCTACGTAGTTACGCCTTGGTCACATTTGCTCCGATTCATCGACCGGTGCCCGCGCGATTGAGCATTCAGTTCAAAACTGAATACAATTTTGAACACAATACTCAATCGGCCGGGCGCCAGCCGATAAATCGGAGCAAATGTGACCCAGGCATACGTCTGCTCAACAAGAGAATAGTTTAAACATATTTTCCACTTTCAGAGCAACAATTCAGAACTGTTACCAGTCCTCTTCTTTATCCATGGTGGTGGGTTCACAGGATCGAGTGCCCAACAACATCCGGGACACTACCTTGCTCAGAATGACATCATTGTTGTCACGTTCAATTATAGGATGGGACCATTTGGTATGTGTTGAGCAATGTCGTTCTATTAAAAATGGGTTTGCTGAATATTGAAAGTACAACAATCTTACTAATGCCTAGTTCGATGCATCGTCGGGGCACGCCGGTCGATTAGTATTTTTTCAACATCGCCCTGACATTATACGGGCGCTGGCCGATCATCGGCACATTTTTAGACTTCGTTCGGGCGTCGCGAGAATTTCATTCCTGACATAAATATTGCCGATATTTTGCCGATTTTTCTCTCTGTCAAACTCATCGGAGCCTACTCCGCGCGCCCGTACGGTCATCGTACGATTATCATAAGACTATTGCTGTCATCGTACGCTCATTTTGTGATTTCAATGAATGAATAAAAGTCATTCTAATTAGTAAATTATTATATAAGAGTTTTCACAAATCAAATGTAGTACAAACACATGTATTATACGATATAAATCAAATGAAGATGGCCAGACGGATGCCATAAGGCAATCATATCGTAGGTTACCGTGCGGTCATCGTACGATTCCAATGTATCAAACTGTTTACGGCCGCAGTATGATATGTCAGGATACTCACGATTAATGCAAAATATCGGAGAAAAGTCCCTGTCAATCGCACGATTTCACGGTAACCAATGGCGGGCGCCCGGCGCTTATGTGAGCTAGGCAATAAGGACGGATCTCGATATTTACAAGGGGATTGGGAAGAGCAACGTTTTTTAACGAACTTTTGCCTCCTTTGAAATGTGCATTTTCTAAAAAATCCTCTTTTGAGAACGTACACTTTGGTTTGGGTTTAAAACGACAAAAACGACGACAGTCATTTACACAATTTATTGCCCAATATTGAAATGTCACTTTAACTTTGAATATATTTTTGTATATTTATATTGTTGAATATGTTTTAACGTAAGATAGTTCCTTAGGTACAGATGTTATATACGGTCCGTGTATTTTATCGTATGCCACGATTCGCGGTCTCTTTCAAGACCTGAATCCTGTACTGAAGTTCGACATCGTGCTTGTGTAGTTCCTTGTAATGTTTCCGGCCAGCTGACCACTGAAATATATAGATAATTTAAACCTCGAATACAGTTTGTTAAATAGTTTAAACATTGTGCATTTTAATTTTTTTCATTAACCTCCAGAAAATGGCATGTGTGGGACTCGCGGAAATGTAGCTCTAACTGTATTTAGGAAACGCTAAATCTTGAGTACCTAGATTCAATGATATTATAATACTGCAATAATAAGCTGATTTAAACATGAAAATCCAAATCAAATACAGTGAATGCATATCACTTCTGTTAACTGATAATAAATGATACCGTTGTGAGGTCAAGAACAAAGTAACTTGTGATTGATTCAATATTTGGTAAAATATGATTTAGGAGATTTAATTAAATTTCTTCTTTATCTAATCGTTTGGAACTTTCTGTTATGTTTATATTAAACTTTATGAGCGTAAATGTTACAATGGGAGGGCTTGATGCATACTCGTAAAACAATTTAAACAACGTACTTGTACTACACCTGGCCCGGTATTATATCAAATCTAATTCCAAGCAAAAATAAACAGAGTAGCGTACATGGATTTAGAATTTTGAGAACAATTATCATAGCTGGATAGAGACCAAAGAATTTAATGATAAAAGGGACAAGTTAGAGGTTGTATACTAACTAAAATGTGTAATAAACATAGGCTCCTGTCCCAAACTCGCAATAGTTCTTGACACGATTTGATATGCGCTTGCCTGAGAACATATAGTGTAATTGCTTAAAATATTTTAAACGTTTTATAATAATCAAAGTTTAGTTTTTACTTACAAAGAAATTACTTTGAGCAAGCTTTGATTTCTTCTTTTCCAGGCATTCTTGTTTCCGCTTTGTTGCATTGTCCAACTTTTCCTGTAACTTTTGAGATATCGCTTCGCTCGTCATGATATTCGTTAATGGGGGCTGCAGGTAACGGGATGACACCTTCCGTATCGGCATGATGTACTTTGGTACAACCGCCCTTGGTTGAAGAACACGGGGTCCATCAACATTTCTAAGATTAGATGTCGACTTTTCTTTGTCACTGTTTATCAATGGTTCGTGGGGATTTTCTTTTGGAAGTTTTGGAAGAACTCCTCGTAATTGTTCCTGATCATAAACAAATTCTCGTTCTCTCGATCGTGAATTGTTTCGATTTTCATTTCGATTTGTTCTCAAGGCCAGCCCTGGGTTATTCGCTGTGACTCGAAGGTAAAGCTCTCTCGCTTCATCTTGCATCCGAATCAAATCCTGTAGGTCTTCGGACGACAGGGTTGGATCAGGATGTACAAAATTGTCACCCGACTCTAACGGATCATCAACCCCTTGTAATTGAGGCGCAAGAAGCGATTCTATATTCTCCATATCATCGTCCAGATCGTCGATCGGGGACGTGGGTTTTATTGGAGGAAGGGGTCTTGATGGACGTAGTCTATTGCCGCTACACCGTGTGCAAACGTAAATTTGGGCCTCGGTTTGACTACTCGAGTCAACTCTACTTTCCATTAACAAGGTTGGGCCGACCAGATTTTTATTAGGTAGCTTGCTTTTTACGCTAGTCACTTTACGACGGTTGCTACATATCGATTCATGTGAATCGGAGTGGTTTGCAATAAAATCATCGGTGTGGTTCTTTGCGGTGTTATCTGCATTATCCGCACCCAACTCTTTATCAAATTCCTGAACAACATCACCTTCCTCCTTTTTAGATGTTCCATTCGAAGCGAGTTCTTCTAAGGGGTTGCATTCTGGTTGATCTTGAATATAATTCTGTACGTCACTATATTTCAGCTCGAGGTCATATTCTCGTTCATAATCAGGAGATTCAATGTCGGAGTATGTAAACGAGCATTCGTCATCAAACTCTTCTAAATCTGGTTCATTCTCGATGCTCTTTGCGCCTTCCATAGCATATCTGCTCATGAATATGACAATATCATACCGTTGTTAAAACAACATGTTTGTTATATTGGTTACCAAGGAATAAACTATGACGTCATTCATTGAATGACGTTTTACCGGGGAAGTCGGATTAGAATCAGAGGTCAATAAGTGCAAATTCATATTTAATGCAGTAATGGTGATTACAGGTATCAGTTGCCGGGTAATCTTAACTGTATTTTTTCTCCATCATTTATTGTTTCCTATTTTTCGTAGGATTTCTAACGCTTCAAAGTGACACAGCCCGGGGCAATTATGGACTGTTTGATCAACTGGAAGCATTAAAGTTTGTCAACAGAAATATTAAAAACTTTGGAGGGGATCCATCTCGTGTTACCATCGGTGGTGAAAGTGCCGGTGCTGTCAGCTCTGCTGTTCACTTGATATCGCCAATGTCATACCCTAAAGGTAAGAATGATAAGTTAAACATATAGATTCTGTCAGAGGATTTTGGACGTCTTATATTATAGACCGCATTGATTAAGACAATAGGGACTTTAAGCTTGCATATAAAATCTAAACGCCAACCTAAACGTATGACCAATCGCAAATACGAAGCATCGCATAGATATTTTCCGTTCACGTTTAGGTTGTGAAAAACATTGCTACCTTAATCTCAATTGACACCCGTGCTTCCAGCATGCTTTCAGCACTGGCATACGATTGACACATGCATCTATGGACGACTTTGGGCTGACGCGATCGCCACGTTTGAAAATAATATCAAGAATTTAAAATGAAGATAAAGCCAGTGAGCTAGTCTTATGGCCTAGTCACATAGCCCGGCCGATGTCCGGCATCGGTAGAGCTCGGTGGATTTTTTTGGTGCCACCGAGCTCTCCTCATCGGAAGCAAAGCTCGGTGACGTAAACGGACTCCGTCCGGACATCTTCAGGCGACCGACCGAACACCGGCCGGTGACCGTACGGAGTTTGTCTCAAAATGGTAGTTTTTTTCTGCCGATGTGGCAGCAACTACCGGCCGGAGGTCGGCCAGACATCGGAAGGAATACGGCCGGTACCCGTTCATGGAACAGGACACCGTGCGATCTCCGGCCGGGTTGTTAACGGGCTTTGAACAGTGACCGGCCGATGCTCTGTCCCACATCGGCCGGAGCTCGGTCGGAGCTCGGCCTCTGTTCGTTAAAAAACCTCGTCCTCTGGTTGTCTCAGATGCACGGGACACCGGCCGATACTCGGCCGTGCACCGGCCGACGTGTTTTCCGATGTGGTTACGATGGGGCTGCGATGACATGATGAGGGAGCTCGGTGAGAGCCCGGTGAAATTTAACTCCGAAGTTAAAATTTCACCGAGCTACCACCGATGCAGTTTTAAGCAACAAACGCCACGTATGTCCGGCCGGTGTCCGGCCGGTGTTCGGCCGAGTTCGGTGAAAAATGCATCGCTGGCTCATCGTAACCTCATCGGCCGGGCTATGTGACTAGGCCATAAAACTCAGTGTCCATTTTTAGGTTTATTCTCCCAGATCATACTCCAAAGCGGAAGTGACGTTGTTCCCTGGGGTATAACCGAGGCGGCCATCGTAGTACCACGGAACTACGCCCTCCAGCTGGCGGACTTATTAGATTGTCCAGATGTGACATCTGATGATGCAATACTCGAGTGCCTCCGAGACCCGGATGATGACTACATTATGTCACTTGCTGGGCTGATTGGTGTGGAATCAAAGGCAAGTGTTTTTATCACAAAAATTTAGTGTGAAAATGGCCACACTTTGCTGCAGACGTAAGTACAAATATATGTATGCCTTAATTTGCTCCAACAGACCGGAATATAAAAGATTGCCCATTGCAATATAATATAAATTGGCTTTTCACGTTGCTGAACGGTAGTGATATTTAAGAAACGTGTTCAAGATGCATTCACCCAACACGGGCACTAAATAAAGGGATACATGTTTGATTCCAATACAATTGCGTTTTCAATTTAATGTTCATATATTTTAGCCTGGCATGTTAACTCTCAGCTGGGCACCAAGCGACGATGGACCAGGAGGTATCATACCTGAACATCCTCGAATCGTGCGTAAACGTGGTGAGGTACCAACAATTCCTGCATTAATTGGAATAACTTCTCACGAGGCTGCTTGGTTCGCAGGTAATTTAACATAATAAGGAATAGCTGATTACCACATTACTTACATTGAGAAATTGACTAAACCTTGTTGTTAAATCTTGTTTGTCCACATTTCTACTACCATTTGCATTCGTTCGACGTCACTTCTTAAAATATAGCTTTGTCTTCATTGCTTTTGCAGACTTTATTGAAGGTGTATCGGAAGGAGTCAACCGAACGGTTTTCAAAGATCTCGTAACCCAAATGATCGAAGGTTTCCTGAATATCGACGAAAATGATAAACCTGCACTTATTGATGCAGTCGTTTTTAAGTATACGGATTGGACTGACGAAGAAAATCCGTTACTCTATAGAGACGCCATAACACAGGTGCGACATGAATGACATGAATCATCAATAATATAGTTTCGATATAGCTTTTGAAATCTCGCTAAATCTCGTTTTTCGTGAGATTTTAAGAGATTTGCATAGGCATATTTGAATTCAGTGAAATGTTTTCTCCTAAAAAAGCTTTTATGTAATTTAAAATAATTTTCTATGACAATTTAAAAAAACTTGGGCAAAATCTCCATAGGTGCAATGCTAAAATTCTTTAAAACTTTGGATTATTTGTATGTCAACCAACATTTGCATGTTTAATCACAACATGTATAAACAGGGTCATCATGTGATGACAGCACTAGATGTCATTGTTTTTTCTGCTATTTAGAATTAAACTATCCTATTAATATGTTTGCTTTTAGCACTCAACACAAATATAAATTAATGAATTCGTGTTGAAATTTTGTTGAACGTATTTTGAATTATTTCGTAGGCCTTCACCGATGTTTCCTTCGGCAATGGAATGGACCAGTGGGCACGTTACAACACACTAAAGAGCGACACGTATCAATATGTGTTTGCGTACAGGAGTGAGATGAACATTCTTCCCGACTGGTACGGTAAGTATATACTGTATATTGTCCATCTAAATGAACTAACCGGGTATGCATCATCTTATAGAAAATCATTATGACATACATGTACATGCCCAACGAATAAAATTAGTTATTTTTTCATTGACGATCGGTAGCTTATTAAAACTCGGCCGCGTCACTCCACATCTTCAATGACTGAACAATTAAGGTTTCTAAATGAATATTCTATTCCAAATTGCAACTTTATGCGTCTTAAATATTTATAAGTTTCAATAGAGTATTTCTTTAATAAAATGTAAATTGTGAGGGATCAGTTTGCATGTTGTTCTAGGATATTTTTTTTCAATTTCCGGTTTTAATTTTTTGCATAAATATTCAATCATAATGTTATAGGTGTTCCACATGCACTAGACGTTCCGTATACGTTTGGTTATCCACATGTTGTTACCAACCAGGCATTCGCCAAGGAAACTGGTATAGCTGCTATATTTAACTGGACCGATGCCGACCGTGCGGCAAGTGACGAAATGACAAAATTGTGGGCGAACTTTGTCAAAACTGGGTAGGTGATTAGCTGAATATATCCAAAGTTTTAGCAATGCACGTCCTCATTTAGAATACGTGTTATTATAAGGATTTAAATTTAAATACCAATTCATACATAGCTTGGCATAAGGTGTGTCCTAGTCCAACCAATCCGAACACAGTATTTTATATAACTACAGTGCATTATGTCACAAATCACGCATCCAAGGTCACTCCTCGTATGGTTTTCAGGTTGACAACCGGACTCTACAGATTGAAAAATTGATACTTTGTCACATTGATCCCGACAAAAAGTTTCGATGAAAACATGTATTTTAGTAATTCGCATATTTTACGTCATTTCGTAGAAACTATTTCGCAATATGTGAAAAGAACTTAAGCCTGCACTGTGCCTGGTTCATTCCATCCAGGTGTTGTTTTTTAAACTTTGCATTGCCAGGGAACGTTCATTAAACAAGGCATTTTACGGCATAATATTGTAAATTCTGATTACCATTCTCGGCACATTAACCCCTCGTCTATTATTGTAAAATTGTCTACTACTTGTAAGTGTAAATGTGCTCCTTGTTTAAAGCCATCTGTTTTCCCATCTCCATTTGTAAGCACGACTATTGTTTTGCTTTTTCATTTTTATGCGTAAATATGCATCATTTTGTTTCAGCAATCCAACACCAGACACAAACACATGGAAACCCTTCAAGATGAATGACTACAAGTATCTAAATATTGCAAAGCCCGCAAATAAGTTAGAAAAAGATTTTAGAATCCGGGAATACGCTTTCTGGAGGGAATATGTCCCCAAACTAGTTAAAGGTAAATTCAGTGAAACGTGAAAACTTATAACATCAATATAGTGATTTTCTATAATATGAAAATATAAATAGCGTATAAGAAAGTAAGTTAAATGAGATTGTGAGTTAAACAGCTACAAGCCATGTTTTGCCGTTTTAAATCAAAGATGGCGTAATGATATTGTATTTTCAGTTGAAAATGACATTCCTTCTCAGACGACACCGAAGAAGATGCCACGTACCACATCAAATCCTCTAAGAACAGGATCATCAATCACCGAATCACCAAAAATGTCTTCATCCTCACCAATGCGATCTACACAAACATTACAAACTTTAAAACCAACAACAGACGGCACAGCAACCGGAAATGAAGACAAACAAACAAACGAGAAACTAAAAATGACAGATAGATGGCGTATTGCAACAATAGTTGTTTCTTGCGTGGCTGGATTGCTTCTGCTGGTAACACTCGGCTTGATATTTATGAAATGTTCCACCAAAAATAAAAGTGAAGAAAATAAAAGTTTAGACTTTGAATTGAGCAGAAATGACTCTGCTAACTATTATGACAACGTAGCTTCGAAGTACTAATTAAACCACTTGGATCAAAGATGCCAAGCCCTACCTTTGCGGACTGAACGAACAATTATTAGTGTGATGCCACTGCCACTGCCACTGATCAATAAAGCAATCAATGTAACAATGTTCAACATTCAATATTGATTTATTATATTCTCAAATAAAATACACAAAATTGCAGAGCATCATGTAAGATATCTTTGTGTGCTGAGATGGCGATTGTTCATAGCTCATTTCATGATAACGATAGCTGTATATTTATCACAACAATGGTGACGTTTTTATGACGACTCTGGCAACATTGATATGTTTACAAGTTCTGTCTTATTCACATTTTCCTGAAAATATATGTGATAGTATACATTGAATACATATAAATGATTCATTTAGCACCAGTTCATAAATATGCATGTGTTGTGCTATTACAGTGGACTGTGTAAGATAGGTCGGCGTTTTGTACAAATGGCAGCAGGTTGGGAAATTGAACATGTTTAAGCCTTATTTAGAATATATCTCTCCCGTACTCTGACATATTGTTCGATCAGTTAAAGGTTTTCCTTTCACATTTTAGAATGCACACTTAATTACCATAAAGGGACGAGAACGGGGCTTGAAGGAAACTTGCATCTTTCTTGAACAGCTCGGATCCATCGTCTTGATGAAGCTTTAATGCCCAGGACTGATGTCTGATGAACCTATCAGGGTAATTCACAGACTGAAACGTCATGTAGTTCTTAAAGTACTTATTTGGAATCAATCTCCATGTTGCGTCTTTTATGAAATATTGCGGGAGAGAGGGGTTGTTCTTGTCATCTACTTGGAGACGATAATTACTATGTCTGAGGTACCATCCAACATATGGGGCCTCCGTATATGTCAGTGACACCGTTCCAGGCTCTCCAGTTAGGCCAGGTGATTCCACCACCCATTGTGGCGTTGGGCTACCAATAATGAAAGCCTTAGGTGTGCCAAAATGCAAGCCAATACTAGCTGCGATGTTTTGGCTTATAAACGCAGCTGCAATTTGACAGACGGTAGTTCAAATTAGTATTGATTTTTGTTTTGATGAAATAAGCATGACGTTGCCTAACTTAATTCCCAAAGGTACAAACTTGATTTCTTAATTTGTTTGATATACTTTTGTAAAAGGAATCTGATTGTAAAACCATGATGTATCAAGGCGCTAACGTTGATAAGAATCAATTCACACAAGTTCCGCGAGTCATGTTTATCATTTGTCAACCGGTGTATCTCAAATTGATTTAATGAATAAAGCCCTGGACTAATTGCATCGATTACTGATTATCATTCAACAAAGGTGTTATTTCAAGGTTTGCACGAGATGCGTAGCATCGAGTGCTATTTTAAGGACATAGCGCCCGAGTGGAGTGGAATGAATTCGCCACAATGCATTGAGAACGAAATGATCAGATATAGTTTTCATCAGTTTCAATAATCTAAAATGACTTTGGATTATAGTATAATGCAATGCCAATGTTTGAAATACTTTTTTCTGGTTAGCTGGAATTGGACACACCTTGCTAAACTATGTGAGAACATTTTGTTTAAGCTTTTTAAAATATATTGACATTACCTTTGAGATAACCTTTACATGTCCCTCTGCTTCTGTCGAACGATGTGTCGACATCTGGAAATTGAGTTATTTATATATGGGAAGTTTCATTGTTTAATGTTTTTAATGTTAATCAACATATATTCAAACTACAATCCATGCCGAAGTCACATAGTGAAACATGGCCCATGAAGAAACGCAAGTAAATACACATATTTCAGATTATGATTAAGGTGTATCTCTCATCACTTTTTACATGAGCGATTTCTTAAAAGCTTTGATAATTACATAAAAAGGATTATATCTATTGTTTGATGTTTCACGAATCTTATGAATTAAATAATGTTTCGGTGTTACAGAAGATTTGAGTTACAGTTCAAATAACATCTATATACGATACAAGTGAAACCACCTACCTTTCCCGATTTTTTCAGATATATGTGATATTATATCATTTCGCATGCTTTCAACATTATTTTTCATTTCTTCAAAATAAGTTTGTGTATTATTGCAATTGCCCTTTATCTCGTTTACGCCATTTCGTACTTCTTCAATATTGACTTGAATTCTTTGGAGATTGTTTTCATTCTTGATGCAGCAAGATTGGGATTCTTCTTCAAGTTAATTCAACTTCCCCAGAAGTTTTACAACATCAGCTTTCTTGAGAGTTCGTTTCTTCTTTGCGTCATTTAATGAAACACAGGCAATGACTATCATCAGAATTGTAATATTCATTGTGTATCCCGATTAAATGTGTCTGACAATAGCAATGTGGTGCTTATTTAAAAGCACGTGGATCTTCTCCTTAATGAAAAAATATTTCTTAGACAGAAGAACACTTGGGCAATAACAACCCATTTGAAATATTTATAGAGCTTTATTAATGGACTACTCGCACACATTGAAATAATGGGTTGCGATTAATATTCTTCTCTAGGTGATTTACGACAGTTGTTGAATTTCAAGTCATTGTGTTTGTGTCTGACAATATCCACACGGTTATTAAATGGCGCGTGGATCTTCCACTTAATGTAAAAGTATTTCTTAGACAGAGGAACACTTGTGCAATAACAGCCCATTTGAAATATTTATCGAGCTTTATTAATGGACTACTCGCACACATTGAAATGATGGGTTGCGATTAATATTCTTCTTTAGGTGATTTACGACAGTTGTTGAATTTCAAGTCATTGTGTTTGTGTCTAACAATATCCATACGGTTATTAAATGGCGCATGGATCTTCCACTTAATGTAAAAGTATTTCTTAAACAGAGGAACACTTGTGCAATTACAGCCCATTTGAAATATTTATCGAGCTTTATTAATGGACTACTCGCACACATTGAAATAATGGGTTGCGATTAATATTTTCTAGGTGATTTGAGACAGTTTGTGGAATTTGAACTGTTATTTTTCATGAAATAAGCCAGCAAATAATAAGCAACACTTCGAATGATGACTTTGGAATGTCAATTACAGTCATGTTGTTTTAATTACGCTCTGCTCTAAAAACGTGTTGCAAAACAGACTAAAACTGTTTGCGAAATATTTCATGTAGTTTGAACTAATTACGATAAACTTTATGAACGTAACATGACACGAAAGTGCTCAAGAACATAAGTTTACAACGCATCTTGAAATTGTTTGTTAAGCAAGCTTAGACTATCTGCGAATGGATAAAACAATGTTAAAACCCCGTACGGAGTTTTACAACTTTATGAGCAGGGCGCGCTGTTTTGAGAACTAGTTAGGTGTTACTCGAATTTAGTTAATAAGAATAAAAAAAGTATTTACTATTATATTGAAATTTACCGTAACGTGTGTACCCGGTCCTGTACATGTACACACGTATCGAGGTCAACTTTCGAATATGATTTTTGTGTCAGTTGCTCATGGACCAATGGCTTGTAAAATTTCCGCCATCACAAAATCTCGGGAATAAAGGCTAGTTTTAATAAAAGCAACCACAATGGAGTAAAAATATCCGAAATATCCGTTTAAACATTCGTTATTTTGATTATGTACCTAGCTGTCCATACGAGGGAAATTACAAGGAAAATTTCTAATGTGAAATATACATTGTATGAATTTCAACAAATGTTAACATTTTTCTGAATGATATTCGACTGATCGAATGCAATATTATTACCCTCTTGCCAAACCATGTTATAAGGGTAAGTATTAGTTTAGAAGGCTTTTGCTTTAGTATATTGACCTGACGAATATATCATATAGACGTTATAGTGGCGGGTCGTATACCTCGGACAACATAGTGGAATATAGGACCTTTGGCCTTTGGCCCTTGGTCAAATATTTTACTTTCTATGTCACCGGGAATTCTGACAACTGTATCCAAAGTCGAAAATAATAGTGACTTATGCAGTGATACTAGTGCTTATTTCTGTTAACTTATGTGTTTATGATATATTTATGGATAAAATGAATGTTCAAAGATTAGAACAAATATTGTATTGTATTGTATTTGATTTGAAATACAGAGTGATCGTAGAGAATGTCTTACAGCGATATAATAAAACAAATATTTCATTTTACCTTCGGGCAATGAGTGTTGCACTTTCAATGATTTTTGAAGCGGTTTAATACAAGTCAAATTGCAAAAATCATTGGAAGATGAGGTATTGCTCTCCATAGAATGAAATGCTTGCTCAATATTGCCCTTTGAAATGGGGTTATTTGTATATAAATGAACACAGCGACGGTTGGACAGATGTGCTTAGTTCACCGATTCAGTTGTTTGCCTCAACCTAAGCTGCTCTTTAAGCGCTAATTTCTTTGGGTTCCACTTTGCATAGGCCCTCACCGGAGAGCCCGTCCCACCTCTGATCCTCAATGGCATCACGAACATTTTGGCGCCGTAGACAGGAATGCGATCAATATTGGCAATATTTTCCAAGCCCCAGACATTTTGAGCGGAAATAATATTATGTACTGTGTAATATAAATAGACACTTCCTGGATCTGTACTTGCTGTGTCCACACCGATTCCAATTATATTGCGCTCCTTGACAAGCCATTCAGCCAACTGTGGGCCGAATCCAGGGAAACGCAATGTCGTGACATCATGTATGTTATCAGTACCAAGAAACGCTGTCGCATTTGGCCACTTTTTACCATAACCAGAGTGCATAATAACAATTGCTCCGTTTGGAATCTCGCCATACTTCTCCTCCCAAATCATAGCATCGGTGATGTCAACGGTTGCATCTTGACCAGGTGGGGTGTTCTCGACCTTTTCCCGGATATCAAGGACAACGGCTGGCCCGATTAAACGATCCAAAGGAATTTCGTTCACTTTCCACGCAGATTTATTGTTATGATACGGGGCATCAATATGTGTCCCAGTGTGTTCTGTCATCTCTAGGCCATTTTGAGCAGCGCTAAAAAGTTAAAATTGTTGTCAAATATTTTATCGATGGTCTTAGTTACGTAAGTAATAAATCCATTTGGCTAATTTTGCAATATATAATATAAATAAGGACATTAAATGGCGGATAGATCAACCCTAATGTGTACAGGAGGGGGAGGGGGGGGGGGTCATCGGATTTCCCCCCGGTACTTCTTTGCCAAGAACAACTATTTTTTATAGCCCTAAGTACCTATAGCTACAGATAAAATATCATTTTTGGTTCAAAAATCGAGGTGATCGGGGGTAAGGCTGAGTTAGGATGATGGGAACTTGGGATTTTTCCAGAAATTGCTTGAAAATCACACCATCTCAATGATTTCTAAAATATCATATATTATATTGTGGTATATATCCAATTAATATGAGTAAATTTGTTTTTCAAAAACTAGTGATCAGATTTATGAACTTTGTTACATATGCATACCCATAAAGGGTTAACACAAAGTAAACAATAATTTTACAATATATCAATACAACAGAAAACAGTATATATAATAACACACACAATTAATACTTCATAAATAAATAAGTAAATCAATGAACAAATAAATATGTATCATTGATGAGCACATGGATGGTGATTGTGATACGCGTCCATTGTTCATGTTATACATGTATATCACACCCTTCTATGTTATATCAGAGGGGGAGAAACACCAGGGTTCAACGATGACATACGCTTATAATGTAAATCTGTATTGAGATGACATCTTCGCTGATTGGTCAAAAGTCGACAAATAAATGACGTCATCGATGGCAGTTTCAAAATTTTCGAAATACGCTTCGAATAATATTATGTTCCTTTCTGGCGTGTTAACCGATATCATAGCTTCTCATTTCACATCAAGATAAAGAAAGGTGTACGGAATATGCCTACATGTATATCAAGTAAAACATCCCATCGAAGTGTAATATTTGATAACCACTGTGTAACAATGTATCGGTTGAAACCAGAGATTTTTTCATTTTTGCCACATTTTGACATTATACTACATACCTATACAACTTCAGATGCTCAACTTAGTAAAATAAGACGACAGAGATGACATTCGCAGACATTTCCACACATGTTACAACAATTTTTGTGTAAATTGGATGAAAATTGTTCAAATAAGAGCAATTTTGGTGAAAAATTTTGTGACGGATTTTCTCGTTACTCTGGGTTTCAAGGTCATTTCTGAGGTAACGAGAAATCTCGTCACTCCAGGTAGTCAAGAGGTTAAATGAAGTCACAAAATTTGTCCTATAGTGAGGGCATCGGAGGAGAACTGTACATGTAAAATTGTATGAACGTATCTTGCCCATTTTTTAAGTTATCGCTTTTGAAATAGGGGTTGTTCAAAATAATTTGCGGCTAATAATCTCAAACGATAACGTTGACTCTATTTACATTTTTATTTTTACAAGTCAATACTAATACCCAAGAAAACATGTTTATTTTTTGTTTGATACAAACAAATGTGATAGATAGTATCTCATTTGAAATTAAACCAGACATATTGAACGATTAACGAAAATATGTTAATTTTGTATTACTTTTGAAATTGCTCAGGTTACGAAATACCAAATAGTTCCAATGATGCCGCTTACGAATTTATAAAATGCAATGTGTTTCCTCTACTATTCAAGAAAAAACCGTAGTCATATTAATATTTTAATTTTCGAATTTTGTATTTTTGAAATATCAATTATCGTAAATTGGCCAATACATCCAAAAATGGGTCAGAAAGATATAGCTAGTATACAGTATAATATTTTGTTTGTACTTACAATGTATTGTCCCGGAATGGCCCCTCTTGTACTACCGTCAACTTGTAGCGCAAACTCCCAGGCCACTGCGGAAGCCCGTTGAACAAATCATACGTCATGTCGACTATGGTAGATCGGCATTTACAATAAGAAATGCATACCACAGTGATTGCAAAAATCTTTGAACAAAAGTGTGCCATATTTTTGTTTAGTTGACAAATTGTGTAGTGTTGTTTTGATCCACCGGGTAAGTGCGTATTAGATGAATAGAGGTTGTATCGAAGCGATGTGTTATAATTGATGTATTTTTCAAGTGTGATAATGGCCCATTATATAAACATTATACTACTATATTATAATAATAATAATATACTGTATGATTTGCGTCAATATGTTTGATTTAAAGTTTTACTCAAACCATTGTACTTGATTAAGATATATTTATGCTATCTTAAAGTGTCTCACATATTCGATCAAAATTTGCCATGCAAACATGTTAGTCTACTTTACTGGCCCCCCTTACTGTAACAAGGAACACAAAACACATTAAAACGTAAACATAAACCAATTATAGTCACTTCACTATGAAAGTTAGGGGTGTTAGTGTATTAGCAGAATACTGTGTGCATGGAGTAACTCAATATCAGTGGTCATTTACTGTGTCAACTTAGTAACCCTTGCATATCGTGCTCACTCAAGTATTGAATATTTTTTAAGATCTAAATGATTGTGGTTTATCAAAAAAAGTGATATATTTTAGTTATACATACATTAATAAATATATTCATTCAAATAGCACTAGAATGCGGGAAAAAAGAGCAATGATGACAAAATGCAGACAGAATTTTCCGTAAGGGTTTCAAACATTTCTGGACACAATCATACATGTGCTTCATGTGTACTGTTATTTTTAGTGCTGTATTTATAGATATAATTTCACGTATTAAAATCATATTTTCCAGCAATGACTTCAAATTCGGAACCACACCCATATCACATTTTCTTCAATAACTTCAAACATGTGTAAACATTGGCCATGTGCATATAAATTCAGATTTCACGAGCTCTTTCCTATTCGAGTACCTCATACACCCCTGCATGGATTTGAGTTGGATTCGCCTATTATACGTGAGCCGATACACATCGCAAACGCTGATTGGATAAAGATTTGGAGAATCTTTAACCTAGTATGAAGGCCATGCTTTACGATGGTGAACCATCAACAATTCCAAAAGTTTATTTTTCATGATATCGGTGATGTAAAGTCAGCACGTGTCTTTTTTCACGGCAAAACTGATTTCAATTTCAGAGCAACAATTTTACGTCACGTGACATGACGTGTGTGACTGAAACAATTTGCCGCGAAATGCGATTTTGTAGATAAAAAAGAAACCCTGGCTTTCAAAAACAAGTTATTAGCTCTTATGTTGAGCCAATTATTCCACGATTGAGGTTATTCCCACCAATCTCGCTAAGGGTATAATATCACAGCAATACTCCTTTTAGCGATAGGAGTTCGGGTGGCAATTTACAATATCTCCCATGATGCATCGCTTTTAAACGGACAAATTTTCATTGGCCCGGCGAACAAGTCGATCACTGAAAGTTTTTCAGCTTCTGATCTTCCATCAGCCCTCAAGCATGTTATATGATCCAATCTATTCAATAATCAAAAAGGTAATTGGAGATTCAAAGTAACATTATTTATACTTTTTCGATATTCGATGGCGTCTGAGCCAATTTCTGGGAAATCGGTGACGTCACTGCAATTGGACGGCATTTTCAAATACAGATTTCTTCGGATTTGGGGAATATAGTTCAAAAAGCCTTTTGTTATATATCGTATGCCTGGGTCACATCATATGCTTCGATCCATCGGCCGGCGCCCGGCCGATCGAGTATTTTGTTCAATATTAAACTCAATCCTAAATCGGCCGGGCGCCGTAGTGAAAATCGGAGCATATGTAACCAGGGCATCAATTACATACTATACAAACCTATCGTTTATGCAAATGCAACTCTACATAAATGTTTAATAGAGTCGCAGCGCGGCATTGAAAATAGCACCCTGTGTAATCCAATGGGAAAGAATCCGGATGTACACGAAGTTGTACCATACATGAGAGCTCTTCAAACGGGAGATAACTAAACTGAACTAAACTAAAAGTTATCGCGTATTGGTTATTGAGTGCGGAATCAATCGAGCCGAAACGCTATTGAAAGCATGTAAGTTATATAACAGCAAATATTGCCAGTGTTTGGGAATTTAAACTTTTATACCAGAATGTAATGCTGTAAGGCCAAAATATAATTATTGGGTTAACATTTTCAGTTATCGGTATACGGTTTTACAAAAGCATTTCAATCAATTCCTTGTATATGTAACGGATAATATTGCAGTGCTCTTTCCTCAAGAATTTCTTTTTTCAATCATTTAAAAATATTTTTGTAGCTATTTGAATGCATGCAACTGTGAAAATTATACATATTTCTACTTTGGTCCAGCCTTCGTAGTACTTTGCAACAACAACTTTTCGATTTAGCGCCAGAATAACTTGGCACACGCAGGGGGGGGGGGGGGGAGATTTCCCAAAGATGCCCTACCATATTAGCACGTTCGAAAACAAATTTTATAAACAGGCCTCAAATTGCCATTGAAATGGATCTCCAAATGTTCACTGTAGTTTTATGAGTATGGATCGAGTAACTTCAATAGTATTACCGTAAGTTTGAAATGAAGTTGTTGAACTGATGTTAACGCCATTCCTAGGATTTCAAATTTAACTCTGCGCATGCGCAGCACTGAGAGAGCATGTGCTCATGATTGTTCACGTGATCGAATCCTGCAATTTGATTGGAGATGATGCAAGAGATGATGTAATGGGGAATCCCCGAATACGATAGAATATGAAAGAATTATGGGAGCTACTCACTCCTCCTGTGGCACACGGTAAATCATGGTCAGGTGACCTCAAAACGTGTGCAATATAACAACATTTCAGAGGTTGATAGTCTTATCTTTATAAATCATGTTGTGTGGGGAAATATCACAAGCTTTGTAGTCAAAATAACAAAAGAGATGCTAGCTATTTGTGCTAAAAACAAGACAATAAGAGATTCTTCGATTGGATTCAGTACAACTTTATATATCAGTGTAACAAACAATTATAAAAAGGATGACATTTCCGTAGCCACTTTTTGGTAGGGGGAGGTATCTTTAGCCCCCCCCCCCCCTCCTCCCTTTCAGCCCACTAATAAAAATGTGTCCATACTAAACAAACTCGCATCGTTATGTTAAGGGTATGTTGAACAATTACCTTGGGTTTTAAAACTAGAAAATCGAAATACCTTCAGTAACTTTTAAATTACTTTTTCTATCGAGAATTGTGTACGTTTCAACTCTAAAAATTCGTGTTTTGATTTATCATATAGACATATCAAATAAGACTTGATGTCACCCCCGGATTGATTGAGGCTCTGATAATGCTGCTAAAGCCTTTGGAAGTACATTTGTTTTTTTCATTACTTTTGGATATGATTAGACAGTTACCTCTCTTATCTCATTCCGAGCTTTGCAGGGAGATAAGGTTGATTCATCTAGTTGATTGGGCCAGTGATTCATTATGAGCGTCTATATAATCCATGGACATATTTTCAATATTACTATTTATCCTATGCCAAGTTTTAGGGAGATAAGTTGGTAAGATATATCCCGTATCCTGATTTTGAGGTGTGAAAAAAAATAAAAAAATAAAAATTTGAAAAACAGAAAAATTGAAAAAATTGATAAAAATTAGAAAAATGTGAAAAAATGAAAAAATAAAAAAAAATTGAAAAAAATCGAAAGAAAATTAGAAAACTCTACTTGGTATAGGATAAAGCAATTATGAATGGAATTATTGGAGTGAATATAACATAAATCAGATCTAAACATGAATTCTATATTTGTCTACTTCCTTCATCAGGCCTACACAATTTCCATCTCTACGGGATAATGGTCACTGACCGCCATTGCCTGCAAACATATATTGATAATATATTGATTGTCGGTCCAAAAGCAGGTCTGACCTAAACACAGCCACGTCTGACTATATAAGCTTATGTTGCAAACTCTCGTTTTCGTCATATCATGTCAATCAAAGAATCTGTAATAAGTTCTATTTTTGACCTGACGGAAAACATGGTTTTGCCAAAACATTTTAAAAAAAGACGCTCCTTCGTCTATGTATTTTTGAACTTATTCCCTTGTCAATTATACACTTGTTTTTAATCTTATGGAATATTTAAATGACACAACTCCGATACATTTAATATCATAATGGCAAAAATAAAATGTTTAAAATATTACCTCGCTATTGCTCAGGCCTAAGGCATCGTCAAACCTATAAACATTCGCAGATCTAACGGCTCCAAGTAATCTACTCCCAGATACCACTAATCTACAATACATTTTGAATTCTCAATTTTAGCATAATGACCATAATACACAATTAAAAAGCATAAGGAAACCCAGTATCAAATTAAATATAAAAAGCTACAATCGGTACAATCGCTGTGCTATGTTATGTTCTTGGGGCCTTTCGTACATAGGAAGTTCCCCAAAGGTAACTTTCTTTTTAAATATATTTCCCAGAGGTCATCAGTTCTCGAGGTTTAACATTTAGGGTGTTCTCTTTTTAGGTATTTCGTCTCAAACATATAAAAGGAGAACCCGGGGGCCCCGATCGGATATGTGTGTTACACAAGTTTTCAAATCCCAAGCTATATTCAGTTTGTGTTTCTTTTCATATTGCCAATGTTTTCCCTCAGTGGTTATAAATGTAACAAGATGCTGTACTGCTTCTCTCTTCGTCCATCCGTCTAAAATTCATATTGTGCAATTTTTGCTAGCTAGATGATTTTTTGAATGCTGATATCCATGTTCTAACCTGTCATAGGCACATTGACTTCCCTGGGCAACATTTGTGTCGGCATCATCGCCAATAAGCCATGTGAATCGCGATTGAGTACGTAAACGAATGAATTCCCAATCTCCAGGTCGGACATAGCTACAGCCAGCGTTAAAGTCTCCTCCAAGAAGGACATTCTTTAACATGGAATAAAAATTGGAATCTCAAAGAAGCGGAACGATGAATCGAAAATACCCACATTAATTATACATAAATATTTTTATACTCAGCAACACTGTTTAAGATTTCTTGTTCGACCAATAAGAATGGCTAAAAAACTGTATGCTATGGTTAAGTGAAAATTTGTCAAAAATATCATATTTTACCACTGATTACAAAAATACCGTTTTTATTTTCACATTTTATCCTACGAATATCATGCTAACTATGGAATATAAGATATACCGAGTCTCCTGTGACGCCAACAACGTGGTCATATACATCAGCCAGGCCATCGATCTCGGCTACTGCATCACCAGGCTTTACATGAATACCTCCGAAAGAAAATGTTCCAGCAGCTGAAATGAAGAGTAATAATCAACAGTTCATTAATGTATATTTAAATGTGGGTGGATTTCGATTGTTTTCACAAGATATTCAAATAAATGTGGACTTTTGATTGAGTATGATTAGTTACTGGACAGCCCTACCACACCATTTTGCATTAACCTGTTCTCACCCGATATGCTCCCATCACGTTTTGAAAAATGCTTTTACAAAATTGTGAAAATTGCTAACTGGGAGAAAATGACGATGTCGTTTTAATTAAGAAATATAGACCAAAGAGCAGGGTTTCTAGTTTCGAATAACACCCCGCTGGTCTCGGCACAAACGTTTTCTGTACCCCGAACGACCGAAGGGAGTGAGGGGTTCGAAAGCTTTTGTGCCGAGACCAGCGGGGTGTTATTCGAAACTAGTAACCCTGCTCTGAGGTCTATATTACGATTCGAACATGAAAACTCACCAAATTGTTTCGAATATTCATCATGGTCCGGCATTACTACGACCCACCGTTATGACGTCACACATTACACGTATTAACTGGGTTATTGATCTCGAATATAACCCAGCTGAAGCATTGACTTTGTTTACAGTTTATAGAAGGCGTGAATACAGTCATGTTCGAATATAAATTCATTCACACTATACAAGTCTCTCATATGAATGTATACATTATGAACAATGTAAATGTGTCATTGATCAAATAAATTGGGACGTAAAGATACGATAAAGAATAAAACTGACAATATCCGTTTCCTTCCCTTGGATGAAACTCTACGTAGGCCTCGCGATAGAATTAATATATTCACTTGCGTTAGTACTTATTTTTCATACGGATTTGCCCGAGCGCCCTATTGCAATCTATTTAAGGGGACAACACTTCATGTACGGAATCTTTAATTAAATATTGCAGCTATAACTGGAAATGAGCATTAAAAATTCTAAAGGGTCAAAACCGACCCTCTTATAAAACATTTCCCACGTTTTCTCAATGACGGAAAGTCATATATTCGATTAAAGCTGCCATAACGGGAGAGAAATGGACTGTCAAGAAATGTCCCTGTACTGTATAACTTACATGTTGACGTTCGAAGACGAACAGTGTACGGTGGACGTTCAAACTCATCTCTCGATTCCGGGTATTGGTCGTCCCCATCGATGGACACCAGACTCACTCTATAACAATCAACAATCGATATTTTCCAACAATGAAACCGTCGAAATTTCGTTATTTTCTGAAATTATTACCGACTATGAATTCAGAATAAACAGCTTAAAAGATTCATACCAATATCTCGATCATTTCTTGTGAGTTTTGGAATTTTTCGTGAAGGAATAAGACCAAAATTCACGATTTAAATGTTGAAGTAAACAAAATGGCGGCTTTTTGAATTTAAATTTTGAATCACGACATTTCCATATATGGGAAAAAATATCGATGTTGCACTCTGGCAGCCAATGCTCCTTGGCCTTAACCTATACTGTTGGATTGCAGAGAGACATCTATAATACTATACTCACCTGTAAAAATAGGCGTATTGTTCTTTAGAGGTCGATCTTCCAAGACGATCGCTTAGTTCCATTGCCCACTCGTCTCCCGTGGGATCATTCCTATAAGAGATTAATAGCCTAGATGCACCTAGGTAAAAGTGATATAGAAATGTTCAAAATTGTTTTTAAACTTTGAAACTTTCATTTTCTTCTTCCGGTGTGGTCGATTCTCCTTAGAGCCCACCATGATATCATGTAGTGTAATTTCACTACCACCGGGTAGTGAAACTAGTGTAGTTAAACTAGTGTAACTAGTGCCACCGGTAACTTGGTAACAAATGGTTTTCTAAATGGCGTTGCAATCCCGTTAAAGTCTCGTTTTCAATGAGTGCCTTCAATACGACGAGTAAACAATTCTTTATCATAGATGAATCTAGTACCAGTTGCCATGGAGCATTTTTAAAATTTCAACAGCCAAAAAACGTTCATTATTTTAAGCCTTAGAACAATAAAGAATACAATAATACTAAATTTACCTATTTACTTCATCTAAGAGTTGGAAAATTGCTGTAAATGAGGCATCCCTGATTTCCTGAATGAGCAACACGTCGTACCTCAGGATTACCTAAAATACATATCACAAAAAGCACAGGTTTTTCTCTATTTTTAAATAATGCCAATCTGTGTTTTGAGTACCAACATTGAAGTCGTGTGTTCGAATATCGCTTTAGAGAACTACTGTCTGTAAGACATCAGCCTTTGAGTCAAAGTTTTCAAAGTTTGGAAAGTAAAAAACGAATTTGTAATTGACAATTCAATCCTGCTCTAACCGCAACTAGTGATACGACAACTTCAGGTCTGCTCATTTTGGTTACTCCAAAGGTCTGTATATTCCATGCTCCAATAAGGAGATCGTCGGATTGACGCTTTTCTCGAATTATTTTTGACGATTCTGTTGATATAAAGAGAATCAACAACACGAGTAGCGACACATTTCCGACAACCTTTCCCATAATTGTTTATACGTATGTGTTTGTAGGCCTATACAAGTGAAAGACAACTGTCAACAATGAGCCTCAATTCAGACTTTAATCACCTTCTGGCACAATATGCACTGCTGCGCATGCGCTTAATAAAAATGACAAAAATACACGTTTCTTACTTGGACAAGAGCTCTGACCACCTCAGGCCTTCCCATCTTCGTAACACCAAACGTCTGTATATTCCATGCTCCGATACGGAGACCACATGCGGTATAAATGGCTATAGCGCCAAGAAGGAAGAACGCCAAAAAGTTCATTGTTTTCCAAATGTGTGTGTGTATAAACAATCAAAATATAATAAAAAGTCACAGGATTTTATTAAATCGTGGGAATCGACGCGATGGTTTGCAAGATAATGGAGCTTTTTATAGAAATTGCATTCAACACAGTTCAAGGTCTACTGAGTAAATGACCAAAATCAAATGCTACATGTCCATATTGAACAAGTAGGTTACATGACCTCGTGTACGCTAACTGTACGCATATCATGCGGCCTTCAGCTGTGAATGCCAATTTAAATTACGATTTAGATAAGAACATTTTAATTGCAACTCATGAAATAACATTTCCATGTTTTGAGTATCAAATGCAACTATAAAAAACGTCTATAAAGACAGTGCCACAATATATAATGCTATCGCCTGTTCAAAGAGGTCCATCATCATCCTCACCCCCATCCTCATCCTCTCATCCTCATCATCATCATTCTCATCATCACTATCAGCAGCAGCAGCATTGGCATGGTTGAACTTATCATTTATCTCATTTCAGGATCCACTACCGAGTCTAAAATAGAATGCATTTAAAAAACGATAATAATTAGTCAGATTCACAGTGTACGCTGTCCTTGCACCTGTGAGCTGGTTTTCATAGCGATTTCGGGATCTGATATAGCACAGTTCAGTCACATGAATTATTTTACTTATATGGGCAATGAACACCAGTTAAACTAATTGATCTTTTTCAGAAGTTGAGCGGACTAATGGCCAATTAATCACATACCCTACACTACTGTCGGAAATTCTAATTCCTTGGAATGTATGTTCATGGTTAGATTTGTTTCCTAGATATGGAAATTGTGATTGCCAAAGTTTTTGGGGAGCGGTATATATCAATTAAACACAAAACTAAAACCAGATACTGTTCTATTAGTTTATTTTTACTTATTTAGTACATTTAGTCCAATCCGTCCATACAAAGTTTAAACCGATATCCGAGAACGCAGTGAGAACTAGTTTGGTGTGATAGTAAGGTAATCGGAACAAAAGAGGTATATTTTGTTCGTTGACAATTATTATACAATAAAGGTATACAATAAATGTATATAATTAAGGTTTAGGTTTATGAACAACAATGCGATTAATTTGTCAAAGTCGTTTTAGGGTTTAGGCCGAGAGGGTTAAATTGATTTCCCTCTCTTTTTGCAAGTCTATGTTCCCCTGTTATTTTTTTAGCAAAAGTCACGAATTAATGCCACTTTTCGGCATAAAATCAAGGCGATTTGGGATAGAAGAGCAAAGTTGTGATAGTCGGAAGTTGATGGCAATAAAAAAATATTGATAGTTACCGTGTTTCTAATAGAGTGGAAAAATTAAAATTACCAGTATTGGTCTGCTTGATAAATAATTATTTAGCACATTTAGTTTCCCTTCACAGATCCGTTCTCTTTACGTATTTGAGAGAAAAATGAATACTTTTGAAATAACTTCATACACGTCTTTTTCCGCGGTAGATGGTTTGTCATAAAGGGTGACACAAAAAAACACCCAATAATTTCGGAATAACTCTCCCAATGATTAATTAATCTTCATGATTCTTCATGTGTAGATTGAGTGTTCAATGGAAAAAATGGTATGCTTGTATAGCATCAGCAATTTCGAAATTAAGATTTTTAAGAATTAAGAATTAAGAATTTTTTCGTGGAGGCATGCTCTGACACAAAACCAATCAAAACTATGAATTAGAAAGTCTGCCTTTCTTAAAATTTACCCAATTAGCGAGTCAGTTCAAGTTGACAAAATTATTTGAGAAAAACGCTAAAATAATGCAGAAATGACTCAAATAATCACTCAAATCCTGATTAAAGATTCTCGCAATCTTTATCCAATCAGCGTTTGCGATGTGTACCGGCTCACGTATAAAAGGCGAATCCAACTCAAATCCATGCAGGGGTGTATGAGGTACTCGAATAGGAAAGAGCTCGTGGAATCTGAATTAATATGCACATTGTCAATGTTTACACATGTTTGGAGTTATTGAAGAAAATGTGATATGGGGGTGGTTCCGAATTTGAAGTTGTCATGTATGTTAATAATTAATGATTCATTTAAAGATGTCGCCATCTGTCAGTAATAGTTTCCCCAGACCGCTTTAGCGAAATCATTCTATTATATTATATCGACTATGTTATGTTCTCAGTAAGAAAATAAAAGCACGTGAAATATTTGCAAAACACTAATCTGTATTTGCTTGATTGTCGAATATATGTAACACTGGCGACGAGGATAAAGTTACCTCCATGTCAATATTGATATTCACTATATTTTGGACTGTATAACACCCAGTAAGTACCATGGCTGACGGTGAAGAACAGACAGATCCAGTTCGTGACTTTAATTTGAACTTGAAGTTCCAACATTTTGATGACTCTGTTGAGAGTGTGGATATATACTTCGAAAGACTAGATCAATATTTCGAGGCAGCAAATTTAAAACCAACAGACGATAAAATTGTGCCATTAACATTGACATTGATTGGTGCAAAAATGTATAAAACCCTAAGGGATTTATCAACACCAAAGCGTCCACATGAACTGTCATATGAACAGATAAAAGACACACTGATTAAACATTACTCTCCGAAACCACTTATTATAGCGGAACGTTTCAAATTCTATAAAAGAGATCAGGATTCGACAGAGTCCATTGCGGAATATACTGGAATCATCAAAGCCATGGCGGACAAATGTGACTTTGGGAATTTTCTCCCACAAGCCTTACGTGATAAACTGGTTTGTGGTATCGCAGATGAAAATATTCAGAAGCGACTGTTAAATGATGACATGTCATTCCAACAGGTGTATGAAAAGGCTGTAACTATGGAGTTAACATCTTCAAATATTAAGGAGATGCAGTCAGCTTCTGCAGTGATGAACAGATTAAAGGATGTTGGAAAGAAGGACTATAAATATGATAAATCCTGTTACAGATGTTTGGGCAAAGGTCACAATAGTGATGAGTGTTACTTCAAAAATGAGAAATGCCACAGATGTTCACGCGTTGGTCATATTAAAAAGGCATGTAACAACAGAACATTGAAAGATTCAAAGTTTAACCACAAGAAAAAGTCAAAAAGTAGATATCGTAAACACAATGTTAAGTCTGTTGATGCCGACGATCACGACAGATCTACTTCAGACAGTGATTCAGACAGTGAACTGTACTACATAAAGGTGAACACTATTTCTAGTAAGAGATTAACCCCCATAAAAGAATCATTGTCAGTGAATGGACAACATGTTGAGTTTGAAGTTGACACGGGGTCAGCGTTTTCTATTATGTCAAAGAAAATGGCTGATGACAGATTAAGTGACATTGATGTGACACCATGTAGTTTAAAACTGTATACGTACACTGGAGAACAGATAAAAGATGTTAGCGAAACTACAGTCAAAGTTGATACAGGTAGTGGCTTGAAGGATTTACGCTTATTATTAGTGCCAAATGATGGACCACCACTACTAGGCCGTGATTGGCTTCAACATGTAAAGTTAGATTGGACTCAGATTAAAAATGTACATGGATCAGGTAATCAGCCAAAAGAGCTGAGATCTGTACTGAAGAAACATGATAAACTGTTCAATGAAACTATTGGATGTATGAAAGGATTCAAAGCAACATTCAAGCCCAAGGATGGTAGTACTCCTCAGTTTCGTAAACCTTACCCTGTACCGTACGCTTTGCGGGGTAAAATGGAAGAGGGCTTGAAGAAAATGGAGACTATGGGAATTATTTCTCCAGTGGCTCAGAGCGAATGGGCTACACCATGTTTTCCCATATTAAAAGGCAATGGCTCAGTTTGCATATGTGGTGACTATAAATCTACATTGAATCCGGTGCTTGAAGATAATTCTTATACCATGCCTGTCATTGAGGACATATATGCAAACTTAGGGCATGGCGAAAAATTCACCACACTGGATTTAGGTAATGCGTTTACACAGATCGAATTATCGGAGGATACTAAGATGTATACTACAGTCAACACGTGTAATGGATTATACGTCTACAATCGTCTCAATTATGGTACCAAAGTGGCCCCAGCGATTTTTCAAAGGGCAATGGATTCTATTTTACGTCCTTTACCCGGAGTATCCTGTTATTTGGATGATATAATTATAACAGGCAGAGATGATAAAGAACATTTGGAGAATCTCAACAAAGTGCTACAAGTATTGGAGGATCATGATCTGAGATTGAATAAATCAAAGTGTAATTTCATGCAGAAATCAGTCTCATATTTAGGTCATGTGATTGATAAAGATGGCCTACATAAATCTGAGGAAAAAGTGAAAGCTATTGTGAATATGCCAAGACCACAGGATAAAGCTGGTCTTCGCTCATTTCTTGGAAAAGTTCAATATTACAACAAGTTTATTCCAAGATTGTCTACAATTATCGGTCCACTCAATGGATTACTACACAAGGATGCCGAGTGGAATTGGAATTCTCAGTGTGAGGAAGCATATCTCAAGTGTAAAGAAATATTAGCTTCAGATCTTGTGCTGACACACTTTGATCCAAATCTCCCCATAAAGTTGGATACAGATGCATCAATGAAGGCTGTCGGAGCCGTAATTTCACATATCATGCCCGACAAATCTGAACGTCCCATTGCATATGCCTCTAAATCACTCAACAGTACTCAGTGCAACTACAGCATGATTGATAAAGAAGCTTATGCCATTATATGGGCACTCAAAAAATTTAACATGTATTTATATGGCCGCGAATTCGCCATAGTTACTGATCATAAACCCCTTCTCAGTATATTCGATCCATCGAAGGCTACATCAGTAATGGCCTCCGCACGATTGCAACGATGGTCATTGCAACTACAAGGATATAATTACAGGATTGAATATCGTAACACTCGTGAGCATACAAATGCTGATACACTGAGTAGATTGCCGTTACCAGATAAGGACTCTGATAAACCCGATACTCAGACATTATTCTACATATCTCAGATTGACGCTTTACCAGTAGATGCTACGCAAATTGCCAAAGAGACACAGAAAGATCCAGTATTGTCTCGTGTTTATAACTGTTTACTCACTGATGTATGGAACGATATTACCAAGGACAATCCAGAGTTGTATTCATATTATACAAAACGCCATGAAATGACACTACAAAGTGATTGCATTATGTGGGGTATTAAAGTGATTGTTCCCGCAAAACTTCGACATTTGATATTAAGTGAACTACATACCGGACACTTAGGCATAGTCCGCATGAAAGCCCTAGCTCGTAGTCATGTCCACTGGTATCACATTGATAATGACATTGACAATTTAGCCAAATCTTGTCATGGATGTAGCGAAAATGCACGTCAACCAAGACTTGCACCACTTCACCCTTGGGAGTGGCCTGAAGATCCATGGAAGCGTATTCATGTGGATTACGCGGGACCCATATTTGGAAGCATGCACTTAATTGTTGTCGACGCTTATAGTAAATGGCCAGAGGTTGTGGGAACTAAATCTACAACCTCTAGTGCTACTATTGAACTGTTAAGACCACTTTTTGCACGATACGGATGTCCCGAACAATTAGTCTCAGATAACGGACCACAGTTTGTCAGCGATGAATTCGAACACTTTATGAAGGCTAATGGTATTCGTCACATTACCAGTAATCCAATGCACCCAGCCACAAATGGCCAAGCAGAAAGACTTGTGCAGTCTTTTAAACATTCGTTGAAATGTATGAAATATGAGTCTGGAAACACCCAACAGAAGTTATGTAAATTTCTCTTAAGCTACAGAAATACACCACATGCTCTAACAGGGCAGACACCAGCATCGTTATTTCTCAAACGTAATTTGAGAACACGTCTCACATTGGTAAAACCAAATCTCAAAAATCGTGTCATTCAACGTCAAACAACTGAATCACAGCTACGTCTTGGTCCATACAGAGAGTACCAAATTGGACAAAATGTCTTAGCCAGAGACTATAGAAATCGTGGTAAGAAATGGGCTGAGGGAAAAATTATTGCAAGAGCAGGCCCTCTGAGCTACATGATTGAAATAGATAACGGACAAGTATGGCGCAGACATATTGATCAAATTCAGTCTGGTGGCTGCGGACCACTAAATATGCCCGAGAACCTAATACCCGATGTACAAGTTGCAAACCCTCTAATTGCACCTACTGTACTATTACCTCCAGTGATTCCACCTACTCAGGAAATTACAACTCCAGTTTTGAGACCAGATCCAATGCC
Organism: Owenia fusiformis; assembly: GCA_903813345.2. Taxonomy (NCBI): domain Eukaryota; kingdom Metazoa; phylum Annelida; class Polychaeta; order Sabellida; family Oweniidae; genus Owenia; species Owenia fusiformis. The sequence continues at coordinate 3,461,359 of CAIIXF020000009.1, forward strand.
AGCTACACCTTCCAAGGTTAAAGATATTCCTCAGCAGCAGAATAAATCACATTCTCAATCTAAGCCAGATATGTCCCTTGATAGCTCTACTGTGGATAAATCATTGCAAAATTCATCCCCAAGTCCTATCGGGAAGTATAATCTCAGACGTGATAGAAAACCACCAGTTAGATATGGTTGGAAGAACATTTAACATTGATCACATTATAACTGACTACTTTATATAAGTACTGTATCTTATAGATAATATTACTTTGTAGAAGGAACTGAAAATCTTTCATTAGATTGTAATTACTGCAAAGATCAGTTTGAGGACTTCATTGATTACTGTTATTGAACTAGTTATGAATAACATTGAACAAAGTTAAAGTTAAACTTTTCTCTTTGTCATGATGGACATTTATTTTGTCATCCTGAAAAACAGGGGCACTGTCATGTATGTTAATAATTAATGATTCATTTAAAGATGTCGCCATCTGTCAGTAATAGTTTCCCCAGACCGCTTTAGCGAAATCATTCTATTATATTATATCGACTATGTTATGTTCTCAGTAAGAAAATAAAAGCACGTGAAATATTTGCAAAACACTAATCTGTATTTGCTTGATTGTCGAATATATGTAACAGAAGTCATTGCTGGAAAATATGATTTTAATACGTGAAATTATATCTATAAATACAGCACTAAAAATAACAGTACACATGAGGTACATGTATGATTGCGTCCAGAAATGTTTGAAACCCTTACGGAAAATTCGGTCTGCATTTTGTCACCATTGCTCTTTCTTCCCGCATTCTAGTGCTGTTTGAATGAATATATTTATTAACGTATTTCCAACTAAAATATATCACATTTTTTCATAAACCACAAACATTTAGATCATAAAAAAATTATTCAATACTTGAGTGAGCACGATATGCAAGGGTTACTAAGTTGACACAGTAAATGACCACTGACATTGTGTTAGTCCATGCACACAGCGTATTCTGCCAATACACATTTGCCTTGAACACCCCTAACTTTCATAGTGAAGTGATCGTCTGACTAATTGGTTTATGTTTACGTTTTAATGTGTTTTGTGTTCCTTGTTACAGCAAGGGGGGCCAGTAAAGTAGACTAACATGTTTGCATTGCAAATTTTGATCGAATATGTGAGACACTTTAAGTAAATTGTATCTATGAACATTTTTTTGTTGATTTCACCGAGAGCATGCCTTGACTAGAAGTCGTTGATGCTATCCAAGTGCAACACTCATTTTTCCATGGAACACTCTATCTACAAAACAGAATCATGTAGAATCATAAAATATCAAGAAAGTTATTCCAAAATTAGTGGGTGGTAATTAGTGCTCCGCCCTGTGCATACTAACTTCGTTATTCTCAAGGACTGGCATTTCTAAGGGACAATCAACTCATGGAGTCCGATGCTAAATATATCCATTTGACATTGAACTTAATACATTACCATTGTTGGAAGATTATCCTTTTACGAACGAATAAATTGTACAGTCAATATCCGTTTTCTAAATATTGAGATCGCGCTAGGACAACAGGACCAACTTTAAAAACAGATGAATGGGCAGATTAAAGTGTATTATACTGTAAGTTAATCTCCTGGTCGAATCACGTTTAAAATCGGTTATTTATTGTCCCGGGTCTTATTGACGTGTTTTGATTTTGATTACCCAAAGTGAGGATTTTATAAGTATTGTGATATTTGGTGGCTCCAGTCGCAAATGTATATTTCTTTATTAAGACCATGTGGTTGAAATGATGGGCACACATTTAGCGATAAAATGCCTATATTAACGTGTATAAAAGGACAACATGTGACAATCTAAACTATGGATACAGTAATATGGATTAGTAGACAGTGAAAGGTATAAGAGCCGACCCAGCGATCACAACGATGTCGAATTCATCAGAGACCGAGTTCGACTTCATTGATGCCTACGCCCGGCCGTTTTTCGAATGGCTTCATATAAACGTTCTTCCCATTCTTACAGCTGTATTGCATATTATCGCCATCTTCCTAAGTTTTGGCCTCAATGGGGCATTTCTTCACATGTGCCGAAGAACTAAACGTCTAGCTGACCCGAACACGAGGCTCATTATCAACCTTATTACCGTTGACTTCATAGCTGTTGTTATAGTGAACATACCTGCAACAGTGTCAGCCCTGTCGTTAAGATGGTTCTTCGGGGATATTGTTTGTTACATTCACGGGGTTATCGTATGTATGGTATTTTTGAATAACTTTCACGGACTATGCTTGATCTGCATAGAACGAACATGGAAACTATGCAACCCCAATTTTTATGACAAGACATTTGGTAATCCTAACGTAGTTACTGCTAGTATACTGATACAATGGTTCCTAAACGGAATAGTAGCCATCATCCCATTTTGGGGAATAAATGGCTTGGCGCCCATTTCGTATCAACAATACCAATATCAATGCAACTTGAACTTTACCAGCAGCTTGGGCCATATGCTGGCCTATATTGGATGGGGATTTCTATATCCATTTATGTTTTGCACTGTTTGTTTTGTCTGTATTCTCCACAAAAGAAGAAAATTATTACGAGAGGCAGAGCCGAATGTTGAGCAGAAATCGGAGAGTAAGGTGGAACTCATTGAAAAATCCAAAAGCCCTCGTGTCTTGAGCGCTGTCAAGGAAAGGCCAGAGACTGCACCGAATTCTGGTTCGCGTCCACGTACGCAAGAAACAGCTGTTACAATGCATGATATTGAAGTTACGAACGGAGATGAAAAAGATGTGATTAATCAAAGGGCCGAGATCGTCCAAGAAACAAATCTGACGAAACAAGATTCTGGACCTCCAAACGTCAAGGACAATCGTAGGAGATCCGTCAAGGTATATATGAGTAATCTGTATAATAAATGAATGAATACATGTCACAATCAATGTAAAAACAAAAACTATACATTTGGGTTCTAGACAAGTTCCTTTCGATATCTAATAGTCAATATTTGAATAACAGAATTTATAGAAACTATTACCTTGTGACGAGTCTTTTGATACACAACTTGGTAACGTCATAAACGTGTCCAATTTATTGATTTTAGAGGCGTAGGACTTCATCTCTTCGGAGTTATGACCCGCTGAGTGATTCTCTGATTGCAAGAGAATTGGGGCAGATGCTGACATTTGGAGAAATGAGCGATCAGCAACAAGAATTTCATCTTGCAATGACAGCAGTGCTGCTTTGGATATTTACGTACCTCACGTGGATACCATTCATAGCAGTCGTATTTTATAAGGTCAGTAATAGTCAGTCTGTAGTTAATGTCGACCTGGGGGAATAAGTTCATTAGCTCATTTAGAATGGTTAATTATTTGATATATTTTATCTGCGTTGGGGAGAACAAAGGACGCGCCGGTATGGTGAGGTATTATTGATTTTAGAAAGTCGATCTTTAACCAAAGTAATTTCCTCATCTGGAATATGATATTTCTCAATAGAATAATATGTTTTTCTCCAAATAGAATCACAAGGAGCATAGACTTATGTATCTCATATTTGAGTGGGTTTGGGGAAGATATCACCCGGGAATATATATCATATCTGAGGAGAGGGCAGGGCATATTGTATATGTCCCGCTTCTATATGTTGAAGTAAATCCATTGTTTAGTACCCCATCGTACACATTTTAAATGTGTAAGATGGGGTACTAAACAATGGATTTTGAGTGCTGGATTGGATTAATATTTTCATCATCCTGATTACAACTTCAAAGAAATATATCTTATATTTAATGAAAATACTGAACAAATATTTCACTCTATTGAGGTGAATACCTGTACATCTTTCACAAGTGATATTCCACGAAGCCCGAAGGGCAAGTGGAATATCACCCTGTGAAAGTGCTACAGGTATTCACCGAAAATATAGTGAAATATTTGTTTTATTATATCACTGTCTGGCTAAATATCCCTAATATTATTAAGTCATTAAGTCTTCATATATTTTTACAAATCTACTCGGTTCGTCTGGCATTTTGACTTACACTGAACTAAATTATTTACATTGAACGAAAACAAATTCTTTGAAAATTCCCGGGAGCGTGGGGTATCGCTAGATATCTCACGGTTGTCTTATCTGATTAGCATTGCCATTGAATATCGCCAGATATCCCACGACATGTGACCCGGTTTTGACCAATCATACTGTCGCTAGCTAGATAGTGATATAATAATGTTATTTATAATGTGAATATAGTCTTACTCAAATATATGTCGTCAACTATTTGCAAACCTTACCACATCTGGTCTTTTTATTTCAAATGTGTAAATGTGTCTAGTCCTCTTACAATGAGCCTAAAATATCACAAAACCCTATAATTTATTCAATATTTTCAACAATACACTTTCTCATGAAGGGGAGGCATTTTCTATTTATCCATAATTATCCGTTGTACATAACGGAAGCTATTCTATTTTCAATCAGACCTTCTACACGATCGAAGAGACTTGGGCCGGTTGGTGGACCTCTGGTATAATCGTAGTTGACCTGTGTTGGATCATTAGGCCCATTGTCATCCTGAGCCACAACAAACAGATCAAAGAGGAAGTGAAGGAGGTTTTGCCAGATATATGGAAGGAGAAAGCTGAAAGGGTAACGCATTACTGGTTGATTTGGTTGCTCCTATAACATAATATGAATAGTTCATCTTTGGATGCATGAACATCGGCGATCTGTGTAATACCATCAACTGCTGTGACCTTTAGCCAACAAAGATGGCAGTGAAGTATTTTCATATTTATATATGAAGTTAATGTGAATATGTAGGCATAACCGCATGAACGGCAGTGTTTTCCCCGGGGTATATTTTCACGACAATTATTGTTTCCGAATTTGACAAGCAAAAACGATATAGTAATTTTCATGGATTCTACAACTATAATGTATAACGGTCATTAAATTAGTAATTTATATTTCAGGTGAAATCAAGGTTCGATCAAAGTATGAACACGCTGGACAGATCTCTCCACATCACTCCCAAAATGAAAAGAAACTCAATCAAAACGGATAAGCCTGTTAAGATGGCGAATATACAGAAACAGAAAAGCCAGAAAAGTATAACTGATGAGTCTAATCCTATTGCAAAACAAGAATCTAAGATGAGTTTAGTAACTGAAAAGATCATAGTAACTCCACTGCCTAATGAGATTAATGATAATTCTGAACCGAATATTCCTGGAGGGACGGATAGTTCACCATCAAAGGAAGATATTTCAAACAAGACAAATACGGAATTAAAATAACAAAACTAAACAAGTGGTATTAGAATATATATTTTTTGTCTGGATGTCAACTTGTACATAAAACAAGAAGCATAAGCGTAATTATATGATTTTGGATAATGTTTATTACTTGTATATCAGTACTTTATATACAGTACTCTTTGATAGTTGATACTGTTACCAATTAGCAAATTATTGTTAAATATCCCAGATGCGAGTAGAAATAATCTTGATTTACGTCATTAAAAATCCACAATTCAGTAAAACTGATGTCATATTTGGAATCTACATGTACAATTACACTCAGAAATGTGGTTTTGAAAAGAGTTTATCAACTTTGAAAATTTAATTTTCTTTGAAAATTTAATTTTCTTTGAAAATATGACTTCTAGGTCGGGGAGATTCCCCATAGACCCCATGTTATAAAACCACAGAAAGTGAAATATACTTTCTTGTGTTGGGCAGATGGTATTTCCTTCTACTTGACATATTTTAATTTGTATAACTATCAGATACATAATAAGGGTAAAATGTTAATTCCCCCGAATCAGCCACCTGGTGGCGAAACTTGTAACTACCTACTCGCATCTAAGTAATTACAATGTGCAATGTACATATGCTAACAAGGCAGCTGAAAAGCTATGCATTTAAAAGCACAGTCGTCTAGACGACTGGACGTGTACATATATATTCTATGCAGTTTTATCATATAATATATATTTGCTTTTTAAATGTATGTACTTGAATAAACAATAACATTGCTCTAATATTAATAACTTTTGACTCTAAATATAAACTATGTCTGTATCAACTCACACACTTGCTTGAATACGGTACAACGTTTGATTTGCTTTAATATTAAACCAAGAAAAATAACTCGTATAGAAAAAGCATTTGAAGTTGGAGATCATTGGACAGGATTTAAAAGATGGAGATGCTTCTATAAAAATGAATGTATCATGTAATACAAACAATTTTGCCATATTTCAGTGACATTGATAAAAGCTTAAAATATAAAGCTTGACAGATCCAAAATATTTTTGATAATTTATTGTAAGCGTTGATGTGGTCCATTTGGTGTCAAATGAAAAATAAGGTTCTTATCAATACATTGGATATACACTCCATAAGTTTGGCAACCTTAGCTCCATCATTGAACTACGTGTTAAAGCCTCTTTACGTTTGAATTTTTATTTACTTAATCGGCGACAAAATAACGTTTAATATTGATGAAAAAGTAATCTGACTTTATTTCCAATACCTCCAAATATTTTTAGTTTTTTCCTTAATTACAATAGGTCGAAAATTGGTAATAAATTTGATGATTTTTTTAAAAATCGTCATTCCCATGTAATCCAATGGGAAATGGAGGGTTCAGGGCAAATCAGAATTCAGGAAATATTTTCAAAAAGGTTCAGCAAAAAATATTTCCATATAGAAACTTGAATTGTTTTTTATGAATATAAAAGTTATAGCGGTTCAAGGTCATTTTTGAATTATTTTCGCCTCCTGTGTTATTTGTTTTTTGAAAAACAATTTTGACTTTAAAGCCCTATAACTTTGTTGAACTTGAAGAAATATATCATTTTTTTTTGTTAAATAAAGTTAGCAAATTCAATTGCCTGTAGTGTCTACCTCGTATTTTTGCAAGGACTCGAATGGATGGAAATTCAGTCATATAACTTGCCGCAAACCTATAATTTCCCATTGGTTAACATTTTCATCGCAGGTTAAGTGAATAAGAATCCAAAGATAAAGAGGCTTTAACACGTAGTTCAATGGGGGAGGCAAGGTTGCCAAACTTATGGAGGGGAGTGTACTAAGAAATTTAAATGTTAAGTCTTAATTTTGCCCAAAAATGTTGAAAATTCAAAGTGGGCCTTTAAGAGGAATGCAACCCACCTGAAATTCTTTGTAAAGCTAGGAAATGGGCCAATAGTCAATTTCGCGAAACAAAAATGTCGATCATTTTGAAAATAGGCAATATTTTGAACTAGGAGTCAAAAGGGAGTTTATTGTATTGATGTTCATCAAAAATAACTTAAAACGGGAAACCTATCGACAGAGGTTTGAACGCAAATGGTCCAAAAGTGGATTTCACAAGACAGATGGACAAATCAATGTTAACTAAAATGGCTGAAAATAGTAAAAAGGATAATTTTTTGCTGATTCTTTGTAACAAAATTATTTCATACAACTACTCTTCACATTTAAATGGCTTTTTACAATGCAGGACACCTGGATTTATTTGTAAAGCTAGGAAATGGGTCAAAGGTGAATTTCGCGAGACAAAAATGGCGGCCATCTTGAAAATAGACGAGCTTTTGAACCTTGAGTCATAATAGCCGAGTTTTCTGTATTGATGTTGAACAAAGATTACTTAAAACGGGAATCCAGAGGTTTTAAAACGTGCCACTATTGTTGGTCCAGAAGTGGATTTCGCAAGACAGATGGACAAATCAATGTTAACTACAATGGCTGAAAACAGAAAAAAACGTAAATAAGTATTGCTGATTTTTTGTAATAAAATTATTTCATACAAAACTATTCTTTACATTGACATGGATTTCAACAATGCAGGACACCTGAAATTATTTGCAAAGCTAGGAAATGGGTCAGAAATGAATTTCACGAGACAAAAATAGCGGCAATCTTGAAAATAAGAGAGTTTTTGAACCAGGAGTCATAGGAGAGTTTTCTGTATTGATGTTGAACAAAAATAACTGAAAACGAGAATCCTATCGACAGAGGTTTTAAACGTGCCACTATTGTTGACGGACGGATGCACGCACGCACGCACACACGCACGCACTGACAGACGGACAGACGGACAAGTGAGTGATTGCAAGAGCTCACTATGTGAGCTAAAAACCTGAACAGATGATTAATTAAAAGATAGAAGGCAATGATCTGAACTAGCAACTAAAATGAAGTATACAATGTCATGTGTTAATACTTGTGCTATAGGTAAAGATTGGGAAGGATTAACTAGAAATCGGCAACTCCACGGAGTAGCAAATCCCAACGAACACTATGTAAATCGCAAATCTGCACAGTCACAATGTTATATTTACCATCTACTCTTCCCTTCACTTAGCAATATAGATCATTGTATTATCTTGTTGCCATACTCAACAATATCTCAAGTAATGGTCAATTCCTGCTCCAGGCAGCCATATTGAATTTGAATTGAGGCATAAAACGATACCATATTTGTGATCTACTCTAAAATTCCTTCAAATTGAGTATAATATAGCCATACTTCTAAGAGATCAGTAAATCATTGCGAAATCCCACAAAGCTATACTTCAAAATCATCTCAAAATTAGCGCAAATTTATGTTTTCCCAAATTTCCGTTTTCATGGCCCCTGGAGGCCAAGGTGAAAAAATGGAATATATGTGAATTATTTATATTTTGAGAATATAGCACAAAAATTTCAAATAATAATAAAATCACTTTGGTTTAAAATGAAAAACATGAGATTTTTGCAAAATGTCCGCCAATTCTATAGCGATGGGCATCTTAAAAAATGGTTGCGTAAAACTATTCACCAATATACAAATTTCAACCAAATATTGTGCAAATATGTTGACTAGTATTCGAGTTATCTTCCGGACGGACGGACGGATGAACGGACTGACTGAGTGTCGAACTGACGGACAGAGGGCTTCACTATATCCCTACCGAACTTCGTTCGTTGGGATAATTACGAATACATAGAAGATCTTTACAGAATGCTGGGTTGCAATTGTTTTCACTTCGTCAATCGGCAGATACATTATTTTGTAATTCCTTCAAATTGTATTTTTTGTAATTTAGACGCCGTTTAAGTACGATTTTTTGATAACACATTCAATTTAGATTGTAATATTGGTTATGCAATAACAATGTCAAATGTGGACAATGGACATAACCTCTTAATGTATCTCTCTATTTCTCTTAGACTATTAATACTTCTTAAATCACAACGTTTACATCGATTCTTTAACTGTCTCACTGGTGATCCACTCGATTACGCTGGACCCAGGTACCGAAACGGCTCGTTTTGGTAACAAAATGTCGGAACGTCGAAGGTACGATTTTTCTTTTTTCCTTATTTTACACGTTGTTGGCAGAATTCCCACGACATTTTTATCACAAACGTGTATCAGTATCATATGTTTAAGAAAATGTACATATTTGCGAACAAATTGTTCATAATTCCTCACTTAAGTTACATAAACGGTATTTCGAAAAACAGTTAAGATCTGCACTTTTTTCCCAAACCGTTTATGTAACTAAAGTGAGGAATTAAATCGACGATTCTGTTGTCTCCTGAGCTATTTTTTCGCAAACATATACATTTTGTAAAACATATGATACTGATATACATTTGTGGGAAAAAACGTCATGGGAATTCTGCCTACAACGCGTGAAATAAGGAAAAAAGAAAAATCGTACCTTCGACGTTCCGACATTTTGTTACCAAAACGAACCGTCAGCGTAATCGAGCGGATCACCTGTGTGTCTGCTGTCGATTCGTCTATTAGTTTTGCTTCTCAGTACACATTCGTATGAAGATATCTCCGGGGGAGTTCACATCATCAGACATATTCATCTGTATGACCCATAAATACCAAAAATCCCGATCAACAGTAATCCGTCCATCCTTAAAATATATTTTATGATATCGTAGTAAGATTGTTAATTGTTTGCCTTTGGGTCGGCTACTTTTTACCCACTCTTTACTATTTAAAAACATGGCTGAAATACTCACTCATCGAGTACATATTTGATAACCAGACGAGTACAGTTCTACTTTAATACTTTATCGTACAGCTATATAATGGCATGTAATACAATACTTGAAATTGAAATTACGACTGACTTAATGAATGAACTTTTATGTTATGAACGTACGTATGTCATCTTCTTGAAATATTTCTCAGATCTTTCTTGTGGCAATTCTAAATATTTTCCAAAATATGTTACCCATTCCTCTTTCTCCACCCATCCATCAGCTGTAATAAAGGAAATACGTACAAATAACAATATAACAACAAGTAAAATGATACACAGACTATCATCGAAACCGAATATTTATGTGATAGTAAAAGCACATTATCAAAGCAGTGAACGCAAAATTCCGTTGCTGGAGAACTTACAATTTCCAAGTCTATCAAATACATCAAAGTAAACGTCCATTAAACGTAAGTACCATCGTGGGATTTGAAGGGGTTTAGTTTGAATCTGCCGGCACATTTTTTCTAAGGCATTTAGCCATTCGTCGATGGTAACCTTTTAAAGGAATGCAGACTAACAAAACCATGTTTAACTACATCTAGCAATTTATGTATCTTACGCCTATATCACAACAAACTGGTTCTCAACCGTTCTTACAGTCCTGCAAAAAGTCGTAATACGCGCTAAATCTGGCTGTGGTCGGGAAATATGTCAAAAATAATTAGCTACTTCGTTCATAAACAGTCTCCAATAATTGAATCATTTCAAAATTCTAAAATCACCTTCCTTCCCGTCTGAGAACGTTCTTGAAGTTCGTAAATAGACCTTAGAAAGTTGCAGCTACGTTCATTCCGTTCGCACACAATTTAAAACAAATTTTGAAGAACGCAGTGGCAACTTGTTTGGTGCGAAAGCTATATTTTTGCTAACTCGTACATACGCAGTCTTTAATCATACGCTCTTAATCAGTTTAAACCCGTTTACAATTAGTTATACCTCGTTCTCAATACGTCCTCAGACAGTTCAACTCGTTGTAAAAACGTCCCTATTAGGATTAAAGTACGACGGTTCCGTTCGCAGTACGTCCAGCTCGTCGTTAGTGCGTTGTCAATTGTTCTAATTGTAGAACGTGGCGACCGCGAGAACATTTTGAGCATGTTTTAAGTTCTAGAGGACCTACCCGTTCGAGTGCGTTCGATGGAGTTTGCAATCGAGACCCCAAACGGGTCTAAGTACGAATCCGTTCGTACACAGTTGAAGCGTTTTCGAAAACGTAGTGAGAACTATAGTTTGGTGTGATAGTAGGGTAACAAGTTCATAAGCAATCTTCGATACATTGTCCTGAATCAATTTAAACCCTATTTGCCAGACAGTTCAACTCATTCTAAAAACGTTCCTAGAAACCCTACTATCACCCCAAACTAGTTCTCACTACGTTCTCGAAAACGGGTTTCAACTGTGTACGAACGGACTGGACGTACTTAGAACCGCTTGGGGTCTATTTACAAACTTCATCGAACGTACTCGAACGAGTAGGTCCTCTAGAACTTAGAACATGCTCAAAATGTTCTCGTGGTCGTCACGTTCTACAATTATAACGAGTGACAACGTACTAACGACGAGCTGCACCACTGTGCAAAATGTGCGGTATCTCTCGTTTTATTTCAAGAGATTTGGACAAATAGTTTGTATATATCTCTAGAATCCCCCAAAATATAGTTAGATATCATGTATCTGATACGGACAAATTTGCGTATCGAACCAGTTCTACTTAACTATTTGATGGTATGCCACAGAATAGGTCCCACATTATACCCGTGGTAATCAGGAGATTTGCTAACTATATTATACATCTTCTATCTATACTCTTAAAACACTGACTATACTTTACTATTCATACAACTATCGGACATGAAGAACAAGAGATACGCTGCCTATTCTGTGCTAAAAACAGCAGATATCAGCTTATATCAGGAGATACTCTCATATCAGACTTCCCAAAACAGGAGATACGGTAACTATACGAAATGACGTCATCAAGTCTCATTATTTGCAACGCTAATTAGGTAACATCACTTATCTGGCTTATTAACAATTACTCCGGTAGTTAAGTCATTAAATAAACAAATAGGGAGAATCTGAATCATATTCTTTATCTCTTGTTTATCAATAAAGTTTAATGTTAATAAAATAAACAACTGTAATGTTAGCACCTAGGTTTTAAGTAACGTACAGCATTCTTCGGTACATACTGTGCTGTTAATAATAATTTATTATTCAATAATTAATCCGTATGTTAGGGTTAATAGATAATCTCTACAGCTGATGACTCTTAGTTCCACAAAAATAATTTGCAAAATAAGTTTTTTCATATATATTTGATTGTATGATGTCCCTCATGTTATGTTTAACATTGTGTTAAATTTTTGATTCAATCAATTAAATAATTGTAAAGTTAATTTTGAATTTTTAATCAATTGGTTTTCCTCACATTTTTATTCCATTGTTTCTCTGTCACATTAAGTTTATAACAAACATCATTTAAATCCCCCTCTAACACAGGTACAAACAACCATTCATTTTGCCAACCAAAACATCAGTCATGACACAGAACTGCTAAATATTCAATAAACACATTGTGCATTTTATACAGACCCGTTCCTAAGGACCCCCCTCCCCGTGGCCAACAATTCTTTCAAAATCATGTAGTTTTCACCATTCACATACATGTATTGACATTCCAGAGCAATACAATAAGTCAAACTTTAATCCCTAATTATTCAATTTCTATGATTTGAGTTTTGTTCACACTGATAGATAATCTGTTTGTTAGAGTTAATGGATTAATTTCTACAGCCGATGGTTCTAATTTCAACCGAAAAATAATTTGCAAATTAAGTTTTTTATAATTTTTTGATTGTATAATGTCCCTTATGTTATGATTAACATTGTGTTAAAATTTGGATTTAATTGATTGACTCAACAGAAAGTTAATTTTTAATGTCAATGGGTTTCGTCACATTTTACTCCATTGGGTTTCCTGATTTCCTCACAATTTAACTCAATTGTTTCTCTGTCAAAATCCTACATAGTTTTACCAATCTGGGCACAGTGATTTTGGGCCAAAATTATCGATTGTGAGCCATTGGTATGTTTTGAAAATTGCTCCTCTGGGCTAAAACTTATTATGAGCCTGTAATATATTGGATGTATTGCTCCGATTTCTTCTGACAAATCTCTGATAATAAATGAGAAACATGCATTAAGTTTGCATGATACAAGTGGTGTTAAGCCATGCTTAAACAAAATTAAAACTTGAATTCTCTCACATTTTACAATTTATTCTTTCTGTTATCAATGTAATATCTGAGATATAAACCAGGGATATAAACAACAGATTAGTCCATGATATAATACATTTGTTTCTACTACAATTGGACCATTTCTTTTTATTACAGCTAGTTTTATTAACCTTTCTTTGTTTTCCATTTCCAAATATAGTATATATTCAAAAGGTGCGAGATTCGGTATGTTAAGATGTTTGATAATGAAAATAAAGAAGCGGGTACATTTTACATTAATTCCTAATGTTTCATCTGACAAAGCGATGATTACACTTTGAGCAAATTGGAGCATGGTAGAACAAACTGATTTAAATAACATATTAACATACAGTACATGTATGTCAGAGCAATATGATAAGTAAAACTTTAATCCCCAATTATTCAATTTCTTTAATATGAGTTTCGTTAACACTGATCACTAATCCATTTGTTAGTGGTAATGGATTAATTTCCTACAGCCAACAGTTCTAAGTTCCACAAAAATAATTTGAAAACTAAGTTTTTCATAATTATTTGATTGCATAATGTCCCTAATGTTATGATTAAAATTGTGTTAAAATTTGGATTTAATTGATTGACTCAACGGAAAGCTAATTTTTAGACATTTTTACTCCATTGTTTCTCTGCCACATTAAGTTTACAACAAACAACATTTAAGGCCCCCCTCTTACACAGGCACAAACAACCACCTGTATTCACTTTGCAAACCACAAAAATAGTCTTGACACAGAACTGCTCAAATTTTAGCTATATACATTACGCATTTTAAACAGGCCCGTACCTAACAAGTAACGATTCCCTCCCCTTGGCAAACAATTCTTTCAAAATCATGCAGACTTTCACCATTCACATACATGTATTGATGTCAGAGCAATAGAAGTAATACTTTAATCCCTAAGTTATTTTCAATTTCTATGAAATGAGTTTTGTTCACTGATAACTAATCCGTTTGTTAGAGTTAATGGATTAATATCTAGAGCCGTTTGTTCTAATTTCAACAAAAAGTAATAATTTGCAAATTAAGTTTTTCATATTTATTTGCTTGTATATTGTTCCTCATTCTATGATTAACAATGTGTTAACATTTGGATTGAATCGATTAACTCATTGGAAAGTTAATTTTTTGATTTTTAATTGATGACTTTTCTTAACTTTCTTTAACTTTAACTTTAAATATAACTAAATAATGTATATAAAGTGAATCTATCAGTTTTATTTTATTTGTTTAATTACTTAACGCTGACAGTGCATTGCCAATCATTAATAAGCCAGATAAGTTAAAGAAATAAGAAACGATGACGTCATTTCGTATAGTTAGCGTATCTCCTGTTTTTAGAGCTCTGATTTAATAGTATATCCTGAAATAGGCCAGAAGAAGCTGTTTTCCATAGAATCGGCGGGTATGTCTGGTTCTATTGGTCCAATAGAGTGGTAGGCAAACTACATGTATTTGTTAGCCTAGATATATAACACAGCCTATATTAGCTCATATTTCGTAGAGTTGAAAATAGTACTAACTATAGTAGTTGTCCGCCAAATCTCTTGGTATAGGTTGTGTCTCTACAACACGGGAGATACGGGAGATATTTCACACTATGACAGTTGATATTAGAGCATAGTTAACAGGAGATGCTATTACTATATAGCCTTTTTGGCACAGTGCACGTACCAACGACGAGCTGCACGTACTACGAACGGAACCGTCGTACTTAAATCCTACTAGGGACGTTTTTACAGCGAGTTGAATTGTCTGAGGACGTGTTGAGAACGCGGTAGAGCTAATTGCAAACGGGTTTAAACTGACCAAGAACGTATTTAAGACTGCTCATGAAAAAATATGCAAAAATATAGCTATTACACCAAACAAGTTGCCACTGCGTTCTTCAAAACTGGTGTTAAACTGTGTGCGAGCGGAATGAAGGTAGCTGCAACTTTCTAAGGTCTATTTACGAACTTCATGAACTTTCTCAGACGGGAAAGTGATTTCAGAATTTTGAAATGATTCAAAATTCGATGGTGACCATACCGTTCTGTAATCAGGTTATAGTGACCTTCTAGACTAAGAGACGCGTTATACGACGTTGCACACCGACGTGGTGCGACCTGAACGAACTGCGAATGAGATGGACGTATTGAAGACTGTTTATGAACGAAGTAGCTAATTATTTTAGACATATTTCCCGACCACAGCCAGATTGAGCCCGTTTTACAACGTTTTTGTAGGACTGGGAAGAACGGGTAAGAACTAGTTTGGTGTGATAAGGGGGTAAGATTAGATTAATGTACGAATTAAATTTCGAAGATATTCATCACGCAGTTTTGAAAAAACGTTAAGAGAACGCGATTCGCAAATACTTGGCAATTCATTGTGTACCTTTATAAATTCTTAACATAGTCAACAGTGGCTCGATTTTCATGAAATAAAGCATATTGGAAAGATAAATCAATATGATAAATTTGTATCTATCAAACAGATAAACAATTACCTTTTCGTATTTTCTAGAGATTTAGAAACAAGGTAACAATCATTATTTTATGAATTTCAATTTTATTGGAATCAAGTTCCAACTATCATAACTTTGCCTCTCTTCCCCAATCAATCTAATTTTGTTTACGCCAAATAGTGACCCCCACCATCCCTGAAGAAATTATGGTTCAAAATATTTTCCCCATTCCTTTATTTCAATTAACAATGATTTTCCAATGAGTCAAAAATCAAACTTATTGTTGTTTTACCAGCTTTAACCATTGGCTTTTGCCACAACTCTTCTAGTTTTTGTCATATGATGATTACAAATAAAACCAAACTAAAGCTAACCGTGTCGTCCAGGTTAGTGTCTGCAATATCTTTCATTGCCTTCCACATGTTGCTAAAAACGTCATTTAATCTCACCCACATTGGACTGCCCTCTGTCCACTTGGTCATGGTGAGAATATTCTGCAGAAATGAAATCTTACATCATTTATTTTGACTCATTGATAGTCACGTAATTAACCGCGTATGTCTCTTGTATTAGGGATCTTGAAGCTTTTCGGATTCTGAAAGTGAGCTTTACCGGGAAAGTGAGAGTCAAATTGCAGGGGTCATATCAATAGTTCAGTAGGTGTAATTGATAAATCAATAGTGTCAAATCTAAAACACAAATCGTCCCATTATTTCCACATTGTTATAACTCACTTTTTAAGGTTTTGAGTTAAGTATACTATCTTTCTCAATTTTTCGCGAGGAATTCATTTCTGAGGTCCATTTCAATGGATCTTATCTCCTTTTGGAGATAACCAGTGCCACATTGTTATAAGTGCAAAATGAGGACAACGAAATTAGGCCCAACTTGTCATATCCGTTTGGGTAGGCATCAGAGCCAATCAGATACATAATTTTGATCATGCGACTAATAATAATGTGGACGAAATGTGGACGATCTGTTATGCCTGGGTCACATAGCCGCCGGGCGCCGGCCGATGAGTAGTCATCGGCCGATTTCTAAATCGACCGGGCGCCGGTGACTTTTCACCGATGTCTTGATCTAATCGTGAGTATGGTCACATTAGTACAGGCATCGTACGGCGCCCGCAATCAATTGAATCTGAAAGACATCGCACGGGTATCGCAAGGCTATCGGCCGATGACCGTACGGGACCCGCTAGGACATCGGTCGATTTACAGGCCTCTAGATTTATACTTAATCCCTGTATGACCCAGTATGACTGTTCCACATGGCGTGAATGCAACATTTGAAAACGAAATACTTTGATAAACAGGACTTCCAGGATAATAATGTTTTCATGCAATAAAAATCAGAAAAAGAAGATCCTCTTTTGAGTAAATAGGTTCAATATTTAGAAAAAATGTTGACATGGGGTCCCTATTCATCATTTTTCGAATTGTTCGATTGATATTTTTATCATCATGGGTACTTCAATTGAAAGAAAACATATTGTTTTAATAAAAACACTCTATTTGTGCCCAGAAGGTACTCATGGTGAAAGATATGACCGTCTAAAATCACTTGCCATACTGGACGTGGTCTTTTCATCAAAGTGCACCCTGATCTTAATTCACTTTTAGATCTTTCATATAAAAAAATACTATGTCTACCTGTCCATCCGATGCTATTAGCAAAATTCCCTATTTCTCCATCTTTCTTTCGTCTGTCCTTGTAAAGAGAATTAGTTTGGTCATAAAAATATGGCTTCAAAGAAATTGGCATATTTCTTCTGTTTCAAGTGGAGTACCCGCTTCCCTATAGACACATCTAAATCTTCATTATCCACCAGCTCAGTAGCATTGTTATTGTCTTTTTGCACCTGTCTTCCCAAGGCCTTCCTCATATATGGCCCATTGGCCTTATCCCCTCTATCCTTAGCCTTTGACATATTACGTTGTAATTGAGACGTAATTAATCGTAGTAAAATTGTGACCCTTGAAATTACTGTACTCACAAAAACATTCCGAAGGTTTTTAAAATAAATGATTTGTAATGGTATATGCATGAGTGAATATACGCATAAAAATGTAACACTCTATTCAATGTGTATGACAGACATACACGATTAATGTCAATATAAGAACGACTAGATCAACCCACCCACCCAGCCATTCAAATGTGTGCCATTGTTTTATATACAGTAAGCTTAATCGTTCCATTTATGTTTTATAAAAACCTCTGACAGTGTGTAGTAATTATAATTCCTTTCATTATTTTTAAAACCTTTATATCACTTTATAAGTAATCATTATTAAGATTTATCCAACATCAGCACGCAAAATCCAAAGATGACCGTGCGATGCCACCGGGCGCCGTAAGATAATCGTACGATGATCGGGCGGGACACGGCCGGGTAGGTACCGATGAGTTTGGTTGAGAAAAAATCGCCAAGACATCGGCAACTTTTATCTCCGCGATAAAACTCTGCCAGCGCCCGTACGATGTCTAAAAATCGGCCGATGAGTGGCGATCATCGCCCGGCGCCCGTACGATGCCCGGGCTCGCCGGCCGATTTTGAACAAAATACTCATCGGCCGGGCGCCGCAGTGAAAATCGGAGCCTATGTGACCAAGGCATTACTAGTATACTTTGCAGGTAATTAACAAAGGAGATCATAAATCATGACACCATACATGGAGTAGAAACAAAAGAAAGCAGATTTGACAATTATTTGTCACAAAAAATGTTCATTCAGTGAACATAGTCAATTACTGACCCTGTTATAGCCTTTTTACCTTTGTCATGTAAAGATCTGGTGGATTTATCCAAAATATTTACAATTTTCGCACCTAAGTTGTGTTGTTATGGCGACCACTTGACCAATCATGATCAAACTTGTCATAGCAACTAATCAAATATAGATACATAATCCCTAGAAATATAATGTGACTGAAGGTATATAACAGAAATTATTGATGATTATCATAGTACCGACACATAAAAGTAGCAAGGGAGGTATAAATGGCAACAATTCGCAGATGCTGAAAAACTAGACCCTATTATTTTCAAAATCAATGAGAAATGATATATTTCTCATTATCAACATAATTAGAAAGATGCAATCCTGTTAGCAAAAACATAGACCGAGCTCATCCAGTACCTGTCAGTCAAAATGGAACACAGGTCATATTCTTTATAATTAGATGGGTAGAATAATGGTACCATGACCAGAATATGAGACCATAACAAAATGGAAGTGAATAAAAATTCAGTTTTCAGGGTTATTTTGATATTTCAAAAACAAGAAACAATAAAAAATATGTGTTTTATTTAAGAAATATCGACCGAAGAGCAGGGCTACTAGTTTCGAATACACCCCGTAGGTCTCGGCACAAACGTTTTCTGTACCCCGAACGACCGAAAGGATGACCTACTCTGAGGTCTATAATACGATTCGAACATGAAAACTCACCAGAATATTGCAAAATCGTCAATTTCGATGTTCATTCCCACTTTTTCATTTCTACATCCGGTTGAGCGTTTGGCTGTTCCAATTTGTTTACTTACCTCCTGACCCCAACTTAAGTTTCTATTGACATTTCGGCCTATTTTATTGCTTTCACGCATCTCTACTACATTGATAATTATTGAAATTACTAAGATTACAGTTTACAAATGCTCCGACAGAAAATTTTGGCTCCGGACAATTCTCCTTGCCATTTTGAATTTTGCAGACGAGGGGGGATGCGAAAAGAACGGAATGGCCTAAACTGACCAATGAGTGCACTGAACGAAACACTTAGTACAGAGCCGGGATTTGATCTCGAATATAACCCAGCTGAAGCATTGACTTTGTTTACAGTTTATAGAAGCCGTAAATACAGTCATGTTCGAATTATTGTTAATCAGTGATTTTTGTTCTGCAAGGCCTACATATACACATGATTACCTATACTAAAAATTAAGTTTTTAAAAAGTACAACTCAAAAGTTATGAAGACCCAAACTTCAACCTCTGATTTCTCAATATCAGCAAAAATGCAATTGTAACAATGTGGATATAATGGGACGAAATGTAAAATCTTTAGAGAATAACAACATTCAAGCATAGCATATCAACACAACGGTACAGAATTCCGTGAACTTTGCCAGATGTTGTCTTGGGTTGCGATATTGTGTACCTAATCCTATAACCATTAAAACCTTGATGTGACCACGCTCTACATAACTCCGCCTTCTCCCAATTTTCTATTTACATTTTAACGTAAGTTTTGGGGTTTTCTCCGTATTTCAGAACTTTTATAGTACCCAAGGAGTGGTTATCGTCATGGATAATACTGTATCCGCTAAAAGTCGACAGTCTCCAGGGAATACTAAAGGTCCTATTACCACTATTACTTGGACACGCATACAATAGTTATTTATAGAGTAAAAAAGTGCTTGGGGTACATTTTCTGGCCTGTTAATTTCATGGGATGTTCCATATTTTTGAGCCGATGGGAAATGGGAGATCATTCCTCATATTTTTCCACTCTTCAAGAGATGGCCAGCGTACACTGGTTCCCATACTATCGGCCAAACATCATTTATGAAACAGTTGCAATGTCAACATCGAGCATCAAGTATAGAGGCTGACAAGGATAAGAACTCAGTCAGATGTGAGAAGTCCATTGTGAGGTGACAGCTAGGCTATAGGGAGATATGAAAACTTTATTGACAAAATAATGCCTGAATATTACAACAATTATGAACTGAATTATCTTCCTCTGAGAGTGACTAATATCCAGGACTGGAAGATAGTATGTGAAAATTCAGCAATGCATAGTTCTCAATATACCGTGCACGCAGATAAATTCTGAAAGAATATTGTGAAATAAATGGGTTTGTTTCTAAACCCTTATGACACGACCCCTGAAATGTAACTTACACGTTCCTAGTAAGTCTCACTTTCAGATTCCAAATAGCTTCAAGATCCTTACACTACATTGAAGGAAGTTGTGTTAGGACCATTTGAAGGGTACATATTGTATGGTATGATAATTCACATTGCACATCGCATCGTGTGCCTATCGTGTATATATGAATGCCGCGATTAGAAAAAATGGTGTCTGTAAATTACCAATATTTTCCTAACGTAATATTACATCGTGGCTAAATAGTGGCTTTACCCGCGCTTTGTGATTTGTTCATAACTTTGACATTGGCTATCGCGGCGTTGTTGAAATCACTGCAGTCTGCAAATTAACTCTGTATTTTTTGCAACTGCGCCATATTTCATACTCACTGATATCAAATAACTTCATTATCTATCTGTTCAACACCTGTTTACCATTTCTTCTGGGAGAATGAAAGTTACTATATGTATTCCAGGCCCGTAGCAAGGGGGATGCACCCTCTCCCCCGGCCAGACATTCGTTATTTATTAGCTTATTGAGCTTATTTTTATTTTTGCCGTATGGCCCATTCAGTTATATAGAAACTCCCTTATTGCTTTAAATATTAATCACTGTTCAGTTGGATGAGAATGTCACATGAACATTCAAGACATGTCATATATTCTTATTCAGATCATCAAAGGACTGAAGATTCAAGTGAAAAATCCAGTAATATCTGTCTAATCTTAACAATTCTGAGACCAGCATGAAGTGTTCTGATTTTTGCATTCATATTTTAAGGTTTTATGAACAATTTATAAGTCAATGGAAAATAACAAATTCGTGACAGAGAAAAATTGTTCACATTGAGCAGTGTTTGGAGTAGAGGTGTCCAGATATACAGGTTTCGCTGTATATTACAAATTGATTTTGATATTCAGTCAGCTGTGCGGTTCCAGTGGCATTCATATTGGACAGGTATTATAACTGTATCTTTTGTTCATTGCATATATTATTATACATTATTTTTGTTAATAAAGTTATTACATTTCATGTCATGTTGTTTTATTTAATATAAAAGTGTTTTTAGGTAGTTTTTGGCCATAACGAACAGACTTACTCATTTTGAATAGCTTATATATATAAACATGATAAAGGCAAAATAGTAGGAAATATTATGATCAAGCAAATAATCGTCTACTCCTTACAAACATATTCCAATAATAAACACAGATAAAATTAATTTTAAATTGTAATAGTATGTTAGTGTATGGAGTTTGAAGTGGGAGGGGGATACAATTACCAGTCTGCTGATTGATGACTTAATAACTTAATATAAAATATATCATAGCTTTTATCAGGTGGTACTTATGTCTGACTAACGTTCTTTAAATCATCTCGTCTCGCGGTTTTAAAAAGGGGGGGGGTTGCCAAGAAGGTGGGGGCTGTTTGACGGTTTTGGCAATAACATCATGCGAAAAGTGCTAAGAATGGTGAAAAATTGCATGATTTTAACGAATATTTGGCAAGGGGGAGGGGGGTGAGGCCCTCTGGCTACGGCCCTGGAATGCATTTAGGAATTTCCTTCTCCCAGAAGAAATGGTATACAGGTATTACATCAATCATTCTGGTATTTTGTAGACACGTTATTGAAAGATGACAGTGTACACCGTGTACTACCATTTTGAGGTCAGTTTGACTTTATAATTCCCAGCACTCAAAAATCTGTATTTCTCAAAGATATCCTCTCTAGAGGCATCACTGTAATCCAAAATTACAATTCCGCGGGTCAAGTCCGAAGTCTTTCGAAAAAAGTTGAATTTGTTGTGCCACGAATTTTCATTCGTTATTTATTCACAGTTAAATCCCACTTGGGTAGCAACACAATAGAATTTGCTGTGGGTTTTGTTTAAGAATGTATGGTTTTATCAAAAGGAAAATGCATTATTTTTCTATTGTTTTTAAAGAATGTACACTTGGCAAGCTATCAAAAACAAGTGAGACATAAATGACCATTGACAGTTTTTGATAGTTTTCATTCCCTAAAAAACAATATATATATGTAAAAATACATGTACCCTTCTCTTGTTACTGTGTATTCTTTAGAATAAAACAATTTATCAATTTTTGTTGCTATCTACATCATTGATCTTATCTTACTTACAAATATTCTGCTGTATTCAAATTCAATGTTCTGGACTGGACAGTCACCTGTAGTGCACTGAAGCTAGACTAATTATAGCCCACTCAGTCACTTACATCAACTCACACTCATGAGGTCAATGCAACCAACTCTTTTTGTTGTTACAATTAATTGGCTATATAACAACAAATTTTAACCAATAAGAGCCAGGGTCATTGTTAGCCTGGTTGAAGTTTGCAAAATTCACAGTTTGAATAGTCAATACAAAAGAAATCACATTTTCCCGGATTAAAGACCTTTTAACTGTAATATAATAGACCATTTACCTGTAATAAGAATGTGTGTGATTTAAGTAAGATAAAGCATTCGAATTCGATTTGATAAGAAATAATAACCTCAGGCCTTCGGCCTTCGGTGTATTATTTCTTATAAAATCTCATTCTTATGCTTTATCCAGTACATAATCATATTTTCATCCCGCACTGAATGAATAACAAGGGCCGCGTTGTGCAAAGTGAATTAAATAAATAAAGTGCGCAGAAATCGATCTGACTTGGCCGCAGTGTGCATCACGCAGTGTGCAACACTCCCATGTTAAAACTCCATTGAATTTTAAATTCTGCGGTACATCCCCTTTCGCTTTCCGTACATTTTCACAAATAATCATTTTACCATTATCTGAATTTTTGTGGATTGAACTGCAAAAATAGAGACAATTGAATAAATAGAAAAATGTTCCAATTTCTATTGGCCCATCCTGTACATTACTCGGAAACCGAACTGCAAAATAATACAGGGTGGTCAAAAAAGTGGGACAATTATTAAAATGTAAAACGTATGCAAATATATTACAAGAATATTTGTGAAATCTGTGGAACTAACCTTCACATGTATTTCGAAATCGTTCTTACTAACCACTCCATTTTTGTCTTGATCTGAAAATAACCTAAACTGAAATCAAAATTACACAAAAAAACATAAAACGTCCAATAATTGTATATCCATTTGACTTAAGATTTACAAGAATAAGAATAAAATTATCAATGGCTTACCAAACCAGGTATAAAACTGATACTTGTTTTTCTTCTCCCAGATATCGGTGCGTTTAAATTCGGCTCTGGAAACTAATTGTTTGACTATCATTTCTCCAAAAGTATTCCCAATAGTTTCCATATCCCTAGATACAGTGAATCCAAGTATCATCTCCCTGAAAAGAGCTATGTCCAAAACCCGCTGTCCATTCTAAAAAGACAAATCATGTCTGTATACGGTTGTCACATCTGGTAGCAATACATTGAAATTGTGAATGTTGAAATTGCAATATTAAGTGACAGGGTGGCACAAAAATGCAACGCGCATAATAACGTATTTGCCTGTATGATAACTGATTGTTC
This sequence comes from Owenia fusiformis, assembly GCA_903813345.2. Taxonomy (NCBI): domain Eukaryota; kingdom Metazoa; phylum Annelida; class Polychaeta; order Sabellida; family Oweniidae; genus Owenia; species Owenia fusiformis. Next base: position 3,485,536 of record CAIIXF020000009.1, read on the forward strand.
TTTAGCACAGTGGAACTGATAAATTTAGACTCCATTGACCAACTCCACAATACGTTTTAGATGACTTGCTCAACTAGATGCATTTCATTAGGGTTACAATATGTGCGCACACTCTTTTAAGTCAATGGTATGACTTCCGGATATGAAGGATCCGTAGCACACTATAGCGCAGCAACATTTAAATCAATATTTATGAAGGTGTATATGTCTTGATTCTTTCAAAATACAATTTGCTGAGAAAACGTCAGGCTTTCTGGTCGAAAACTGTCTTTCATCACAAGGGGCAAAACACGTAAATATTTTGATTCGAACCTTTATACATTTTATAATCACAGACCGTTATTCTAAGCATACGTACACAAATATATTATCATAATGTAAAAAATATACTATTTTTTTACTGTAGATTTCGGTGTTTAACTAGTGTAATTACACAAGTGTGTTTTGTAGATTTTGTTTGATTTTTTCAAATATGAGCCAAGCCTATTCAACATAATTGTGTGGAATATTCAGGTTATTTATGATTGGGAACATATTCGATTTATTACCATTTAAAAAATTTAAATACCAGAATTTTTCCATATAATCAAAATGAGGTCTAACAACAAATTATTGTTCATGTTTTATAAAACAAAATACAATAACAAATAGATAAGATCCATGTCTAATTAAATATTACAGAGGTATTGGAATGTTCATATATTCCAAGGCGCGTCTAATAATTAAATAGAATCATATGCAATCGAACGCCTTACAATGTTTCCTCGACATTACTTGCGGCTATCATCAAGTTTTCTGATTGTTGTATCTTCTTTGACGACCTTACCGCTGGATACAATCAAATTTAGGAAGATAATGATAACGATTTTTCTCAATTATTCATGAATTCGACCAAGTCTTGATGGTTGTTTTATAAGCAACTGAGCTATATCTAACTACGAGAAATAGAAATTTAACCGTAGTACCAATTAGTCAAGGAAGAGCAACATGCCCTCCTTTATTGATAATGTTTACCGCTGAATAAAAGTCCATACTTCAAAACGTATTGGGACCCATTTTATGAAAAACTAGCATAATTTAATCATTTGCCATTCTAATATAAATTAAAGTGATTCATTTGTAGCATTTATCTTATTAATACTTATTAATACGATTCGCGAATACTTGGCGATTATCTGTTTTCTACATTATTTTTGAGTTTTCTAGAGTAATAGTAACAAGGTAACGATCAATATTTTATGAAGTTCAATTTTATTGACATCAAGTTCCAATTATCATAACTTTGCCCCCCCCCCCCCCATACAATCAACTTGTTTTTACGCAAAAAGTGTTATATATGTGGCTGGAGCTAAAAATATAACGAGACGCGAAAAAAATTGCAAAAAGGACTCTTGAGAAAACCCAAGGGGGAGGCGGATTGACCACCCCCGCAGACATTAGGGTTCATTTTATGTGCAAAATAATTAGTCAAGGGTCAGAAGGACAAATGTTTTGTATAACATTATGTGAGTGGGTTGCTTATAAGTGTCACGCTATATTTCAAGAGTATACTTTAATCATGACATGATGTTACCATAATGATTTTCCTATATGCAGACTCTACGAAGCATAGAAAAGTGTTGGAGATGTGTCTTGATTCGTAGTAAAATCCAACAAATTCAACTTCGTCAATCAAACCATCTCCTAGAATATCAATTCATTAAACGTAATTTAATGTAATGCGAATCGATGCAATTAATGCTAGTTACTTTATGATAAAATATATTTTAATGTATGCGTAAATTATCATACCATTTTTGTCAATTATGTGAAAAGTTATGTCAATATACTCGCGGAACCACAACGGTATGTCATTTTTCTTCTCGTAATTTGCAGCAAAGTCCGCCCAGAAGTTGCACCATTCAACTAAGCTGATCTGTGAAGTAAAAGTTTAGTGTGACACGTTTCCCACGTCAACAGTGACTGACACATGTAACATAATATGGAGTGTCGAAAATATATATGGACCGTTATTACGTTGTCATTATTTGTTTATCTATTTCTACTTTCTTGCCAATGCAGGGAATCGATTGCATCGCTTTATCAACACAATCTATTATCCATGAGTACACTAATGCTTTTATTGATCTCTTAACTCTACATGATCATAGCATGCTTGAAATATTGACAATATTGTTGAGTTTGTGTTATGATTAGCGTGGATTTCAATTACTCGCCTGGTTGTTTTTATCCGCATCACTCGTTAGATTTTCCCATAAGTTACTTTTCATGACGTTGGCTCTCTTCCACATTGGGCTGCCATCTTTCCAGTCTCTTCTTAGTACCAGGTCCTAGGATGACTGATCGTGTCAATATCATGGCATGTCAATATCATGTCTTCTTATCTGACAAGCTGCCTTGTGTTCGGTTGGTTCTTTACTAGTAAAGTCTTTATTGAAACATTCACTCAATGGTTCAGAAGTTGAAAACAGTCTCATCTTATTTAACGGAAACAAAACATGTAATAATATAATGGTTTTGCAAAAGATTGTAAAAAGTAAGCAAGTATACCTGGAAAGCCAAATCAAAATCCTTTTTTCCAACGACTTCATTTAGATTCCTATCTAAAAATCAATAAAAATCATGTAAACGCATTAAAGGTTCCGGTTGATGATTTTGAAAAAGAATTTGGTCAAGTTGAAGCAAGTTGAAAAAATACCTTGTTGAGCTTTTTTACCTTGAGAAAGCCATTAAAGGTCAAATCTCAAATCTGAATTCAGATTTGAACTTCCGAGAACTTGCAGAACTTGTCAGTGAAAACAGTATTTGTTAATTTATTGGAGTTTTTTCGAATTTGGTACAGTAGTCGGACCCAAACGACCAACAACCACCCGCCGTCACAAAAAACGAGACCATAATATGTCACCACTTTTGGTCGTGAAATAATATACTCACCAAACAACATGTAAAATTGATTCTTTATTTTTGCCATCCAAAAGGAATCAAGTTTGAAGTTCTTCGCCATGTTGAAAAGTATGTGCAGCTAAGAGGAATATATGGGCGTAATGCTCTCATGATTATTTTGAATCGGTAATGATAATGTCTAGAGTAAAATTTGCGTTTAGTTTCATATATGCAGGAAGGTCAAAATAACATTCCTATATTCTATATTTCATTCACTATATTTTTAATGATTTAAAAATAGGTTAGTTTGGCATATTTCAATTAAAAGATGACGACATACAATAATTGTATAGGCCCCCTATCACACCAAACTAGTTCTTACCCGTTCTTTCCTACGAAAACGTCGTAAAACGGGCTCAATCTGGCTGTGGTCGGGAAATATGTCTAAAATAATTAGCTACTTCGTTCATAAACAGTCTTCAATACGTCAATCTCATTCGCAGTTCGTTCAGGTCGCACCACGTTGGTGTGCAACGTCGTATAACGCTTCCCTTAGTCTAGAAGGTCATCATGACCTGATTTTTTAAGGTTAGGTTTTATTTATTTGCAATGAGATTTACACTAGTTAAAATACTAGGAAGGCCTAGGTAAAACATTACATTATTGGCCTCCCTTATAAAAAATTGCAAATCAACATATATTTACATCGGTTCTCAAAGTTTTCTAGACATTTCACCCCCTGGACGTTTCACCCCTTAGACGTTTCACCCCCTGGACATTTCACCCCTTAGACATTTCACCCCCTGGGCATTTCTACCCCTGGACGTTTCATCAACACACACATCCCCCACAAATGGCTTAACAGTAAGAACAAGTTGCCTTGGGTCTCCGACAACATCAGAAGACTCATGAAGAGACGTGACAGATACTTTCACAAGCGGTTTAAGTCCACGTCAAACTTAAGTCACTATAAGTCCCTTAAAGCCGCTGTCCAGAAGCAAACAAGAGCAGCCTACTGAACCTACATCGAGAATGTCATCTCTGAGCCATCACCTGAATCAACATCTCCAGGTGCTCGAATGACTAAACCTAAAGCCCGGTATACACCAATGGGGCAAGTTGGGACCTCCATAGACTTAACATTGCGTGGGACCTCGTGGGACCTTTTGGGATTTTGCCCCATGAAGTCCGTGGAACTCCATGGGACTCCGTGGGATTTTGCCCCATCTTGCCCCATCGAGTCCCACGAGGTCCCATGAGGTCCCATGAAGTCCCACGTGGGACTCGGTGGGACTCGATGGGGCAAGATCGGGCAAAATCCCACGAAGTCCCATGGAGTCCCATCGAGAATGAACATGTTCATTCTTACCATGGGGCATCGTGGGATTTTCGATCATATGACGTGTTGTGTGAAGCCCGACATACACCAATGGGGCACGGTGGATTTGATGGGACTCCATGGGGCTTGATGGGACTCCATGGGGCACGATGGGGCAAAGTCATCATGGTCCCATGGGACTTCGTGGGATTCGATGGGGCAAATTGGGATTCGATGGGGCAAGATGGGACTCGATGGGGCAAGTCGGATTTTGCCCCATTGGTGTATACCGGGCTTAAGAGGCTATTCTCGTACATCAAAAGTCTGAGGAAAACAGCTGACTCTGTGGCTCCTTTAAAAAAGGATGGAGTATGACCTGCGATAACATCGGCAAGGCCAATATACTCAATGAGCAGTTTCAGTCTGTTTTCTCAAAGGACCCTAACACCCCCTTGCCAGACAAAGGACATAGCCCTCACCCAACCATGCCGGACATCAAAATATCCCAAGAAGGTGTCGGAGGATGCTTGAAGGCCTGAACCCCAACAAGGCTAGTGGCCCAGACTCAATACCATCTCGAGTCTTGAAGGAGCTGGCAACTGACATCGCCATGCCGCTTACACTAATCTTCCAGCGGTCTTTAGATCAAGGCAAAATACCAGCTGACTGGAAGAAAGCCACAATATGCCCCGTGTACAAGAAGGGTGAACGATACAAGGCCTCCAACTACAGACCAGTGTCCCTTACCTGCATATGTTGCAAGCTTGCTGAACATCTTCTAGTTAGCAACATGATGCAGTTTCTTGAGACCAATGGGATCCTGTATGACTTGCAACATGGTTTCAGGAGTATGAGGTCATGTGAAACACAACTTGTCATCTTTTTCCACGACCTTGTACTGGCGAATGACACAAATCACCAGATAGACGTCATAGTGATGGATTTTGCAAAGGCATTCGACAAGGTATCACATCGCCACCTGCTTTACAAACTCCAATACTACGGTATCAGAGGCAGTAGTAGCCTGGGAAAATCAATGGCTGATGCAATTCCACCCAGACAAGTGTACTGTGCTGTCGGCAACTGGAAGACGGACACCCGCTGTCTCCATCTACAATATGCAGGGACATGCCCTTAAACAGGTACCGTCGGCAGAATATCTAGGTGTTACAGTGCAGGCAGATCTCAAGTGGAACCAGCATATTGCTAAATCCATAACCAAGAGTAATCAGCTCCTTGGCATGCTGCGACGTCATCTATGGAAAGCTCCTCAACATACTAAAAGACTGCATATTTTACCCTGATTAGACCAAGGCTTGAGTATGCAGGCTGTGTTTGGGACCCTTACACATCAACCCAAAAACAAGCTCTTGAGATGACCCAGCGAAGAGCAGAACGGTATGTCATGAATGACTTCAACCGTGTAAGCTCTGTCGGTGCTATGCTGTCCAAGCTACAATGGGAGTCTCTGGAGCAGAGAAGACAACAACAACGGCTCACCATGCTCTTTAAAATCAACAATAGCCTAGTTGGAATTCCCAAGGACCAATATCTTGAACCCCCTCCCACAATAGACCCAGACGATTACAAGTAACTAACAGCCAGGCCTTTGTCCGCCGCAGATACAACAAAGATGTCACTTTGCAGTCTTTCTTCCCAAATACAATCAGGGAATGGAACTCACTTCCAGAATCAATAGTGACAGCGGGAACATTCGAAGGCTTTAAAACCACGCTTGGTTCTTACTACCAAAACCCCATTCCTTAACTCTTACTGTTGTGTAACTGTTTTTAAACCGTTTTTAACTTTACCTTTTACTCTAACACTGTTTTTATCTTTTACTATGCATACTTACCCGCGATGTAGTAATCAGTAAATGATTGAATCGTGTATTATTATGATGATGATGATGATGAAACGGTCCTCATAATGAAATAATAATTTGTTCCATGTTGAGATTTTCCTAATCTGTCAATCATCGCGCACTTTGATGCTCCATTTTATCGAGGGGTAGTGTTTCACATTTTCTGTGATTTTTCAGAGTGGTCAAAAATAATATTGAAAGTGGGGCAAAACGGCCCGTGTGTGATGCAAAACAGCCCACCATTAAAGCTTGGGTTTTAAAACAAAGTTTAATTAAATACATTTATCTTAAACGTTTAGAGATTAGACAGATAAATTATTCTTAGCCGTAACCATAATAGTCATATATGTCATAATTTGGGCCTGCTTTTGCATTATTTTGCAGTTTGTTCAGGTTATTTAAGAAACAATAATTGTCACTGCAATCGAACAGCTTGTGTTATTCATATTGTATTATTGTATTTTGGAGTGAATCCAACATGCTGGACAGCTCATGTTACAATTGTAATTTGTAATTTTGATTTCACTGTACATATTATCTGATTGGTCAAGTATTGAACGTAATGCTCAACTCAGGTATTTCCATTCAAGTATAAATGTTATTGAAAGCTCTTGTTCCACATCATTTCAACAACTGGTGATCGTAGTTTGAAAAGGGTCTAAACAAACCCGAACACAGCAGCCCTGTGGGGTACTTATGTGTTGAATACTAGATGCTAGTTCCTAGTTCCTAGTGTGCTTATACAGAGACTGAATGAGTGGCGTTCATGCTTTTGATATCTAGTGACGTTCTTAGTGTGACCTAGAAGATATTTATCTGAGACAATGCCGTTATTCAGCAATGTATATTATTCAGCAAAATGGGACAACGCCGTTATTCAGCAATGTGTATTATTCAGCGAAGTGGGACTCTCACAGTACATGCAGTGACAACATGCCATCAACATAGAGTGGTGATGTTATAGTGGCACTCAGTATTCTATATGACACTGGTATTTCGATAGAGTAAAATATGTACAATTAAGGTTTTAAACCTAAAATAGAGACTCTTATCCATGAGTGGATTAAACTCATATCACGAGTAAATCATAGGATGTTCTTTTTATTCCATAGTTAAAGTCATCATCAGAATCATCGGAAATTAAGTGATTTAATTGGAATTTTCTAAACGATCCGGCGATGTTGAAGCCTCGTTTTGAGTCTGAAGTAGCAAAAATCCATAAACCATCGCATACGGAGCCGTATGTCATGGCTAAAAAACCGTATGCTATGGTTAAATGAAAATTTGTCAAAAATATCATATTTTACCACTGATTGCAAAAATACCGTTTTTATTTTCACATGTTATCCTATGAATATCATGCTTACTATGGAATAAATAGTGGTATTCACTGAAAATGACATCACATCACTTAATTCCCGGGAATTTATGAAAGACGGTGAAGTTGTATCACAAAGTCCCCCAAGAAAAGGTTCAATATTGTATAACAAACGCGGGATAAAGATTTTACAAAGGTATTCAAAATGTCAACTAGTGAAAGCACGACGAGTTTGACTTTAACATTGAAGATCCGAATCTAATTTTTATATATTATGGTGTGACAAAGATCGTGATTTATAATACAATATTGGCAAACGTTTGGAAATACGTTGAAACTAAACGTCATATCATAACAATATTGTGTGCTTCTAAGTTTAATATTTTTTGCTACTTTAATGAGGAAATAAAGCCCTTCGTGCTGCGATGAATACACCTTCTGAAATATATACAGATATTCAACTCCACAGAATTCAATATTTGTATAGTATTATTTGAATTAGGTTATTGTACGGTAGAGAAATGAAAATGTTGGTGATCAAACCTAGGCTGAAAACAATCGATGTTATATTTTATTGTATTATATGAATTCTTGTACGGTAGAGAAATGAAAATGTTGGTGACCAAACTTAGGCTGAAAATGATGAGTGAAAAATAACAAGAGTTGTGTTATTTTCCACATTATTGCGTCTCGATTCCCTTACCACTTCAGAGGTTACTGACATATTACATAATGTAGAAAAGTGTGTCAGATGGGGTACTAAACAATGGATTTTGAGTGCTGGATTGGATTAGTATTTTTATTATCCTGATTACAACTCCAAAGAAATATATCTTATATTTAACGAAAATACTGTATTTATAATGTGAATAAAGTCTTGCTCAAAGATATGTCGTCAACTATTTGCATACCTTACTACATTTGGTATTTTTATTTCAAATGTGTAAATGCGTCTAGTCCCCTTACAATGAGCTTAAAATATCACAAAACCCTATAATTTGTTCAAGATTTTCAATATTACACTTTCTAATGAAGGGAAGGCATTTTCTATTTATCCATAATTATCCGTTGTACATAACGGAAGCTATTCTATTTTCAATCAGACCTTCTACACGATCGAAGAGACTTGGGCCGGTTGGTGGACCTCTGGTATAATCGTAGTTGATCTGTGTTGGATCATTAGGCCCATTGGCATCCCGAGCCATAACAAACAGATCAAAGAGGAAGTGAAGGAGGTTTTGCCAGATATATAGAAGGAAAAAGCTGAAAGGGTAACGCATTACTGGTTGATTTGGTTGTTCCTATAACATATAATATAAATAGTTCATCTTTGGATGCATGAACATCGGCGATCAGTGTAATACCATCAACTGATGTGAACTTTAGCCAACAAAGATGAGAGTTTGGTATTTTCCTATTTATATATGAAGTTAATGTGAATATGTAGGCATAACCACATAAACGGCAGTGTTTTCCCCGGGGAATTTTTTCACGACAATTATTGTTTTCGAATTTGACAAGCAAAAACGATATAGTAATTTTTAATTCATGGATTCTACAACTATAATGTATTTCAACATTTCACCCGGGGCCTATTCGCGAGCAATACCCCTGGTAATACGAGTAATGGGTGGCGTCTTAACGTATAACTGTCACTAAATTAGTAATTTATATTTCAGGTGAAATCGAGGTTCGATCAAAGTATGAACACGCTAGACAGATCTCTCCACATCACTCCCAAAATGAAAAGAAACTCAATCAAAACGGATAAGCCTGTTAAGATGGCGAATATACAGAAACAGAAAAGCCAGAAAAGTATAACTGATGAATCTAATCATATTGCCAAAAATCATAGTAACTCCACTGCCTAATGAGATTAATGATAATTCTCAACCGAATATTCCCAGAGGGACGGATAGTTCACCATCAAAGGAAGATATTTCAAACAAGAAAAATACGGAATTAAAATAACAAAACTAAACAAGTGGTATTAGAATATATATTTTTTGTCTGGATGTCAACTTGTACATAAAACAAGAAGCATTAGCGTAATTATATGATTTTGGATATAATGTTTATTACTTGTATATCAGTACTTCATATACAGTACTCTTTGATAGTTGATACTGGTACCAATTAGCAAATTATTAAACAAATACTGGATGATCAGGAGCTGGATATGGCAGAATACCTATTCGAGAAAAAATATTGGGCGAGGCGGCAGCCGGTCATGTTTTATTATGCACCTCCCAATCAAAGTTAAGTGGAGTACTTACTGGAGTACAGGCTTAAACTGTCGTTTAGTTGACATTATTTTGACATTTATTTATTTTTTCTTTCAAAACTCAGACAACTTCCGGCCAGTTTATTCACTACACCGGACGAAAGTATTTCCCCCAGGAATTTAATTTTTATTTATTCGAGACGTTCTTGCAGAATTATATGTAACTTTTGAATGATAAGGGTAATTGTGATTGATTAAGTGCATTTTTTTCTTCTTTTTTTCCGCCAGTTTAAGATGTAAGCTTTACGTAGTACTCCAGTTATTAAAAAAAACTCTGAAGTGGGAATGTTGCAAAAACATTGAAAAAAATATCTGACCCTTTTTCTCGAAAGGGTCGGATATTAAAAAAATATCCGGCAGTTTTCAGAAAAGAGCAGAGTATTGCCAAATTACAAGCAACTAAGAACCAATCAGATTTGAGTATTTTAATGAGGTGCATAATAATGTTAAATATCCCAGATGCGAGTAGAAATAATCTTGATTTACGTCATTAAAAATCCACAATTCAGTCAAACTGATGTCATATTTGGAATCTACATGTAAAATTACACTTAGAAATGTGGTTTTAAAAATAGTTTATCAACTTTGAAAATCTAATTTTCTTTGAAAATATGACTTCTAGGTCGGGGAGATTCCCCATAGACCCCATGTTTTAAACCACAAAAAGTGAAATATCTTTTCTTGTTTTGGGCAGATAAAATTTTCTTTCACTGGATATATTTTAATTTGTATAACTATCAGATACATAAGGGTAATATAAAAAGTGAACCACTAAAACTGATGCATATTCAAGTTTAAGGGAATTTTGTAATACCCTGCCATGTTAATTCCCCGAATCAGCCAACTGGTTGCCAAACTTGTAACTACCTACTCGCATCTGAGTAATTACAATGTGCAATGTACATACATGTATGCTAACAAGGCAGCTGAAAAGTTATGCATTTAAAAGCACAGTCGTCTAGACGACTGGACGTGTACATATATTATATTATGCAGTTTTATCATAAAATATATATTTGCTTTTTATATGTATACTTGAATAAACAATAATATTGCTCTAATATTAATAACGTTTGACTCATGACTTATGTAAACTATGTCTGTATCAACTCACACACTTGTTTAAATACGATACAATGTTTGATTTGCTTTAATATTAAACCAAGAAAAAATAACTCATAATAAGCATTTCAAGTTGGAGATCATTAGACAGGATTTAAAAGATGGCGACACTTCTATAAAAATGAATGTATTATGTATTAATACAAACAATTTTGCCATCTTTCAATGACATTGATAAAAGCTTAAAATATGAAGCTTGACAGATCAAAAATATTTTTGATAATTCATTGTAAGCGTTGATGTGGTCCATTTGGTGTCAAATGAAAAATAATAGTCCATGGTATGAAATCTCTAGGACGTCTAATAAAGGAGCTGGTAGCACACTATAGTGCAGCGATATTTGACCTAACATTAGCATACCTACATATGTCCCCTAATAATTTTTATTATAACCGTTTAATATACTTCCGGCTTTAAGGCTGAATTATGCCTGCCATTAACAGAGGTCAAAAAATTTCCAAAAAATAAACTTCCAAACTTTCACAATTAGGAGTACACAATGCAATAGAAAATAATAAAATATGATTTTAAGTATATGATTTAGGTTTCTAAGCTAAACGTTTGAGGTTATTTTTCTTATCAATACCAAAAGATTATGTCATCAGTGTATCTACATTTTGTATTGTTTCTCGGGTATTAATAAGATAAATGCTACAAATGAATCACTTTTATATTAGAATGACTTATGCTTAAATTATGCTAGGTTTTCACAAAAAGGGTCTCAATACGTTTTAAGATATGAACTTTTATTCAGCGGTGAACATTATCAATAAAGGTGGGCCTATTGCTCTTCCTTGACTAATTGCGACTACAGCTAAAATTCTATTTCTCGTAGTCAGTTGCTTATGAAACAACCATCACGACTTGGTCGAATTCATGAATAATTGCGAAAAATCGTTATCATTATCTTCCTAAAATTTGATGATATCCTTCGGTAAGGTCAAAGAAGAAACAACCATCAGAAAACTTGATGATAGCCACAACTAACGTCGAGGAAGAATTTTAAGGCGTTCGACTGCATATAACTCTAATTGATTATTAGACATGCCCTTGGAATATATGAACATGCAAATACCTCTGTAACATCGAATTAGATATGAATCTTACCTATTTGTTATTGTATTATGTTTTATAAAACATCGACAATAATTTGTTGTCAGACCCTTTACGATTATATGGAAAAATTCTGGTAATAAAATGTTTTAACTGGTAAGAAAACTAATACGTTCCCAATCAAAAAAATTACCTAAATATTCCATACAATTTTGTTGAATCGGCTTAGCTCATATTTGAAAAATCAAACAAAATCTGAAAAACACACTTGTGTAATTACACTAATTAAACACCGACATCTACAGTAAAATCATAGTAATTTTGACATTATGATATTCAAATTTTTTGTTCGTATGCTTAGAATAACAGTCTGTGTCTTATAAAATGTATAAAAGTTCGAATCAAAATATTTACGTTTCGACCCGAAAGCCGGACGTTTTTTCAGCAAATGGTATTTTAAAAGAATCAAGACATATACACCTTCATAAATATTGCTTCGAATGTTGCTGTGCTATAGTGTGCTACGGATCCTTCATATTCGGAAGTCATACCATGGACTATAAGGTTCTTATCAATACATTGGATATACACTCCCCTCCATAAGTTTGACAACCTTAGCTCCATCATTGAACTATGTGTTAAAGCCTCTTTACGTTTGAATTTGTATTTACTTAATCGGCGACAAAATAACGTTTAATATTGATGGAAAAGTAATCTGACTTTATTTCCAATACCTCCAAATTTCTTTTAAAACGGGTATACTTTTTGCCGATTTTCTTGTAACAAAAATTATTTCATACAACTACTCTTTACAAAATCATTGACATGGCTTTTTACAATGCAACCCACCTGAAATTCTTTGTAAAGCTAGGAAATGGGCCAAAAGTGAATTTCGCGAGACAAAAATGGCGATCATTTTGAAAATAGGCAATATTTTGAACTAGGAGTCAAAAGGGAGTGTTTTGTATTGATGATTATCAAAAATAACTTAAAACGGGAATCCTATCGACAGCGATTTGAACGCAAATGGTCCAAAAGTTGACTTCACAAGACAGATGGACAAATCAATGTTAAAATGGCTGAAAATAAAAAAAGGTTAATTTTTTGCCGATTTTTTATAACAAATTTATTTCATATAACTACTCTTCACATTAAAATGGCTTTTTACAATGCAGGACACCTGAATTTATTTTCTAAAGCTAGGAAATGGGTCAAAAGTGAATTTCGCGAGACAAAAATGGCGGCCATCTTGAAAATAGGCGAGCTTTTGAACCTGGGGTCATAATAGGGGAGTTTTCTGTTTTGATATTGAACAAAGATTACTTAATACGGGAATCCAGAGGCTTTAAAACGTGCCACTATTGTTGGTCCAAACGTGGATTTCGCAAGACAGATGGAGAAATCAATGTTAACTAAAATGGCTGAAAACAGAAAAAAACGTAAATAATTATTGCTGATTTTTTTGTAATAAAATTATTTCATACAAAACTACTCTTTACATTGACATGGATTTTGACAATGCAGGACACCTGAAATTATTTGTAAAGCTAGGAAATGAGTCAGAAATGAATTTCACGAGACAAAAATAGCGGCAATCTTGAAAATAAGAGAGCCAGGAGTCATAGGAGAGTTTTCTGTATTGATGTTGAACAAAAATAACTTAACTGTCGGAAATCCTAGCGCACGCACGCACGCACGCACTGACAGACGGACAGACGGGCAAGTGAGTGAGTGCAAGAGCTCACCATGTGAGCTAAAAACGTGAACAGGTGATTAATTATTACGAAGATAGAAAGCAATGATCTAAACTAGCAAATAAAATGAAGTTATACAAAGTCATGTGTTAATACTTGTGATATAGGTATCGATTGGGAAGGATTAACTAGAAATCGACAACTCCACGGAGTAGCAAATCCCAACGAACACTATGTAAATCACGAAACTGCACAGTCACAATGTAATATTTACCACCATACTCTTCCCTTCACTAAATAATTGAGATCATTGTATTATCTTATAACCATACTTAGCAATATCTCAAGTAATGGTCAATTCCTGCTCCAGGCAGCCATATTGAATTTGAATTGAGGCATAAATCAGAAAAACGATACCATATTTGTGATCTACTCTAAGATTCCTTCAACTTGAGTATAATATAGCCATACTTCTAAGAGATCAGTAAATCATTGCGAAATCCCACAAAGCTATACTTCAAAAGCATCTCAAAATTAGTGCAAATTTCTGTTTTCCCAAATTTCCGTTTTCATGGCCCCTGGAGGCCAAGGTGAAAAAACGGAATATATGTGAATTATTTATATTGTTTGAATATACAAATTTCCACCAAATATTGCGCAAATCTGTTGACTAGTATTCGAGTTATCTTCCGGACGGACGGACGGATGAACGGACTGACGGAGGGTCGAACTGACGGACGGAGGGCTTCACTATATCCCTACCGAACTTCGTTCGTTGGGATAATTACGAATACATAGATCTTTACAGAATGCTGGATTGCAATTGTTTTCAGTTCGTAAATCGGCAGATACATTATTTCGTAATTCCTTCAAATTGTATTCTTTTAATTTAGACGCCGTTTAAGTACGAATTTTTGATAACACATTCAATTTAGATTGTAATATTGGTTATGCAATAACAATGTCAAATGTGGACAATGGACATATCCTCTAAATGTATCTCTATTTCTCTATTAATAACTTCTTAAATCACAACGTTTACATCGATTCTTTAACTGTCTCACTAGTGATCCACTCGATTACGCTTGTTACTGGAACGGCTCGATTTGGTGACAAAATGTCGGAACGTCGAAGGTACGATTTTTCTTTTTTCCTTATTTTAAGCGTTGTTGGCAGATTTCCCACGACATTTTTATCACAAACGTGTAACAGTATCATATTTTTAAAAAAATGTACATATTTGCGAACAAATAGTTCATAATTCCCCACTTAAGTTACATAAACGGTATTTCGAAAAACAGTTAAGATCCGCACTTTTTATCCAAACCGTTTATGTTTCTAAAGTGAGGAATTAAATCGACGATTTTGTTGTCTTCTGAGCTATTTTTTCGCAAACATATACATTTTGTAAAACATATAATACTGATATACGTTTGTGGGAAAAAACGTCATGGGAATTTTGCCTACAACGCGTGAAATAAGGAAAAAGGAAAAATCGTACCTTCGACGTTCCGACATTTTGTTACCAAATCGAACCGTTTGGGTAAGCAGCGCAATCGAGCGGATCACCTGTGTGTCTGCTGTCGATTCGTCTATTAGTCTTGCTTCTCGGTACACATTCGTATAAACATATCTCCGGGGGAGTTCACATCATCAGACATATTCATCTGTATGAACCATAAATGCCAAACACCCCGATCAATAGTAATCCGTCCATCCTTAAAATATATTTTATGATATCGTGTTAAGATTGTAAATTATTTGCCTTTGGGTCGGCTACATTTTACCCACTCTTTACTATTTAAAAACATGGCTGAAATACTCACTCATCGAGAGTACATTGATAACCAGTACAGTTCTACTTGAATAATTTATCGTACAGCTATATAATGGCATGTAATACAATACTTGAAATTGAAATTACGACTGACTTAATGAATGAACTTTTATTTTATGAACGTACGTATGTTATCTTCTTGAAATATTTCTCAGATCTTTCTTGTGGCGATTTTAAACATTTTCCATAATATGTTACCCATTCCTCTTTCTCCACCCATCCATCAGCTGTAACAAAAGGAAATACGTACAAATAACAATATAACAACGAGTAAAATGATACACAGACTATCATAGAAACCGATTATTTATGTGATAGTAAAAGCACATTATCAAAGCAGTGAACGCAAAATTCCGTTGCTGGAGAACTTACAATTTCCAAGTCTATCAAATACATCAAAGTAAACGTCCATGTAACGTAAGTACCATTGTGGGATTTGAAGGGTCTTAGTTTGAATCTGCCGGCACATTTTTTCCAAGGCATTTAGCCATTCGTCGATGGTAACCTTTTAAAAAGGAATGCAGACTAACACCCCAGTCACATTTGTCGCACGGAGGCCGTGCGTCGACCGCAGATCAATTAAATCAGTGTATTTCTGCGGCGAGCGTAGGAAAACTACGCTCGCCTTGCGGCCTCAGTACGGCGTATCCAGTTTTTTACAGGCCGCAAGGTCGCCGTAGAAATTATAACTCGGAGTTATAATATTTGTTCATTTCTGAGGTCCCCGTAGAAATCATCTGGCTCAACAAGATATAATCATTATTTGTCAATGTTTCCCGATCACTTTTCATTTGATATTACATCCTAGCACTATGAATAACATTTATAAATTGTCCATATGTTAATAAAATGAAAAAAGTATTATTTATCAACAGAAATTTAAAATTCACCGTGCGGCTGCCGTGGGAAATGTGACTGCAAAAGTATGAGAGCGCAGAAATTCCACGGCGAGCGTAGAAATATTACTGGCCGCAGAAATGATAGACCGCAAGGACGCCGTAGAAAATGTAACTGGGGTGTTACAAAAACATTTTTAACTACATCTAGCAATTTATGTATCTTACGCCCCTATCACAACAAACTGGTTCTCAACCGTTCTTTCCAGTCCTGCAAAAAGTCGTAAAACGCGCTAAATCTGGCTGTGGTCGGGAAATATGTCAAAAATAATTAGCTACTTCGTTCATAAACAGTCTCCAAAAAATGAATCATTTCAAAATTCTAAGATCACCTTCCTTCCCGTCTGGGAACGTTCTTGAAGTTCGTAAATAGACCTTAGAAAGTTGCAGCTACGTTCATTCCGTTTGCACACAATTTAAAACCAATTTTGAAGAACGCAGTGGCAACTTGTTTGGTGCGAAAGCTATATTTTCGTATAACTCGTGCATACGCAGTCTTTAATCATACGCTCTTAATCAGTTTAAACCCGTTTACAATTAGTTCTACCTCGTTCTCAATACGTCCTCAGACAGTTCAACTCGTTGTAAAAACGTCCCTATTAGGATTGACGTACGACGGTACCGTTCGCAATACGTCCAGGTCGTCGTCAGTGCGTTGTCAATTGTTCTAATTGTAGAACGTGGCGACCGTGAGAACATTTTGGGCATGTTTTGAGTTCTAGAGGACCTACCCGGGTCTAAGTACGAATCCGTTAGTACACAGTTGAAGCGTTTTCGAGAACGTAGTGAGAACTAGTTTGGTGTGATAGTAGGGCAACAAGTTCATAAGCAATCTTCGATACATCCTGAATCAGTTTAAACCCTATTTGCCAGACATTTCAACTCATTCTAAAAACGTTCCAATTAACCTTACCCCCCTATCACACCAAACTCGTTCTTACCCGTTCTTGCCAGTCCTACGAAAACGTCTGGCTGTGGTCGGGAAATATGTCTGAAATAATTAGCTTCTTCGTTCTTAAACAGTCTTCAATACGTCCTTCTCGTTCTCAGTTCGTTCAGGTCGCACCACGTCGGTGTGCAGCGTCGTATAACGCTTCCCTTAGTCTAGAAGGTCACTATGACCTGATTACAGAACGGTATGGTCGCCATCGAATTTTGAATCGTTTCAAAATGCTAAAATCACCTTCCCGTCTGAGAAAGTTCATGAAGTTCGTAAATAGACCTTAGAAAGTTGCAAATATGTTCATTCCGCTCGCACACAGTTTAACACCAGTTTTGAAGAACGAAGTGGCAACTTGTTTGGTGTGTACCTTTATAAATTCGTAGCATAGTCAACAGTGGCTCGATTTTCATGAAATAAAGCATATTGGAAAGATAAATCAATATGATAAATTTGTATCTATCAAACAGAGAAAAAATCACCTTCTTTGTATTATCTAGAGATTTAGAAACAAGGTAACAATCAATTTTTTATGAATTTCAATTTTATTGGAATCAAGTTTTAACTATCATAACTTTGCCTCTCTTCCCCAATCAATCTAGTTTTGTTTACTCCAAATAGTGACCCCCACCATCCCTGAAGACATTGTGGTTCAAAATCTTTTCCCCATTCCTTTATTTCAATTAACAATGATTTTCCAATGAGTCAAAAATCAAACTTATTGTTGTTTTACCAGCTTTAACCATTGGCTTTTGGCACAACTCTTCTAGTTTTTGTCATATGATGATTACAAATAAAACCAAACTAAAGCTAACCGTGTCGTCCAAGTTAGTGTCTGCAATATCTTTCACTGCCTTCCACATGTTGCTAAAAACGTCATTTAATCTCACCCACATTGGACTGCCCTCTGTCCAGTTGGTCAGGGTGAGAATATTCTGCATAAATGAAATCTTACATCATTTATTTTGACTCATTGATAGTCACGTAATTAACCGTGTATGTCTCTTGTATTAGGGATCTTGAAGCTTTTTGGAATCTGAAAGTGAGCTTTACAGGGAAAGTAAAAGTCAGATTCCAGGGGTCATATCAATAGTTCAGTAAGTGTAATTGATAAATCAATAGTGTCAAATCTAGGCACAAATGTGAACTCTTTAGACAATAGTATACCCAAGGAGTGGGTATCGACATGGATATACTTTATCCGCTAAAAGTCGACAGTCTCCGGGAATACTATACATCTCTACATACATTTCTGGCCTGTTAATTTCATGGAATGTTCCATATGTTTGAGCCGATGGGAAATGGGAGATCATTCCTCATATTTTTCCACTCTTCAAGAGAAGGCCAGCGTACATTGGTTATATTACAACAATTGTGAACTGTATTATCTTCCTTCGAGAGTGACTAATATCCAGGACCGGAAGATGATATATTGTGATGAAAATTGATTTTTGTGTTTTCGTTTCACCATTACCGATTTTGAAAAGAAATTCCGGAAATAAGGAAGTCAATGTAATTATTCTTTCCAAATCGGAAAACGAAGCCATTTTACAGGAATTTCAGTGGAACTGGTGAGTTTAGGCGAGTGGCGGATCAATTATTGGCGTATAATCTTTCATAGGAACTTTGATTTTAAATCATTTTCGAGTTAATTGATCACGTTTTTAGTATTTTAGTGACATGATCATCCACGGAAATTTTATATTATCGCCCATTAGGGTACCTCACCGGCATACTAACCTAGTTTTTTGGCGGTATTAAGCAATCAGATTTATGCAGTCCAAAACGTCCGCGCGGGGCATATAAAAGGAATTTGACCAGTTCAATTGTGTCAAGTTGTTGTGCGACAAAGAATTAACGACGGATTTACAGACTGGAACAACCACGGGGTCGTAAGTAAGAATATTTTGATGAGTAATTGACGAATGATTTTTGATCAAATATCATCACAGTTTGTCTATTTTTTAGCCTGGACATTTTGAACACTGTTATAGAGATTCATATCGGATTGTATCTATTACTATATTTGCCGAGATTGTGTGTTTATTTTTATGCATTATTTTTACTCAACATTATATTGTTATTTGGGAGAATTGCAACCAACTTGCAACCCCATTTTGGTGCAAGGGATATTTGCACCCACAATAATCAATTGAAGGATATCTGGGAGAGTTGCAACCAACTTTGCAACCCCATATCGGTGCAAGGAATATTTGCACCCATTATAACCACCTCACTGCGTGAAAAATGGAATTTCTAGACTAAGCACGTCTAGAAACTAAGTCTAAGCACGCCGGGTGCTTAGGCGTGACTAGTTTTGACACGTCTAGGTACGCGATGAAACCAACTCTAGACATCTCTAGGCACGTCTAAGCACACGCAGTGCAAAGACGTGCTTAGGGTGTGACAAAAAGTCTTGGCACGCCTTGAGACTAATGATTGAAATCTAGAATAAAGTAATTATCGAATCAGGTTAATGTATATTGTTATAAGCAATTATGATCAACATTCGTAATTTAGACATATTTTCACTGAAATATACTAATTTCTTTTATCTATTTTATTTATTATTTTGTATAACGAACTGTTCACGTATACCATGACGTTTTACATATATGATTGAATAATAAATCACGTACTGTTTAAAGCTTGTACAATACCAAACAAGCTGTACTGATAACTAGTAAACATATGTTTTCCCGGGCATCTATCAAGTTGTCAATCAAAGCAAGATACTAGAATAGTATTATTATTGTGCGTCTGACCAAATGGATGAAAAAACTACGTGTTCATATTGTGTATGCAATGTATCATTACTAATTGATATAGGGCAGGGGCGAAGCCAGCTTTCATTCAAGATGGGGGGGGGGTGCGATCGCCAAAAACTTTTCGGTTTTCAGTCACGGGGTTGCGATTGTTGCATAAACAAGCCAAAAAAAAAAGATTTATTTTGAACTTTACAAAAATTTCTTCAAAATTGAGCTTTTTCTTTTTCTTTCTCATGGTTTTATCTTTATTGCACCCCCCCCCTTGCTTCGCCTATGGACGCAACTAGCATATTCATTTAGTTGCCTCTCCCGGTAGATACGTGGAGTTTCTAGACCATCCTACGTCTAGAAATTGCAAGAATTCCACATCGATACTTGCGAATCATATTGAAATTAATCTTTTTAAGCAAACAAGAATTGTGTACGTTACGCTAAAAACAAAAACTCCTTTGCACAATTACAGAACGTTGATTCAAAATAGTTTTTTGAAACCCTTTTTTAAAGAGTACTTTCTCCTATAGTGCAGGAAATAATATTTTGGACGGTGGTCGATATTACATACACCCCCCCCTCCATAAAATTAGTAACAGGATCCCTTTTTCGGCCACCTATCTAATCAAAGCCTGATTATGATTGGCGATTTAGATAAATTCGTCAAATATCACAAATAACTGAACCACTAGATCTAGCATTGCAATTGAGGAAATAATTAGATTTAAATATTGATATGCTTCGAAATGAAAACACACGATTGCCAATCTAATGAGAGCGCAGAAATTCCACGGCGAGCGTAGAAATATTACTGGCCGCAGAAATGATAGACCGCAAGGTCGCCGTAGAAAATGTAACTGGGGTGTTACAAAAACATTTTTAACTACATCTAGCAATTTATGTATCTTACGCCCCTATCACAACAAACTGGTTTTCAACCGTTCTTTCCAGTCCTGCAAAAAGTCGTAAAACGCGCTAAATCTGGCTGTGGTCGGGAAATATGTCAAAAATAATTAGCTACTGCGTTCATAAACAGTCTCCAAAAAATGAATCATTTCAAAATTCTAAGATCACCTTCCTTCCCGTCTGGGAACGTTCTTGAAGTTCGTAAATAGACCTTAGAAAGTTGCAGCTACGTTCATTCCGTTTGCACACAATTTAAAACCAATTTTGAAGAACGCAGTGGCAACTTGTTTGGTGCGAAAGCTATATTTTCGTATAACTCGTGCATACGCAGTCTTTAATCATACGCTCTTAATCAGTTTAAACCCGTTTACAATTAGTTCTACCTCGTTCTCAATACGTCCTCAGACAGTTCAACTCGTTGTAAAAACGTCCCTATTAGGATTGACGTACGACGGTACCGTTCGCAATACGTCCAGGTCGTCGTCAGTGCGTTGTCAATTGTTCTAATTGTAGAACGTGGCGACCGTGAGAACATTTTGGGCATGTTTTGAGTTCTAGAGGACCTACCCGGGTCTAAGTACGAATCCGTTAGTACACAGTTGAAGCGTTTTCGAGAACGTAGTGAGAACTAGTTTGGTGTGATAGTAGGGCAACAAGTTCATAAGCAATCTTCGATACATCCTGAATCAGTTTAAACCCTATTTGCCAGACATTTCAACTCATTCTAAAAACGTTCCAATTAACCTTACCCCCCTACCACACCAAACTCGTTCTTACCCGTTCTTGCCAGTCCTACGAAAACGTCTGGCTGTGGTCGGGAAATATGTCTGAAATAATTAGCTTCTTCGTTCTTAAACAGTCTTCAATACGTCCTTCTCGTTCTCAGTTCGTTCAGGTCGCACCACGTCGGTGTGCAGCGTCGTATAACGCTTCCCTTAGTCTAGAAGGTCACTATGACCTGATTACAGAACGGTATGGTCGCCATCGAATTTTGAATCGTTTCAAAATGCTAAAATCACCTTCCCGTCTGAGAAAGTTCATGAAGTTCGTAAATAGACCTTAGAAAGTTGCAAATATGTTCATTCCGCTCGCACACAGTTTAACACCAGTTTTGAAGAACAAAGTGGCAACTTGTTTGGTGTGTACCTTTATAAATTCGTAGCATAGTCAACAGTGGCTCGATTTTCATGAAATAAAGCATATTGGAAAGATAAATCAATATGATAAATTTGTATCTATCAAACAGAGAAAAAATCACCTTCTTTGTATTATCTAGAGATTTAGAAACAAGGTAACAATCAATTTTTTATGAATTTTAATTTTATTGGAATCAAGTTTTAACTATCATAACTTTGCCTCTCTTCCCCAATCAATCTAGTTTTGTTTACTCCAAATAGTGACCCCCACCATCCCTGAAGACATTGTGGTTCAAAATCTTTTCCCCATTCCTTTATTTCAATTAACAATGATTTTCCAATGAGTCAAAAATCAAACTTATTGTTGTTTTACCAGCTTTAACCATTGGCTTTTGGCACAACTCTTCTAGTTTTTGTCATATGATGATTACAAATAAAACTAAACTAAAGCTAACCGTGTCGTCCAAGTTAGTGTCTGCAATATCTTTCACTGCCTTCCACATGTTGCTAAAAACGTCATTTAATCTCACCCACATTGGACTGCCCTCTGTCCAGTTGGTCAGGGTGAGAATATTCTGCATAAATGAAATCTTACATCATTTATTTTGACTCATTGATAGTCACGTAATTAACCGTGTATGTCTCTTGTATTAGGGATCTTGAAGCTTTTTGGAATCTGAAAGTGAGCTTTACAGGGAAAGTAAAAGTCAGATTCCAGGGGTCATATCAATAGTTCAGTAAGTGTAATTGATAAATCAATAGTGTCAAATCTAGGCACAAATGTGAACTCTTTAGACAATAGTATACCCAAGGAGTGGGTATCGACATGGATATACTTTATCCGCTAAAAGTCGACAGTCTCCGGGAATACTATACATCTCTACATACATTTCTGGCCTGTTAATTTCATGGAATGTTCCATATGTTTGAGCCGATGGGAAATGGGAGATCATTCCTCATATTTTTCCACTCTTCAAGAGAAGGCCAGCGTACATTGGTTATATTACAACAATTGTGAACTGAATTATCTTCCTTCGAGAGTGACTAATATCCAGGACCGGAAGATGATATATTGTGATGAAAATTGATTTTTGTGTTTTCGTTTCACCATTACCGATTTTGAAAAGAAATTCCGGAAATAAGGAAGTCAATGTAATTATTCTTTCCAAATCGGAAAACGAAGCCATTTTACAGGAATTTCAGTGGAACTGGTGAGTTTAGGCGAGTGGCGGATCAATTATTGGCGTATAATCTTTCATAGGAACTTTGATTTTAAATCATTTTCGAGTTACTTGATCACGTTTTTAGTATTTTAGTGACATGATCATCCACGGAAATTTTATATTATCGCCCATTAGGGTACCTCACCGGCATACTAACCTAGTTTTTTGGCGGTATTAAGCAATCAGATTTATGCAGTCCAAAACGTCCGCGCGGGGCATATAAAAGGAATTTGACCAGTTCAATTGTGTCAAGTTGTTGTGCGACAAAGAATTAACGACGGATTTACAGACTGGAACAACCACGGGGTCGTAAGTAAGAATATTTTGATGAGTAATTGACGAATGATTTTTGATCAAATATCATCACAGTTTGTCTATTTTTTAGCCTTGACATTTTGAACACTGTTATAGAGATTCATATCGGATTGTATCTATTACTATATTTGCCGAGATTGTGTGTTTATTTTTATGCATTATTTTTACTCAACATTATATTGTTATTTGGGAGAATTGCAACCAACTTGCAACCCCATTTTGGTGCAAGGGATATTTGCACCCACAATAATCAATTGAAGGATATCTGGGAGAGTTGCAACCAACTTTGCAACCCCATATCGGTGCAAGGAATATTTGCACCCATTATAACCACCTCACTGCGTGAAAAATGGAATTTCTAGACTAAGCACGTCTAGAAACTAAGTCTAAGCACGCCGGGTGCTTAGGCGTGACTAGTTTTGACACGTCTAGGTACGCGATGAAACCAACTCTAGACATCTCTAGGCACGTCTAAGCACACGCAGTGCAAAGACGTGCTTAGGGTGTGACAAAAAGTCTTGGCACGCCTTGAGACTAATGATTGAAATCTAGAATAAAGTAATTATCGAATCAGGTTAATGTATATTGTTATAAGCAATTATGATCAACATTCGTAATTTAGACATATTTTCACTGAAATATACTAATTTCTTTTATCTATTTTATTTATTATTTTGTATAACGAACTGTTCACGTATACCATGACGTTTTACATATATGATTGAATAATAAATCACGTACTGTTTAAAGCTTGTACAATACCAAACAAGCTGTACTGATAACTAGTAAACATATGTTTTCCCGGGCATCTATCAAGTTGTCAATCAAAGCAAGATACTAGAATAGTATTATTATTGTGCGTCTGACCAAATGGATGAAAAAACTACGTGTTCATATTGTGTATGCAATGTATCATTACTAATTGATATAGGGCAGGGGCGAAGCCAGCTTTCATTCAAGATGGGGGGGGGGTGCGATCGCCAAAAACTTTTCGGTTTTCAGTCACGGGGTTGCGATTGTTGCATAAACAAGCCAAAAAAAAAAGATTTATTTTGAACTTTACAAAAATTTCTTCAAAATTGAGCTTTTTCTTTTTCTTTCTCATGGTTTTATCTTTATTGCACCCCCCCCCTTGCTTCGCCTATGGACGCAACTAGCATATTCATTTAGTTGCCTCTCCCGGTAGATACGTGGAGTTTCTAGACCATCCTACGTCTAGAAATTGCAAGAATTCCACATCGATGCAGTGATCATACTTGCGAATCATATTGAAATTAATCTTTTTAAGCAAACAAGAATTGTGTACGTTACGCTAAAAACAAAAACTCCTTTGCACAATTACAGAACGATGATTCAAAATAGTTTTTTGAAACCCTTTTTTAAAGAGTACTTTCTCCTATAGTGCAGGAAATAATTTTTTGGACGGTGGTCGATATTACATACACCCCCCCCCCTCCATAAAATTAGTAACAGGATCCCTTTTTCGGCCACCTATCTAATCAAAGCCTGATTATGATTGGCGATTTAGATAAATTCGTCAAATATCACAAATAACTGAACCACTAGATCTAGCATTGCAATTGAGGAAATAATTAGATTTAAATATTGATATGCTTCGAAATGAAAACACACGATTGCCAATCTAATGGAAGGGGTACGTAATGAAGACGCGATATTGTGTTTACCGCCCATCGTCCATCGCCCGAAAAGAAAATCGCATTGTCCTGACCAATCCCTCTCACAAAAATCGCAGTCACCTCAAAATTCGCTAACAAAATTGAATTCGTCTCCCATTTGAAAGTTAAGAGATTTTGAAACGAAAGGAGTATGAAGCTCTGTTTGAGCCTATTAAACACAGGCGAATGGTAATTTCATCATCATGCTCTGACACAGTTAAAGTCATAGACATCTGAGCAAAAAGCGATTTTGTTTGGTCGCTGTTATATTGTTTCGTTGATTTTTTTGATGCTGGTGTGTTTATATTATTTTATAAATTTTTTTATTTCAAAATGTCATTTTAAGTCATCGGATATTTTGTAGACTTATGATATAAGACTTCTGGTTTTGTTTCATCATGCAAAGTTTAGATATGGACCTCTAACTTCAGATTTCATTGAAGAGAGTGATGAATATCATGATCGGAATTGAATATGGCCTATGGTTTTATACCCTGTGGCAACATGATATTAACCTCTGGCCCTCTGAGCCCTCGAGAAATGTATCGTGTCCCTTTGGAAGGGTTGATGAAAGCCCCCCCCGGCCAAAAAGTCTAGATCATTCAAAAGCGTGCAGCTTTTCACCATTGTGAGCACTTTTCAAATACACCATTAACCATTCCAATGATCGGGATACCATCTTGTATTTCACCAGTCCATGTTATGTCGATGCACCATTGAAGACTCCTCATTTTCCCATAAGAACTAAGTTGATCGAATCTCAAAAGGTACAATCATGCCAGCTTTCAGTCGGGGGGGGGGGGTCTCATGTATACATCATGTGTCTGGTATGTACATGTATGATTACAATTGTAGAGTTAGAAATTGAAATGTTTCCCTTTGTCACTTTTATGCATCTTATGTAAACCTGTTTGAACTAATAAAAGACTAAAAATATGATAACTTCATTCGAAATGCATGCAATTCACTCCAATTATATTTATTTTCATTATAGGATAGGGGAAGAGTTTTAATTAAAAAATAGACTGTGGTTGTGATTTGGGAGGGGGTATACTCTACTAAGGTGTTAGACCCAGCAATCTTCACAAATGATGGCTACAACTTAAGTTCCAATTTATGAATCTCTCATTAAAATAAACAACTATTACGTTTTATTTATATTCGTTTGACCTCTAGCCAAAGCTATTTTTAATATCTAATGAGTGTCATGTTATTTTAAAAGCGCAACGCTTTGTAATGTATAGAATAAAGGTTCTTTCTGATTGCATTTTACCAATGAAATTATAATCTCTGACTAAACTCGACTTAAGATTTTAAGATATGAATTTTAGATCTCGCTGTTATTTAACATTAAATGTCTAGTGTGGGATTGAGCGATAAATCTCCCGTCGAGAAAATGGAATGGCATCTCTTATTCGGGGTCTTACTATGCTATTTGGACATTCAATCTCACTTCTGACATTGCGTGTGAGGTACAATTTGATCAAAGAAATTCCAAAATCAGAATCTAGCAAATCGCAATCTTTGCCACAATCATTTATTCGGACATTGCACATACATCTATCGTTCCCAGGAAATTGTACATGTTATTAAAACTTCCAGTAATTCCGGAGACAAATGTATTATTTTGTTCTGTAGCGTCATTAGATGATAGCAAAAAGTAATTGATTGATTGAACAATTTATTTCCTTATTTTGTAAGTGTACCAATGTATAAGATGACATGATTTAGCATAATTACATAATAGTCTATGGCTACCCTTGCATTCGTTCGACTTCTAATGCTGCTAATCACCCATCCCCTATTCACAAAACGACGACCTTTTAGCTGCTTTCCAAATTCAGGCCCGTAGCCAAGGGGAGCGGAGGGAGCGGCCGCTCCCCCTCCTGGCCAAATGATGTTTTGCCAAAACTGTCAAAAAGCCCCCCCCACAGTCCCTTGGCAACCCCCCCCCCTCCATGGTAAAACCGCTCCCCCGGTAAATCCTGGCTACGGGCCTGAAAATATTATATGCTTGATCTATAATTTATAAACATGATTTTCTAGGTTCTAGGTTTCATGGGTCGTCATTCCCCCCCCCCGAGGCCTCCTTGAAACATACCGATTGCAATGTTTACCCATTTCAAACATGTCTCTGTGTCAAATAAACCAGGAAAACAGATAACTAGAAATGCATTGTTAGGCCCAGGTCTTGTTGCCCCATTTTCGTTGCCACATTCTTACAGGAAATGTATAGATATCGGAGATATATATCTACATAAAAGTACTTTTTATTTTTATTATAAAGAAGATGTTATCTGGATTGAGCATAAACTTGAACTTGAAAAACATCCGAACTCACCAACGACTTAATTATAGTGAATGTATGGGGGGGGGGTAATGATTTCATCTTTTATTTTCTATATTGGGCTCTATTTCTCTGAACCAGTAATCGGAGTTTGCCCAGTAGCCGGAGGGCAAAAATATGATCAATATAAAATGTAAAAAGTAAAAGATGTACCCCACCCGAATATGGTAACTGAGTTATTAAGGTCTAATGTTCCATAAAGAGAATTAAACGTTCATTTATTCAAATTACGTTTTGATAGGTTTTTGAGGCGTAAACTAAAAGTAGACCTCTAATACGCCTTACTTTCAGGTCTAGACCAATAGTATGCCTCTTTTTAAAGGTTTTGTTATGGCGTAGACCTACCCTGCGTGCAGAGTCTAGTTAAACTACGAAGACGAAGCTCTCTTTTAAGAAGTTAAGTCAAACGAATGCAAAGGGTAGCGTAGACCAAATCATCTCCTTAAATTTTCTATTATAGGCATATAGACCAAAACTGCGCTTAAAACTTAACAATTAAAAATAGTCAAAATGACCAAATCTAAACCTGATAAACTGAGACAATTTTAGAATGTACCTCAATGACAGGCCTATGGACCACAAGTGCGCATTAAAAACTCTAATGATTACACAAGTGGCCATAAGTACGCCTCAAAAACTCAAAAAATTGCAAGCAACATCTGAGACTAACATACAAGGTAAAAACATATTGTCCCTTATTTAAGTTTCAATAAATAATGTAGCTTGATCATTTGATTTCACTTGCTGTTGGATAGGATATGAAATGATTCAAAATACTAGTCCATGTCCGTGCGATTAGTATCAATTCATATAGTTTTGATTACAATCAGAATTCTCAATTTTGAGAATTCACTTTCAAGTCACTTTTCCTTTAATCTATCTGTAATCACTAATTAACTAGATCAATACATACTCGATTTCCTCTGCCCACCAATAACACTGTTATGGAAGGGCGGAAATAAATCACTGTAATCTTGTAATCAGGCATTTGAAAATGACTCCTAAATTTCCTCCATGTCCATGGTAAGAGCCAATGGTAGATGGGGGGGGGGGCTGGAACTCTTACTGGCCAAAATTTCAATTACATGCAGTTTTCATCATTTTTTGGACACTTTCAAAGAGCTCTTTGAATCTCAGGGCCGTTAGATAGGGGAGAGGGTGTCCAGATAAATATCTAGGATGTTGATCTGACATTATTTATGCCGGGATACCTTCTTGCACCCCCATCCTTAGCCTTTTCCAAGTCGGTATTTTTTACTTATCTGATCTTGAATAATAGAAATCAAGATAGGAAAAAGATACGACTTGGGCAAGGCTACACCATCCACCCTATTCTAATCTTTCTGGAAACTACTCCCCACGTGGTGCGATCCCATTCTGATACTCATAGCATCTTTCTGTTTCACCTGAAACATCATCTCAGGACTGAGAAGAAATGAGATGTCATGATGTGCGATCGTGGCATAACTTATTAAGCGAGCCCCAAAAATGTTAAGATTAATTTTGAGTTTCACAAAAATTGATGCATCTTTCAAAATTCTTCAAAAATGAGATTGAAACTTCAAATAAAAAATTGAAAGCTCATTTCTTCTATCTAATGGTTATATTTTTATAAGCTTTTTTTTCGGGGGGGGGGTGCCTTCGCACTCATCGCACCCCCCCCCCCCCCCCTCTGCCGTCCAGAGAGAGAGAGAGCCCAGAGAGAGTTTGCAAAGCGTGCTCACGGCTTTCCATGGAAAACATCACCAGTTGCAACTAGTGTCTTTTTTTCTTTTTAATTTTTATTCTTTTTAAAGTTGCAACTAGTCTCTACAACTGTCACTGACTGAAGATCACCAAGACACCATTCTGATACTCATAGCATCTTTCTGTTTCACCTGGGCTGAGAAAAAATGAGATGTCATGGTATATCATGATGCCTAGACACAGTTACATGTACATTAGGATTTGCGATGGTCAGAACAAGATTGTATTTTTGATAATACAAATGTATTACCTGTAAGCAGGTTTCAACGGATTTTGATACACATTTTTTGCCGTGTGTCCTATTATGATTACAACCAACAGTTTCCTAGATAAACATGGCAACCGGGAGATAGTCTTCGGGCTGACATCTCGAAGCTGTTGTTTATGACTTCAATACGGTACGTCAATATTGATTTCCTCGCAAAGTATTCAAAAAACAATTCGTCTTTTGATAGGCTTTTTTCAAAAATTTTACACTTAGCTTACGTCATTTTAATTCATTCAAACCTAAGACTCGTGCAAATTATGTATTGAATTGTAAATTGTTTATTTACATTTTCCTCAATTAAAATTATTTGAATGATCATATTTACGATTCAAATGATTTGATATGGTGATCAGAAGTGTGCATTAAACAAAATAGAAGTTCAAACAATACAAATCTGAAATTGCTAGAAGGCATCAAGGCCCCAAGGCCAGAAACATATCTATGCAAATAGATAAACAGTGTCGATCCACATGATAAATGGCTATAGGTCCTAAGCTTGAAAAACTATTTCTAGACTACTCCACGTAGCCTTGCCCAAGTCGGTATTTTTTACTAATCTGATCTTGAATTATTACCGCCGGTCATAATAGAAATCAAGATAAGTAAAAGAGACCGACTTGGTCAAGGCTATACTCCACGGTATATCTTCTGTAATCAAGGTGGTTCAGCAGTTATAAAAACAAGGAAGTATTTGGATTATAAGGAATTAATATTTTGTTTTCATTTGATAATATTCATTATTGGTTCATGGGCATTCCATGCTTTGTTTAACAAATTTGAGACCTTTGTCTCTGATTGTCAAAAGTGAGACCCCCCCAAATTGTTTTTTTAAAAGTGAACCCACTCACACCCCAGACCGCATATATAATGTACATTTTGTATATTTTACAGATATCACATCCACCAGGATTCATTATAGCAAAATAATAGTTCACAAATGAATTTAGCTGTGGGGAACAGCAAAAGTACGGCTCGAGAGGGAGGGGGGTATGTATGTACCCGGCAAATATAAGGGCTTTAACATGGGATTAGGGGTAGGTACCCTGTACACGTAGGGTTTTGAAGGGAGGTTGAAGGGGTATGTTACCTTCAAAAGTAGGATTTTAACGAGGGTCATGGACCTATATCCTCGAGGATATAGGTCCATGCGAGGGTCAAGGGGGTAGGCCCCGGTGTAGACACCCTGTAAAATGGGTCTTTAACAGGGGTTGAGGATTGATTGAAGATATCCTGGAAAAGCTTGGCTTTAACATGGGTTAGGATGTTAGTTAAAGTAGGAACTTAATGTGGTCTTAAAAAGCTCCAACGTTCCTCTTAGGGTGGTTAGTCACAATTTTTTCTCTAAAACTCAATTGTATTGTTGTAGCCAGAATGTTTCGGGTCAAGAGACCAACTACGAAAGAAAGTTATCAAAAGGATTAATGCAAATGCCTTTCATATGAACAAAATGTCATCTACGGGGGAGTTTCCTGCCCCTGCGATCTTATTTGTCCATTTAGAATAAGATAAACCATGTAACCAGGTCCATGTATTCCATTCTGACAGAATTTATTATGTTCGAAATCCCGAATGTCCCCGGGAGAATCTCTCTTCGAAATTATAATGTCAGATAGATACAAAATAATATTGATATAACTGAAGATACTTAATTTTGCTCCCGTTTTATTTAGACGGATTGACGGAGTCAGAAAATCCGCCAAATTAAAATCCGTCAAATTTCAGCTTGGAATTTTCAAGATTCCAAGATCATTATTACTATGTATTTAGTTCGTTGTATTTTTGAAAAGGGGTACAAGAAAACTATGTATTAATATATCAAGGGCAGGGTGCTACTGAATCTGATAGTTAAAGCGTATGCTAGTATGAGGGGCGACATTTAAAGTAAAGCATTGTCTTTGTCTCCCTCATTTTTACCCAATATTCAGTTTCTTTTTAAACCAAATTTACAAATATCCGTTCACATATATAAATCAGTAGTTGTTTATGACAAGATTATTATGTTTATAGATCATCAAAAATTAAGGTAGCGTATTCTGTAATTTCAACTATATGTTAGCCACCTCCCCTTCGCCGACAGTAATGTATTGTTTAAAATAATACTGCATCCACCGGCCAATAATTCTATCACCATTTTGAGCAGTTTTCGTGTAATTTTTGAGCAAATATCAAATGTGACCTCACCCCTGGAATAATTCAAAAGTCATCCCCTTAGCAAATGCTGGATTCGGCCCTGGTACTTGTTGATTAGTGGAAATACCCATTTAAACAGACCCTCTTAATTTATAACAAGTTAACAATTATGAAGACATGTTGCGATGTACTTTTCGTGACTCAAGTCGGATATAAAGTGAAAACATACTCTTTTTGATTTGATATCCCGTATTTAGCTAAAGCAAAACACGAAATATTAACAAAATTATAATTTAAATGTTTCCATATATAGCGCAAAATCTCACATGGCAATTTAATAACGACTAATTTTGTCTTGTGTCTAACCACGGCGTGCTTAGAGATTTCTAGACTCTAGTCACGCTCTGTCCACGCCAGCTCTAAGCACGTCTAAGCACGCCTAGAAATCTCTAGATACACGGAGTTCCTAGACCGACTAAGCACGTCTAGAAATTACTAGAAATTCCACATTTGATGCAGTGGGCCTGAAATAGGTTTTTGGGAGACTTGCACTCAATTTTGCAACCCCAGGACATTTGGGAAAGTTGCACTCAATCTTGCAACCCCAGGACATTTGGGAGAGTTGCATCCAATTTGCAACCCCATACACAACGGAAGGACATTTGGGAGAGTTGACCCCAACTTTGCAACCCCATACCGGTGCAAGGAACATCTGCACCCATAATAACCAATAGAAGGACGTTTGGGAGAGTTGCACCCTATTTGCAACCTCATATTGGTGCAAGAGATATTTGTACCTAAAATAATCAACGGAGGGATATTTGGGAGAGTTGCAACCAACTTTGCAACCCCATATCGATCGGTCCAAGGAATATTTGCACCCATTGTAACCACCTGGAATAGGTGTGAATTACTTTTGGGAGAGTTGCACTCAACCTTGCAACCCCAGGACATTTTGGAGAGTTGCACGCAATTTGCAACCCCATATTGGTGCAAGGAATATTTGCACCCATAATAACAATCTGAAATAGGTGTGAAGGACTTTTGGGAAAGTTGCACTCAACCTTGCAACTCTGGGGCATTTGGGAGAGTTGCACCCAACTTGCAACCCCATATTGGTGCAAGGAATATTTGCATCCATAATAACCATCTGGTATAGGTGTGAAGGACATTTGGGAGAGTTGCACCCAACTTGCAACCCCATTTTGGTGCAAGGGGCATTTGTACCCATGATTGTAACCTGGACATAGGTGCAAAGGATAATAAGGGCATATAAAGGACTTGCACCCTGGTTAAGGAACAGGGGCAAGATGCACATTGGTTAGGAACAAGGGTATATAAAGGACTTGCACCCTGGTTAAGGGACAGGGCAAGGTGCACCTTGGTTAGGAACAAGGGCACATAAAGGACTCGCACCCTGGTTAAGGAACAGGGGCAAGATGCACCTTGGTTAAGGAACAAGGGCATATAGAGGAGTTGCACCCTGGTTAGGAACAGGGGCACACAGAGACATTGCACCTATGATCAAGGATATTTGCACCAGGTTGCACCCATAGCGGACATTTGTTCCCGATTGCACCCATAGCGGACATTTGCACCCGGTTGCACCTCGGATAAAGGATTTTAAGGATACTTGCACCAGGTTGCTTCCATAAAGACATTTGCACCTGATTGCAACTTAGATACAGGAATTTAAGGATAGTTGCACCAGGTTGCAACCATAAAGGACATTTGCACCTGGTTGTAACTCGGATAATGGAATTTAAGGATACTTGCACGAGGTTGCAAACATAAAAGACATTTGCACCCGGTTGCACCCATAGCGTACATTTGCACCCGGTTGCACCTCGGATAAAGGATTTAAGGATACTTGCACCAGGTTGCACCCATAAAGGACATTTGCACCTGGTTGTAACTCGGATAAAGGAATTTAAGGATACTTGCACCAGGATGCAACCATAAAGGACATTTGCACCCGGTTGCACCCATAGCGTACATTTGCACCCGGTTGCACCTCGGATAAAGGATTTAAGGATACTTGCACCATGTTGCACCCATAAAGGGTATTTGCACCTGGTTGCAACTTGAATAAAGGAATTTAAGGACATTTGCACCAGGTTGCACCTCGGATTAAGGATTTAAGGAAACTTGCTCCAGGTTGTAACCCTAAAGGACATTTGCACCTGATTGCAACTTGGATAAAGGATTTAAGGACGTTTGCACCTGATTGCAACTTGGATAATGGAATATAGAGAACTTGCACCCTGGTTAAGGAACAGGGGCAAGATGCACCTTGGTTAAGGAACAAGGGCATACAACGGAGTTGCACCTTGGTTTAGAACAAGGACATATAAAGGACTTGCACCCTGGTTAAGGAATAGGGGCCAGATGCACCTTGGTTAAGGAACAAGGGCATATAACGGAGTTGCACCTTGGTTTAGAACAAGGACACATAAAAGACTTGCACCCTGGATAAGAAACAGGGGCAAGATGCACCTTGGTTAAGGAACAAGGGCATATAGAGGAGTTGCACCCTGGTTAAGAACAGGGGAACACAGATACATTGCATCTATGATCAAGGAATATAAGGGCTTTTGCACCCATTGAGTAGGATCGTTGCACCCGATTGCAACTTGGATAAAGGAATTTAAGTATATTTGCACCAGGTTGCACATTAATAAACTTGATTAGTAGTTAGTTGGGTCCCGTGGCCAGGAGCGCCATTTTATTTCAGGACAGACAACAGAATACAAAGAGCAGCATCCCACAATTGCTGAGGAAGACACAAACAGAGACTTTTAGTGTTATAGTGATTGTTTAATATGAGTTTATGATTACTTTATATAGTGACTTTAGAGACATTCAAGTGATATCAACCTTTATCTTTTGCTGAACTTATTAAAGTGATATCATCTTTTGATCTTACTTTCTTATAGTAACTTTAGAGACATTCAAGTGTTATCACATGTTTTTCTGCCTTAAAGATTCTCGCAATCTTTATCCAATCAGCGTTTGCGAGTGTGTCGGCTCACGTATAAAAGGCGAATCCAACTCAAATCCATGCAGGGGTGTATGAGGTACCGAATAGGAAAGAGCTCGTGAAATCTGAATTTATATGCACATGGTCAATGTTTACACATGTTTGGAGTTATTGAAGAAAATGTGATATGGGTGTGGTTCCGAATTTGAAGTCATTGCTGGAAAATATGATTTTAATACGTGAAATTATATCTATAAATACAGCACTAGAAATAACAGTACAAATAAAGTACATGTAGGATTGTGTTCAGAAATGTTTGAAACCCTTACAGAAAATTCTGTCTGCATTTTGTCACCATTGCTCTTTCTTCCCGCATTCTAGTGCTGTTTGAATGAATATATTAATTAATGTATTTCTAACTAAAATATATCACATTTTTTTATAAACCACAAACATTTAGATCATAAAAAAATTATTCAATACTTGAGTGAGCACGATATGCAAGGGTTACTAAGTTGGCACAGTAAATGACCACTGATATTGTGATAGGGCCATAAGAAGTAGATTCTTTGTTTTGCGTCCTGGCAAAATCCAAATCATGCAAGGGAACAAGGAAAACAAACACAAACTTGTTGCTGAGAAATGTATGCAGTTTAGGGGCATAAAAAGGGATGACATACCAATTTGCGGTGATTACAAACACATATCTATACATTTTATGCAATATGTTTAAACATAGCTATTATTCAATAGTAAAAAATAAGAAAATACACAATATATGCCAAAGTAATCAATAACACTGTTAATTTTGACGCACATCAAATTATCCGCCATTTTGTCTGATTCCGATTGAACGAAATGCGGTGGTACTTTTAGACCCTTGTGATTGCTATTTGGGTGTGTTTGTTTTTTCTGATTTACTCAAAATCGTGCAAGCAAGGGGACGGAAAACAAAGAATCTACTTCTTATGGCCTAGTTCATGCACACAGCGTATTCTGCTAATATACATTTGCTAACACCCCCACTTTCATAGTGAAGTGACTAATTGGTTTATGTTTACGTTTTAATGTGTTTTGGTTTCCTTGTTACAGCAAGGGGGGGGGGCAGTAAAGTAGACTAACATGTTTGCATGGCAAATTTTGATCGAATATGTGAGACACTTTAAGGCATTAGTGATAATATAGTTTAGTTTAGATTGAGTTCGACTTTGTACATAATTTTCTATTGTTTCTTAAGCATTATTTGTAATTGTTTGGCTCATAAAGAGCAAATATATCACTTTATTTTTATTCTGTACTTGAATGTTCATTGTTGTTTTGTAGTGAGTTCCAGAGGGAACTTGTTTCGTGCAAACCCAGATTGCGTAATACTTTCTTTCCCCTTACATTCCCTTGGAGTGACATCTCAGGCGATTGTAGCGAGCGGAGTCAACGCCGCTCCGTATAATCCCGCAATTAAGTAACACGCGGGAGAGTCCACCTTCCCCGCATTTTCCCCGCATTCCTGACCAGAGCCGCGCCCTTGGGAAAAACGTTACAATATGAAAATACAGCAATGTATAGTTCTCAATATACTGTACACGCATATAAATTCTGAAAAAAAATTGTGAAATAAATTGAATTTTTCCAAACCCTTATGACATGACCACTGAAATGTGACTTCCACGTTCCCAGTAAGGCCCACTTTTAGATTCCAAATAGCTTCAAGATCCTTACACTACATTGATGGAAATTGTGTTGAGACCATTTGAAGGATACCTTTTGTATGGTATGAAAGATTTTCAGCAGTGATGTCTCAAGCAGAGACAATTTGGAAA
Source organism: Owenia fusiformis (assembly GCA_903813345.2). Taxonomy (NCBI): domain Eukaryota; kingdom Metazoa; phylum Annelida; class Polychaeta; order Sabellida; family Oweniidae; genus Owenia; species Owenia fusiformis. Next base: position 3,522,048 of record CAIIXF020000009.1, read on the forward strand.
TTGTTCATGACACATGCAGAATACAGATCATGACCATGGCAATCCAAAAATAATCATACACACATTTTCACAAATAATAATTTTACCATTATCTGAATTTTTGTGGATTGAACTGCAAAAATAGAGACAATTGAATAAATAGAAAAATGTTCCAATTTCTATTGGCCCACCCTGTACATTACTCGGAAACCGAACTGCGAAATAATACAGGGTGGTTAAAAAAGTGGGACAATTCTTAAAATGTAAAATGTGTGCAAATATATTACAAAAATATCTGTGAAATCTGTGGAACTAACCTTCACATGTATTTCGAAATCGTTCTTACTAACCACTCCATTTTTGTCTTGATCTGAAAATAACCTAAACTGAAATCAAAATTACACAAAAAAACATAAAAAGTCCAATAATTGTATATCCATATGACTTAAGATTTACAAGAATAAGAATAAAATTAACAATGGCTTACCAAACCAGGTATAAAACTGATACTTGTTTATCTTTTCCCAGATATCGGTGCGTTTAAATTCGGCTCTGGAAACTAATTGTTTGACTATCATTTCTCCAAAAGTATTCCCAATAGTTTCCACATCCCTAGATACAGTGAATCCAATTATCATCTCTCTGAAAAGAGCTATGTCCAAAACCCGCTGCCCATTCTAAAAAGACAAATCATGTCTGTATACGGTTGTCACATCTGGTAGCAATAAATTGAAATTGTGAATGTTGAAATTGCAATATTAAGTGACAGTGTGACACAAAAATGCAACCCGCATAATAACATATTTGCCTGTATGATAACTGATTGTTCTTTAGCACAGTGAAACTGATTTTAGACTCCATCGACCAACTCCACAAGACGTTTTAGATGACTTGCTTAACTACGTAGATGCATTTCACTAGGGTTACAAGATGTGCGCACACTCTTTTAAGTCAATGGTATGACTTCCTAATATGAAGGATCCGTGCGCAGCAACATTTAAAGCAATATTTATGAAGGTGTATATGTCTTGATTCTTTTAAAATACCATTTGCTGAAAAAACGTCCGGCTTTCGGGTCGAAAATTGTATTTTATCACAAGGGGTCAAAAAACGTAAATATTTTGATTCGAACTTTTATACATTTTATAATTCACAGACCGTTACTCTAAGCATACGTACACAAATAGATTATCATAATGTAAAAATATACTATAATTTTACTGTAGATGTCGGTGTTTAATTAGTGTAATTACTCAAGTGTGTTTTGCAGATTTTGTTTGATTTTTTCAAATATGAGCCAAGCCTATTCAACATAATTGTGTGGAATATTAAGGTAATTTATGATTGGGGACGTATTCGATTCCTTACCATTTAAAACATTTTATTACCAGCATTTTTCCATATAATCGCAAGGGGTCTAACAACAAATTATTGTTCATGTTTTATAAAACATAATACAATAACAAATAGGTAAGATTCATGTCTAATTAAATATTACAGAGGTATTGGAATGTTCATTTATTCCAAGGGCATGTTTAATAATTAATAAGAGTCATATGCAATCGAACGCCTTACAATTCTTCCTCGACATTACTTGCGGCTATCATCACGTTTTCTGATTGTTGTATCTTCTTTGACGACCTTACCGCTGGATACAATCAAATTTAGGAAGATAATGATAACGATTTTTCTCAATTATTCATGAATGAACTCAAGAAAACCCAAGGGGGAGGCGGATTGACCACCCCTGCAGACATTAGGGTTCATTTTATGTGCAAAATAATTAGTCAAGGGTCAGAAGGACACATTTTTTGTACAACATTATGTGAGTGGCATGCATTTTTGTGTCACGCTATATATTTCAAGAGTATACTTTAATCATGACATGATGTTACCATAATGATTTTCCTGTATGCAGACTCTACGAAGCATAGAAAAGTGTTGGGGATGTGTCTTGATTCGTAGTAAAATCCAACAAATTCAACTTCTTTAATCAAACCATCTCCTAGAATATCAATTCATTTAACGTAATATAATGTAATGCGAATCGATGCAATTAATGCTAGTTACTTTATGATAAAATATCTTTTTATGTATGCGTAAATTATCATACCATTTTTGTCAATTATGTGAAAAGTTATGTCAATATACTCGCGGAACCACAACGGTATGTCATTTTTCTTCTCGTAATTTGCAGCAAAGTCCGCCCAGAAGTTGCACCATTCAACTAAGCTGATCTGTGAAGTAAAAGTTTAGTGTGACACGTTTCCCACGTCAACAGTTACTGACACATGTAACATAATATGGAGTGTCGAAAATATATATGGACCGTTATTACGTTGTCATTATTTGTTTATCTATTTTCTACTTTCTTGCCAATGCAGGGAATCGATTGCATCGCTTTATCAACACAATCTATTATCCATGAGTACACTAATGCTTTTATTGATCTCTTAACTCTACATGATCATAGCATGCTTGAAATATTGACAATATTGTTGAGTTTGTGTTATGATTAGCGTGGATTTCAATTACTCGCCTGGTTGTTTTTATCCGCATCACTCGTTAGATTTTCCCATAAGTTACTTTTCATGACGTTGGCTCTCTTCCACATTGGGCTGCCATCTGTCCAGTCTCTTCTTAGTACCAGGTCCTAGGATGACTGATCGTGTCAATATCATGGTATGTCAATATCATGTCATCTTATCTGACAAGCTGCCTTGTGTTCGGTTGGTTCTTTACTAGTAAAGTTTTTATTGAAACATTCACTCAGTGGTTCAGAAGTTGAAAACAGTCTCATCTTATTTAACGGAAACAAAACATGTAATAATATAATGGTTTTGCAAAAAAATTGTAAAAAGTAAGCAAGTATACCTGGAAAGCCATATCAAAATCCTTTTTTCCAACAACTTCATTTAGATTCCTATCTAAAAATCAATGAAAATCATGTATACGCATTAAAGGTTCCGGTTGATGATTTTTAAAAAGAATTTGGTCAATTTGAAACAAGTTGAAAAAATACCTTGTTGAGCTTTTTTTAGCTTGAGAAAGCCATTAAAGGTCAAATCTCAAATCTGAATTCAGATTTGAACTTCCGAGAACTTGCAGAACTTGTCAGTGAAAACAGTATTTGTTAATTTATTGGAGTTTTTTCGAATTTGGTACAGGAGCCGGACCCAAACGACCAACCACCACCCGCCGTCACAAAAAACGAGACCATAATATGTCACCACTTTTGATCGTGAAATAATATACTCACCAAACAACATGTAAAATTGATTCTTTATTTTTGCCATCCAAAAGGAATCAAGTTTGAAGTTCTTCGCCATGTTGAAAAGTATGTGCAGCTAAGAGGAATGTATGGGCGTAATGCTCTTATGATTATTTTGAATCGGTAATGATATTGTCTAGAGAAAAATTTGCGTTTAGTTTCATATATGCAGGAAGGTCAAAATAACATTCCTATATTCTATATTTCATTCACTATATTTTTTAATGATTTAAAAATAGGTTAGTTTGGCATATTTCAATTAAAAGGTGACGACATACAATAATTGTATAGGCCCCCTATCACACCAAACTAGTTCTTACCCGTTCTTTCCTACGAAAACGTCGTAAAACGGGCTCAATCTGGCTGTGGTCGGGAAATATGTCTAAAATAATTAGCTACCTCGTTCATAAACAGTCTTCAATACGTCCATCTCATTCGCAGTTCGTTCAGGTCGCACCACGTTGGTGTGCAACGTCGTATAACGCGCCCCTTAGTCTAGAAGGTCATCATGACCTGATTTTTTAAGGTTAGGTTTTATTTATTTGCAATAAGATGTTACACTAGTTAAAATACTAGGAAGGCCTAGGTAAAACATTACATTATTGCCCTGCCTTATAAAGAATTGCAAATCAACATATATTTACATCAGTTCTCAAAGTTTTCTAGACATTTCACCCCCTGGACGTTTCACCCCTAGACTGTTCACCCCTTAAACGTTTCACCCCCTGGACATTTCACCCCTTAGACATTTCACCCCCTGGTCATTTCTACCCCTGGACGTTTCACCCCTAGACATTTCATCCCTTAGACATTTCACCCCCTGGACACCTCACCCCCTAGACGTTTCACCCCTTAGCCATTTCACCCCTTGACATTTCATCCCTTAGACGTTTCACCCCTTAGACATTTCACCCCTTAGACGTTTCACCCCCGGCCCTAGACATTTTAGCTTCAATGTTTTACTCCTACATATTTCATTCAAGTATTCCTCTTTGTTAGAACTGAATACCTAAGTGTAAATGGCATATATTATAGTACATATTTCCTATCGACACATTTTGCTCAGTAACTTAAGTGAATTTAAGTTGGATGACTTCATGTAATATGGTTTAGCGTATAATATGGTTTTTTCAAAAAAATAAATTTTCAAAGTTGATTAGCAATTTTCAATCCAACTAAATGTACTTTTACATGTAGATTTAAAGTATGACATCACTTTGACTGAATTGTGAATATTTAATGGCGTAAAACAAGATCATTTCTACTCGCATCTAGTCAGTATTCACTTGTTTTTTCATATTCAGTTTCCAGGGTTTTGAAGTGAGGTCCAGTCAGAAAATCTGCAACCCAAAATCTTACACAATGCTAATTAATTTCACATCTAATTAATTCCATATCTAATTGTTTTCCATAAAACTAATGCTTTTATATCAGTATAGATACATTTGTGCACACATCAAAAACATGTTACCTCATATACATACAAGAAGAAAAAACGATTGGATTAATTTTCTAAATCTAAAAATAACTGGACTTTGGAAATTGAACAAGTTCAATTTCAGACTGATGGAAGGACGGACTGGTTGGACTTGGACTGGACCTTGACTGGATTTGAACCTTGACTGGATTGAACCTGGGCTGGTCTTGGACTGGACTTAGACTATACTTGGACCTGTACTGGCCTTGGAACTGGACTGGAATTGACCTGAACCTGGACTTTGACTGGACTGGAACCTGATTTGGACTAAGACCTGGACTTGGACCTGTAAATGGACTGGACAGGTATTTTTCGATTTTTTCTTCACTTCTCTTGACTTTCTATAAGGCTATCATCAGATCGATTTTTCTCGAAATTTCAAAATGCCATAACTTTAGATAGATAGCGATGGGAGTCTCTGGAGCAGAGAAGACAACAACAACGGCTCACCATGCTCTTTAAAATCAACAATAGCCTAGTTGGAATTCCCAAGGACCAATATCTTGAACCCCCCTCCCACAATAGACCCAGACGATTACAAGTAACTAACAGCCAGGCCTTTGTCCGCCGCAGATACAACAAATATGTCACTTTGCAGTCTTTCTTCCCAAATACAATCAGGGAATGGAACTCACTTCCAGAATCAATAGTGACAGCGGGAACATTCGAAGGCTTTAAAACCACGCTTGGTTCTTACTACCAAAACCCCATTCCTTAACTCTTACTGTTGTGTAACTGTTTTTAAACCGTTTTTAACTTTACCTTTTACTCTAACACTGTTTTTATCTTTTACTATGCATACTTACCCGCGATGTAGTAATCAGTAAATGATTGAATCGTGTATTATTATTATGATGATGATGATGATGATGAAACGGCCCTCATAATGAAATAATAATTTGTTCCATGTTGAGATTTTCCTAATCTGTCAATCATCGCGCACTTTGATGCTCCATTTTATCGAGGGGTAGTGTTTCACATTTTCTGTGATTTTTCAGAGTGGTCAAAAATAATATTGAAAGTGGGGCAAAACGGCCCGTGGGTGATGCAAAACAGCCCACCATTAAAGCTTGGGTTTTAACACAAAGTTTAATTAAATACATTTATCTTAAACGTTTAGTGATTAGACAGATAAATTATTCTAAGCCGTAACCATAATAGTCATATATGTCATAATTTGGGCCTGCTTTTGCATTATTTTGCAGTTTGTTCAGGTTATTTAAGAAACAATAATTGTCACTGCAATCGAACAGCTTGTGTTATTCATATTGTATTATTGTATTTTCGAGTGAATCCAACATGCTGGACAGCTCATGTTACAATTGTAATTTGTAATTTTGATTTCACTGTACATATTATCTGATTGGTCAAGTATTGAACGTAATGCTCAACTCAGGTATTTCCACTCAAGTATAAATGTTATTGAAATCTCTTGTTCCACATCATTTCAACAACTGGTGATCGTAGTTTGAAAAGGGTCTAAACAAACCCGAACACAGCAGCCCTGTGAGGTACTTTTGTGTTGAATACTAGATGCTAGTTCCTAGTTCCTAGTGTGCTTATACAGAGACTGAATGAGTGGCGTTCATGCTTTTGATATCTAGTGACGTTCTTAGTGTGACCTAGAAGATATATATCTGAGACAATGCTGTTATTCAGCAATGTATATTATTCAGCAAAATGGGACAACGCCGTTATTCAGCAATGTGTATTATTCAGCGAAGTGGGACTCTCACAGTACATGCAGTGACAACATGCCATCAACATAGAGTGGTGATGTTATAGTGGCACTCAGTATTCTATATGACACTGGTATTTCGATAGAGTAAAATATGTACAATTAAGGTTTTAAACCTAAAATAGAGACTCTTATCCATGAGTGGATTAAAATCATATCACGAGTAAATCATAGGATGTTCTTTTTATTCCATAGTTAAAGTCATCATCAGAATCATCGGAAATTAAGTGATTTAATTGGAATTTTCCAAACGATCCGGCGATGTTGACACTTAGCCTCGTTTTGAGTCTGAAGTAGCAAAAATCCATAAACCATCGCATACGGAGCCGTATGTCATGGCTAAAAAACCGTATGCTATGGTTTAGTGAAAATTTGTCAAAAATATCATATTTTACCACTGATTACAAAAATACCGTTTTTATTTTCACATGTTGTCCTATGAATATCATGCTAACTATGGAATAAATACAGATATTCAACTCCACAGAATTCAATATTTGTATAGTATTATTTGAATTAGGTTATTGTACGGTAGAGAAATGAAAATGTTGGTGATCAAACCTAGGCTGAAAACAATCGATGTTATATTTTATTGTATTATATGAATTCTTGTACGGTAGAGAAATGAAAATGTTGGTGACCAAACTTAGGTTGAAAATGATGAGTGAAAAATAACAAGAGTTGTGTTATTTTCCACATTATTGCGTCTCGAATCCCTTACCACTTCAGAGGTTACTGGCAAATTACATAATGTAGAAAAATGTGTCAGATGGGGTACTAAACAATGGATTTTGAGTGCTGGATTGGATTAATATTTTTATTATCCTGATTACAACTCCAAAGAAATATATCTTATATTTAACGAAAATACTGTATTTATAATGTGAATAAAGTCTTGCTCAAAGATATGTCGTCAACTATTTGCATACCTACTACATTTGGTATTTTTATTTCAAATGTGTAAATGCGTCTAGTCCCCTTACAATGAGCTTAAAATATCACAAAACCCTATAATTTGTTCAAGATTTTCAATATTACACTTTCTAATGAAGGGAAGGCATTTTCTATTTATCCATAATTATCCGTTGTACATAACGGAAGCTATTCTATTTTCAATCAGACCTTCTTCACGATCGAAGAGACTTGGGCCGGTTGGTGGACCTCTGGTATAATCGTAGTTGATCTGTGTTGGATCATTAGGCCCATTGGCATCCCGAGCCATAACAAACAGATCAAAGAGGAAGTGAAGGAGGTTTTGCCAGATATATGGAAGGAGAAAGCTGAAAGGGTAACGCATTACTGGTTGATTTGGTTGTTCCTATAACATAATATAAATAGTTCATCTTTGGATGCATGAACATCGGCGATCAGTGTAATACCATCAACTGCTGTGACCTTTAGCCAACAAAGATGAGAGTTTGGTATTTTCCTATTTATATATGAAGTTAATGTGAATATGTAGGCATAACCACATAAACGGCAGTGTTTTCCCCGGGGAATTTTTTCACGACAATTATTGTTTTCGAATTTGACAAGCAAAACGATATAGTAATTTTTAATTCATGGATTCTACAACTATAATGTATTTCAACATTTCACCCGGGGCCTATTCGCGAGCAATACCCCTGGTAATACGAGTAATGGGTGGCATCATAACATATAACTGTCACTAAATTAGTAATTTATATTTCAGGTGAAATCGAGGTTCGATCAAAGTATGAACACGCTAGACAGATCTCTCCACATCACTCCCAAAATGAAAAGAAACTCAATCAAAACGGATAAGCCTGTTAAGATGGCGAATATACAGAAACAGAAAAGCCAGAAAAGTATAACTGATGAGTCTAATCATATTGCCAAAAATCATAGTAACTCCACTGCCTAATGAGATTAATGATAATTCTCAACCGAATATTCCTGGAGGGACGGATAGTTCACCATCAAAGGAAGATATTTCAAACAAGTAAAATACGGAATTAAAATAACAAAACTAAACAAGTGGGGTATTAGAATATGTATTTTTTGTCTGGATGTCAACTTGTACATAAAACAAGAAGCATTAGCGTAATTATATGATTTTGGATATAATGTTTATTACTTGTATATCAGTACTTCATATACAGTACTCCTTGATAGTTGATACTGGTACCAATTAGCAAATTATTAAACAAATACTGGATGATCAGGAGCTGGATATGGCAGAATGCCTATTCGAGAAAAAATAATGGGCGAGGCGGCAGCCGAGCCCAAAATTTTTTCGAGGATAAGTAGGTATTCTGGCCATATCCAGCTCCTGATCATCCAGTATTTGTTTTATTATGCACCTCCCAATCAAAGTTAAGTGGAGTACTTACTGGAGTACAGGCTTAAACTGTCGTTTAGTTGACATTATTTTGACATTTATTTATTTTATCTTTCAAAACTCAGACGACTTCCGGCCAGTTTATTCGCTACACTGGGAGAAAATATTTCCCCCGGGAATTTAATTTTTATTTATTCGAGACATTCTTGCAGAATTATATGTAACTTTTGAATGATAAGGGTAACTGTGATTGATTAAGTGCATTTTTTTCTTCTTTTTTCCGCCAGTTTCAGATGTAAGCTTTAAGTAGTACTCCGGTTATTAAAAAAAAAACTCTGAAGTGGGAATGTTGCAAAAACATTGAAAAAAATATCCGACCCTTTTTCTCGAAAGAGTCAGATATTAAAAAAATATCCGGCAGTTTTCAGAAAAGAGCAGAGTATTGCCAAATTACAAGCAACTAAGAACCAATCAGATTTGAGTATTTTAATGAGGTGCATAATAATGTTAAATATCCCAGATGCGAGTAGAAATAATCTTGATTTACGTCATTTAAAATCCACAATTCAGTCAAACTGATGTCATATTTGGAATCTACATGTAAAATTACACTTAGAAATGTGGTTTTGAAAATAGTTTATCAACTTCGAAAATCTAATTTTCTTAGAAAATATGACTTCTAGGTCGGGGAGATTCCCCATAGACCCCATGTTGTAAAACCACAAAAAGTGAAATATCTTCTCTTGTTTTGGGCAGATAATATTTTCTTTCACTGGATATATTTTAATTTGTATAACTATCAGATACATAAGGGTAATATAAAAAGTGAACCACTAAAACTGATGCATATTCAAGTTTAAGGGAATTTTGTAATACCCTCCCATGTTAATTCCCCGAATCAGCCACCCGGTGGCGAAATTTGTAACTACCTACTCGCATCTGAGTAATTACAATGTGCAATGTACATACATGTATGCTAACAAGGCAGCTGAAAAGTTATGCATTTAAAAGCACAGTCCTCTAGACGACTGGACGTGTACATAAATTATATTATGTAGTTTTATAATAAAATATATATTTGCTTTTTATATGTATACTTGAATAAACAATAATATTGCTCTAATATTTATAACGTTTGACTCATGACTTATGTAAACTATGTCTGTATCAACTCACACACTTGTTTAAATACGGTACAATGTTTGATTTGCTTTAATATTAAACCAAGAAAAAATAACTCATAATAGAAAAAGCATTTCAAGTTGGAGATCATTAGACAGGATTTAAAAGATGGCGACACTTCTATAAAAATGAATGTATCATGTAATACAAACAATTTTGCCATCTTCCAATGACATTGATAAAAGCTTAAAATATGAAGCTTGACAGATCAAAAATATTTTTGATAGTTTATTGTAAGCGTTGATGTGGTCCATTTGGTGTCAAATGAAAAATAAGGTTCTTATCAATACATTGGATATACACTCCCCTCCATAAGTTTGACAACCTAAGCTCCATCATTGAACTATGTGTTAAAGCCTCTTTACGTTTGAATTTGTATTTACTTAATCGGCGACAAAATAACGTTTAATATTGATGGAAAAGTAATCTGACTTTATTTCCAATACCTCCAATTTTTTTTTAAAACGGGTATACTTTTTGCCGATTTTTTTGTAACAAAAATTATTTCATACAACTACTCTTTACAAAATCATTGACATGGCTTTTTACAATGCAACCCACCTGAAATTCTTTGTAAAGCTAGGAAATGGCCCAAAAGTGAATTTCGCGAGACAAAAATGGCGATCATTTTGAAAATAGGCAATATTTTGAACTAGGAGTCAAAAGGGAGTTTTTTGTATTGATGATTATCAAAAATAACTTAAAACGGGAATCCTATCGACAGCGGTTTGAACGCAAATGGTCCAAAAGTTGACTTCACAAGACAGATGGGCAAATCAATGTTAACTAAAATGGCTGAAAATAAAAAAAGGATAATTTTTTTGCTGATTTTTTGTAACAAATTTATTTCATATAACTACTCTTCACATTAATGTGGCTTTTACAATGCAGGACACCTGAATTTATTTTTTAAAGCTAGGAATTAAATGGGTCAAAAGTGAATTTCGCGAGACAAAAATGGCGGCCATCTTGAAAATAGGCGAGCTTTTGAACCTGGGGTCACAATAGGGGAGTTTTCTGTTTTGATGTTGAACAAAGATTACTTATAACGGGAATCCAGAGGCTTTAAACGTGCCACTATTGTTGGTCCAAAAGTGGATTTCGCAAGACAGATGGAGAAATCAATGTTAACTAAAATGGCTGAAAACAGAAAAAAAACGTAAATAATTATTGCTGATTTTTTTGTAATAAAATTATTTCATACAAAACTACTCTTAACATTGACATGGATTTTGACAATGCAGGACACCTGAAATTATTTGTAAAGCTAGGAAATGGGTCAGAAATGAATATCACGAGACAAAAATAGCGGCAATCTTGAAAATAAGAGAGCCAGGAGTCATAGGAGAGTTTTCTGTATTGATGTTGAACAAAAATAACTAAACAAGGGAATCCTGTCGGAAATCCTAGCGCACGCACGCACGCACGCACTGACAGACGGACAGACGGACAAGTGAGTGAGTGCAAGAGCTCACCATGTGAGCTAAAAACGTGAACAGGTGATTAATTATTACGAAGATAGAAAGCAATGATCTAAACTAGCAAATAAAATGAAGTTATACAAAGTCATGTGTTAATACTTGTGATATAGGTATCGATTGGGAAGGATTAACTAGAAATCGACAACTCCACGGAGTAGCAAATCCCAACGAACACTATGTAAATCACGAATCTGCACAGTCACAATGTAATATTTACCATCTACTCTTCCCTTCACTAAATAATTGAGATCATTGTAATATCTTATAACCATACTTAGCAATATCTCAATGAATGGTCAATTCCTGCTCCAGGCAGCCATATTGAATTTGAATTGAGGCATAAATCAGAAAAACGATACCATATTTGTTATCTACTCTAAGATTCCTTCAACTTGAGTATAATATAGCCATACTTCTAAGAGATCAGTAAATCATTGCGAAATCCCACAAAGCTATACTTCAAAAGCATCTCAAAATTAGTGCAAATTTCTGTTTTCCCAAATTTCCGTTTTCATGGCCCCTGGAGGCCAAGGTGAAAAAAACGGAATACATGTGAATTATTTATATTTTGTGAATATACCACAAACATTTCAAATGATAATATTTATTACTTTGGTTTAAAATGAAAAACATGAGATTTTTGCAAAATTTCCGCTAATTCTAGAGCGATGGGCATCTTAAAAAATGGTTGCGTAAAACTATTCACCAATAAACAAATTTCCACCAAATATTGCGCAAATCTTTTGACTAGTATTCGAGTCATCTTCCGGACGGACGGACGGATGAACGGACTGACTGAGGGTCGAACTGACGGACGGAGGGCTTCACTATATCCATACCGAACTTCGTTCGTTGGGATAATTACGAATACATAGATCTTTACTGAATGCTGGATTGCAATTGTTTTCACTTCGTCAATCGGCAATCGTAAATCCTTCAAATTGTATTTTTTTAATTTAGACGCCGTTTAAGTACGAATTTTTGATAACACATTCAATTTAGATTGTAATATTGGTTACGCAATAACAACGTCAAATGTGGACAATGGACATAACCTCTAAATGTATCTCTCTATTTCCCTATTAATAACTTCTTAAATCACAACGTTTACATCGATTCTTTAACTGTCTCACTGGTGATCCACTCGATTACGCTGGTTACCGAAACGGCTCGTTTTGGTAACAAAATGTCGGAACGCGAAGGTACGATTTTTCTTTTTTCCTTATTTTACGCGTTGTTGGCAGAATTCCGACGACATTTTTATCACAAACGTGTATCAGTATCATATGTTTAAGAAAATGTACATATTTGCGAACAAATAGTTCATAATTCCTCACTTAAGTTACATAAAAGGTATTTCGAAAAACAGTTAAGATCTGCACTTTTTACCCAACCCGTTTATGTAACTAAAGTGAAGAATTAAATCGACGATTCTGATGTCTTCTGAGCTATTTTTTCGCAAACATATACATTTTGTAAAACATATGATACTGATATACGTTTGTGGGAAAAAACGTCCTGGCAGAATACTACAACGCGTGAAATAAGGAAAAAAGAAAAATCGTACCTTCGACGTTCCGACATTTTGTTACCAAAACGAACCGTTTCGGTAACCGGCGTAATCGAGCGGATCACCTGTGTGTCTGCTGTCGATTCGTAAATTAGTCTTGCTTCTCAGTACACATTCGTATAAACATATCTCCGAGGGAGTTCACATCATCAGACATATTCATCTGTATGAACCATAAATGCCAAAGTTCCCGATCAAAAGTAATCCGTCCATCCTTAAAATATATTTTATGATATCGTAGTAAGATTGTTAATTATTTGCCTTTGGGTCGGCTACTTTTACCCACTCTTTAGTATTTAAAAACATGGCTGAAATATTCACTCATCGAGTACATTGATAATAACCAGTACAGTTCTACTTGAATACTTTATCGTACAGCTATTTAATGGTATGTAATACAATACTTGAAATTGAAATTACGACTGACTTAATGAATGAACTTTTATCTTATGAACGTACGTATGTTATATTCTTGAAATATTTCTCAGATCTTTCTTGTGGCAATTTTAAACATTTTCCGTAATATGTTACCCATTCCTCTTTCTCCACCCATCCATCAGCTGTAATATAAGGATATACGTACAAATAACAATATAACAACAAGTAAAATGATACACAGACTATCATCGAAACCGAATATTTATGTGATAGTAAAAGCACATTATCAAAGCAGTGAACGCAAAATTCCGTTGCTGGAGAACTTACAATTTCCAAGTCTATCAAATACATCAAAGTAAACGTCCATGTAACGTAAGTACCATTGTGGGATTTGAAGGGTCTTAGTTTGAATCTGCCGGCACATTTTTTCCAAGGCATTTAGCCATTCGTCGATGGTAACCTTTTAAAAAGGAATGCAGACTAACACCCCAGTCACATTTGTCGCACGGAGGCCGTGCGTCGACCGCAGATCAATTAAATCATTGTATTTTTGCGGCGAGCGTAGGAAAACTACGCTCGCCTTGTGGCCTCCGTACGGCGTATCCAGTTTTTTACAGGCCGCAAGGTCGCCGTAGAAATGATAACTCGGAGTTATAATATTTGTTCATTTATCATCTGGCTCAACAAGATTGAATCATTATTTGTCAATGTTTCCCGATCACTTTTCATTTGATATTACATCCTAGCACTATGAATAACATTTATAAATTGTCCCGATGTTAATAAAATGAAAAAAGTATTATTTATCAACAGAAATTTAAAATTCACCGTGCGGCTGCCGTGGGAAATGTGACTGCAAAAGTATGAGAGCGCAGAAATTCCACGGCGAGCGTAGAAATGTTACTGGCCGCAGAAATGATAGACCGCAAGGTCGCCGTAGAAAATGTGACTGGGGTGTTACAAAAACATTTTTAACTACATCTAGCAATTTATGTATATTACGCCCCTATCACAACAAACTGGTTCTCAACCGTTCTTTACAGTCCTGCAAAAAGTCGTAAAACGCGCTAAATCTGGCTGTGGTCGGGAAATATGTCAAAAATAATTAGCTACTTCGTTCATAAACAGTCTCCAATAATTGAATCGATTCAAAATTCTAAGATCACCTTCCTTCCCGTCTGAGAACGTTCTTGGAGTTCGTAAATAGACCTTAGAAAGTTGCAGCTACGTTCATTCCGTTCGCACACAATTTAAAACCAATTTTGAAGAACGCAGTGGCAACTTATTTTGGTGCGAAAGCTATATTTTCGTATAACTCGTGCATACGCAGTCTTTAATCATACACTCTTAATCGGTTTAAACCCGTTTACAATTAGTTCTACCTCGTTCTCAATACGTCCTCAGACAGTTCAACTCGTTGTAAAAACGTCCCTATTAGGATTGACGTACGACGGTACCGTTCGCAATACGTCCAGGTCGTCGTCGGTGCGTTGTCAATTGTTCTAATTGTAGAACGTGGCAACCGTGAGAACATTTTGAGCATGTTTTGAGTTCTAGAGGACCTACCCGGGTCTAAGTACGAATCCGTTAGTACACAGTTGAAGCGTTTTCGAGAACGTAGTGAGAACTAGTTTGGTGTGATAGTAGGGCAACAAGTTCATAAGCAATCTTCGATACCTCCTGAATCAGTTTAAACCCTATATGCCAGACAGTTCAACTCATTCTAAAAACGTTCCTAGTAACCTTACTATCACACCAAACTAGTTCTCACTACGTTCTCGAAAACGGGCTTCAACTGTGTACGAACGGACTAGACGTACTTAGAATCGTTTGGGATCTATTTACAAACTTCATCGAACGTCCTCGAACGGGTAGGTCCTCTAGGACTTAGAACATGCTCAAAATGTTCTCGTGGTCGTCACGTTCTACAATTAGAACGAGTGACAACGTACTAACGACGAGCTGGACGTACTACGAACGGAGCCATCGTACTTCAATCCTACTAGGGACGTTTTTACAACGAGTTGAACTGTCTGAGGACGTATTGAGAACGAGGTAGAACTAATTGCAAACAGGTTTAAACTGACTAAGAACGTATCAAAGACTGCTCATGAAAAAATATGTAAACATATAGCTATCACACCAAACAAGTTGCCACTCCGTTCTTCAAAACTGATGTTAAACTGTGTGCGAGCGGAATGAACATATTTGCAACTTTCTAAGGTCTATTTACGAACTTCATGAACTTTCTCAGACGGGAAGGTCACTTTAGCATTTTGAAATGATTCAAAATTCGATGGCGACCATACCGTTCTGTAATCAGGTCATAGTGACCTTCTAGACTAAGTGACGCGTTATACGACGCTGCACACCTACGTGGTGCGACCTGATCGAACTGCGAATGAGATGGACGTATTGAAGACTGTTTATGAACGAAGTAGCTAATTATTTTAGACATATTTCCCAACCACAGCCAGATTGAGCCTGTTTTACGACGTTTTCGTAGGACTGGCAAGAACGGGTAGGAACTAGTTTGGTTTGATAGGGGGATAAGATTAATGTACGAATTAAATTTCGAAGATATTCATCACGCAGTTTTGAAAAAACGTGAAGAGAACGCGATTCGCAAATACTTGGCAATTAATTGTGTACCTTTATAAATTCTTAGCATAGTCAACAGTGGCTCGATTTTCATGAAATAAAGCATATTGGAAAGATAAATCAATATGATAAATTTGTATCTATCAAATAGAGAAACAATTACCTTTTTGTATTATCTAGAGATTTAGAAACAATGTAACAATCAATTTTTTATGAATTTCAATTTTATTGGAATCAAGTTCCAACTATCATAACTTTGCCTCTCTTCCCCAATCAATCTAGTTTTGTTTACGCCAAATAGTGACCCCCACCATCCCTGAAGACATTGTGGTTCAAAATCTTTTCCCCATTCCTTTATTTTAATTAACAATGATTTTCCAATGAGTCAAAAATCAAACTTATTGTTGTTTTACCAGCTTTAACCATTGGCTTTTGGCACAACTCTTCTAGTTTTTGTCATATGATGATTACAAATAAAACCAAACTAAAGCTAACCATATCGTCCAGGTTAGTGTCTGCAATATATTTCACTGCCTTCCACATGTTGCTAAAAACGTCATTTAATCTCACCCACATTGGACTGCCCTCTGTCCAGTTGGTCAGGGTGAGAATATTCTGCAGAAATGAAATATTTAATCATTTATTTTGACTCATTGATAGTCACGTAATTAACCGTGTATGACTCTTGTATTAGGGATCTTGAAGCTTTTTGGAATCTGAAAGTGAGCTTTACAGGGAAAGTAAAAGTCAGATTCCAGGGGTCATATCAATAGTTCAGTGGGTGTAATTGATAAATCAATAATGTCAAATCTAAAACACAAATGTGAACTCTTTAGACAAAAGTACCCAAGGAGTGGGTATCGACATGGATATACTTTATCCGCTAAAAGTCGACAGTCTCCGGGAATACTAAAAATCCTATTACTACTATTACTTGGATACGCATACAATGGTTATTTATAGAGTAAAAAGTGCATTTTCTGGCCTCTTAATTTCATGGAATGTTCCATATGTTTGAGCCGATGGGAAATGGGAGATCATTCCTCATATTTTCCACTCTTCAAGAGAAGGCCAGCGTATACTGGTTCCCATAATATCGGCCAAACATCATTTATGAAACAGTTCAATGTCAACATCGAGCATCAAATAGACACTGGCAATGGTAAGATCTCAGCCAGATAATTATGTGAGAAGTCCATTGTGAGGTGACAGCTAGTCTATAGGGAGATATAAAAATTTCATGGACAAAACAATGCCTGAATATTACAACAATTATGAACTGAATTATTTTCCTTCGAGAGTGACTAATATCCAGGACTGGGAGATAATATGTGAAAATACAGCAATGTATATTTCTTATTCAAACATGACCGTGCTCTATTCGAATTTCTCAACCAATCAGAATGCAGCATAGCCAATATAGAACGTTCTCTAATTCTCCATAGATGCACGACCATGCTCTATTCAATCTGCAATTTGCATTGTTTTGAGTGACGTCACATCGATCTCAGCTGCACATCTGGGGCTCTGTCCGGGGATAGCTGTTCTTTTTTACTCCCTCCGTAACTACTGTAACTATTTAACTATGCCTGACTTCAGTTTGCACACCGTATAAAATCTAAAACGGGGAGTAAAATAGAACAGCCCAAACAAATTCTAAAATTTTTCCGGCCGACTTCAGAATCTTGACAGCATGCGTAAGGGTTATTCTTCCTTCATGCCCGTTCCACAGACACGGCTTTTACTAATTTTTATGTTTGAATCGGAATAAATAATGATAGGCCATTCAATATGGTGAAATTCAGCACTCTTTGGACAAAATGTTAGTACAAATGCACCCACCTTCGGTTCGTGCTTTGTACAACATTCTGTCCAACTCGTGCTGAATTTCACCATATTGAATGGCCTATCATTATTTATTCCTTAAATATACCGAACACGCAGATAAATTCTGAAAGAATATTGTGAAATAAATTGTTTTTTCTAAACCCTTATGACATGACCCCTGAAATGTGACTTCCACGTTCCTAGTAAGAACTTTTGGAAATTGTTCATGACACATGCAGAATACAGATCATGACCATGACAATCCAAAAATAATCATACACACATTTTCACAAATAATAATTTTACCATTATCTGAATTTTTGTTGATTGAACTGCAAGAATAGAGACAATTGAATAAATACAAGTATTGGCTATCAATTTCTAATTTTTTCTTCAACATGTATTGTAATGACTTCAATATGAATGAAATGTCCCTTGGTCTTCTGGTCTTGGATTGTGATATTGGTTCTTGAATGATGGGGGGAAAGGGGGTATTAGACATTGTTTCTTTTCACGTTAGATCATGGTTTTGGGCTACACGGGGTTTGTTTTTCTTGACTGGTATGCACTTGGAGTTTGCTTTTTCTTGCTAAGTTCAATAACAACTTTTGGTCCTTTCCCTTTGGCACTTGTGCTTATATACTTATATATTCCAATTTTTATTCGCCCACCCTGTACATTACTCGGAAACCCAACTGCGAAATAATACAGGGTGGTCAAAAAACTGAGACAATTCTTAAAACGTAGAACGTGTGCAAATATATTACAAGAATATCTGTAAAATCTGTGAAACTAACCTTCACATGTATATCGAAATCGTTCTTGCTAACCACTCCATTTTTGTCTTGATCTGAAAATAACCTAAACTGAAATCAAGAGTACACAAAGACATAAAACGTCCAATAATTGTATATTCATATGACTTAAGTTTTACAAGAATAAGAATAAAATTATCAATGGCTTACCAAACCAGGTATAAAACTGATACTTGTTTTTCTTCTCCCAGATATCGGTGCGATTAAATTCGGCTCTGGAAACTAATTGTTTGACTATCATTTCTCCAAAAGTATTCCCAATAGTTTCCACATCCCTAGATACAGTGAATCCAAGTATCATCTCCCTGAAAAGAGCTATGTCCAAAACCCGCTGTCCATTCTAAAAAGACAAATCATGTCTGTATACGGTTGTCACATCTGGTAGCAATAAAATTGAAATTGTGAATGTTGAAATTGCAATATTAAGTGACAGGGTGACACAAAAATGCAACCCGCATAATAACGTATTTGCCTGTTTGATAACCGGTTGTTCTTTAGCACAGTGAAACTGATAAATTTAGACTCTATTGACCAACTCCACAAGACGTTTTAGATGACTTGCTTAACTAGATGCATTTCATTAGGGTTACAAGATGTGCGCACACTCTTTTAAGTCAATGGTATGATTTCCAAACATGAAGGATCTGTAGCACACTATAGGGCAGCAACATTTAATGCAATATTTATGAAGGTGTATATGTCTTGATTTTTTTAAACACCATTTGCTGAAAAAACGTCCGGCTTTCGGGTCGAATATGTATTTCATCACAAAGGGTCAAAAAACGTAAATATTTTGATTCGAACTTTTGTACATTTTATAATTCACAGACCGTTATTCTAAGCATACGTACACAAATATATTATCATAATGTAAAAATATACTATAATTTTACTGTAGATGTCGGTGTTTAATTAGTGTTATTACTCAAGTGTGTTTTGCAGATTTTGTTTGATTTTTTCAAATATGAGTCAAGCCTATTCAACATAATTGTGTGGAATATTCAGGTAATTTATGATTGGGAACATATTCGATTCCTTACCATTTAAAACATTTTATTATCAGAATTATTCCATATAATCGCAAGGGGTCTAACAACAAATTATCGTTAATTTTTTATAAAACATAATACAATAACAAATAGGTAAGATTCATGTCTAATTAAATATTACAGAGGTATTGGAATGTTCATATATTCCAAGGGCATGTCTAATAATTAATTAGAGTCATATGCAATCGAACACCTTACAATTCTTCCTCGACATTACTTGCGGCTATCATCAAGTTTTCTGATTGTTGTATCTTTTTTTACCTTACCGTTGGGTACAATCAAATTTAGGAAGATAATGTTAACGATTTTTACGCAAAAAGTGTTATATATGTGGCTCAAGCTAAAAATATAATGAGGACGCGAAAAAAAATTGCAAAAAGGACTCAAGAAAACCCTAGGGGGAGGCGGATTGACCATCCCCGCAGACATTAGGGTTCATTTTATGTGCAAAATAATTAGTCAAGGGTCAGAAGGACAAATGTTTTGTATAACATTATGTGAGTGTGATGCATTTTTGTGTCACGCTATATTTCAAGAGTATACTTTAATCATGACATGATGTTACCATAATGATTTTCCTGTATGCAGACTCTACGAAGCATAGAAAAGTGTTGGGGATGTGTCTTGATTCGTAGTAAAATCCAACAAATTCAACTTCGTCAATCAAACCATCTCCTAGAATATCAATTCATTAAACATAATATAATGTAATGCGAATCGATGCAATTAATGCTAGCTACTTTATGAAAATATATCTTTCAATGTATGCGTAAATTATCATACCATTTTTGTCAATTATGTGAAAAGTTATGTCAATATACTCGCGGAACCACAACGGTATGTCATTTTTCTTCTCGTAATTTGCAGCAAAGTCCGCCCAGAAGGTGCACCATTCAACTAAGCTGATCTGTGAAGTAAAAGTTTAGTGTTACACGTTTCCCACGTCAACAGTGACTAACACATGTAACATAATATGGAGTGTCGTAAATATATATGGACCGTTATTACGTGGTCATTATGTGTTCATATATTTTTTACTTTCTTGTCAACGCAGGGAATCGATTGCATCGCTTTATCAACACATTCTATTATCCATGTGTACAATAATGCTTTTATTGATCTCTTAACGCTACATGATTATAGCATGCTTGAAATATTGACAATATGTTGGATGTTTGTTATGATAACCGTGGATTTCAATTACTCGCCTGGTTGTTTTTATCCGCATCACTGGTTAGATTTGTCCATAAGTTACTTTTCATGACGTTGGCTCTCTTCCACATTGGACTTCCATCTTTCCAGTCTCTTCTAAGTACCAGGTCCTAGGATAACTGATAATGTCAATCTCGTGGCATGTCAATATCTGACATTGTGTTCGGTTGGTTCTTTACTAATGACGATTTTATTGAAACATTCACTCAATGGTTCAGTTGTTAAAACGGCCTCATCTCATTTAACGGAAACAAAACATGTATGTAATAATATAATGGTTTTCCAAAATATTGTAAAAAGTAAGCAAGTATACCTGGAAAGCCATGTCAAAATCCTTTTTTCCAACAACTCCATTCAGATTCCTATCTAAAAATCAAAGGAAATCATGTAAACGCATAAAGTTCCGGTTGATAAAAAAGTTGTTCAAAAGAATTTGCTCAATTTGAAGCAAGTTGAAATTATACCTCGTTGAGCTTTTTTGACCTTGAGAAAGCCATTAAGGGTCAAATCTCAATCTGAAGTCAGTTTGAACTTCTGAGAACTTGTAGATGATTTTGAACAAAAGTCAGTGAAAACAGAATTTGAGCCAGGCCACAGGAAAAGGGGTCTGATCACAAATTTTTCAATATTTTGATTTTTTGTTTATCTTAAAAAGCACAAAAATACCTTTCAAACGAGCCATGACTTATGTCTTAACAATTTTCCCTTAAGTTGGATTTTAATTTAGCACATTTTCCTCTTAATCTTGGGCACATTTTTGGCCCTGTAGCACAATTTTAATTTTTGTGATAAGACCGGTTTTCCTATGGGTGTCTACAAAACTAAGACCTAAGGCCTAATACCTACAAAACTAAGACCCCCCACGTAATAAAACTAAGACCCTGTTATAAAACTAAGACCCCCACGTTATAAAACTAAGACCCTGTTATAAAGCTAAGACCCCCCACGTAATAAAACTAAGAACCTGTTATAAAACTAAGACCCCCCACGTAATAAAACTAAGACCCTGTTATAAAACTAAGACCCCCCACGTTATAAAACTAAGACCCTGTTATAAAACTAAGACCCCCCACGTTATAAAACTAAGACCCGGGACTGGGCCCGCAGAGAATGATTAAGCAGAGAATTACTCATCCCCTCCTGACTATCAGCAAAATTCTGGAACGCGACAATATACTCACCAAACAACATGTAGAATTGATTTTTTATTTTTGCCATCCAAAAGGAATCACGTTTGAAGTTGTTCGCCATGTTGAAAAATATGACTGTGCAGCTAAGAGGAAAGTATGGGCGCAATGCTCTCATGATTATTTTGAATCAGTAATGATATAGTCTAGATGAAAAATTGTTTAGTTTATACATGTATATGCAGGAAGGGCAAAATAACTTTCCTGTATTCTATATTTCATTCACTATATTTTAAATGGTGCAAAAATAGTTTAGGCCTAGTTTTGCATATTTCAATTAAAAAGTGGTGATATACCATGATTGTATATTTAGCCGTATTTGGTCGATTACAGACAAATAGGCTTATAGTTGTTTCGGGAAGTGAGACCGATAGTGGAAAGTTAATTGAAGTGAATAAGTAAGTAAGATTTTCGGCCGTTGAAACAGCAAAATCCAGGTACGAGTCATAGCTTAGTTAGTTGAGCAGTTTAGTCAATTGATTTATTCTATCATCTATTCATATGTGGTAAGTCTTACAATTCAACAAATGAAAATAATATAACAATTTTACCCAGCTAACCTTGGGCCTATTAACCACTGTCAAGAGCGGTAAAAACAACATTTCAAAGATCTATAGATCGTGAGTTGCTAAATGTGGTTTATCTTTGTTTCGAAAAGAAATATCAGAATTGAACTTTGACTTACATAAAATAATCTAAAGTGATGTAAATATGATAAAAATTCATGAAATCATGAGAGTTGTCCTTAACATGTCGTATAAGCTAGTGTTATGCTTGTAGCACTGTATCAATGTAAGATTTTAACTAAAGGAGCCCATAACATCAAGACAGACTCTGAATATCAGCATTTGATAATATATGTGGGGGTCAGCAATGATTTCAAATGTTACCTTACCTTGTATTCGCGAATGCAACAAACACCAGTCGGCTACCAGTACAACCTACTTTTTTGTATTATTGACCAACTCATTTAAATATGAATGGAAGAGTGGCAGATACTATTCATATTTCAATGAGTTACTCATAAAATAGTAGGTAAATCCGGTAGGCGACAGGCGTTAGTTGCATTCGCGAATGCAAGTGTACAATGCGTAATGTAATTTCGATTATTTTCCCCCAGGCAGTCAGCTCTACTTCACTGTCAATATTTTTATTGTTTCTCATCCTTCCCAAGAAACATGGTGGCAACAATATTCCCGGCAGAATTCATATCAGTGGACAAGTAATATTGTAATATCATTGTAGACCAAAAGTCACGATCCATAGCGATTCGTCCATCCTGAAATTACAATATGCAAACGATGATATACTTAAAAAGTCGGATGTTATTGTTAATTCAAACATCACCGTGCTCTAATACTCCAATACGCGATAAAGTTTAGTTTAGTTCAGTTTAGTTACCTCCCGTTTGAAGAGCTCTCATGTATGGTACAACTTCTTCTACAATGGGTAAATCCAACTAAGTATTATAACATGCGTATTCCCATACAAACCATCTGTTTTCCAGAGAAAACTAAGATTTGTGGACATGTTTTGCTATCATTCCATCATACCCTAGTATGTCCTCTGTTAGTAAAAAAGGTTGAATCAAAATTTCCCACGAAAATCAAAAGATCTCACCTGTTGAAGACGTCATCTATAGAAAATGTCAAAAAATGTTATTCTGATTTTGACAGATGGAGGCAAGTCAAAAAGGTCAACTTTTTTTTAAAGAAAATGCACCTTAATCACATCAAATCATGTCTCAGAGTTGGTCCGTACATACACATTTTCATTCATGTACTTACCGAAATCCAGCCACTGGTGATGCTAATGTAATTACAAAAATTAGACTATATTTTTGTTTCTATAATGCCATCTATTCGTCTTCCCACTCGGCGGAAAGATCTAATGGTTGTGTTTCTCCAATCGGGTTCTTCTCCATTGGATTACACAGGGGTGCGATTTTCAATGCCGTATTGCGGCTTTATTAAACATTTATGTGGAGTAACATTTGCACAAACGATAGATATGTGTGTAATTAAGTTATACAAGGCTTTTTAAACTATAATATCTAAACCCAAAGAAATCTGTAGTTAGAAATGCCGTCCAATTCCAGTGGTGTCACTGATTTCCCAGACATTCCTCAGACGTAATTGAAGATAGAAAGCAATATGAATAATATCACTTTGGATCTCCGATTATCTTTCTGATTACTATATAAATTGGATCATATAACTATACTTGAGGGCTGATGGAAGATCGGAAGCTGTGAAACTGCCAATTTTCACGCTAATCAGAATTTGTTAAGATTTCGTTCGAGTACTAGTAATCGTCTGCCATTTAGATGCTTTCATACACTATGATGTAATCATCAACCAAATAAATAACCCAATTGTTACCCTTTACTTTGCAATCTCCGGACGTTTTGTTCAGAGTAATCGACTCTTTCGGCAGGCCAATGAAAATGTGAAACTTCCAAAGCGATGCATCATGGGAGATATTTATGTAAATTACCACCTTAACTCTTATCGCGAATCGGAGTATTGGATTTCTCAGCCTATCAGAAAATAGCACAGGCAATTATGAACGTTCTCTATTTCACCATATATGAAGGTGTGCGGTTCAATATCCATCCGCCAAAAGGCATGACCCCTATATAGTCCATTTAAAAACCTTACAATGTGCTAGATACAAATGCTTGAAGATATGCTTTTAAAATTAGTAAACCATTTCAAAAACTATGGTTTCCCTGTAGTAGTGAAAGGCACATTGAAAATGAATAACACCCCTTCCATTTATGTTTTATGATTATTTCACTTTTTTATAATATTTTGCAATACCAGTACGGTAAATTTTCTTCATTTTTTATCAAACAATCTATCTTACCATTATTCATAATATCTGTCAATTTCAAGAAAGTCGCGCCACTACGTTTGAAAATAATTCAGATAATGTCATTTTCCCATTGAGTTCCATTATAAAATATGGAATTTTCGAACATAATATTTTTAAACTATACACCCTTGGTATACGCAGCTAACGAAAATTGACCGGTACGGGTCAAAAGCTGGACCGGTACGGGTTTTATTTGAATTTAAAACAGCCATAACTTGCTCAATATTGAATTCCTCGTGTCTAATTTGAAATATATGATGCCTCCCGATGCTTTTAAGTACCCCAATTTTTTACAGATTTTTAAACGGACCAAAACTCTCTAAATGCGCATTTATGCTCTTTTCTCTCGAGAACGACTGTCTCATTTTCACGATAACTTTTATTTAGTACTTCTAACATATAAGATCTATTTTTCCCCATCAAGGTCCAAGTGAAGTATGAAATTAGGCCACCAAACGCAAGGCCTTCTGTTATCAGGTGAGAATTGCAGCCATTTTTCCAATTTCTTGACTGTGACTGTATTTGAATTCGTGACTATTGAAATGTGGTATTATGACATCACAGTGCTAAATGTCATTATTTGTACTTGGTTAACATCATGCTGAATAAATTTAACAATTTCCCAAACATTTTGATCATTTAAAGGAAAGAAATATTAATAAAATAACACTTTAGATCTTTTCATAATAAGAAATATTGGTACCTGCCCCGCCCACCCCTACCCCCATGTTGTTATAGCAACCATCTTAAAACCTAATATTAATGTTGGATGCTGAAACTTCAGGATAAAATAGATAAAACTTCAATTGTTATATACACAAAAACTCAGATGAATTGAAGAATAACAAAGAAAGTTAGAGCATATAGTGCATAACTTCTGGGACAACCCTCGTACAATGATCATGATACATCGTTTTAATAAAGGAAAATCAGACACGAGTCGTTGATTAGCAGCCGTTTGAAGAGAAGATCGAGTGGATTCACTATACCCCGATGCTGTCCTTATTTCTCCAGCATAAAAAATGTGCAGCATTAATAATCAATTAATTAGCTGTAAATCAAGGCAAAAGCGGTTTATTTATGCCCGGGATTTATGATAATTTTAATTAACTTGAAGTTAACTTATTAATAGTATGTTTTGTTTACGTACGTATGTTATGTCATTGTAGCACTGCTCAGTTAAGTCATCTGGAAACTTCAAAACTGTTCTGAAATAAGTTTTAAATTCCTCGATCGACACCCAACCATCAGCTACAATAAAATATGTTTTTCATGATTAAACTACAGAATTATTAAAACACAATATAGACGCCCGATAGATGCATTAGGCTTGGTAAATTGAAAATTCGATAAAGATAATGGAATAACTTTGCAACTTACAATTTCCAAGCCTATCCAATACATCAAAGTATAGATTCAGCCAGTCTCTATACCAGGGAGGAATCTCCATCGTTCTGGCTTTGAGTTGCGTGCATATTTTTTCAAAGGCGTTGAGCCACTCATCGATGGTTATCTTAATTAGAATCAGATGTTTTAACGATATAATGCTAAGCCAAGGCAGATCATAACACATCATAAGATAGACATATACAAGTGTACAGGGTGATTCAAAAAGATAGCCAATGTTGGATTGGAATAACTGTATTACATTTGATGGAGTCGCATCAATATATGTGTGTGGATAAATAAATCATTCCATGATATATTAGTTGATAAACGGTTCTGTATTTGCATTTTTGAATGATGAAAATTGTAATTTAAATGTAAGTATGCAACTGTTTTTCGCACTCCATCTACAGGAAGATTCTAACATACATGTAAGTGTGAAAGTGATTGAAAAATAAGAGGGTTTCATATTATAATTGCTAAAATAACAATTCACGATATTACCATGGGTAAAAGAGAACAAACCTTATCATCTTTGTTAGCGTCAGCTAAAGACTTAATCTCATTCCAAAGGGTACCAAACAAGTCATTACATCTTACCCACATGGGACTTCCCTCTGTCCACTTGGCAAGGGATAGAATATGCTACAACCACAATAATAAAATGATATGGAAGACTTTATTGTAAATAGCCAAGGGTGTCTATACATGAAATTTCTTGAATGTTTTAATTGCCTTTTTAATTGTTTATCCTCATGTATGCTGATGACACTTTTATCTTATCAAAAACAAAGCAAGTTTTACAAAGTGGTCTTGATGTGTTAGAATCATATTTCGAGCAAAATAAACTTTTCGTTAATGCTGAAAAGACAAATGTCGTAATGTTTTCTAAGAAAAAAAACGAAGAAACAATTAGATGTTTGTAGACTCATTCAAATATGTGTGAGTTTGGTTCTCTTATAATGGGAATTTTCGCAAAAATGTTAATTTATTATTACGATTTATTTGACTCCTTAATTTTGCCAATTTCGCTTATGTGTGAAAAACTTCATTTAAAATATGTAAATATATATTGAGAGTAAAACGTACAAAACCATCGTCTACGATAAACGGCGAGTTAGGTAGATATCCTATTGAAATATCAAATTGAATAAAAACAAGGATTTTTGAACTTAATTAGTCACAAGTGGCATTTTAAGTAGCAAAGTGTACATGTATAAGTCAATGCTCAAAATATACAAGGAAGTGGTTAATCACAGTGGCTTATCACGTGGTTAAAGGGTGACGCATATCGTTTAGCAAATCGAACGCTCGTTTCTGGTGTTGCTCACCGTTTAGTATAAAAGGCCCGATCCCGGAATAATACTCAAGGGTTCACAGGTTCGATGTCGTTGTGTCAACACCTCTAACTGTTATATAGCATAAGTATATTATAGATCGTCACACATTTATAAAAGGGTGATTTTTATTTTGACAAATCAATTTCAAATTTATGGGTGAAGTTTCAGGATCTTCTATTTGTGTATAATAAGGAAAAATTGGCATCTAAATTTCCCCATAACGTAATAGCACTGAAATATCCTACAAATGAAACAAAGCAGTTCTAACACAAGGATTTATATTGGCTGTTGTACATGTACTGTTTGAACGCAATCACTCCATGGATAACGTTTTCAAAATCATTATAAACGGATTACTTTATCTCAAAGACAATTTCAATAAACTGGATTTTACAGAACTCCCCTTATTTCTTAAAAATGGACTGATCCAGTTGATTCGCCTGGAGCCGCCATATTGTTTATATACGGGATGCTTATCGGAACCCTTTAAAGTGTGAAGAGAATATTTTAAATGAATGTGGTTTTCCAAATATCTGGATATTTCAAAGTTTTGATAGTAGATTTGCACTGTAATTAAGAGTTAAACGCAAACTAAAATATCAATTCATTCAAAAATTGAATACAAACCTTCAAGAAAGTAAATACCATTTATACAAGGCAATGAAGATCATTATTAACTTTGAATCTTATCTCCACCACCCATTGAGCATGCGTCTTTACATGACAAAATCTAGGGTGTCAAATCATAATTACCAATAGAAATTGGATGGCTCAATCATATACCAAGACATTCACGAATATGTAAACATGGTAACAAATTAGGTGATGAATATCATCTCATAATATAATGTTTATTATTTAAAGATCGAAGGGAGAAATGTTTAAAACTATACTTCAAAAAACAGGCCAAATATTTATAAATTAACTGAATTATTTACAAACAAAAAGGTATACAATTCAACTAAGTAAATTTTTACAAAGTATTTTGAAAGGATTAAACTAAATAACTGCCATTAGATATTGTATCAATTTTGTATTACATGCATATTTGATTATGTATTTATACTCACAGGTGTGGGTAAAAGGAAAAACTAAATTGAAACTGAAACTAATATTCTCAAAGACTGCATGCATGTGATGGAAATATAGTTTCTAATATGGGCTTATTTAAAATGCTATATCGACGCACCTTCACATGTAGGTCGAAATCTCGTTTTTCAACAATCCCATTTTTATCTTGATCTGTAAAAACATACTGTCGGTTACACCAATCATTAGAAATAATATTCAATTACAAAAATTAATGTATGGATTCAATATAACATTTAACAAGCTAATCCGAATATATGTGAATTCTGTTAAATACATAAGCACCTTTGCTAGAATATATATGAGCCAGGCCACAGGAAAAGGGGTCTTTATCATAAAAAAAGCACAAAGAGACCTTTCAAATGAGCCGTGACTTATGTCTTAACAGTTTTTTCTTGCAGATATAGACCAAAATACGGATTTGAATTTAGCACAATCTCCTCTTAATCTTGAGCACATTTTTGGCTCTGTAGTATAATTTTAATTTGTGTGATAAGACCGGTTTTCCCATGGCCAGGCTCATATAATAATGTTATTTACGCGAATACAACTATGTACACGTCACAACATTTTACTCATTTTTATTTCCAGAAAATCGCATAAACGATTGCTTAGAAAAATAACATTGCCAAAAGTATTCTGAAGAACATTTATCATATATGCCTATTGGGATTCTGACAGAAAGGAAACATATTTAAGAATTGCAGAAATGTCGAGTTTAATATCTTTGGTGGCTCTGCAAAATACGCAAAATATGAGAAGACTTCATTCATGAAAACTGAGAATAATGGATCGACAAATCAATTCAAAAACATCAACGGTGAAGATCCCACTAAACTTACCAAGCCAAGTATCAAACTCAAATTTGATTTTCCTTTCCCAGTATTTTGTTCGTTTGAATTCAGTTTCACAACCTATTTGCTTGACCAACATATTTCCGAAAATATTTCCAGGGCTTTTCATATCCATCGAAACGGTGAATCCAATCATCATCTCCCGGAAAATGTTGATATCAAACTCTCGTTTTCCATTCTAAAATGCCCAATATGTATTGTAAAAAGTAGTAAAAAGTAATTTAGTATAGGATATTCTCGAGAAAATTTTCAATTAACTACAGGGTGACCGGAAAAAAAGGAGACCATTGAAATAGGCAATATCTCCTAAATAGACTAGTGACATCAATGAAATTTTGCATACATCAGGACAGTTCTATGGAAATTTGTTCCTGAAAGTGTCAATACAAGCAGTCAACTGGTTCAGGAGCTATGATCATTTACATAACATGCTCCAAATAGGCGCAATTGAGACCAACGCAGAGCTGGATACATTTGGCAAATACCCTTACATATTCCGACCTTGTTATGGCATTACATTTAGCATTTATTGCCACCTTTAGGTCAGCAATTGTCTCAGGATTGTTTTGGTACACATTGTCTTTCAAATTGCCCCACAAAAAGAAATCAGGTGGATTCAAATTTGAGGTGTATGGAGACGAAGCTTATCTGACCTATGGCTTCTGACTCAGTGGTCCCACTCAGTTACAGTATCATCCTAAGGAGGTTTTGGGCAGCCCTTGGTTTTCATATGGGATTTAATTGTGCCATATAGTGGTTTTAGTAACATGGCACTATGCCCAATACCTAAAGTGACTCTTAAGATTTGGTAAATCAGCACTTTGGCAACAGGATGATGAACCACATGTCAGATAACCCTTCATTGCCATTACAGCCTAGACTTGAATCCTGCTGATTTCTTTTTGTATGGATATTTGAAAGACAATCTATACCAAAACAATCCTCAGACTATTGTTGACCTAAAGAAGGCAATCACTGCTATATGTAATGCCATAATAATGCCATAGAGGGCAGAACATGTAAGGGTAGTTTGCCATATGAATCCAACTCTGCGTTGGTCTCAATTGTGCCTATTTGGAGCATGTTATGTAAATGATCATAGCTCCTGAACCAGTTGAATGCTTGTATTGAAACCTTCAGTAACAAATTTCCATATAACTGTTCCAGTGTATGCACAATTTCATTGATGGCACTTGTCTAGTTTAGGAGAAATTGATTACTTCAATGGTCTCCTTTTTTTCCGGTCACCCTGTACTAAAATTTACTAACGATTACTTGTAGAATTTTATGAAAAAAATTATAATAAATAAATGTGTAAAACTGCAACACATTTCTCAAGAAACTAATGAACCGACTCTATGAATCATATTCTGCATACAGTTAACATTAGGCGAATCACAAACATTGAATTCATCATTAAGTGGATTGTAGTTACCATGGTGATGCTCATGTATGCGGCCTTAACCACGTCTTTGGAAATGTGAGGAAAATAACGCGATTCGTGGAAAAATGCAGTAAATTCATCGTCATCTATCCATCCATCGCCTGAAATGGATCGTAATATGATATTTTGCTAAATATCCTTTTAAGGCATGCGACACGGTCAATTGAACTGTCTTGTATTGAAATGTAATAAATATAGTCCATTGTTGTGCTTAATTTGCCTTGCTCTGGCTATCGTTAAAACCAAATATTAGGGAGTTTAAGCTTGCAATGTTTTTTAAACCTAAACGAGATCGGAAAATATTTAGGCGATGCATTTGTATGGGTGATTGGTTCATACATATAGGTTGTTGTTTCGATTTTATATGCACGCTTCAACTCCCTGATATCCTTTCAAATACGATGTACAGTGATCATATTTTCAAGATTATGCCGATATTATTTGTACAGCATCTTACCATTTTTATCGACCATGAAGAAATGCATGTCAATGAACTCAGAGAACCAAAGAGGTATGTCATCCCCGTGTTTGTAATTTACAGCAAATTCTTCCCAGAAATTGTACCATTGTGTTAGACTTATCTGTAAAAATGATTAAAAAACATTAACAGTTGAGAATCAAGTATTATGTTGTATATTCAACCTAGATTATATATCAAACAGACGTGATTTGGGGTATCCATGTATAATTGCTTGGTTTACAAATGTTATTCACTCACCTGGTTGTTTTTGTTTCTATCTGCACCACTTTTTAAGTTACTCCACAAGTTGTTTTTCATGTCGTTGGCTCTCTTCCACATTGGGCTCCCATCTACCCACTTAGTTTCTAGCACTAACTCCTAAATGTAAATATATACATCTTTAATACTAGTATAATGCTATATCATCTAATAATTTGACGTTTTGGCTATACGTGTCAATTATTGTATACAGAAAAGATTGTTCATTGAACAAAATCAAGCCACTATATTCAGGATGGGTCAAAAAACAATACCTAAGTTAAAATATGAATATCATATGATATTTGTTGAACCATGCCATGAATTATATATTACCTTAAACAGCATTCATTTTGTAACAATGTGACACCATCCAATTGAAAACCGTTGTTTTCAAGTGGAGTTAGTGGCAAAAAATGACACAGGGGGTGTCATGAGCAACCAAAAATTTATTCACTACCGGTTTCCAAATTGCGAAAAATTGAGGGAAATTTGAACTTTTGCACCATCAAAAGAGGTACATGTATTCACCAATAAAACTCTAACTCCATCAAAACACAAAGGGTTTACAATCGGATGATGTCATATTGTAAGGAAATTACTTATCTTTAAAATGTTATACAGTACATGCCATGGTTTAAGCTATATCATATGAATAATTCATCTTTAAAATTGGGTATTGATTAGTTTGGCCACCCTGTATACCTGAAATTTCAAGTCAAAGTCCTTCTTTTCAACAACACCATTTCTATTGCTATCTGAAAAAGGAAAATGCCATTGTTTGTGTATTTTACATATGACACATATGGTGATTACGACATTATGTCGTATGGATATTCCTCAACATATATTGAACGTAATAACGCAGAATGTCAACGTTCAGTCATTGCAATAATCCAAACCATTACAGTTATATACAAGACATTGCGGTAAATGTTTTAATATAAAACCGTGACTCAGATTCGTGGATACCAATGTGGCGTTAAGAAACACAGTATGCAGATAAATATAACTGTAATGTCTAGACTCAAAGTTAATTGGGAATCGGAGACATAAAATCCATTCACGACGTCGCAGCCAAAAAAACATAAAAGAAAAAGCTCAAATAGACAACATGACCCCTTAATCTGGAAATAAATGTCGAAAGTGTCATATGAATGTGAACTACGGCTGAGTTAATATGTAGCTTGATCATTCCTTGATATATTAGCTCGTTGCCCTGCGTGCAGAGTCAAACGAAGTTGGACGAAATTCTCTTTTAAATTAAGAAGTGAAGTCAAACGAATGCAAAGGGCATAGCTCGTGTAATTGTTGGCAGATCATAATGATAATTATTCATCTTTTTACACAGTCGTACAAAACATGTTTTAACAATCATCATGCAACGTTATGTTTGCAAATATGGCTGAAATCCAGATTAAGGCAGGCCCAGTCCATACCCCATACTTTGGAAACATAATTCAAACTAATCTATAATTGGCTCAATGTATTGGCTATGACTGATAGCTCGATTTGAATGATCAGTCCCACTACAAAAAAAACTTAATTACATATTATTTTTAGGTCAGCCAAAAATATATAATTACAAGTAGTTGACATAACAACTGGTATCTTTATTGGAATTATATAATAATACATAATCTTACATAATATATTACTGAGTTATGCATTTTAAACACGTTATAGTTTATGCATATAGTGCAAAACAAAAACTCGGCCACTCTAGTCGTTGATTATTTGGCCGTTTAATATGTTTTAGATTAACTTTTAGTAAATTGATGTATCAGTGATACACTATAAAAGTGACCCTTTGCGTAAAATGTTTTTACATATCAATGAGCACCTTTAAATGATTGGATGTTTCGAGAGTTAAGTAAAGAACACTTACAACAAAAAGCTAATCATCTAAAGGGATACTCACCAAACCACATGTAAAATTGATGTCTCATTTTTGACAACCAAAATGAATCGTTTTTGAAGTCCTTGGCCATGTTGTCTTCGTGAAAGTTAAATATGCTTGCAGACGACTATTTTATATCACGTTAGTGTCTCGGGTAAACGGTATTGGTGAGGTTAAGGTGCGCGTCTTTGAAAAGACTGTCTGGTGAACAAGTGGAATGATGGGCATGCGAGGATTCGTTCTCCCCGTCGTTGTATGAGCGTGTTCGAACAAAGCTAATTTAGACGGTTAACAGTAATATGTTGGGGTCATAATATTATTACACAAGCGAGTACAAATTATTTTCAAACGTGTAGCTTGACCGCCATTTTATTCTAATGATTTAACACGTATAGAAGGTGTGAAGGTGAATATGTACTTTTATTGCATTTTTATGAGACTGTGTTTACAAATAAACATTCTCTAAAGTTGCAATTTTGAATCCATGGTGTGGAACTGTGCAACAACTTCAGGTATTTGTTATTCAGCTAGTTGTCCTCAGTTGTACCTTTGTATAATTGCTAAACTCTCTTATAAGCTGCTATTGTTTACTTCAGAGCATGATACGATGTGGCTACTGTTGTTCTATTAGAATTGGAACAGATAGTGTCAAAATTGTGAAGTACTTATTTCGTTAGTGTATACAAATTATCGAATATTAATTGTATTAGGATATATTGCTGTCATTTAATACTTATGTTAAAAAAACAATATCAAATAACGAAATGAATGTATCATTGTTGTTGGTATATTTTGCATCAATATAATAACTACATTGTGATAACAACTGTCTTGGTTATCTGGGGGTACAACTTACATCAGAAAATAATGAACTCTGATATGCACTAAACAATGCCATCTACATATTCATTAAAAATCTGCAAAAGGCTAACAGGCAAATTTAAAGCAGATATAGCAGTGATCTACGAAGTTTATCTACCAACATGAAAATATGGTTCATTTAGCGAATGACTTTTTTGGGCATCAACTAAGGAACTAGAGAACATTGAGACGTTTATAATTTCTTTAATATACAAAGCACATAGAAACTTGAATAATGGATATAATTTGCAAC
This sequence comes from Owenia fusiformis, assembly GCA_903813345.2. Taxonomy (NCBI): domain Eukaryota; kingdom Metazoa; phylum Annelida; class Polychaeta; order Sabellida; family Oweniidae; genus Owenia; species Owenia fusiformis. Next base: position 3,556,839 of record CAIIXF020000009.1, read on the forward strand.
TGTATTACCGACTGTCATTATATGATGTCCTTAAAATTGAGACATAAAATATATTGTTCAATGATATTTATAAAAAATAGTTGTTCTCTCGGAGACTGTCATACCTTCGATGTTAATGTTACAGTAGGTCTACCATATCTGACGTTTATAAAAAGCATTATAACTAAAATAATGTAAGAATCATCAATATGCAGTTTTACGACTCTCGAAGAACCGTCAGTTGGTGATGTTGAACACTTGTATCACCCAAGCTAATGCTGCACCGGAGACTTAAAAAGGAACTCAGACACTTGTACAAAGATTGTTAAAGTAACGTTTAGTTGAAGAATTTAGTATGGCTACTTGCATCATTAGCGTTTAAACGTTTGTCAACGCTTGAATAGTCAGCGTAAATGCTACTCCACAGAATGGAAGGATAATTTAACAGTTATAGTCACTATGAAAATGATATGTTAAACAACTGATTGAAACATTTGCATCGTTGTCCGTTATTCGCTGCTTTTGAAAACCGAATGCTGACATTTGAATCATCTTTGTGATAGAAGTTACGTCAGAGGACTGAGTTAATATACTCTAAAACCTGCAGCGCTAAAGTCATTGGGAAACAGAGTTTGGACACTTGCATTAACATTGTTAGCGTTAATTTAGAGGATTAATTAGCCGACTTGTATTGGTGCGAAAGTTACGTTCGAGAACTAAGTTTGGACAGTTGTACCGTTGGTGCCAAAGAGCGTCCTAAAACCTGGGTGGAAAGCTGTATCCCTGGTGTTAAACTCAAAGTTACGTTAGGGATCTTTGTGTTGATACTAGACTCATTTGCACCGTCAATTTTCGGGTTAGTTAAGAGGACTCAATATAGACAAGAATTGCCACTGTTAACGCTTCTTTAATACCTGAATGCGTACACCTTTCTTCCAAGCCAATGTTATGTTAGTTCAATGCTATGTATATTTCGTATTCTATTATAAGCAATCATGCACTTTTCATGCATTTTTACGTCTATAAGAATTACTTTGAAATGTGTTAATGTCTATTATTCAGAACAAAACTTCTTCAGCAATGTCTTTCCCGAATAATACATTGTCATCGCATAACCAAAACCAAGATGCTAGACATTATTGGACTGAAAATGAATCAACAACAACTTTCTTTGTGAATAACCTGACAGATGTAAAACAGAATCATGAATCGCTAGCACTCGGGCCTTCTACAATATTCTTAATAACATTAAATTGTCTCTTATCATTGTTGATATGCGGGGGTAATATCCCTGTCCTGGTTAGCATTATTTCATTCCGATCGCTGCGTACGGCAAACAATATGTTCCTTGTTAGTTTAGCAGTGTCTGATATCTGTGTTGGGGCGGTAGTTGTACCACTAAACATGATCAGTCGATATATGACCCCACTCATCTTTAAAGGGATCGTGCAAAATGAATACATCTGTATCGTGAAATGTTTCTTTAATGTGTGTCTATCAGGTGCATCTCTTTTCAGCATGGGTGGCATCGCGCTAGATCGTTACTTTGCTGTAACAAGACCCCTAAGATATAAAGTACTTGTAACACGCACTCGTACACTGTGGTTTATCGCACTCAGTTGGCTTTATGCCATTGTTGTAGCCTCATGCTTTATGTTCTTCAAACCCGAAGCCCATTTTGACGAATATAACGTCGAGTGTGTGAAGCAAGTGTTCACTCGTGGATACACAATTTTTGTAAATGCGAATATCTTCGTTCTTTTTGTGGTCATCTTGGTTTCACACATTGTTGTGGCAGTTGTTGCAGTCCAACAACGATCGAAGTGTATTCAAAGACTAACAAGAGTTAACAATACTCTTGCAGTGGCCTATTATAAGGAGAGTCGGTTGGTTAAAACCATGACTTTGGTAGTCGTGTTGTTTGCACTCTGTTGGTTGCCGGGTACGTTCACAACTCTTGCAAGGTGGATCTTTCGCGACGACACTGAAATCCTGCGTTTGTTTAACACGGGTTTTAGATTGTTGTTGTGGTCTAATAGCGCCATGAATCCATGGGTATATGCTTTTAGAATGAGGGAACTGAATAGAGGTATGAGGCGTGTTGTGTTGTGCAGATTCAAGAAACAACATGCCCAAGATGAACGTGTTTGGTGGACAAGGAATACAACGGATTCGCATTGATAGACCTTGTTTCAAATGTATATTGGGCAGTTTGTCAAAGCAATGTGACCTTATCGAAAGGATCTTTGTTTAAAAAACACATTCGTTTATCAATTTTCAACATTGGGGACGTTTAACAGGTTGTCATATTTTGACTCACTGATATATTGAATGTTCATTATCATTGGGTTAAAACGGTCACGACCATGGAAAATCAAGACTGCTTTTAAGAAGTGTTTAAGCACTTTTAAAAGCATTCAACTGTCAACTTGAACGCATTGCATAAATGAGTCTCTAATAATTACACACGTATTAATTTTTATTGCAGAGTCCACAATTTCAAAAATAACACTTTTCCAATATTTGTATTATCTACATGTTCTAGTTTATGGAAAGTATGATTAAACATTTAACTTTTTTACCCTCATTTAGTTATTTACTTATATGATTATAAATCAGTTGTATAATATCAAATTCAAAACATCTAAGACTAGTTTTTTCTAAAAGGTTTGTTAGTATCAGATAACACATGCTTATGAAAGAATCGTGTTATGGACTACAATTGAAATGTAAAAAATGATGTCCAGAATTTATGGACAATTAGTTCTACATATTTAAGGTTTTTCCGTGTATTTGGATCGCAGTTATAAGAACATAATGTTGTTTCATCGAAGATTGCATGAACAATTATGTCTCAATCGCAATCAAAATAGTAACTGAATCTTTTGGATGCAATACAATTTACAAAATAAACGGTTTCCTGAACTGATTTAGAATCATGATTCCGAAGCAATACACGATATCAGAAAATGTTAGAAGAGCAGGCCATAGAAGCAGTGCATGATTTCAGTGCGCAATAGTAACAGGCGTTCACCTACATCTTGTTGCTTGTTTTAGCCCATACATGAGAATTTCAAATAAATCCATGAAATTCGCCATTAATTTCCGAAATTTGGAATTTAGGACACGTAATCTAAAGGGAGACAATTTAAGGCTGCCAGACACTTAACCCAACCACTTCTTCTGCCTCTACATCCCACCTTTCTGAGTCTAGCCTTGCTTTTAATCCCAATTTGATGTTTTAGATTATTTTATTTACATAAAAAATGTGTGTGAACATAAATGTTGCAAGTTACAGACTCAGTTATATTTTTATGTTCTTTATATGTTCATTTAACACTTATTATTATTGATTGTATCAGATAAGCGTCTAAAGGTATCAATACAATTGATTAATGATAATTAAGGCTTGTTGTTTCAGCTTTCTCAAGTAAAGTTATGAGAAACTTACAGCAAAATATACTAGAACAGAAGAAATGTGTTCTTGGTAACATATTTCATAAGCTATAAAAAATGATCCAATGGAATACATTTAAAATGACAATTCGGGAAATGATCATGTTAATTCAATAAAAGAATCAAAAGAGAATCCATCTTTAGATTCTTTGAATATTAATTTTTGAGAATGTAATAAACGTAGAGCAAACTATTACTAGCCTTGTTTGAGTTGTTCCCAATTTCAATTTTTATATTTGGGTGTGCATACTTTATTTGACCTCATGTCAATGATAAAGGTATTCTATAAAAATGATTTAGATTCTTCATTCCAATTCAATCAAATGATATCATTTTCCAGTTGAGCGTTAACACACCAAACGAACTGCTATGTGCAGTCTCGTCGATTTTGGCGAATCATGGATTCAATTGAAATGTCCAATTACTGTTCTTCTTAAGAAAACATTGAATTGATTCGTTTTTATGTATATTGAGTAAATTCTAAAAAAAGCCATATTGGATTGGAATCTTATCATCAAAACTTCTTTACACGTTTCTAATTAGTTGCACCTTGTTACTTTGATCATAGAGTATAATAATAAATAAAAATACTACACATCGTGAAACTACTCAATTTTGGTATATTTTCCCTCCTTAATATGTTAGTCAATGGTGTACAATTTCCAGCCACAACTTTTCATGGAATTGACATTCGGCTGTTTCCTGGCATAAGCTCATTGTTAAGATTCTAAGGTGCATACTTTTTCAGATTACAATATGTGTAAACAATAATTAAATGTATGATGTGAACAAAAAATAAATAAATTGTTGAAAAAATAAGCTCATTGCATTAATAGTTTACATATTAATCAGATGCGATAAATTTCTCAAACGTTATATTAGCAAATACATAAATTGTGTTCTATTAATATATAACAGTAATACAAACAGTGATATGTGATAGTAACTTAAACACAAGTTGATACTTGTAGCTTATTGAAAGTATCTAACTATTCTAATTTCAAATATTTGATGCTTATGACAAAGTTAGCAAATTCAATTGTCTGCCTAACTTGTATTTTTGCGACAACTTGGACGGGTGGATATTATTCCAATTACCTTGCGACAAACCTATCAGTTCTTATTGGCTTGACACGGGAATGTCAATTTTAAAAACTTCATAAGATTTCTCATCAATATCTGACCTATTGTTATTGTTAAAAAATGAGAAAAATTGGAAGTATTACAAATAATATCAATTTATATTGCTATCCTTAAAGTAGTATTTTCTTTTCAAACTATGCAAATAAACATTCAGAAATAAAGAAGCTTTTTTTAGCACATAATTCAATGAGGGAGTTAGGTTTGCCAAACTCATGGAGTGGAGTGCTAGATTACACAGTGTTTGGTACATGTGTGGTAATTATAAACAGAACAACCGCTTCTTTGTGGTATCATGCAAATGTTCAACAAAGGATGATTCCAACGAGAACTTGAGCAAAGTAGAGCGTCGAAGTTGATTAATTATTTCTTTCATGAATATGGGGCAATTTAGATATTTTCTAGGTTCAAACTAAACTAAATAAAACTCTTGATATGGTTTTGCGCAATTTGATCATTTTTGTTGATGAATTTATTCATTTATTTCAGTCAGTAACGTTATCTTGAATTGCGTTGTGCTTCGCAAAGAATTCGTTGCATTCGTTATTAAATGTGGAAATTATTTTAAATAAGATAAATACGTATGTGTTCATCGATTTCTATTCTCGGAACTTTTTTTCAAATGATTTATTCAAAGAGGCTCTTTGGAAAATAGTCACATTGCGGAAAATAGTAATATTTTGTGCCACTACTTTGCTCAATTGTCGTTTATAAAAATGTCATGACTCCAAATAATGGATTCCTACAACTGTTCATCGATGAGAAGCATCATTCTGGCTTGGATATTCCCGGGGGAATTCATATCAGTGGATATACTGAACTGGAGAGCCATCAAATTGAAATAATCCCGATCCATAGCAATGCGCCCGTCCTGGAAAATGTATAATACAATAAACTAACTGTTAAAATAATCATGGATACAAATATCTTCACTCATTCGCTTCACTCATTCAATATCCACTCATGGATATAAATGATATTTTTTCAAAACCATAGGATATTCCCATAATAATAGTCATGAAAAAAGTTCAAATTATAGTATTCTTAGTCACAGACTGTATTATTTATTTTATTATATTATATTTTAGACGTTTCTAATGCATACTACATCCATGATCACTGATATTTTAAAATGAAACAGTTGAAATACATGCAGGCAAATCTAGTTATTACGTCATTGAAGCTTAACAATGTCACAAAAATAATTTACTGTCATGGCGATACACCTTTATCCCAGAGGCGGTTTTGATTTGAAATTGTTAAAGCAATTAAATGATGCTTTTTATTGTTTCTAGTTAATATTACCACTCTATGAAGTTATCTAATGTTATATATAGTGTAATTTATACATACAAAAGTAATTTCATTGTAACACTTCCTAGAAACTTCATCTGGAATCTTATGTAGTCGAAAAAATGAAACAAATTCCTCGCACTCGATCCATCCATCAGCTGAAACGAGCCAATATATTAGGTTGTCAATTACAAAAAAGCAGAATATAAGACAATATTTGTAGACAGATAAAGTAAAAATCTTCTGAACATCTTTATCACAACGTACCATTTCCAAGACCATCAATCACATCGAAGAATGTATCAAGCCATGCTCTATACCAAGAAGGTGTATCCATGGTCTTAGCTTTAATTTGCTTGCATGTGTTCTCCATAAAGTTAAGCCATTCATCAATGGTGACCTTTATGTATGAAATGAGAAAAACACACTTAATAATGTAGCCTTATAGAAAAATAATCTTTGAATTGGCGTGACGCGATTTATGGAATATATCACCACCAGTTTCTGACCTATGATATCTCAAAACTGGTTCAAAATGTTTACAGATAATCAATTGTTTGTGTATGTATGTATATTAGAGGAATACAATTTGTATATCCTGAATTTCACACAAAAACAATAGTACAATAACTTCATTTCGAAGGACAATATAGTGAAATATTGGGCCGAGGGCCGAAGGACGCAATGACGTTATTAGTATTATTACCACCGTTAATGACCAGAACTGAAACAGCAAGAAAATGTTACGCACTGAACGATATCTAATTTCCCGGGGGAATTGCATTCTCGACCAGCAGTATTGACCGCCACTATAACGTCACATATTGCTCAGGTCGATATAGTAAAATGAACGCCTTCTAACCTGGCACTAAAACCCCTAGAACTGGCCCGGCAAGGTGGTAATAATGAGTTGTAGTATATTTTTACACAGACTTAGCACACAGCAATTTCTCATCTAATGACCTTACTTCTAAGCTGTTATGTACACTATGCATCAACTAACACATTTGAAATAAAAACCTCTAAACCCCATACAAGTAAATTCCCAGTTAATCCATGGTTTAATGACAAATATATAACTATACTATTGAGAGGTCTAAGAAAATGTTGTATAATTGCTATTTTGTTCCAACAAGGTTCGGAAAGACATTTCATTTCATTCTCAAGAATTGGTAGAAAGGAACAAAAACAATTGCACTAAAAAAAACAAAATATATTCAAAATATATTACATAAAGGACCGTGTTTTTTACAAAAATATTTTCAATAATTGGTTGAAGAGAAAAACATTGTTGAATTCGGTTCACTATATCGATACCTATCCTTTTACTTTTTAAGAACTCAAAGGGTATTTTGCGAATAAGTATACCTAAAGAATCCAGAAAATCAATTTGAAAAATCAACTTTTTAACTTTCAAAGGTTAATGAAGGTCAACCAAGGGTCAAATTTAAAAACAAAGGTCAAATTATAACTCCCGAGGATCTGTTCTTTAGCAATTTCGAAATTGGACCTTTTTAATAGGTTTATGAGCTCTAATAACCCAAACTTGTGCAAAATATAGATAGATATCCAATCGCTAATAATGGTCAAAATTAGTGTAATAACATTAATGTGATAAGTATATTTTATTTTATTTTTCAAATATTGGTCAAGCAGGTTCAACAAATTTGTGAGGATTATTTGAAAAATTCATGATTTCAAACATATTCGGTTTTTACCATTTGAAAGTTCTATTGAAAGAATGTATCCCTATCATAGTCCGGAGACAAAGAAGAAATAATTGCTTTATTAATGAGGAACTAACAATGACAAATATATAGAATATATATCTTTAAATGACATCTAGGTATTGGTACGCTTATTTATTCAAACGACATGTCTAATAGTATACAAATAGTGGCTGCCATTAAGGGAAAAAGTGTAGACTATTTTACCCGAGGGAATGTTTTGTCCACTGACATGTTCCCGAGACTGCAGGCCGGGGGAACATGTCACTGGACAGGATATTCCAGAGACTCTGTGTCCCCAAAATGTGGCAGCCACTATTTGTTTTATTATATACCTCATATGTACTCTGTAAGCAAAAACAAAGTGAGAAGTCATTTCATTGGAACGTTTTATGCTTACAGGTTCTTATTGGCATTTTTCCTTTCAACTCCTATAATCTCAGTTATCGGGGAAGATAGAACGTGCTAATGACTGGTAACATGATGTAACTGGTGATAAGTACATTTCATCTTCCCTGAGTGATAGCAGGGATTTAGGACTTCCTAGGGAATTAGTTCATCTATTTCATATCATGTGACCATGAATAAGCCAATGAGCATCGAGAATACATATGAGGTATATAATAATACATAATAAACATATGCAATCAAATGCCTTACGTTTCCATTTCGACGTACTGCTGCATATCATCACATTTTCTGATGATTATATTTAATTATACATTTTTTGCTAGTTATCATCACATTTTTGGTGAAAATCAAAACAAAATATTGCAATCAGAACATCGCTTTTTAAGAAGATGTTGAGATACAAATCAAAAAAATTAACAATTAACAATAACAATCATAATGTTGTAAATAAGACATATGTAAAGGTTAATTCTAATGAAAGGGAAATAGTCAAAACAGGATCTTAAGAGGTTCTGGACAAATCATTTGATTCTGGACTTGTCATATATTTTTTTCAACGAAATCACATCCAAGGGTTGAATTCTTATTAGCTATTTAGAGAGTGAGTCCTGCCTAGTATTAATTTCAATAAAAAAAAGTTAAAATAGAACCCTATTTGAGAGTCAATCTAATACTTACATTACATTGATAAATTAAGGCAAATCCTGAAATATTTTTAAAGTGCATTTTTTATGAAATATTATCCAGCAAGTATTTAGATGAAACGGTCTTATTTAAATACAAATCATATCATGATGATATTTTTCATGAAACATTTTTCAATGAAATTCAATTGAAGGGTCAAGATAAAACGAGCTAATTTTGGTGAAAACCCTTACATGATGATGTGTTTTCATAACTTCTTAAATAAAATTCCATCAAGGGGTGAAGATAAAATGATCGAATTTAAGTGATTTAGGATCACGAGGATATGTTTTCTTTGATATTTTCTATGAAATCCCATCCAATGGTCAAGGTAAATTTTTGATTTTGATTTGGTATTAGGTCACGTAATCGAAAGATCCATATAAGGCCCATAGAACCATATAGGAACGTCATTTTGAATGTCACGTGATAGATCCATATAAGGCTTTTAGAACAATGTCGGGAAAGATGAGGGGAAGCCCCTGACACCTGTTTCACGATTTTTGATTTGGTTTTAGGTCACGTGTTCGAAAGAAACACATAAGGCCCATAGAACCATATAGGAACGTCATTTTGAATGTCACGTGATAGATCCATATAAGGCTTTTAGAACCATGTCGGGAAAGATGAGGGGAAGCCCCTGACACCTCTTTCACGATTTTATCCGAACGTTGTTCGGATCATTTCAGTTTTTATGCACTTCATTATTGTACCGAAGTTTGCCGATTCGATTCGTCGTATTTCGGAATCCTGGTGACAATTTTATACTCCATTGGAGTATTTTTGAACTACTTCTTATGACGGAAATTCCCGAACCTTGTTCGGATTAATCCGGATTTTCTGACCTACTTTATCTACCGAGATTTCACGAGTTAACATTCGTCTCATTCCGGAATCCTGGTGACAATTTTATACTCCATTGGAGTATTTTTGATCTACTTTTTCTGGATTTTGCCCTACTTATTATATCTTGACAACAAGCAAATCAAAAAGTTCGACATGAACGGGTCTCGATCAACTAACCTAGACAATGGAAGCCAGGCACGCTAACGATGAGGCCAGCGAGCTGCCGATATGAAAGAACAAAAGTATTATATATTTATACCGAGCGTCAATTCAAAATGATCCTCACTTAAATACGACTCGTCAGTTGTATCCAGAATAGTAGAACGCCTATGGCGCTAGTGAATAACCAAGTCCCAGGTGAGTGGTTCGTATCCCTCCGTGATATACTATTTTTGTTTTATTAAATACGAAAGAAAGGAGCAAGGTGTAGGTTGAAAACAAGACGTTAGTTTGTTTCAAAACAGTTTGGAAACATTAATCTCTGATAATTTAAGGTTTTCCACTCCTGAAGGGCCTCTAGATCTATGAAATTCATTAATCAAGACAGTGTAAAATTTTTAGATATATGTAATACGTTTTCATACTTTAGCCTGTGGAATCAACTAAATATTACATTTTGGATTTCATTGATATCCTGTCATAGTCCTAATTTTTTTTGAAACATTATTTTTTCAACACTGATACAAATTTACCTGACATTTCCCTGACATACGAGGGTATATCATAAAGTTCTCATAATATCTCTCTAATTTTTTTATTTTTCAATATATTCTGATGAATTTTTCACAGAATGTGTAGTATAGAATGCTGTATTAATTTATCAAAAAATATTTGGTATAACAGAAATATTATTTAAGAAAGGGTTGCCATAGTAACTGGAAATCAAGGCACCCGGGGCAAATAAAAAATCATGCAGGAATAGCCCCAACTAACCATGTTAAAATGCATAACAAGTTATCAAATAAGCTATGAAACACATCAAATTGGTAAGTACCATGTAATCTTGACTGCTTTAAACTATTATAGTGGTCATGTGAATTGTGTGATCTCATAATGGATGATTGTAACGCTTCATTAGAAGTAATGTTAGACACTACAACTGTTTTGTCAGATATTCCATGGAAAGTCAATTTTCCACTTTAGTCCATCTTAAATAAATAATAGACCGGTATAGGGTGTAATTATGTTGGTATCTTTGCACCATATTTGTTTTAGATCATATTTAGTATGAGCAAAGGATTTTTCGAACTAAACTTGACTTTTTATCAGTGAGAATATTATTTTTCTGATGATCCCTGCATCTATGCACTATCTTACTCAGTCATTTCTGATCATTAAGCTTTGATTCTCATTTAAAATGTATGGATAAACAATAAAATATCAGCATTTAGCAGTGCAAATTCAGTTCAAAGCTTCTATAAAGGGAGTCAAACACATAGATTTTGAAAATCCGACTCGTTTAAAGAAGAATATCAGCAGCTTAAATCATACAAAATGGAGGGGGGGTAGGCGATTTCTGCAAGAAAACTCAACACATTTGGAAGATTTATTTTTTCAAGATATTAACAACTGAATTGCCAAATGAATAGGCGCAGTGCATGGCAAAATATGTAAGGTCTTCTAGTATTTTTTTGAACTGAGTGGTATGAGGGGCGTTATTATCACAACACTGACATTGCTCACTTTTTAAAGTTGTTTCAATGCGTTATATGTAAATGGGCGTGTGGAAGGCCCGTGGGTGGCAATAAAATAACTCGAACTTCAAATTAAATATATATATAAAATAGTATATTTCAAACTTCAATGTTCAAAATACAATGCTCTGTAATGTACAACACGAACTCTTACAACAACTACTGACAAGCCAACACCCAATGCAAACCCAGCTACATGTGAGTGAGAAAGACCATATAAGGGAACAATAGATATATAAAACTGACACAGTTTGCATAGTTGAATAACTGGTTTCAATAAAAGGTGAAAAGTGAACATGGTATTTAAAGAGTAAAACTGCAAACAACCTACTTAGGGACCTGTTATATTGAGATGAATAGGGATTGATTAATATGAACAGTAATAATATAAAATGTGAAAATGACCATGTTACATATACAAAAAATAACCCCATTGTAACAAAATCACAAAAAGTGAAATATCTATTCTTGTATTGCATTTTCGTTCACTGGACATATTTTAATTTGCATTGCTATTAGATACATTTTAAGGGTGATATGAAAATTGAACCACGAAAACAGATGTACTCTAAGTTAAAGGGAACTTTCTACCATACCCGCCATGCTATCTGACCCGAACGAGCCACCTTGTGGTGAGATTGGTAACTACCTGCTCGCATCTGCGTTATTACGCAGAGACATAAACGTATACACAAGGAAACTATAGGAGCTAACCTATTTTATCTCTGTATACATTTTAACTGTAATACATCGTTACAAAAATACAAAATACCTGTATATTGATTTTTTGACCTTGACCGATTCTTGAATTGAATCGAATTTGTCCAAAGGTCTTGAAACGTAAAATACCTAAATATCTATCTTTGACCTTGGGATGACCTTGTACAAGAAACATTAATGTTGACCTCGGTTCATCGAATCATAATTCGCCAAGGGCCATAGTATCATCAAACGCCAAATACCTAGACATTGATCGTTTACCTTTGAATGGACTTAACTCTGACCTTCGGAGACCAACTTACTAAAGATAAATGGTGTAGAAGGAGATGTCCCGATAGACAGACAAAATGACAGACAGACCAAACATGCTTTTATAGTAGGTCTCGACATCTCCTTTTGCCCTCATACTTGATGGGCCAGTGAGCGTTCTACTAAGGTCAGAGGTCAAAGTCATTTTAGGTTAAAGGCAGAATCAGATATATGGAGGTGACAAAATTACAAGCAACATGTACACTTGACGTACTTATCTATTCCTTACAATCTCAAATACAATATCTCACAAAATATGTACGATATGTTAGAAATTGATGAAGTTATAATAGACTAAAAGTGCAAAATTGTAAATAATAAGTAACCATTCTTATACAAGAAATATACAAAAGTCATTGTTGTAAACTCTTTAGTTTTCCTGAAATAAAGTGTGCAGTTTTGGGATTTTTAGATAATAGACATGAAAAGGAATGACATAAGCCAGAAATATTCTAAAATTGAAACAATTTTTTTGTTAGACTGCTTGCTAGATCCGATTCTCTCTTTAAAATGTCAATATCTAGGTTTACGCGTTTTTTACCCTTGGTCTGAGATTCGACCCTTGATGAGGCATGATTAGGTGACCTGAAGTCAAGGTCATTCCTATGTAAAATATCAATATCTATGTATTTGGTGATTTAAAGTCCTTTGGGCTGCTGTGACCCTTGGCAACCAACGATTAGGTGAACTGAGTTCAAGGCCAATGTAACTGAGTCAAGTTTGTTTCAAGATCAAAAATTAATATCTAAGTATTTGGCGTTGAAAGGACCTTGAGGGCTACAATGACCCTTGACGACACATGATTAGGTGACCTAAGGTCAACGTCAATGTGTATTGGCCAACGTTATTTCAAGGTCACATCTAGGTACTAGTATCTGGCGTTTCACGAGGTTTCAACAAGTTCATCTCAATTCAAAAATCAGTCAAAGTCAAGTTATCAATACAAGTATTTTGCATTTTATGGAGGCTGCTGCTATATGGGGACCCTTCGTGATCCACTCGAACATGTAGATTTCTAGTATTTGTAAAGATGTATAAAAGTTAAAATGTATACTTTCCATGAGCTCCTATCGTTGGATTTAAATAAGGAGTATGATTTTAAAATTGGCTAGGTCGTGGTTAAGCAACAATAACATGTTCGAAATACCGCTGTGTAATTCCTGGATCACATTTGCTGCGAGTATTTTGTTCAAAATTGAATACATTTCTGAACACAATACTCAATCGGCCGGGCGCCGTAGTGAAAATCGGAGCAAATGTGACCAAGACATAAAACAATTGAATAATACTGTATCAGTATCACATTTACAGCGGTCAAAAGCTTTTACAAAAAAACGCCAGAGTTGGCAATCATATCAAATGAAACCAATCCCGCTGTGATTCATAGAAATAACTAATTTACTGCATTGAGTGCAATGTTATAACCATGTCGATTTACATGAGTGTCCGATTCATTGTACCAAATTTAAACCTTGACTGTTCTCCAGAAAGCAATAAGCTGACATATATCATATTTTACATTTTAATACAACTGAAAAGATAATAAATGTTTTAATTTAAAGTTGACGTAGTTATAAATGTTTTCAGCGTAAAATCAAAGCACAACCACATAATTAAAAAAATTACGCTGGGATTCCAACTGGATACAACTGACGAGTTGTATTTAAGGTGGCCTAAAGTGCTGCTTATTTTTTCGTGAAGCCACTCAATTAAATTACGATTTCTCTGCACCCTGATGTTCAATCAACATCATTCGAGTATCTATATGTTCCTGACACGTTCGGGCATCCGGTTATGACAACGTCTACCCAATGTTTGCACGAGAAATTGACGTAATTCATGACTGAAATCGGGAAGACAAAAATATGTGATATTCTTTCAGAATTGTTTATAATAACTATTTACAAAAACGTTCCCGAGACACAATCCATTTAGGTAGGGTTTGTTTTAAAGTCGAAAAGCCCCAATAAGACAATACAAACCCAGATAAAACCCAGAAGAATGCAGATTGCATGTAATAATTTACGTTCATGTAAACAAGTAAAGTACATATAATCCCCATATAAAACACTGGCCTACGTGACATGTAAACACAGGTTCAAATTGAAATATAGAAAATTTTCAACATAGCATTTGCTTCTGTGTTCTGTATGCCCCTCTACCTGCTTAATAAGGCAATGTATCTTCAAATAAAACCTTAGCCAAGTAGATAAAGGTCTCTGGAACACTTTTGTATATAGTTTTCACGGCTTTGTATAAAAAACCTCCTACCTCATACCCACCTAGTACCACCTACGTGGAACATGATACAGTCATTGAAGGGTTCAATTTTAATGATTATTAAATCTCAAAATAGCTCAAAGTATTAACATTTCTACAAAACCGGCTTTGTTTTATGACTAGACAGATGACAGATCCATAAATAAAGGCATGTGGATGCATTTTAATGTGTAATGACCCGAGGGCGCCCCGGGGGAATAAATAACTAACGACCACGACCATAGGTCCAACAAGCCAGATAAATAAATTGAAAGAAAGTGTGCTAAATTCGATGCTCCGAGTGGGAATCGAACCCAGCTGGGATGAAGTAGCAACTTGCTATCAAGGATCGTTACAAATGCTTCTATAATTCATCATGAACTAAGATTTAATAGACTAAGATTTTTAAAATTGAACCCTTCAAAGACTGTATTATGTCCCACGTACGTGGGTAGGTGGGTATGAGGTAGGAGGTTTTTTATACAAAGCCAGTTTTTCACAAGCAATTTTATTCCCAGACGCTCAAACGTGTCAGGAACACATATATATTTGAATTATCTTGATTGGACATCAGGTTGCAGAGAAATCGTATTTTTACTGAGTGGATTATTGAATTTCATAGATCTAGAGGCCCTTCAGGAGTGGAAAACCTTAAATTATCAGAGATTAATGTTTCAAAACTGTTTTGAAACAAACTAACGTCTTGTTTTCAACCTACACCTTGCTCCTTTCTTTCGTATTTAATAAAACAAAAATAGTATATCACGGAGGGATACGAACCACTCACCTGGGACTTGGTTATTCACTAGCGCCATAGGCGTTCTACTATTCTGGATACAACTGACGAGTCGTATTTAAGTGAGGATCATTTTGAATTGACGCTCGGTATAAATATATAATACTTTTGTTCTTTCATATCGGTAGCTCGCTGGCCTCATCGTTAGCGTGCCTGGCTTCCATTGTCTAGGTTAGTTGATCGAGACCCGTTCATGTCGAACTTTTTGATTTGCTTGTTGTCAAGATATAATAAGTAGGGCAAAATCCAGAAAAAGTAGATCAAAAATACTCCAATGGAGTATAAAATTGTCACCAGGATTCCGAAATGAGACGAATTAGTATAGTAGGAACAAGGGGTTCCCATGCACCCATAAGGTGTGAATAAGTTACATACATTTTTGTAATCCCTAGGGTGTCTATTTAATGAATCCATTTGTTAACATTGCCAACTAATGTCCCATAGTACTTTTATGGCGGCATTCAGTTACCATGGTTACGCATCTTTAGACATCATACCTTGGTGTCTTAAATCATTTGTAGCTCTGTCATTATTTGGTCCATAGAAATGATATTGGTACCAAATTAAACCTCGTTAAATTTCCAATAAATTTATGATATTCAATTATGCAAATTATCTAATTTGCATAAATTATGACGTCATCAATCTATTTTTGGTTCAGAATTTCCAACTATAGCAACGTATCTATTAGAACTGAGGCCGTATGGCAAAATTTCTGAAAGGTTTTGTCCTTTATGCTATTAGTAGAAGGTATAAGCAACATAAAAGTGAAAACAGATTCAAAATTGAATCAGTATTACGAAAGTTATCTAACTTTCGAGGCAGCTATCGTGAATGTCATTATTTGACAATAATATACATTACGTCTTACCTTGGAGTCTTGAATCAATGTCGCTTCGCCATTATTTGGTCTATAGAGATGATATTGGTATCTGATTAAACCTTGTTGAATTTACTATATGGTTACAATATTCAGTTATGCAAATTAGCTAATTTGCATTAATTGTGACGTCATCAATCCATTTTTGGTTCAGAATATCCTAGTATAGCAACATATCTATTAGAACTGAGGCCGTATGACATAATGTGTGCATAGTTTTGTCCCTTATTTGATGAGTGGAAGATATAAGCAACATTAAAGAGACAACAAAATCTTCAAAATTGGATCAGAATTAACAAAATTATCCAGCTTTGGAGGCAGCTACTGTGAACGTCATTGTTTGACAATTATAAAAAGAATATTAAATTAACAAAAAAAAGTAACAACCATTATATTATAGTTGTTTCAATCTTATTGAGTAAAAATGTGCATGTATTGAACTGAACTAATAAGTATGTGGAAAGGTTACATGCATTTTGACTATCATTCACAGGGGTCAAAACGGTTATCTCGACCCTGTATATTAAAGATCCAATCTTATAATTTACCATGCACTTTCAATGATTCATATAAATAGTATACATAAAGTCTGCTTTTCATCATATTCTTCATATTCTTGATTCTTAAAGCATCTGAAGTATATAGCATGATTAGAAGTAAAGATGATTCATTATATGGTTTATGTAATATTTCTAACATTTCAGATGCTATGGTAACATCACTTGATAATGAGGTTTTTACATTTCACGTTCTAAATGAGTAAAAAGGAAGTTATTCTCCCTTTGCTTTAGAGATAAATAGTTGCATGAATTTGTTTAGAAAAATTATAACTTAATTAATTTAACCCCCCCCCCCCTGACAGCCCCATATTTGAAGATTTTGGTGAAACCTGGCAAAATACATTAATTATTAGGTTCCAGAAGCCCCCAGAAGCTATATGATGGCCCCCAGTGGCCCCAAGAATCTATACAGGGGCCCCAAGTGGCCCCCAGGAGCTATACTGTGCTCCACAGAAGCTATATGTTGGCCCCCAGAAGCTGAATAGTGGCCCCCAGGAGCTATACGGTGGCTCCCAGAAGCTATATAGGAAACCCTGTGGCCCCAAGAGCTATACGGTGGCGCCCAGAAGCTATACAGGGGCCCCCAGTGGCCCAAAAAAGCTATACGGTGGCCCCCAGAAGCTTTACAGGGGCCCCCAGAAGCTATACGATGGCCCCCAGAAGCTATACAAGGGCCCCCAGAAAGTATACTATGGTCTCCAGAAGCTCTAGGTGGCCCCCAGTGGCCCTCGGAAGCTATATGATGGCCTCCAGAAGCTAATAAGTGGCCCCCAGGAGCTATATGGTGGCTCCCAGAAGCTATACAGGAAACCCTGTGGCCCCAAGGAGCTATACGGTGGCGCCCAGAAGCTATACAGGGGCCCCCAGTGGCCCCAAAAAGCTATACGGTGGCCCCCAGAAGCTTTACAGGGGCCCCCAGAAGCTATACGATGGCCCCCAGAAGCTATACAAGGGCCCCCAGAAACTATACTATGGTCTCCAGAAGCTCTAGGTGGCCCCCAGTGGCCCTCGGAAGCTATATGATGGCCTCCAGAAGCTAATTAGTGGCCCCCAGGAGCTATATGGTGGCTCCCAGAAACTATACAGGGGACCCCAGTGGCCCCAAGAAGCTAATCGAAGGCCCCCAGAAGCTATACAGGAGCCCCAAAAAGCTACATGATGGCCCCCAGAATCTATATGATGGCCTCCAATGGCTTCCAGAAGATGTGAAGGGCCCCCAGTAGCCCCTAGAAGCTATACGGTGGCCCCCAGTGGCCCTCATAGGCTATATGATGGCCCTAAGAAGCTAAATAGTGACCCTCAGGAGCTATATGGTGGTTCCCAGAAGCTACACAATGGCTCCCAGAAGCTATAAAGGGCCCCCCAGTAGCCCCTAGAAGCTATACGGTGACCCCCAGTGGCCCCAAAAGCTATACGGTGGCCCCCAGAAGCTATAAAGGGGTCCACAGTGGCTCCCAGAAGCTATACGATGGCCCCCAGAAGCTATGCAAGGGCCTGCAGAAACTGTACTGTAGCCCCCAGAAGCTATACAGGGGCCCCCAGTGGCTCCTAGAAGCTATACGATGGCCCCCAGAAGCTATGCAAGGGCCTACAGAAACTATACTGTAGCCCCCAGAAGCTATACAGGGGCCCCCAGTGGCTCCCAGAAGCTATACGATGGCCCCCAGAAGCTATGCAAGGGCCTACAGAAACTGTATGGTAGCCCCCATAAGCTATACGATGGCCTCCAGAAGCTATACAGTGTCCCCCATATAGCTTTGGGGGCCACCGTATAGCTTCTAGGGGCTACTGGGGGCCCTGTATAGCTTCTGGGAGCCATTGGGGGCCATCATATAGATTTTGGGGGCCATCTTGTAGCTTCTGGGGGCTGCTGTATAGCTTCTGGGGGCCATCGTATAGCTTCTTGGGGCCACTGGGGTTCCCTGTATAGCTTCTGGGTGCCACCGTATAGCTCCTGGGAGCCACTATTTAGCTTCTTGGGGCCATCATATAGCTTCTGAGGGCCACTGGGGGTCACCATATAGCTTCTGGAGACCACAGTATAGTTTCCATGGGCCCTTGTATAGCTTCTGGGGGCCATCGTATACCTTCTGGGGGCCACTTGAGGCCCCTGTATAGATTCTTGGGGCCAATGGGGGCCATCATATAGCTTCTGGGGGCTTCTGGAACCTAATTATTAATGTATTTTGCCAGGTTTCACCAAAATCTTCAAATATGGGGGCTGTCAGGAGGAGGTTAAATTAAGTTATAATTTTTTTAAACAAATTCATGCAACTATTTATCTCTAAAGCAAAGGGAGAATAACTTTCTTTTAACTCATTTAGAACGTGAAATGTAAAAACCTCATTACCAAGTGATGTTACCATAGCATCTGAAATGTTAGAAATATTACATAAACCATATCATGAATCATCTTCACTTCTAATCATGCTATATACTTCAGATGCTTTAAGAATCAAGAATATGAAGAATATGATGAAAAGCAGACTATATGTATACTATTTATATGAATCATTGAAAGTGCATGGTAAATTATAAGATTGGATCTTTAATATACAGGGTCGAGATAACCGTTTTGACCCCTGTGAATGATAGTCAAAATACATGTAACCTTTCCACATACTTATTAGTTCAGTTCAATACATGCACATTTTTACTCAATAAGATTGAAACAACTATAATATAATGGTTGTTACTTTTTTTGTTAATTCAATATTCTTTTTATAATTGTCAAACAATGACGTTCACAGTAGCTGCCTCCAAAGCTGGATAATTTTGTTAATTCTGATCCAATTTTGAAGATTTGTTGTCTCTTTAATGTTGCTTATATCTTCCACTCATCAAATAAGGGACAAAACTATGCACACATTCTGTCATACGGCCTCAGTTCTAATAGATATGTTGCTATACTAGGATATTCTGACCCAAAAATGGATTGATGACGTCACAATTAATGCAAATTAGTTAATTTGCATAACTGAATATTGTAACCATATAGTAAATTTAATAAGGTTTAATCAGATACCAATATCATCTCTATATACCAAATAATGGCGAAGCTACATTGATTCAAGACGCCAAGGTAAGACGTATGTATATTATTGTCAAATAATGACATTCACGATAGTTACTTCGAAAGTTACATAACTTTCGTAATACAAATTCAATTTTGAATCTGTTTTCACTTTTATGTTGCTTAAAGCTTCTACTAATAGAATAAAGGACAAAACCTTTCAGAAATTTTGCCATACGGCCTCAGCTCTAATAGATACGTTGCTATAGTTGGAAATTCTGAACCAAAAATAGATTGATGACGTCATAATTTATGCAAATTAGATAATTTGCATTATTGAATATCAGAAATTTATTGGAAATTTAACGAGGTTCAATTTGGTACCAATATCATTTCTATAGACCAAATAATGACAGAGCTACAAATGATTTAAGATACCAAGGTAAGATGTCTAAAGATGCGTAACCATGGTAACTGAATGCCGCCATAAAAGTACTATGGGACATTAGTTGGCAATGTTAACAAATGAATTCATTAAATAGACACCTTAGGGATTAAAAAAATGTATGTAACTTATTCACACCTTATGGGTGCATGGGAATCCCTTGTTCCTACTATACTAAATGTTAACTCGTGAAATCTCGGTAGATAAAGAAGGTCAGAAAATCCGGATTAATCCGAACAAGGTTCGGGAATTTCCGTCATAAGAAGTAGGTCAAAAATATTCCAATGGAGTATAAAATTGTCACCAGGATTCCGAAATACGACGAATCGAATCGGCAAACTTCGGTACAATAATGAAGTGCATAAAATCCGAAATGATCCGAACAACGTTCGGATAAAATCGTGAAACAGGTGTCAGGGGCTTCCCCTCATCTTTCCATACATGGTTCTTAAAGCCTTATATGGATCTATCACGTGACATTCAAAATGACATTCCTATATGGTTCTATGGGCCTTATATGGATCTTTCGAACACGTGACCTAATACCAAATCATAATCAAAATTTTACCTTGACCATTGGATGGGATTTCATAGAAAATATCAAAGAAAACATATTCTCGTGATCCTTAAATCACTTAAATTTGATAATTTTATCTTCACCCCTTGATGGAATTTTATGAAAGAGGTTATGAAAACACATCATCATGTAAGGGTTTTCACCTAAATTAGCTCGTTTTATCTTGACCCTTCAATTGAATTTCATTGAAAAATGTGTAATGAAAAATATCATCATGTTATGATTTGTATTTAAATAAGACCGTTTCATCTAAATACTTGCTGGATAATATTTCATAAAAAATGCACTTTAAAAATATTTCAGGATTTGCCTTAATTTATCAATGTAATGTAAGTATTAGCTTGACTCTCAAATAGGGTTCTATTATAACTTTTTTTATTGAAATTAATACTAGGCAGGACTCACTCTCTAAATAGCTAATAAAAATTCAACCCTTGGATGTGATTTCGTTGAAAAAAAAATATGACAAGTCCAGAATCAAATGATTTGTCCAGAACCTCTTAAGATCCTGTTTCAAGAACCATCTAAATTTTTTGAATAATTATAAGATTAAACCAGGAGAGAAACAGGAACATTTGCCCAAAATTTACTGGACACCAAAGTTACATAAAGCCCCTTATAAAGCTAGGTTTATTGCTGGGCCTAGAGTCTGTTCCACTAAAAAAGTTTCTGGACTATTGACAAGGTGTCTTCAAGCTGTTAAAAATAATAGGGAGGCTCATTGTAAGGCTATTTTTAGAAATTCCGGGGTTAACCATATGTGGATCCTTAAAAATTCCAAAGATCTTTTATCAAAATGTAATGATTTGTCTACACTTTACACATCAATTCCTCATGACAAGTTAAAATATTAAATATTCGGAATCATTAAAAAAGACAATGATGGGTTGTAAATTTAAATATGTTAACTGTAATTCAAATAGGGCTTAATTTTCTAGTGAACAATATGATAAATATATTTCTTTCACTGTAGTACAATTCTGTGAGGTGTTAGGCTTTCTTATTGATAATATATTTGTTAAGTTTGGAAGTTCAGTTTTACGTCAGAATGTAGGTATACCAATGGGTACAGATTGTGCTCCTCTTTTAGCAGATCTTTTTCTATTCTCGTATGAGTATAAACTTTTACAAATGACGATGAAAGATAAAAGTAAATTTCATATTGCATAGTTATTTAATAAGACAGATCGATATATTGATGACTTGTTGAGTTTAGACAACCCAAAATTTAAAGAATTTGTAGGTGAGATATATCCTACTGAGCTAGAATTGAAAAAAACTAATGAATCTGATATGAGTGCACCTTATCTTGATCTTCTTATTAAAATTAAACCAGATAATAATATACAGGGTGTCCGGAAAGTAAAGATACAAATGCTCTCATTTCAAGAGATTTACCTTCTATGAGATGAAATTGCTACAGAATGTGGAATGACATTATAAGAATATATCCTACAACTGCCATGACTTTTAGTTTCAAAATGAAAAAGTTATGGTTGTTATGGTAACGAGAGTCGAGGGTAAGTGGAGCAACGTCACAACTGTGTTCTGCAAATCTCTTTCCTGCTCATATGATCTTGGCACTCCACCATCTAGTCCTATATTATATCAAATTTTGTACCACAACAGCATAAGGATTAGTAATGTAACATCATTTGATCATTTTATATTACTACTATCATTGAATTTTCAGTATTTTCCCCATTACCTATACATTATTGGTGCATCTTGACCGGCGATTCAAAGGCCTGGCAAAACCGCTGCTGTCCATCTCTCAGATTGCTGACAACATTGGCTTCCAGCTGAGTCTCATTTGTATGTTCAACTTTTTACAAATATTGCTTTCAAATGGTCATTAAAGTAGAAGCCTAAAGAGGCTTTATCAGGTGAATATGGGGCATTGTATAGAAAGGTTTAATGTCAAGACACTCCATTGTAAGATTTGTTTTTGCTTTGTGAATTGGTGCATTGTGCAGATGCAATATTGACTTTCCTACTAATGGCCAGGGACCATTCTTCTAGGCACTTGTATAATATTTCTTTCATTATACTGGTTAGTGACATAACATAGTTCTGATATGTAGCAATGGCATCATTATATAAAAGAAAACACCATGGCAGCAATAATACAATGATTAACAAAACAAAACATAGATAGAAAATACAACAAATAACACTGTTTCAAATGGTTGTCTTTTAGCTATTTTTCACCTTTGAGCGTTGTTCTGGAACTGCTCCGCATACCCCTCACATCCGTAACCATAACAACCATAACTTAAACACATTTAGACTATATGTGACGAAAGTTGGTAGAAATATTGTAATATTGTTTATCTACAATCTGTAGCAATTTCATTTCAAAAAACCCAAATTTCTTAAAATAAGAGTATTTGTATCTTTACTTTCCGGACACCCTGTATATTGCAAATTATATGACAAAAGAGATGACTTTAATTTTGACATAGTTAACTTTCCACTGGATAGAAATATTCCACTTAACCCAGCATATGGGGTTTATGTATCCCAGCTTATTAGATATAGCAGGGCGTGTTCAAAATATCTAGATTTCAAATCAAGACACCATATTTTAGTGATCAAGCTGTTAGGTCAAGGTTATACTTGTAAAAAACTTAAGAAATACTTTCTGGGCTTTGCTGAAGAGTACAAGTCATTAATTTCGAAATTTCAAGTTTTACCACTTGAGATGCTGAAGGATGTAGGAATGTTATAATTAAATTGGCAATGAACTCACAATTTTTTCACTTGGCACCTTTTGAGGTGGATCCCGGCTATGACATTAATAGTTGAGAAATAGGGATCGAAACCAGCCATAGTTTTCTCCTGATGACCATTGTGAATTGTTGTGTTTTATGGATTATGATGACGGCTTTGCGAACGGATGTTGACCCTTTTAATTGCCTATGGACTTCAAGATTGGATTATATCTATCCCACATCATTTGAGACTGAATGCTCTATCTTTTATGAGTACTAGCATCTACAACTATTTTTGATGTTATGAGTATTGGCTATCAATTTTTCCATTTTTTCTTCAACATGTATTGTAATGACTTCAGTATGAATGAAATGTCCCTCGGTGTCCTGGTCCTGGATTGTGATATTGGTTCTCGATTGGATGGGGGAATGGGATGTTAGACATTGTTTCTTTTCACGTTAGATCATGGTTTTGGGATACATAGGGTCTACTTTTCTTATGACAGATTTACACTTACAGTTTGCTTTTCTTGTTGGGTTTCTTTAAAGTTTTTAGTCACCATTCCCTTTGGTATTTGTGCTTATATATTCCAACTCCTACTCTAAGCCAGACAACCCCAGTTGTTTAATGCCACAGTGAACAAAATAGTGTTATTAACCCTAATGTCTGCAAACTTTTTTATAATACTGTCTGAGATTGTTTTATACTTGTCCGATTTTATCATTGTTGGTATTGTTGTAAAACTTATTCAATACCTCTTCAGATATGTTTTATTTTCTTTAAAAAGTAGGTCAATATAGGTCAAGTCGAGGTCAACGTGACCGAAGGGGGTGTAGCTTTTGACATTTTGTAATAAATTGTAACAATAATATATTATATTTTAAATATACTAAAATCATGGTAAAAGCTTTTCTTGAACTGAAGTTACACACTCCCAAAGAAAGCAGGTATCGCGAAATCCCATTGAAATCAATGTAACGTGAAAGTGAATAGGTATTGTTTCAATACGCATAAGTGTATGACTTGGTATTGCTTCAATATGATTTTGGCCCGTTATGTTGCGTAGCGACCACCTGGCAACGGCAAAAAAAACATCGAAATAGTGAAATCGAAAAATTGGGGGTAGGAGAGAATAAAAAAATTGCATTTAACATTTTGAAGACAATATGCTAACAAAATTTCAAATTAAGGTATTCATAGAGTAGTTTTTAAAAAAAATATTTTCTCTACAATTTGTGAAGATCACGACTACTTGGCAATTGGTAGTTTTTACCTTTAAAAATTCATAACACAGTCAATATTGTCTCAATTTTCACGAAATAAAACATATTGGGAAGAGGTTCAATATGCTAAGTTATTATTTATCAAACAAAGCAATAATCTTTTTGTATTTTCTAGAGCATTGGAAACAAAATAACAATCAATATTTTATGAATTTCAATTTTATTGGCATCAAGTTCCAACTATCATAACTTTTCCCCTCTACACCCAAATCACATGTTTTTTACACTAAAAAGTGTATTTTAGCTGTAACTAAAGCTAAAAAATAACGGAGACACAAAATAATCGAGGGGTCGGATAGACATTAGGGTTAATTGTATGAAATCCCATGTAATCTTTAATCTTGGCATTTGATGCCATTTAGGCAAGCCATTCCATGTAAATTCAAATGTCATGAAATAAATAATTTGTTGACTGCTAGGAAAAAACATCCATTATATATCGCTGTCGTTCAACAAAATTGAACAAAATAAAAAACAAACAAACCTTATCATCCAGATTGACATCTGCTGCACGCTTTAACTCCTCCCACGTGTTAGCATATACTTCCTTGCATTTCAACCACATCGGACTACCCTCTCTCCACTTTGTCATGGTTAGGATATTCTGTGTAAAATTGTTGAAGCCCCCATATAAAGTTTGAACAACTTTGGCTTGTAGTCTTACAAAATGTTTTCCAAGTATGATAGTCTATGTAAAACTTTATTTTTTAATCTAAAAATGTGATTTATGAAGGACCTTTTGTTCGAAAATTGTGAATTAAGTATCGTTTCCGATCACACATACAACCTTATCTGTTAATGGTCAGAGAAAAGAGTAAATACATTTAAAAAATTTAGTTTCAATATAAACCAATGATACTGTATTTTTAAAACATTATATTAAGTAATACTTCCTTCTAACCCGATATGATATTGGTTTCTTTTTTTAAATAAAGCATAATTAGAAAAATGATTTTGCCACAATAGTATTGTCACGATGATGTCATTTTGGTTGCAAAATGTTTCTTATATGCTAAAGTGGCACATTATATATGAGATTTTAAATTGTAATTGCCCTTTATCCCATCTTTGCATTGCTGTTATGATATATTTTTGCAATGTATAGTAAAATATTTGATGATTAAAAAGGTTTAAGGTTAATTTGAAAATTGGCGGGGAATTTGAATATTTGGAAATGAAAAAATGAAAAGCTGTCATTATTTTCATAATATTTGTTCTAAAAATCTCTAAATTAAGTTTGAGTTAATAAAAATTAGTGGATTAATGATATAAACATACTTTCATGGGGAATTTTATGGAATATAATGTTTATAGATTTTTCATAAATCATCCGGATGGATTTTAATTGACTCGATTGTACATAAACCATTACTTCACATTCTTGTATTGCCCAAAATTAAATAAACTCACATTAGCACTTTGATCGAAATCCTTCCTCTCAACAACTCCATTTCTGTCTTGATCTGAAATTTAATCGAATTGTGTGTACGGCTATTTTATATACAATAAAGTAACTTTATCTATGTACAAATAGGTTTGTGTTGAATGTCTTATTTCATTAATTTATGTTTTTATTTTATTTCGGAACTCTATTTACCAAACCAATAGTAGAAATGGTGCCTTTGTTTTTTGTCCCAGAATTCAGTGCGTTTAAATTCAGTTTCACAACCTATTTCTTTGACCAACATTTCTCCCATTATGTTTCCAGGGCTTTTCATATCCTTGGACACAGTGTATCCAATAACCATCTCCCGAAAGAGTTTGTTGTCGATGTGACGTTGTTCATTCTGAAAAAAGAAATTACTTCATATCTTGAGAATTAAATGCTTGACATATAGGTGACAGAGGTTATTTAAATGCTCTTCCTATCGATAAGAAAACATATCCAACGTATTGGTGTCTTTTATTTTTGATATAAGAAATAAGATTATACATTTTAGAATTATTCTTATCACTCAGATTCATCTATCCATTCTGAATATACTCCCCTCCCCTTTGCTCACTGTCTAAAATAACAATTTCTTATTTAATGAGTGCTATAGCTACCAATGTTATCCTTCGATATGCAGTTTCTACAATGTCTTGATGGATTTGACGTAACCCATGGAAATAGTCAACGAATTCAGTGCAATCTATCCATCCATCTCCTATAATACAAATCGCAATGTCATCAGGTATTTCCTATCGGTTAATGTTTAATTTCTTGATTTACAAATTACTTATAACATCTTACCATTTTTGTCCATAAAACAAAAGTATACGTCGAGAAACTCTGTGTACCAGAAAGGAAGATCGGTGTCATTGACGTATTTCGCAGCACATTCCGCCCAAAAATCGACCCATTCGTTAAGACTTATCTGTAAACAAAAAGGAAGAATTCCCTTTTCCATCTCAACAATATCATCAAAAATTGTTAAAGCTGGACTACGCTCCGAAACGCAATCTTGGGTTGTTTCGGGGGTGAACTTTATCATTTTGAGCTTAATGAAAGATTATAGAATGATGAACAAATGGGGCAAATCTTGTGTAGAAATACTTACGATAAATGTGTCATTTCAAAGATTTTTCATTGAATTTGCTTCGATCGGTGCCGGCGATATGATTTTGGAAAGGTTTCTAAATGAAGAACGTGACGTCACTTCCGAATCATAGCATTCAAAATAAGTAGCGTTTAATTACTTTCCCTTACATAATGATACGGTGGTGTAGCGGGTAGAATCCTCGCTGAGCACGCTGGAGGCCCGGGTTTGAATCCCGCACTAGCCTTTTTATTTTTTTAACTAAATGATAGTTCTTTGATATTACGCAGAAAAAAACAATTTTTATTTACATAAACTTTATATTAGAGCTTGAAAATGTAAAAACAATATATGTCAACATATTGCGTTTTGGAGCGATGTGCAGGTTTAATTTTGCCATTGGTTGAGGATTGACTGAAATGCTAACATTAAAATACCAAGTTGAGGTGCAATACATTATTAAATTGAATTGAGTGGGATATGATATGATATCAGATGACTAATACTGCGTGGATTTATTTGGCTCGCCTGGTCATTTTTGTCTGTATCTGCACTGCTCTTTAGTTGCTCCCACAAGTTGGTTTTCATGGTATATGCTCGCTTCCACATTGGACTTCCTTCTACCCATTTTGCACCTTGCACCAGGCCCTATATCAATTAGACGAATGCTGCTATTAATATAAAAATCACACCACTTTTACGCCATCCATCCAAAACAAGTTTCAATAGAACCCAAACACGAAACCACCGGTATTTATAGCAAATTGCATCATTTCGTAATTTACTTAAGATTGATAACAAAATAAAAATAAAATGAAAGGTAATGTTTTCATTGATGATTGCATTGTTCATCCATGTTTAAACGTTGAGTCTTCCGATGATTCGTCTTTTTACCACAGCTCCACCTGTGGAATATTGTTTTATGAATGCTAAGATAGAAGATATACCTGAACAACGATGTCAAAATCTTCCTTATCAACTACTCCATTATGATTGAAATCTACAAAACATGAAGAAAGCTATTGTAAGGTTTATAGAGGGATTTGAGGTTGCCGAAAATCCAAGACTGCTTTCAATATGAAGCTCATATTACGTTTAAACAGTGTATGAATAATTCATATAATAGAACTTTGTGCCACCAAAAGTTTGTACGTTTTGATTTTAGCTGTGCTTGCAATGAATAAAGGCTTTGTATAAAAAACATCCTACCTCATACCCACCTACCCACGTACGTGGCACATGATACAGTCTTTGAAGGGTTACATTTTAAAGATCTTAGTTTATTAAATCTTAGTTTATGATGAATTATATATGCATTTATAACGACCCTTGATAGCAAGTTGCTATTACATCCCAGCTGGGTTCGATTCCAACTCGGAGCTTCGAATTTAGCACACTTTCTTTCAATTTCTTTATCTGGATTGTTGGACCTATTCATGCGCTCGTTAGTTATTTATTCCCCTTGGGTCATAACACATTAGAATGCATCGATATGCCTTTATTTATTGATCTGACATCTGTCTAGTCATAAAATAAAGCCGGAATAGTATTTTTTGGTTTAATAATCTTTAAATTGAACCCTTCAATAAATGTATCATGTTCTACGTAGGTGGGTAGGTTGGTAAGAGGTATGAGGTTTTTTATACAAAGCCTGCAATGAAAGATAACGTAAGGCGACAACGCTAGACAACTTAAGGATGAGCAATCTTCGCACGCTACGGTCGTCACTGCGTTAATCGACCAACGGGAGCTGAGTGAACGAAGATGAGAATGAGCTCCTTGATAGCCCGGCTTAGAAGTCATTGAAATATTGCGTATGTACCTTGTTATACTTTTGTCGGGGACCGCCTCAAATCCTATTTTTGTCTTAGTTCAGATTCCAAGGTCAAATCTGTTTAGTTTAGGCTAGAATTGCTGTATTTCAGATATCAAGATGTCCTTTATTTCAATATTTGAAGACTAATTAGTTCAAAATGAGTATTGCTAAGATAAAGTATAGTCTCACTGGCCGGATTCAGAAGCTAACAAGGCGGAATAAATTTAATTGGCCGAAAAAGGCCTAAAAGCACGAATGGCCCACTTGTTGAGCCTGAGAATGAATCTAAGAGAGGTGAATTTTTCCATTATGGACTTCCCACGTTCCGCATTGCACAATATAAGTTCTGCACTCGGGGTGTGTACAAAGGCTTAAACATTAGATTACATGTAGTTGGTTTCTACATTTTTGTACGCATTTTTACTCGAAAAAACACCTGTTTTTACTGACTAAATTTTTGAAACTACCCGAGTCACGATCGTTAATGCATGATGCACCAAATGTGGTATTTTATCTGTAGCTTTAGCTAATAACGATTACAAAAATATATATACCGGTGGGGAAATACAGAGGGGTCACCCTATCCACCTAAGGGTTAAGATGTTTAGCATCAACTTCTTTATTGGAATTTGATTTAAAGCAAGCGTGTCAACAGGTTATAGTCACAAATTGTACAACGTCTTTGTGCATCGTCCTCTAGGAGCATCGGTGTTATAACACTATCAGGTACCGGTCACGTACAGCATATTATATGTAAAATAAACCCGTACCTAGAATACTTACTCCAAATGCATTAATGTTAGGACTAATGGGAGCTCAGGGTTCGGGGGAATCTTCTGGGAATGGCGTAGATATTACATGTAAACAATAATTTTTTTAAAAGTAGAGATTCTGGTAATATAACACTTACAAATGTATGAACAGCAAAGTTCGGATGTGACGATAAGTACTCGAATACGTAAAGCAACCCGGCAAAATTTAGTTCATAACATGAATTAGTATGTGACAAAGTATTAGAAATTGAAGATCTATAATGAGAGGACATTGGTTTACCGTTCCACGAGTACACTATACAAGACTGCAAACGTAAAATCAGTTGAAACAATTATCAATATGCAAACATAATGTCTGTGATGATACTTACCGAACCAAGTGTAGAATTGATGCCTCATTTTAGCCAGCCAAAAGGAATCATCCTTAAAATTCTTCGCCATGATGTTAAGGGGATGTTAAAACCTACTTGTGTGCAATGACCCGACTCTAAACACATTATATCTTTATTACTGGCGGATCCAGGATTGAGGCCCAATCAACCCCCCCCCCCCCACTTTTTTGAGGGCCCATAAATAGGAAAAAATCGTAGGGCCTAAAAATAGGCCTTTTGGGGCATTATTTGGCTTTTTACGCCCTTTTAGGCAAAAGTATCAACATTATCAATACTCAAAATTTGCCTTCTCCCTCACTTGATAACTTCTAGATCCACCAGAATTCCTAACAGCTTGGTCACGTAAGTATAGAGTCTGGATATGTGTCTTTGTCATTTTTAATGAGCCTGGTTTTGTAAAACATTGAGGTATCGCGTATCGGCCCTTGGCATTCAACCTTGAGCCAGTATTTTACTTTTTGAATAATAGAATCATCACATTTACAATTAATGAATTAGATATTGTGTAAAACTTTACCAATATGATGCACGGAAATTGTTGAAACACATCAGATGATCTTAAAAAAGGTTTCATGGAGAGATATTAGTTTAAAACCCTACCATATGATAAATGGGACACTATTTGAGCAGAAAACACAATTTTTATTTCCATTGACCATAAGGGGCGTGTTACCTACACAAACAGTTAGAGGGGGCAAAGTTATCCCCTGTGACCAAATTTTAAGAAGCCCTTCTTGAAAAAATTCTTACAAAAATCAAAAAGAAATTTAATATTCAGTGTTTTGAGCCATATTTTATTAGTATTGGTCCATAATTAATGAAGATATTGACATTTAAAGACCATATAGGGGTATGTTGCAATTTTACTGGAAGATGAATTTGTCTTTGGAAACTAAGAACATTTCTTTGGATGACAATAACTTTGCAACTGATGGAGGCAGGGTGCTAATTTTTACACCTTAATAGGCAGGATTCAAATCCAAACAAAGTCAGAAAACATAGATTTTTCAGACTACGGCTTAAATAATTTCCACGGGAAGATTGATGAAGGGTTGAAGAATCGCAAATGTTGAAGTTCACATTTTAACGATTTTCAGTGATGTTTGGTTAGGGCTTATAATTTCTGCATATATCAAGACTACGAAAAATGTATGGTACAAACTAAAATTTTAGACCTTCCTCTACAACATGTGAAAATATGAAAGGATTTCTGCATGTAATAAGGGAAATATAGCCTGTTGCAACAGGTCCAAAACCTAATCAGGTGTAGAATGAAGTGAACTGAACAAGATGTTGAAGTTTGAAAAGCAACTATGAAGCCGTTTTTCTTAAAGTTTGCGGACAAGGATTTCCATACAACTGTCGAGATAATAAATGTTTCAATATCAATGTGACGTAGATATACAGGGCGTTCATAAAGTTCTTGCAAAAGTACTCTGAAATGTTGGTGTCTCAGTCAATCTGACTGAAATTTTCAGGCGGTATACATACTCCATTCATACATTGAGATCCTAAGTTATAATTAATAAGTCGGTTGTTATAGTCACATGAGCCGGGGGTCGGCGGAGCACTCAAAAAGGATCTGTTTTGTTTGGATGTTCAGAATGTTTTTACTAGTTCTATTTACTTTAATAACAGTATCTCAAGAAAATGGATGTTCAAAATGGTGTCAAAAGTGGTCTATACACCTCTGCTGTCTTACTTAGCATTCCTCAAATATATGGGGGAATCCTTTTTGAAAATCTATTGCGATTGATCTTTGTATGGATGGCTTTTATCAACGCCATCTGATCCTCACTGGATTTCATTCTTGGACGGCCTGCTCTAGCATTGTCCTTACCATTTGTTCTGCCATCAGTATACATATCTTAGTCCGTTTTGTAAATGGTTCTTCGCTTTTGTAAATGGTAAATGGTTGGCCATAGCCTACTTCCAAAACACCTTATGAATATCATTAAGTGTTTGTTTTCTTGAATTTCCCAGTAAAACATACATCCCAATGCTACTGATTATTTGTAATTGCAAATCATCATATTTTTCTGATTTTGCAGCCATTTCCACAAAAGTAAAATTGACGCTGCCTTTCACAAAGTCCGATATCATCAACCAATATAGGTGACTATGATACCATGAGTGATGTCATGAATCAAAGAGGTTTAAACTATGATGTCATAATGTGACATCTTAGTGTTGACATAGCAACATTGGCTTGTTTTGTATTTTCTAGATAATTTAAAGTATGTCAAAGTTACTCGTTTTAATTTTTCTTTTTTTCAATGCTGCTCCGCCTACCCCCAACTCCTATTACTCTAGCAATCATAACTTTTTTCTTCAAGGACATATTCATTTTTATTCAAGATTCAAATGTATAAATAGTGTATGTATACTGAGTGAAAATTTCAGCCAGATTGATTGAAAAACAAAAAAAGTACTTTTGCAAGAACTTTATGTTTTTTAAGAAACGTTTCCCGTTAAAATAATAGAGGAGTCGAAAATGACTTTCAAAAATGACGTTGAATTTCTGATAGAGCATTTCATTTTCTATATAAAATATTTTTGCTGAAGCATTTACTGAATAGATATCCATTCACTGCAATTATACTTTTTACGTCTTGATAAAGCTGTTGGATACCAATGTCAAAAGTTACCCGACTTTTTGTGATTATGAGTCTAAGAAAGCATTCTTGAGTTTCAAATTGATAATATGTAATAATACATTTTGATACTCAACATTTTGCCTGCATTTAGTCAGCTGGATACCAATGCCAAGGTAGATAACTAAGGTAGATGCCAATTCTTTTTGATACTCAACTTTTTGGTAATTAAAAGTCCCTGCCTGCATTTAGTAGATATATATTGTCCTGTGCATAATTTTGAAACCTTATCTTAATTTTTCACGAACCTTTAAGTTTGTTAATTCTGTAATAGTTTCCGATTTGTAATCAGCAATTAGGATATATTCCTGTGTAAGGGCACTAGCGGTTATCGTTAGTGATTTGGTTCTCTGTTTAAAAAGTAATTTTTCTCCTTCCCTATCCCATTGGAGCGCCAAGAAATCTGACGATAGGTAAGTGTCTTAAAGTTTATTTATCTAAAACATTCGGTGGACAACCCATGGTGTAAGATTGTTATAGCAGGCTAGGCGAGTCTTTTCCGAACACTGTGGTATGTTGCACTAGGCTTGGATACTAGTTGGTTGGTAGGGTAAAATGTTATAATGGCCACATGGAAAACTCTTCTGGAGTCTCCAACCTATTAGAAGGCGCTTTTTCGGCGTATTTTGAAGGTTTTATCCCTTTTTGAGGTTTTTTAGTTCATAAAGGAGCCTAATAGTGCATATCATATTAAAGGGCTGTATCGTAGCTGAACAATGGTACCCAAATCGTGACATTTTGATGCAACTTTTGTGTTTTTAGGGCGAGGCCACTGTGCCAAATATCCCGAATTCCATTCTCCCGTGTCATTCAATTGGCTTCGTGGCAGTTTTGAATGAACCTTTGTTTCTTCCTACCGTTATGCCGTCATTAGATGCAATCGAAAGCCTTGACATGGATATCAAAGGTAGAAGAAATCGCTTTCCAATGATACCGCATATGGCCATATTCATCAGTTGGGTGTACTTTATATGTGATGCAGACTGTAAGGTGTACCCCTACCCAAAATAAATTTTAAGAAACCTTTAAATCAAATTTCCTGAATTTTGCTATATTGACCTGTGTCTATAAGGATTAGATCTTCCCCCGTTAGTCAATTTGTCACCCCTAGGCCCTATACATCCTATAGTGAACCTAGAAATTATAAAAAGTACAAAGTGTTATGATCAATTCATGATAATACGGTTTTTTAAAGTGATTTAACTGGGTTGGACAAAAAGTTAGTTTGGGGAAAAAATAATATAGGCTAATTAAGGAGGCCATTATTGAAGTATTGATTTTGTCAATACCTTGAAAAATAAAAATGGTAGCAGCATAATTATTTTGTCTACGTTTTCAGGGTTAATGAATAAGATAAAGTTAAAATATACAATAGCAGCTAATTAGATACTGTGCATATATGCAAATTAGCAAGTTTTATGATTGAAATATCGCATTTATTAAAAATATTCTGAATGTCAAGATTACAAATCATATATGCAAATTAAGGCGGTCATTATTGAAGCATTTACATTATTTTAAAAGTAATAAAGATAGGTCCACAATTATTGTGTCCTTACCCATGTTTTCAGGGTCAATGAATAAGACAATGTAACAAGATACAAGAATAACGCATTATATATTAATGTGAATATGCAAATTAGCATATTCTATAATCGAAAGATCAAATTTATGCAAAGTATTTCATTTATCAGGTTTACAGTGCAATTGAAAGTACTCACTAATTGAGGATTTCCCTTAGTGATTTAAGTTGGTTGCCAAAAATAACTTTAGGAAGAAAATTACAACTGTGAACTCTGGGGGCCATTATTTAAATATTGAATATCTTCCATATCTTAAAAAGTATGAATGATAGTATCAAAATTGTTGTACACAACCAAAGTTTTCAGGGTCAATAAATAATATAGTGTAATAAAAAGATACTATTATTACTTATTCGATATTGTAACAGGATCTTAAGAGGTTCTGGACAAATCATTTGATTCTGGACTTGTCATTTTTTTTTTCAACGAAATCACATCCAAGGGTTGAATTTTTATTAGCTATTTAGAGAGTGGGTCCTGCCTGGTATTAATTTCAATAAAAAAGTTAAAATAGAACCCTATTTGAGAGTCAATCTAATACTTACATTACATTGATAAATTAAGGCAAATCCTGAAATATTTTTAAAGTGCATTTTTTTATGAAATATTATCCAGCAAGTATTTAAATGAAACGGTCTTATTTAAATACAAATCATAACATGATATTTTTCATGAAACATTTTTCAATGAAATTCAATTGAAGGGTCAAGATAAAACGAGCTAATTTAGGTGAAACCCCTTACATGATGATGTGTTTTCATAACTTCTTTCATAAAATTCCATCAAGGGGTGAAGATAAAATGATCGAATTTAAGTGATTTAAGGATCACGAGAATATGTTTTCTTTGATATTTTCTATGAAATCCCATCCAATGGTCAAGGTAAAATTTTGATTTTGATTTTGATTTGGTCACGTGTTCGAAAGATCCATATAAGGCCCATAGAACCATATAGGAACGTCATTTTGAATGTCACGTGATAGATCCATATAAGGCTTTTAGAACCATTTATGGAAAGATGAGGGGAAACCCCTGACACCTGTTTCACGATTTTTATGCACTTCATTATTGTACCGAAGTTTGCCGATTCGATTCGTCGTATTTCGGAATCCTGGTGACAATTTTATACTCCATTGGAGTATTTTTGACCTACTTCCTATGACGGAAATTCCCGAACCTTGTTCGGATTAATCCGGATTTTCTGACCTACCTTATCTACCGAGATTTCACGAGTTAACATTCGTCTCATTCCGGAATCCTGGTGACAATTTTATACTCCATTGGAGTATTTTTGATCTACTTTTTCTGGATTTTGCCCTACTTATTATATCTTGACAACAACACGGGTAGTATCTAAAGCCCCGCTATGATTTAAAAATCGCGAGCAAGTTCCCGCTGAAATCGCGAGGAATAAAAAGAAGTCATGGGTTCTTTTTTGTGTTCTTGAATTGTATGATTTACAAAACGTTTTCATTTAATTTTTCCCAATGATTACATGGTATTGAGACTAAAAAAGCAACTGCTGGAAAAAATGTATCACGAGCGGTCGTTCTGTGGTTCGTTATTTGTCAATTGAAGAGAGAAAGTATATTTTTGAATCTTTATCTATATATTTCTATACCTTATTGGTGAAGAACGATGTTGTCCTGTGGTTGAAATAACGATAGTGATATGAAATAAAGATGTACCGAGTTTCACTTCCTAAAGCTTTACAGAACATTTTATATTTAAATTTGATCATATCCCTCAAGGCCCCGCTTCTAGCAGGAGCAATTAAGCAAAGATCCCGCTGAAATCAGGAGGAGGCCCCGCTGAAAACATGAGGAGGTCCCGCTGAAAACAGGAGCAAGTGTCTCTCAAAAATGGAGTGAATCCCGATTTTACCCTGGAAATCTCCCACTTTCGTACCCACCTTGATCAACTATTGTACCCAGTTTGATGAATACATTATTTGTCAATACAATTCTCAATAACAGCAAACACAACTGTTTAATATAGTTCATATTATGATACATTGTTATGGAAAACTGCAGTATCATATTTCCATGCCATTTTACAGAATAAGAAAGATCATCTGAGAAATGTGATGAGTATTAGATCGGACGAAATGTTAAACATTTAACCTCATTTTCATAATTTGAAGTAAATAGAGGTTATTTAATGGGAGGGATGGAATATGGATTTTATTCCGAGGGAAAATATGATATTGGCCAAGGAAAATATCATATTGACCGAGGGCGATAGCCCGAGTGTCAATATGATATTTTCTGAGGCCAATATCATATTTTCTCAAGGAATAAATCCATATTCCATCACGACCATCAATAACCTATTTATTTCATAATATTTATTTTTTCAATTTTTGTATGTCATCATCCAATGATTGTGACATAAAATTATACAATTTATCATATAACATTTTCAACTTTTATTATCAAGTTTTACTTAAAAATATAAATAATTTATAACAATAAAACTCAAGAGAAATTACCGGGAATATTTCTGATACGGGATCTGATACGGGATTTTTGCTGATACGGGATCCAATACGGGATCTGATACGGGATTTTGGCTGATACGGGATCTGATACGGGATTTTTCAAATAACACTTTTATTCCCTGTTATTTTCCCAGGGAAAACATGTTATTATGGAATAATGTAAGATATTCTGTATTCTCTGTATTGCAACTTTCCCCTCTGTTCCATCTTTGAGAACAAGTCGATATTCAGTAAGATACACGTATAAGCGTGCGTTTAGGTCAACCTAAAATGATTTAGTCAGAATAATGTTTATGAATATTATTCCTATATCAATCTCCTGTTGCTTACTTGCTTGCTCGCTTCCTCCCTTCCTTGCTTCTTCGCTTCCTTCCTTCCTTGCTTCCTGGCTTCCTTCCTCGCTTCCTCACACCCTTCCTTCCTCGCTTCCTTCCATCCTTGCTTCCTTCCTTCCTCGCTTCCTTCCTTCTTTGCTTCCTTGCTTCATTCCTTCCTTGCTTCCTCACTTCATTCCTTCGCTTCCTCCCTTCCTTGCTTCCTTCCTTCCTCACTTCCCTCCTTTATTTCTTGCTTCCTTCCTTGCTTCCCTCCTCGCTTCCTTCCTCGCTTCCTCCCTTCCTCGCTTCCTCGCATTCTTGCATCCTTCCTTCCTCGCTTCCTTCCTTCCATCCTTGCTTCCTTCCTTCCTTTCTTGCATCCTCCCCTCCTTGCTTCCTCACTTCCTTCCTTCTTCGCTTCCTTGCATCCTTCCTTCCTCGCTTCGTTCCTTCCTTGCTTCCTTCCTTCATTGCCTCCTCGCTTACTTCCTTCCTCGCATCCTTCCTTCCTTGCTTCCTCCTTTCCTTGCTTCCTCCCTTCCTTGCTTCTTTCCCTCCTTGCTTCCTCGCTTCCTTCCTGACTTCCTTCCTTCCTTCCTTGCTTCCTCTTATCTTTCCTTCCTCGCTTCCTTCCTTCCTTGCTTCTTTCCTTGTTCGCTTCCTACCTTCCTTTCTTCCTCACCTCTTCTTTTCTTGCTTCCTTCCTTCTTTGCTTCCTTCCTTCCTCGCATCTTTCCTTCCTCGCTTGCTTCCCATCTTGCTTCCTCGCTTCCTTCCTCCCTCGCTTCATTCCTTCCTTGCTTCCTCGCCTCTCTCTTTCATCACTTCCTTCCTTCCCTCCTTGCTTCATTCATTCCTTCCTTCCTCGCCCCTTCTTTTCTTGCATCTTTCCTTCCTCGCTTCCTTCCTACCTTGCTTCCTCGCTTCCTTCCTTCCTTCCTCGCTTCCCTCCTTCCTCGCATCTTTCCTTCCATGCTTTTTTCCTTCCTCGCTCCCTTCTTTCCTCCTTTGTTTCCTCGCTTTCTTCATAAATTTCTTCCTCACTTCCTTTCCTCCTTCCTTCCTTGCTTTATTCCTTCCTTCCATGCTTCCTCGCTTACTTTCTTCCTGGCTTCCTCGCTTCCTTCTTTCCTTCCTTCCTTCCTCGCTTCCTTCCTTCCTCACTTCCCTCCTTCATTCCTTGCTTCCTCCCTTCCCCACTTCCTTCTTTCCTCCTTCCTTGCTTCCTCATTCCCTTCATTCTTTCCTCGCGTTGTTCTTTTGTCGCTTCATTCCTTCCTTGCTTCCTTCCCTCCTTGCTTTCTCGCCTTCTTTCCTTACTTACTTCCTTCCCTGCTTTTTTCCTTCCTTCCTTTCTTGCGTCTTTGCTTGCTTCCTTCCTTCCTTGATTCATCGTTTCCTTCCTTCTTTGCTTCTTGGCTTCCTTTCTTCCTCGTTCCCTTCCTTGCTTCCTCATTTCCTTCCTTCCTTCCTCGCATCGTTCCTTCCTTGTTCCCTCGCTTCCGTCCTTTCTTTCTTCCTCAGTTCCTTCCTTCCTTGCTTCCTCACTTTCTTCCCTCCTCGCTTTCTCGTTTCCTCGTTTCCTTGCTTCCTTCCTTCCTTCTTTGCTTCCTTGCGCCCTTCCTTCCTCGGAATCTTTCCTTCCTCACTTCCTACCTTGCTTCCTCGCTTCCTTCTTTCCTCGTTTCCCTCTTTCCTTCCTTGCTTTTTTCCTTCCTCGCTCCCTTCTTTCCCCCTTCTTTGCTTCCTCGCTTCCTTCACAAATTTCTTCCTCACTTCCTTCCTTTCTTCCTTCCTTCCTTGCTTCATTGCTTCTTTCCTTCCCTCCTTCCTTCCTTTTTTTCCTTCCTTGCTTACTTATATTACTCCCACCTTCACTTCTTCGATTTACTTCCTCCATCCCTTCTTTACTTGCTTGCTAACTCAATTACTTACTTCGTTGCTTGTTTACTTCCTCACATCCTTGCTTGCTTTCTTGATTATTTACATTCTTTCATATGGCAGTGGAAAGACAAATTTTGATGAAAACCTGCAAACGAACAAACGAACGAGGAAAGAACGCAAGGATGGACAGAAGAACAGCCGAAAAAACAATGAATGAACAAACGGACGGATAGGCGGCCAAAAGAACGCATGAAGGAAAGATAGAAGAAAACAATTTACAAAAGATCGAACCCACGCACGCAAGAACGTAGTTACAAACGAACGCACGAATGAACGCACGAACGAACGAACACACAAACGAACGCAAAAAGAACGAACAGACGAACGCACGCATGAATGGACGGTTGAACGAAAGCACGCACGGACGAACGGACGGCTAGACGGATGAACCCACGAACGAAAGGGCAGTCAGACGAAAGCAAGCACAAACGGACGGTCAGACGAACGCATGCGCACACAAACGGACGGACAATCTCACGGATGCACGCACGAACGAACGAATGGACGGTCGGACGAACGCTGCCACGAACGCATGATTGGGCGATGCACGCACGCACGAACGATCAATCTGTCGGATAAACGTACGCATGAACGAACGGACCGTCGGACGAACGAACGCACGCACGAACGAACGGTCGGTCGAATGCACGCACGAATGAACGGTCGGACAAAGAAACCAATGAAATATATTTGTCCTCAGAAGTATAATCCTTGGAATAGTTAATTATGTAGAATGTACATTTAACTCCGAAAAGTCTATTTACATATAAAAAATTGATCATGCCGCTGACAGATGGATTAGACTGCCTGAAGTTGAAGAAGAAATATTTTTGATGTTGCCATAGAATGATATGTTATGTGATTGTCATTAATACGTTATTTGCACATTCGTGTACGTTCATATAAAGAAGCTCACTATATTCATGGAATAATGATGAAGCTTTCCTCGTGATCGAAGCGGGTAGTCGTGAAATTTGCTCGTGTTTTCAGCGGGGTCTCCTCATGTTTTCAGCGGGGCCTCCTCATTTTTTCAGCGGGGCCACTGGAACACCTTTAATGATGTATTTCGACCCCCATGGCAGGTGTCATTGTCCAGTAACTTATCAATACAGACCATCTTGATCCGATATTTATTATGGAGTATGTAAATCGTATTTATTGCCTTTATTTTAACGATAAAGGTAATATATGAACAGTAAATTATGCAAACGTGCATGTTGACGCCCCTTTCCTTCATGCAAGTACAAAATAATCATTTTTCATGTCATTTTTGTCAAATATATCTGTTTTCAAAGTTTTGCTTGAGTATCAAAGAACGGTAATAAGTATTTTCATCCTTTTGGTTCATTTTCCAAAGTGATACAAATAAACAGGACTATGCTCGCGATTTCAGCGGGGACTTGCTCGCGATTTTTCAATCATAGCGGGGCTTTAGATATTACCCGTGAACA
Organism: Owenia fusiformis; assembly: GCA_903813345.2. Classification (NCBI taxonomy): domain Eukaryota; kingdom Metazoa; phylum Annelida; class Polychaeta; order Sabellida; family Oweniidae; genus Owenia; species Owenia fusiformis. Next base: position 3,597,574 of record CAIIXF020000009.1, read on the forward strand.
AGCAAATCAAAAAGTTCGACATGAACGGGTCTCGATCCACTAACCTAGACTATGGAAGCCAGGCACGCTAACCATTAGGCCAACGAGCTACCGATATGAAAGAACAAAAGTATTATATATTTATACCGAGCGTCAATTCAAAATGATCCTCACTTTTGTCTCCACTTAAATACGACTCGTCAGTTGTATCCAGAATAGTAGAACGCCTATGGCGCTAGTGAATAACCAAGTCCCTGGTGAGTGGTTCGTATCCCTCCGTGATATACTATTTTTGTTTTATTAAATACGACAGAAAGGAGCAAGGTGTAGGTTGAAAACAAGACGTTAGTTTGTTTCAAAACAGTTTGGAAACATTAATCTCTGATAATTTAAGGTTTTCCACTCCTGAAGGGCCTCTAGATCTATGAAATTCAATAATCCACTCAGTAAAAATACGATTTCTCTGCAACCTGATGTCCAATCAAGATCATTCAAATATATATGTGTTCCTGACACGTTTGGGCGTCCGGGAATAAAATTGCTTGTGAAAACTATTTACAAAAGTGTTCCAGAGACCCGTATCTACTTGGCTAAGGTTTTATTTGAAGATACATTGCCTTATTAGCAGGTAGAGGGGCATACAGAACACAGAAGCAAATGCTATGTTGAAAATTTTCTATATTTCAATTTGAACCTGTGTTTACATGTCACGTAGGCCAGTGTTTTATATTGGGATTATATGTACTTTCCTTGTTTACATGAACGTAAATCATTACATGAAATCTGCATTCTTCTGGGTTTAATCTGGGTTTGTATTGTCTTATTGGGGCTTTTCGACTTTAAAACAAACCCTACCTAAATGGATTGTGTCTCGGGAACGTTTTTGTAAATAGTTATTATAAACAATTCTGAAAGAATATCACATATTTTTGTCTTCCCGATTTCAGTCATGAATTACGTCAATTTCTCGTGCAAACATTGGGTAGACGTTGTCATAACCGGATGCCCGAACGTGTCAGGAACATATAGATACTCGAATGATGTTGATTGAACATCAGGGTTGAGAGAAATCCTAATTTTACTGAGTGGCTTCACGAAAAAATAAGCAGCACTTTAGGCCACCTAAATACAACTCGTCAGTTGTATCCAGTTGGAATCCCAGCGTAATGTTTTTAATTATATGGTTGTGCTTTGATTTTACGCTGAAAACATTTATAACTACGTCAACTTTATATTAAAACATTTATTATCTTTTCAGTTGTATTAAAATGTAAAATATGATATATGTCAGCTTATTGCTTTCTGGAGAACAGTCAAGGTTTAAATTTGGTACAATGAATCGGACAATCATGTAAATCGACATGGTTATAACGTACATTGAACTCAATGCAGTAAATTAGTTATTTCTATGAATCACAGCGGGATTGGTTTCATTTTATATGATTGCCAACTCTGGCGTTTTTTTGTAAATGCTTTTGACCGCTGTAAATGTGAAACTGATACAGTATTATTCAATTGTTTTATGTCTTGGTCACATTTGCTCCGAGTTTCACTACGGCGCCCGGCCGATTGAGTATTGTGTTCAGAAATGTATTCAATTTTGAACAAAATACTCGCAGCAAATGTGATCCAGGCATTACACAGCGGTATTTCGAACATACTATTGTTGCTTAACCACGACTTAGCCAATTTTAAAATCATACTCCTTATTTAAATCCAAGTAAACGATCAATGTCTAGGTATTTGGCGTTTGATGATACTATGGCCCTTGGCGAATTATGATTAGATGAACCGAGGTCAACATTAATGTTTCTTGTACAAGGTCATCCCAAGGTCTAAGATAAATATTTAGGTATTTTACGTTTCAAGACCTTTGGACAAATTCGATTCAACGATGTATTAAAGTTAAAATGTATACAGAGATAAAATAGGTTATCTCCTATCGTTTCCTTGTGTATACGTTTATGTCTCTGCGTAATAACGCAGATGCGAGCAGGTAGTTACCAATCTCACCACAAGGTGGCTCGTTCGGGTCAGATAGCATGGCGGGTATGGTAGAAAGTTCCCTTTAACTTAAAGTACATCTGTTTTCGTGGTTCAATTTTCATATCACCCTTAAAATGTATCTAATAGCAGTGCAATTAAAATATGTCCAGTGAACGAAAATGCAATACAAGAATAGATATTTCACGTTTTGTGATTTTGTAACAATGGGTTATTTTTTGTATATGTAACATGGTCATTTTCACATTTTATATTATTACTGTTCATATTAATCAATCCCTATTCATCTCAATATAACAGGTCCCTAAGTAGGTTGTTTGCAGTTTTACTCTTTTAATACCATGTTCACTTTTCACCTTGAGTTATTCAACTATGCAAACTGTGTCAGTTTTATATATCTATTGTTCCCCTATATGGTCTTTCTCACTCACATGTAGCTGAGTTTGCATTGGGTGTTGGCTTGTCAGTAGTTGCTGTAAGAGTTCATGTTGTACATTACAGAGCATTGTATTTTAAACATTGAAGTTTGAAATATACTATTTTATATATATTTTAATTTGAAGTTCGAGTTATTTTATTGCCACCCACGGGCCTTCCACACGCCCATTTACATATAACGCTTTGAAACAACTTTAAAAAGTGAGCAATGTCTCACTTGATGAGACAAGTAACTCATTCATTAGCTGAACTAATTCTCCCTTCGTTATTTCTACAAGGTGATTCAAAACGATCATCTACAAAAAATATATTTGAGAGTAGATAAATCTGTAAAACCCGTGTGCTATATCAGCCTATTTGATTCTAGAAAACACATATGACACAACTAAACATGCTTTCATCAAGGGGGTACGGATGGTATGCCATTGGCCCTTTTTATTACCGTCCTAGGAGATATTTCCCGACGAATTAGGAAATTATGAAACACCTTGTTTATTGGGTTTATAAGTATAAGTATACGTATAAGTTTTCAAAAAACTTATAACGAAAATTCTCTAATAACGCCCCTCATACCTATTTATTACAGGTCGTGTAGACCATTGTTGCCTGATTTATAGCAAAAACATTGACTTTTGCACGTTGATGATGATGATGATGATGCGCCTTTTATAATAGATCTCATATCTTAGAAGCGTATCAGTTCAAAAAATACTAGAAGACCTTACATATTTTGCCATGCACTGCGCCTATTCATTTGGCAATTCAGTTGTAAATTTTATCTTGAAAAAAATTTGTTGAGTTTTCTTGCAGAAATCGCCTACCCCCCCCCCCCCTCCATCCATTTTGTATGATCACAAGGCGTGATTTAAGCTGCTGATATTCTTCTTTAAACGAGTCGGATTTTCAAAATCTATAAGTTGGACTCCCTTTATAGAAGCTTTGAACTGATTTGCACTGCTTAATGCTGAAATTTTATTGTTTATCCATACATTTTAAGAAAAAATGTATAAAAAAAGATGTTAAGCCAAATGTTGCCCTAAAAATTCAGAAAATGTAAAAAATTTCGAATTTTCTATGTACAGGCCTTGTTGCCCCTTTAAGAAGCTTAATATGTAAATTATCTAATCAAACACTTCGTCCACCATTTTGAAACACTAATCAATCCAATCTGTGCTAGCGATTCATAGGGCGAGCCATTGGGATATTTCCAGGGTTCGTACACACCTGGAAATGTCAGGGAAATTGACTTGATTTTCCAAGTGCTGGAAATGTCAGGTAATTTTAAAATTAGGTCAAAAGGGCCAAAGATGACCGGGAATTTTGAAACGGTAGACATGTCAGGGAAATGTCAGGGAAATTTGTATCAGTGTTGAAAAAATAATGTTCCAGAGATTAATGTTTCCAAACTGTTTTGAAACAAACTAACGTCTTGTTTTCAACCTACACCTTGCTCCTTTCTGTCGCATTTAATAAAACAAAAATAGTATATCACGGAGGGATACGAACCACTCACCTGGGACTTGGTTATTCACTAGCGCCATAGGCGTTCTACTATTCTGGATACAACTGACGAGTCGTATTTAAAGCGGAAATAATGTCAGGTATTCTAATCATCATTATATGTAGTTACAATACTACTGAATAAAATGCAATAAGTTGAAAATCTTGTTATGTGTTAGTTTTTGTATAATATTGAAAATAAAAATCATAAATTGACCCAGTGACCCAGTTGTCTGTTGGACGAGGCTCGCCATATTTCCCTCAGAGACCCGGATGTAGACCGGAAGTGTGACGTTTCTGCGACCTGAGCCGCCATCTTGAAAGCATTCACAACAAAGGAAAATGCCTATGTGTTGTGCGGTAAATTGTTCAAATATTTCCACTGATAGAGCTAGACTTGGGATAAGGACTTTAAAAGAAATGCCTGAACGACAGTACGACAGTCGGCTGGTGACGTTAGAATTAAAATCTGTCGACAGTTAAAACCAGTTGCGTTGTCGTGGACCGAATCCCCGGGGAATAGAACACATTTAAAACAGTGTCACTTACTATAGTTTCTGAAAAGTTTCATGCACGACTTTTAACAATCAAAGATTCCTACTTACTATTGTCTTGTTTGTCGTCCCATATCTATCCTTGGGTTGTGTTTTTTCTCCCCAATACGGGAAAAAATTTTGAATAAAGAATTTTCCAATTCCGCCATCGAATAAGTAGGGTAATCTGCAGCAGTTTCGTTTTTGCTTCAACTCTTCGCGCATGCCTAGTAGTTTGAAATAATTTACAAGTGCGCATGTGTTTTTGGAATTAAGCCAATCAAATTATTCATTCTAATGCGCATGAACTAGATTCCGAATCCAGAGGAACTGGCGCAGATTGCCTCAAATGCTGAAATCACTCTTCAAAAGCTCTTCCAAATAGATTGGTGAATAAAAATGAATAACAACTGAAGTTAGAGTGGTTTATTTAGTTCGATGTCAGGATATTTCAAGTAAGTATTGATTATATAGACGCTACAGTGATGATGGTTCTAGACACGCGGGGCAAGTTGTTTTAGCTGATTTTCTCCTCACACGGCGTAGATTGAACACAATTTTACTTCCGGGTTTACCCACGACAGTTTGCTATCGGCAACAGAAATAACACTGTCGTTATCGACAATGGGATCTCACTGTCGTTCGGGCAGTTGCTATACCATACATATTCTCTCATAAGAAACCAAAGAAAACGGATTCAAGGCGAGCAATCCGGTCCCAAAAAGAGAACTGAACCAGGCCATGTGCCGGTTAGGTCGACGCCATTTTGAAAAAACTTTTTGAATTGTATCGTATCGTATCGTATGTCTTTAATAGCTTTATAACTTAATACCATATTTGTGAAATAAATATAACATACTAGGTCTACGAGCCTTTAAATTGTTTGTTGTCTACTATAAATACAACAGAAATACACCTCCATGGTGGTGATCGAAATGACGAACCTTGCGTCATCGATCGCGATCATTCATGACGGGGAATACATTATCAGTTCTGCCTTATTTATAACAGAGTGTCAAAAATCCAATTAATATCTGCCATTCGTCATTTTATTAAATAAAAGATCCGAATATGTTTAATCTTCAAGCAAAACGATTGAGAGATAATTGATTGTCAACATAAAATTAACGCATTTTCCTGTCATGTCGGTAACCAACGTTCACGAGTTGGTCAGTTTTTGGTTTTGATTGGCACTTTGGGACTTAATTCTATGAATTGTAAGTATTGATGTGAACATGGTCATGTTTTTCTCGAACAGGTGATATCACATTATAGTATGTCAATATGCCAAATACATCGTCAAAATCTTCAAATGGCTCCATTTTCTTGTTAAGAAGTTCGTAATATTTTCCAATGTGGCCGCCCCGCTACAATTGCGCATGCGCATTTTTCGGGCCAATCAAAATGCTGGAATTTGTCGAGTCGTAGTGACGCCGCTCATGAATATTCATAGGTAGGTTATGGCGACCTCCATAATCCACGTGAAGATCCAATACCTCAAAATTAATTCCAATATATCTGCCGATGCATTAGAAGATCGTCGCTCATACCCGGGTCATGTTTTTGATTATAGACTTATTATTCTGATGAATCATAGTTTTTACTTGAGGTTATTATCCCTTTAAGTGGAGACAAAAGTGAGGATCATTTTGAATTGACGCTCGGTATAAATATATAATACTTTTGTTCTTTCATATCGGTAGCTCGTTGGCCTAATGGTTAGCGTGCCTGGCTTCCATAGTCTAGGTTAGGTGATCAAGACCCGTTCATGTCGAACTTTTTGATTTGCTTGTTGTCAAGATATAATAAGTAGGGCAAAATCCAGAAAAAGTAGATCAAAAATACTCCAATGGAGTATAAAATTGTCACCAGGATTCCGGAATGAGACGAATGTTAACTTGTGAAATCTCGGTAGATAAGGTAGGTCAGAAAATCCGGATTAATCCGAACAAGGTTCGGGAATTTCCGTCATAAGAAGTAGGTCAAAAATACTCCAATGGAGTATAAAATTGTCACCAGGATTCCGAAATACGACGAATCGAATCGGCAAACTTCGGTACAATAATGAAGTGCATAAAAATCGTGAAACAGGTGTCAGGGGTTTCCCCTCATCCTTCCATAAATTGTTCTAAAAGCCTTATATGGATCTATCACGTGACATTCAAAATGACGTTCCTATATGGTTCTATGGGCCTTATATGGATCTTTCGAACACGCGACCAAATCAAAATCAAAATCAAAATTTTACCTTGACCATTGGATGGGATTTCATAGAAAATATCAAAGAAAACATATTCTCGTGATCCTTAAATCACTTAAATTCGATCATTTTATCTTCACCCCTTGATGGAATTTTATGAAAGAAGTTATGAAAACACATCATCATGTAAGGGTTTTCACCTAAATTAGCTCGTTTTATCTTGACCCTTCAATTGAATTTCATTGAAAAATGTTTCATGAAAAATATCATGTTATGATTTGTATTTAAATAAGACCGTTTCATTTAAATACTTGCTGGATAATATTTCATTAAAAACGCACTTTAAAAATATTTCAGGATTTGCCTTAATTTATCAATGTAATGTAAGTATTAGATTGACTCTCAAATAGGGTTCTATTTTAACTTTTTTATTGAAATTAATACTAGGCAGGACTCACTCTCTAAATAGCTAATAAAAATTCAACCCTTGGATGTGACTTCGTTGAAAAAAAAATATGACAAGTCCAGAATCAAATGATTTGTCCAGAACCTCTTAAGATCCTGTTTTGTGCATTTACGCAAATTAGCATAATTTTTAATAGGTGTTTCGCATTTATTCAAAATATTTTGTTAACCAAGCTTGCAGTGCAATCGAAAGTATTGACCAAATGGTAGTTTCCTTAGTAATTTAAGTGGGCTGCTAAAATAAGTTTGGGTAACATTATATATGCAAATTAGGGCTGCAATTATTATTGATGAGAATATGGCTGTTTGAGAAAAGGGTATAAATCTGTCCTAGTCAATCGTCTGGGTGTACAGAAACTTTCTGCAGAGGATCCCAATGTCATCATTGTAGATGGTGCTTAACTATTGTATCATGTCACCTGGCCACACAAAGGAGATGTCTCTCTTCTAGCCGAGAGTATGAGACAGCGTCTTTCTCAATATGCCCCTGAAAGTGAGAATATGGGTCTTTGACAAATACAATGTCCTATCAGTTAAAGACCATGAGAGGATGAGGCAAGCAGTAAATGGTTCTATAAATTACACCATGACAGTCAACAGTCCATTACCCAATCATGATGCAGTTCATGCAATTTATGATGCAATGTCATCACTCAACTTATCGAGTCGGAGGGATATTGAGTTGGAAAAAGAGAATGGTGAGGGTAGAAACTCTAAGGAAACTCTTCTAAAGTCCCTTAACAAGTTTTAAGAGGGTTATTTAATCCCACACCCCTATTTGAAGGGCTTTAAATATATATCTGAAAAAATTGATGCTGTTAACATGGCCAAGGGGGACACATTGATTAGTAATGTGGTGTAAAATTGAACTTTATTTTGATAAAACACTAACTTTTAAAATGACTGTAACTTTATCCCATTTGGGAGTTAAACCATGATACTTGGCAAAGCAATGTAACTTTGGATAAGCTTTAAAATGATATCATTTTTACCGTAGTTCTACCATATCTGACGTTTGTATAAAACATTATAACTCAAATAATGTAAGAATCAGCATGTAGTTTTACGACTCTCAAATGCCCGTCAGTTGGTGATGTTGAACACTTGTATCACCCAAACTAATGCTGCACCAAAGACTTAAAAAGGAACTTAGACACTTGTACAAAAGTTGTCAAAGTAACGTTTAGTTGAAGAACTAAGTATGGTTACTTACGCCATTAAGTAACAAGGCACAGATCATTTCTACACATTTAAACATTTTTTGTTTAAATTGTGTGAAAATTGCTCAAATAATTTGCAAAACAGTAAATCCTGCCGAACTGCTATATTTGATTCATTGTTGACCTCAAATAGTTACAGACAGTTGACAATTATGTTAAAGTTAGGGATCTTTGTGTTGATGTTTGTGTTCAGTACTATGTATATTTCGTATTCTATTATAAGCAATCATGCACTTTTCATGCATTTTTACGTCTATAAGAATTACTTTGAAATTTGTTACTTTCAATAATTCAGAACACAACTTCTTCAGAAATGTCTTTCCCGAATAATACATTGTCATCGCAAAACCAAAACCAAGATGCTAGACATTATTGGACTGAAAATGAATCAACAACAACTGTCTTTGTGAATAACCTGACAGATGTAAAACAGAATCATGAATCGCTAGCACTCGGGCCTTCTACAATATTCTTAATAACATTAGAAGATTCTCCATTTTAATTCAATTAACACCTTTTGCAGGTGAGTGTTAACGCACCAAACGAACTGCTATGTGCAGTCTCGTCTACGTTTTCTGCAAAATCAATTGATGGCTTGATTTTTTGGCGAATCATTGAAATGTTCAATAACTGAGTGTTCTTCTTAAACAGGCAATGTGCCTATTTTTGATGGAAAATGACAAAATATTAGTTGAAACATGTTACTCACACACTCTATCAAATACGATAAAACTTTAATTTGGGTCAATACTGAAGTAAAAAAATGCTCGCATAGAAAACAGCATTTGAAGTTCAGAGATCAAAAGAAGTGAATTACCACTTTTCACAAAGTGTGTGTTTTTAAATGATTATTGGATTAAAAGATGGCATATGGTTGAAATCCTATCAAAAATGAATCCATAATTTATGAAGACAACAATGCCATATTTCAATGCATTGCTAAAAACTTACATATATGAATTGATAGATCAAAAATATCTTTTCATGATCTAGTGTTAACTCTGATGTGGTCTCTTTGAGCTGTTTTTGGTGTCAAGTGAAAGACCGGGTACTTATTAATCCATTGGAAATACTATGAAGCAAGAAAACTTTGAATTTATTAGTGTTTATGCATATTGAGTAAATTCGAAAAAGCCATTTTCACGCGGTCCTAACTTCGACCGTTAATTTGAATTTTTGACATACCAGATGCTTGAAAATCAAGGATTGCGAGTCTCATACTGCACCATTTTTCTTCTTAACTTATACCATTGAAAGCAAGACAAAATTGCCTTTCTGTCGGTGCATTACTTTATTGTAAAGAGTCCCTCGTTCTAGCAGCGTTTCGGTCCCCAGTTGTTAGAATGTCTTCTTACAGCGGGGGACCAAAATGCCGCTGGAAGTAGAGACTCTGTTTAAGAGAATAATGTTCCAACAGAAAGGGATTTTTGTTATGCTTTGAATGGAACAAGTTTGAAGATAAACGGTGCAGTACGAGACTCGTAACCCTTGATTTTCAAACATCCGGTAGGTCAAAAATTCAAATTAACGGTCGAGGTTAGTACCACTTGATTTTGGAATCTTATCATCAAACCTTTTACACGTTTCCAATTACTGGGACTTTGTTACTTTGATTTTAGAGTATAATGATAAAAAAAATACTACACATCGGGAAACTACTCAAATTTGGTATATTTTCCATCCATAATATGTTAGTCAATGGTGTAAAATTTCCAGCCACAACTTTTAGCAATTGACATTGGGCTGTTTCCTGGCATAGGCTCATTGCATTAATAGTTTATATATCAACCAGATGCGATAAAGTTCCCATACGTTATAATAGCAAATTCATAAATTGTGTTTTATTAACGTATGACAGTGATATAAGCAGTAATACATGATAGTTACTTTAATACAAGTTGATACTTGTAGCTCATTGTGTATCTATTCTAATTTCAAATATTTGATGCTTATGATAAATATGAAAATGTAACTTTACTTCATTTCCAATTCCTCTTAATTTTTTCCAAAGTCATTTTTGAAAACCATTTTTCTCATTCTGTGTTATTTCAATAGGAAAACTTCGAAAACCATTTTTCTCATTCTGTGTTATTTCAAGGTGTCTTGAAAACTAATTTTGACTTTAGAGATGTATAAATTTGTCGAACGTGGAGAAAGATATCACTCTTTTGTTAAACAAAGCAAGCAAATTCAGTTTTCTACCTAACCTGTATTTTTGCGAAAACCCGGACAGATGGATATTCTTTCATTTACCCTGCGACGATTGACCTTTTGCGATCAGAATTCAGGAATTTTGTTTATGGATACTGTTGTCATGTATTTCGTCTTATTGGTGTGACGTCATATAGAAATGATATTGGACATGATGGAATCACGAAATGGCGGACACGTGGCAGTTTTGATCAAAAAATATTGTCGTTTCTTTTATGAAAACCATGGGTCGAATATTTACCAGGTATGCCGATTTGACTAGATCATGAGTATATCTATATATGTGCGAAGTTTGGGTGAAATCGGGGGGCGCTTAACCGCTATCTAAATCACGTCAGAAAGATCTTAGACTTGGTATATGCTTAGCATGAATGTTGATCTAGTCAAATCGAACGCTTTCGTGAAAAATAAATCAATAAAGCACGAAATATAGAAGATAATCTCTCAAAATCAAACATCTAAAGCTGAGTGACCTAATTGTGACGTCACTACAAGATAAAATCTATCTGGTGATCGCAAATCTCAATTTGTCATCAATATCTGACCTATTGTTTTTGTTGAAAAATGAGGAAAATACGAGGTATTAGAAATGATGTCAATTTATATCTTAAGCCTAAAAGTAGTATATGCAAATAAAAAGTTAAACATAAAGAAGCGTTAGCACGTAATCAAATGAGGAAGTTGGGGTTCCCAAACTCATGGAGTGGAGTGCTAAATTACAAAGTGTTTGGTTATAACATACATACTGTATGTATATGTGTGGTAATTATAAACAGAACAACCACTTCTTTATGGTATCGAGCCAAAGTTCAACAAAGGATGATCCCAACGGGAACTTGAGCAAAGAATAGCGTCGAAGTTGATTAATTATTTCTTTCATGAATATGGGGCAATTAACCCAGCTATCAATCCAAATAAGTTCTTATCCGTTCTTGCCAGTCCTACGAAAACGTCGTAAAAAGGGCCCAATCTGGCTGTGGTCGGGAAATATGTCTAAAATAATTAGCTACTACGTTCATAAACAGTCTTCAATACGTCCATCTCATTCACAGTTCGTTCAGGTCGCACCACGTCATCAAAATTCTAAAATCACCTTCCCGTCTGAGAACGTTCATGAAGTTCGTAAATAGACCCTAGAAAGTTGCAACTACGATGATTCCATTCGCACACAGTTTAAAACAAGTTTTGAAGAACGCAGTGGCAACTTGCTGGTGTGATAGCTATATTTTTGCAAACTCGTTCATAAGCAGTCTTAAATACGTTCTTCATCAATTTAAACCCGTTTGCAATTAGTTCTACCTCAATCTCAATACGTTCTCAAACAGTTCAACTCGTCTTGTTAAAACGTCCCTAATAGGATTGAAGTACGATGGTTCCGTTTGTAGTACGTCCAGCTCGTCGTTTAGTATGTTGTCACTCGTTCAAATTGTAGAACGTATCGACCACGAGAACATTTTGAGCATGTTCTAAGTTCTAGAGGACCTACCCGGTTCTAAGTACGCCCAGTCCGTTCGTACACAGTTGAAGTCCGTTTTTGAGAACGTAGTGAAAACTATGTTGGTGTATTAGTAGGGATAGATATTTTCTAGGTTCAAACTAAACTGAATAAAACTCTTGATATGGTTTCGAGCAGTTTTATCATTTGTTCGTGACATATTTCATTTATTTAAGTCTTTGAGGATATTTTATTACGTTGTACTTCGCAAAGAATTTGTTATATTCGTTATTAAATGTGTAAATTCTTTTAAATAAGATGAATACGTATATGTTAATTCTATTCTCGGAACTTTTTTTCAAATTATTTATTCGAAGAAGCCCTTTTGAAATAGTCACATTATGGAAAATAGTCACATTTTCCTGACACTAGTTTGCTCAATTGTCGTTAATAAAATTGTCATTACTCCAAATAATAGATTTCTATAACTGTTCGTCGAGGAGAAGCAGCATTCTAGCATGGATATTCCCGGGGGAATTCATATCGTTGGATATACTATACTGAAGAATCACCAAATTGAAATAATCCCGATCCATAGCAATTCGCCCGTCCTGAAAAAAATGTATAAACTAACTGTAAAAATGATCTACGGAAAATTCAACTTAATTGATAATTCTTGTGTTTTTGTGTAATTTTTAACTTTATTAAAGATGTTAACTAATGTGGCATATCAGTCAATAACAGTCATGAAAGAACAATTTCAAATCATAGTATTCTTAGTCACAAACTGTATTAATTATTTTATTATATTCTATTTTAGACGTTCCTAATGCATACTGCATCCATGATCACTGATATGTTAAATGAAACAGTTGAAATACATGTAGGCAAATCGGGTTACGTTAACAATGCCACAAAAATAATTTATTGCCATGGCGATACAACTTCCATCCCAGAGGACGTTTTGAAATTGTCAAAGCAATTAAATGATGAATTTTATTGTTTCTAGTAAATATTACCATACTATGAAGTTATCTAATGTTATATGCAATGTAATGTATACATACAAAAGTAATTTCATTGAAACACTTCCTAGACACTTCATCTGGAATCTTATGTACTCGAAAAAATGAAACAAATTCCTCGCACTCGATCCATCCATCAGCTGAAAAGAGTCAACATATTAAGTTGTCAGTTACAAAAATAACAGAATATAAGACAATATCTGTAGACAGTTAAAGTAGAAAACTGCTGAACATCTTTATCACAACGTACCATTTCCAAGGCTATCAATCACATCGAAGAATACATCAAGCCATGCTCTATACCAAGAAGGTGTATCCATGGTCTTAGCTTTAATTTGCTTGCATGTGTTCTCCATAAAGTTAAGCCATTCATCAATGGTGACCTTTATGTATGTAATGAGAAAAATACATTTAGTATATAAAATTCGTGTAAAATATATATAGATATTCGATCGCTAATAATGACCAAAATTTGATTTCAAACATATTCGGTTTTTACAATTTGAAAGTTCTATTTTAAGAATTCATCCCTTCCATCGTCCTAAGACAAAAAACAAATAATTACGTAATGAGGAACTAAACTATATGACAAATATATAAAACATATATCTAGGTATTGGTACACTTATTTATTCAGAGGACATGTATAATTATTATAGTATACAAAAAGTGACTGCCATTGAGGCAAATAGTGTAAACTATTTTACCCGATGGAATGTCTTGTCCACTGAGATGTTACGAGGCGACAAGCCGAGGGAATGTGTCAGTGGACAGGACATTCCAGAGGGGAAATTGTTACACTATTTTCCCATAATGTGGCAGTCACTATTTGTTTTATTATTGCCTCATATGTACTCTGTAAACGGAAACAAAGTGAGAAATCATTTCATTTGAACATTTTATGCTTACATGTTCCTATTGGCATTTAAAGGCATTTTGCCTTTCAACTCCTATACTCTCAGTTATCGGGGAAGATAGAACGTACTAATGACTGGTCACATGACGTAACTGGTGATTTGTACATTTCATCTTCCCTGATTTAGCAGGGATTTAAGACTTTCTAGGGAATTATTTCATCTATTTCATATCATGTGACCATGAATAAGCTAATGAGCATCGAGAATACATATGAGGTATATAATAATACATAATAAACATGTGCAATCAAATGCCTTTCGTTTCCATTTCGACGTACTGCTGCATATCATCACATTTTTAATGGTTATGTTTATTTATACATTTTTGCTAGTTATCATCACATTTTTGGTGCAAATCAAAACAAAATATTGCAATCAGAACAATGTGTTTAAGAAGATATTGAGATACAAACCAAACACTATCAAAAATAAATTAGAAAACGTGTCAAAGTGTATACCAGAAATAATGTAGTTTTTATCATGATCTCCTTCCTTTCGCCCTCACAGAACCAATAACAAATTCCAACTCCTACTCTAAGCCAGGCAACCCCAGTTGTTTAATGCCACAGTACACAATATAGTGATTTTAACAATGATATCTGCAACCTTTTTTTATAACATAATCTGAGATTTTTTATTACTTGTCTGCTTTCATTATTGTTGGTATTGTTTTAAACCGTATTGAATTACCTCTTCAGAAATGTATCTTCAGAAAATTATTTTCTCTAAAATTTGTGATGATAACATGTCTCACGACTACTTGGGGATTGACAGTTTTTTCCCTTTGAAAATTCATAACACAGTCAATACTGAAAGAGGTTCAATATGCTAAGTTATTATTTATCAAACAAAGCAATAATCCTTTTGTATTTTCTAGAGCATTGGAAAAACAATAACAATAAATATCTTATGAATTTTAATTGTATTGGCATCAAGTTCAAACTATCATAACTTTTCCCGTCTACCCCTAATCACTTTGGTTTTTACCCAAAAAAGTGTATTTAAAGCTGTGGCTCGGGCTAAAAAAATAGGGTTAATTGTGTAAAATCCCATGAAATCTTATAGCTTTGCATTTGATGCCATTAGGCAAGCCATTCCATGTAAATTCAAATGTCCTGAAGTAAGTAGTTTGTCGACTGCCATGAAAAAAATCCATTATATATTACTGCCGATCAACCTCATGAACAAAATTGAACAAAATGAAGAATAAATTAACCTTATCATCCAGATTGACATCTGCTGCACGCTTTAACTCCTCCCACGTGTTTGCAAATACATTCTTGCATTTCAACCACATCGCACTACCTTCTTTCCACTCTGTCATGGTTAGGATATTCTGTATAAAATTGTTGAATATAAAGTTTGAACTATTTTGGCTGAAATTGTAGTCTTACAGTATGATATGTAAAGCTTTATTTTTAATCATAAAAAGTGGTTTTTGAAGGACTTTTTGTTTGAAATAATCATGAATTTCTCATCGTATAAGGTCACACATAATATTTTTTCATATACAGAATTCAACCTTACGTATTAATGCATGGAACAGAGAAAAGTTCTTACAGTAACAAACGATAGGATCATTTTTTAAACATAATATTGTCTTCCCTATAAAAGTCCTGGAAAATATTGCCAGGGACTAATTATCTAGAATAACAAGACCGATGGACTATATTTTCTTAGATATTGTATCCGTTTGCTTGAACTGGATGTCTGGGCAAATTATGGTATCCAACTAGTCACATCGTACTATATTTTCTGGTTATAAATGTCCATTGGCATGTATAAAAATGGAGTCTCTGTAATTTTTAGTTCATTGACATACAAGACCGTTCATGTTATACGGTGATGTAACCCAAAACCAAGGGAATCTAATTTTAGAATTATTTTATTCTTTCACAAACAAAAAAATCAAACGGGCGTGATGATTCCCGTGATGCTTTATCTCTAGTAATGATTCAAGTGAGTGAATCAAGTGCAATTTTGCATGACAATATGCTCACATATTCTAATATTTAAAATGATCAAACTACAAATATTTGATGATTAAAAAAATTCAACTTTAATTTGAAAATTGGCGGGAAATTTGAATATTTTAGAATGAATTTTTTTTATAATATCTGTTTCAACAAATCTCTAAATCAACTTTTAATTTCATGATAAATAGTAAATTAGTTATAAAAACATTTTTTCTTTGGGACTTTTATAGAATATAATATGTTTATATATTCTATGAATAGAATGCATAAATCATCGGGTGCATTTTTTATATTGACTTGTTAATATCACCACATCACATTTTTGTATCCCCCAAAAATTAAATAAACTCACATTAGCAATTTCCGCGAAATCTTTCTTCTCGACAACTCCATTTCTGTCTTGATCTGGAATGTTATCGAATTGTGTGTACAGCTATTTTATATGCAATAAA
Source organism: Owenia fusiformis (assembly GCA_903813345.2). NCBI lineage: Eukaryota > Metazoa > Annelida > Polychaeta > Sabellida > Oweniidae > Owenia > Owenia fusiformis. The sequence continues at coordinate 3,613,929 of CAIIXF020000009.1, forward strand.
GTTCTTACTATTTCTAGTATTTCATTTATTTATATCTTAATTTTATTTCACAACTCTGCTTACCAAACCAATAGAAGAAATGATGCCTTTGTTTTATGTCCCAGAATTCGGTGCGTTTAAATTCCGTTTCACAACCTATTTCTTTGACCAACATTTCTCCCATTATATTTCCAGGGCTTTTCATATCCTTGGACACAGTGTATCCAATAACCATCTCCCGAAAGAGTTTGATGTCGATGTGACGTTGTTCATTCTGAAAGGAGAAATTACTTCATATCTCAAGAATTAAATTCTTTACATACAGATGACAGAGGTTAAATGCTCTTCCAATAGATTAGAAGACGTATTCAATGTATTTACAAGCATTCATACTTTTAAGTATCTAGAACATCACGCCTCTGCCTTTTATTCTTGATACATCATTTGATTTGCAACAAAATGATATATTTTCCACAACCCTGACTCGACATATAACCAATTATCCTCCAATTCACATACATATGACAGAGGTTAAATGCCCTTCCTATCGATAAGAAAACATATACATTGTCAACGTATTGGTGTATTTTATTTTTTGATATGAAGAAAGGGGATTATATATTTTAGAATTATATTTATCACTCAAAGGTTCATCTATCCACTCCGGATATACTCCCCTCCCCTTTTTGCTCACTGTCGAAAATAACAATTTCTTATATTTAATGATAGATTTAGCTACCAATGTAATCCTTCGATATGCAGTTTCTACAATGTCTTGGTGGATGTTTCGTAACCCATGGAAATAGGCAACGAATTCAGTGCAATCTATCCATCCATCTCCTAAAATACAAATCGCAATGTCATCGGGTATTTCTTATTGGTAAATTTTTTATTTCTTGATTTACAAATTACTTATAACATCTTACCATTTTTGTCCATGAAACAAAAATATACGTCGAGAAACTCTGTGTACCAGAAAGGAAGATCGGTGTCATTGACGTATTTCGCAGCACATTCCGCCCAAAAATCGACCCATTCGGTAAGACTTATCTGTAAACAAAAAGGAAGAGTTTTGTTATATAAATTCTACCATTTTCCATCTCAAATATATCAACAAAACTAGTTAATTTTGCTAAAGGTTGAGGATTGACTAAAATGTTAACATTAAAATCCAGGTTGAGATGCAATACAAATTAAATTGAATTGAGTGCGGGATATGATATCACATTACTAATATTGCATGGATTTGTTTGGCTCGCCTGGTCATTTTTGTCTGTATCTGCACTACTTTTTAGTTGCTCCCACAAGTTAGATTTCATGGTATTTGCACGCTTCCACATTGGACTTCCTTCTGCCCATTTTGCTCCTTGCACCAGACCCTAGACATATTAGACAAATGCTGCTGTTAATATAGAAATCACACCACTTCAACGCCATCCATCCAAATCAAGTTTCAATAGAACCCAGACACGAAACCACCGGTATTTATAGCAAATTGCATCATTTCGCAATTTATTTAAGAAAATTTATTTAACAAAATTAAAAAGAAATGAAAGTTATATATTATACTGTCATTGATGATTGCATCGTTCATCCAGGTTTAAACTTTGAGTCTTACGATGATTCGGCTTTTTACAACAGCTCCACCTGTGGAGTATTGTTTTATGAATGCCAAAATAGAAGATATACCTGAACAACGATGTCAAAATCGTCCTTATCAACTACTCCATTTTCGTTGAAATCTACAAAACATGAAAAAGCTATTGTAAGGGTTATAGAGGGTTTTGAGGTTGCCGAAAATCCAAGACTGCTTTCAATATAAAGCTCATGTTACGTTAAACATTGTATGAATAATTCTTATTAATAGAACTTTCTGCCACCAAATAGTTGGTACGTTTTGATGTTATGATTTAAGATTCCAAGTGCATTTGATGTATCATAATTCTCTCCTAAACAAACTGATAAAAACCGATGAATTATGTTTTGGGATTCAATCATAGAACTTTTCAAACGACTTTCAATATAGTTTTAATTCTGAATAATTAAAAACAAGAATTTTAAAATTTGCAACCAATGCTCTTCAGTTGCAATCTTGCGATTAATAAAATTGCTCTGAGAATGAATCTAGGAGACAAGAGAATCTAAGAAACATTATATAACATGTAGTTGGTTTCTATTATTTGTGTGCGCATTTTTACTCGAAAAAGCACCGTTGAACTTTGAATCAACTTTTTTTACTGACTCAATTTTTGAAACTACCGGAGTCACGATCGTTAATGCATGATGCACCAAACGTGCTATTTTATCTGTAACGATTACAAAAAATATATTTTCATGAAAGAAAAGTACCGGGGGGAAATCCCCGGAGAGGTCACCCTATCCACATAAGGTTATGATGTTAAGCATCAACTTTTCTATTGGAATTTGATTTAAAGCAAGAGTGTCAACAGGTTATAGTCAAAAATTGTACGACGTCTTTGTGCATCGTCTTCTCGGAGCATTGGTTTTATAACACTATCAGGTACCGGTCACTTACAGCATATGCTATGTAAAATAAATCCTTACCTAGCATACTTACTCCAAATGCATGAATGTTTGGACTAACGGGGGCTTAGGGTTCGGGGGAAGCTTTTGGAAATGGCTTTGATATTACATTTAACAAAACTTGAGATGCTGGTAATATAACACTAACACATGCATGAACGGCAAAGCTCAGATGTGCCGATAAGCACTCGAATACATATAGCAACTCGGAAAAATTTAGTTCATAACATGACATATGTGACAAAGTATTAGAAATTTAATTTAATGAGACGACATTGGTTTGCCGTTCCACGAGTACACTATTCCAGCATGATTATCGCCTCCCTTTATTAAAAGATGTCGTGGTAATCGAGCGTCCATAATTTCTTGAACAAAAATATGGATCCGATTATCGCCACCCTTTGTTAAAAGATGTCGTGGTAATCGAGCGTTCAGATATTTCTTGGCCAAAGATAGGCTATGTACCTGATTGATTTTGAAAGAATTTATGGCCAGGGGGGGGGGGCAACCAAATTGGGGGCGATGAAAAAAGCCCTATAATCATCATCGTGTTTAGGAGGGTGAGGTATAGTCCTGTGTTATCCTCCCTTCTGGTTTGTTTAGTGTAATGAATTAGGGCTACGATTACCTAATTATCACGTACTGGATGAAAGAATATCAACCCGTATATATTTAATAATAATAAAACAAACAGATGATAGCGTGAGTGAAATGCAGGCGGTCTAGCAACGTAAATTCGATCCTGTGTTGATTGATATTGATATCAGTGAATATAATATTGTTAGCATTGTTTAATGGTGTGTTTTTATTGTTAATAACTCCCTCTATAGAATAATATGGGAGTTAAAAGTACTTCAATATAAACTTCCCAGAACAGGCAAATGGTCTTAATAGGGTCTCAAGGAGGTGCTGCCATCTTTCAAAACTATCAAAAAGTGACCACAAACACAAATCAAAAGTACAAGATTTACCAAAATACTGAATATATCGGAAGGTGTTGCCCCCTAGCGATGCAAAAAAGGAGTCGAGAAACATCAAATTATATCAAATCACTTCTGGCAACAACTTCCTTTGGAACAACAGATGTGGAAGGGACTAAAGATGGCTTGCAAAACGAGAAGAGAAAATCATTTACAGGAAAAAGTGATTGATTGATTGATTGATTGATTGGAAATTTATAGATTAATTCATTGATTGGAAAGTGAATGATTGATTGGAACTTTAATGATTGAAAAGATTTCGAACCTGCAAAATAATTGATTGATTGGAAATCTATAGATCAATTGAATGATTGATTGTAACTTTATTGATTGATTAAAAAGATCAATTAAAGGTATAGCAATGGAAGGTTGGTGTAATAATGGGGAATGTAAAATTGGGGTCTAGAAGAGTTAACGAGATAAAGATAGATGTATTTTAATTGTAAACAATCTCCAACCACACGAAAGTCAACACGACAAGCGAGATATAGTTCTAGAATATAATTGCAGATTATCGTTTGTAATTTTTACATCAAATAGTACATAAACACACACACTCTTGAAGCTGTGAAGTACAAATGCCAATCTATACGAACCAGAATGAATGTTATCTTTTGGAACACATTTTTAATTGTGTAAGCTACTTTTGATCAAATGGCGCAAAATATTTCTGCATTGAAAGCAATGAGATAATTAACTCTCACAAGAATGAGTTTATCTTAGACTGCAAATATATGATACGTGCTTGCTTTACCCTAGGTAACACAATTTGGCACAACCCAATAATAATACAACAAAAGCAAAACACAACCCATTTTTGATGTAACACAACACAATTTTACACAAAACAATCAAAACACAATCAGGCACAACCAAACTGGAATACCAAACCACCCAACCAACACTCTCTGAAAACAACACCAATCACGCAACACAATCTGACACAATTAGATACTTCATCCTACTGGGCACGACCCACTACCTGACCAACACAACACCATTACAACATAACACAACCACTTTGAAATTAACATAACTTAATGAGACACAACCCGATACCAAACTTACACAACACAACCAGGCTCAACTAGACAAACAACCACCAAAACACAATCGACTATCAAACTAACACAATCGAGCACAACACAACATAGCCAACGAGACCAAACTCAAATCAACCCATTGTTGAATTAACACAACACAACCTGACACCACCCACCGCAACAGAGTGTATTCAGGACGCTCCATTCTGGACGCTCGATGACATTAACCAAAAGCTCTCTACTCTTATTCTGATTGATATATTATGAACGAATTGCATTAACCCCGACCTCAACATATCACATCAAGGGCAATACAATATTAAACACGCGCTTCTATCATATCGTAGTAAAGTTTCGAACATTTTCAAAAGATGGGGCGTATATTAGCACTTTTGATATTAAGTTTACGAATTTAATTTATAGATCATGAACGTAAATTGCATTAACACTGTCTACAACATCTCACATCAAGAGCAATGAAGTATTTAACGAGCACATCTTACATATCATATCATGTGTTGCGGTAGACCTTCGGATTTGTTTTGTTTAGTAACATTACATAATTGGATTAGCTCAATATATGTAAGCTAGGGGTGGTAGCATATATTTTAAAATGGCTATGGCAATCATTGGTAAAAAATCTTAGGAAATATATGCCATTTTCCTGGGGCTAGTTTACCCACAAACGATTTATTTTGAGCAATTTAAATGCATACTCAACTATTCGACAGATATGCTACTTTGAAATTAAGAACATAAATAAACATACTTTTGCTTTTTTAGTCATTTATTCATGGAACAAATCTCACGTTACTGCCAACTCGAAAAGCTAGTTTCGCATTCGTCAGGTCTAAGGTGGATAAATGGGTTTTTGGTGGTTCAGGTGATTTGTTTAATGTTTCAGCTTTCCTGGTAGGTATATGTATTATGTTGGTAGTATATCTTGTTGTTGAGATATTAACTTAAATGTTCCGTTTAGTGGTCCGTATTTCAAATATTTCGATTTTATTGTATTTGGTTTTTATCAAATGGGTGTATTGGTTATTGTATTGGGGTATGGACAGTTCGGTGTTGGGTCGGTTGTTTTGTTCATTGCGCTTCATTGTCATGTGTATTTTGTGTTGATATCGTGTGTGTTCGAAGAGGCATTAACTTGTTCGTGTATGGTTGTATTTTTTATTTTTCCGCATTTTGCGATATTTTCGATTTGTTAAGTTGGTGTGAGTTTGACGGTGTCTCAGGTAGGTCTATTGTGTGTAAATTACATTTTGGTGGTTCAGGAAATCTGTTTGATGTTTTAGCTTTCAGTTGGTATACGTATTATGTTGTTAGCATATCTTGTTGTTGAGATATTAACTTGAGTGTGGGGTATGATGGTCCGCTTTTCAAATATTTCGATTTTCTATATTCGGTTTTTATCGAATGGGTGTAATGCGTATTGGTTAATTGCATCAGGGTATGGTCAGTTCAATGTTGAGATTTAATTTGGTTGTTTTGTTCATTGTTTTAGCTTCATGGTCAGGTATATTTTATGTTCATATTGTGCGTATGAGAATAGTTGTTAACTTGTTCGTGTTTGGTCGTGTTTTTGGTGTTTTCCGCGTTTGCGGTATTTTCGATTTGTTAAGCTGGTGTGAGTTTGGTGGTGTCTAGGGTGGGTCTATGGTGGGTGAATTGTTTTTTTATTGGTTCAAGTGGCTTGTTTAATACTTTAGCTTTCTGTTGGTGTGTGTATTATGTTGGTGGCATATCTTGTTGTTGAGATATTAACTTTTTCATTGGAAAAAATGCAACAACCCTAATTCAATAAATAGGCTTAAAAGCCAATATTGGCAAAAAGATTATTGTTGAAAATTTGAATGTTAATGAAGTTAAAATGAATTTTATGGGTAAAGACATGACACAATGTACCAGTTCAGGTTTTAGAAATGAATTTGTCAAACGTAGAAATGTGGATGTTTTAATGAACAATGTAAAAATTGATAAAAGCTCTTGGTTGCGAGCTCATAATTGTACCAATGATAATGTGCTCCGTATTTTACATTGGAAATCACTTCACAATATCTATCCTTGTAATTCGGTCCTGTTCAAGTTCAAAATTAAAAATTCTCCTTTATGTGACCATTGTGGAGTAAATGACACTATTGTACATCATTTTATTAAATGTAATAAAGTTAATGATATTTGGAATAATTTCAATTTGTCAGATGAACAAATTTTAGGTCTTCAAACATGTTCTAATTATAAAGAAGTTCTATTAGCAAGAAAAACAATCCAAATTTTTAACTGTCAAAACTATTTAGGTACATGTAATATTAAAAGCGAGTTTAACAAACAAAATATATTAAATTTGTAAGACTAAGGTATGTTTATTTTGTATGATGATTGATGTTAATATGTAATTGTATGTAAATTTAAAAGGAAAATAAATGTTATTTAAAAAAAAAAAATGCACAAGTGTCTCCACAGTGTTCTACACAGTGGTGCATTTCTCCACGTATTTATAGCCAAATTCTGGTCCCGCTCCGACACCTCTATACCAACGCCAAAGAAAAGTTCATCGCCGCCATGGAACGCTGCGACAACGTCCGACACCGTTCCAACAACCCCATGTACGCTGATAAAACGCTAACAACCGCTCCACCGACGTTTGTGCAACGTTTAATCGCCGCCCGGGCAACGCTGGCGAAGCAGCGGTGGTCCAGCGTTTAAGATTTCTGCGTTGGTCTAGCGGATTCAAGCGTCCACGAACTTGCGTCTAGCGGTGCCAAACTTTAACTGGGCGTTGGTGGAGCGGTGATAAACTTTGCCAGGGCGTAAAATTGTCCCTTTTTCAACGCTCGCAATATTTTGAGCAGCTCAAAACTTTTGGAGCGTTAGGATGGCCACTCGAGAAACATCCGCGTTGGCCGAGCGTTTACAGCGTTGCTTTAACGGATGCCAACTTTTGTTAAACGGTGGTGAACGTTTACGAGCGTTGATGATTTTTTTCAACGTTCAAGGAACGCTCCAGCAACGTTTAGGCGGTGTGACCGGGCCTTAACCAATACGCATACACCCTCCCGATAAAAACACAAATATGGGAAAATCAAAATATTTGAAATTCGGACCATTAAACCCTACATTCAAGTTAATATCTCAACAACAAGATATGCCACCAACATAATACACACACCAACAGAAAGCTAAAGTATTAAACAAGCCACTTGAACCAACAAAAAAACAATTCACCCACCATAGACCCACCCTAGACACCACCAAACTCACACCAGCTAAACAAATCGAAAATACCGCAAAATGCGGAAAACACCAAAAACACGAACAAGTAAACAACTCTTCTCATACACACAATATGAACATAAAATATACCTGACCATGAAGCTAAAACAATGAACAAAACAACCAAATTAAATCTCAACATTGAACTGACCATACCCCAATACAATTAACCAATACGCATTACACCCATTCGATAAAAACCAAATACAAGAAAATCGAAATATTTTAAATACGGACCACTAAACGGTACATTGAAGTTAATATCTCAACAACAAGATATACTACCAACATAATATATATACCAACGGAAAGCTGAAACTAAACAAATCACCTGAACCACCAAAAAGCAATTTACCCACCTTAGACCTACCATAGACACCGCCAAACGCACACCAACTCAACAAATTGAAAATACCGCAAAATGCCACAAAATACTACGGAACACGAACAAGCCAACAACCCTTTAAATACACACAATATCAACACATAACACACATGACCATATGGCATAACCAAAAACCAAACCAAACTTTAACAATAAACTGACCACGCCCTTATGCAATAACCCAATACGCCTAAACACCCCCCCCCCCCCCCCCGCCAAAAACAAATAGGGAAATAGGGAAATTACAACTGAATGATAGATCTAAAACAGCATCCATTATTCACAATCAAATCACAAATAACATTCTTTCGGCCGCTGAGGAAGAACACTCATGGGATACCCCCATGAATTCGAAACATCTTGGGCCCTTATAATGACCAACATATAAGGGAGAAGATCCGCGAACGAGACCTCTCACCATTAATACAGATAGCATGACATATATGCGTATTTACTACAGGTGATGTCTCAGGACATTGTCTAAGTCACCACTCCCAAAAACTAGGCTATAATTCACAAATGGGCCGGGTTATAATAACTAAGATTGGTAAAAAGTGCTTTCATTCTACAATATACCCATGATCAATGGATACGACTCGGCAGTCCTAATTTTCATCAGTTGAGAGGATAAGATTCACATTTTGGACGACGAAAAGCTAAACCTGAACGCAGAAGAAGTGAGTAGCTCCCATCAGTGGCGTAGCCAGGATTTGGTGACCAGGGGTTCATTTTTTATATTATCCACAAATCTCCACCTTCATTGGGGTTCCTCATAAAAACCATTTTTGTAATTTTCTTGTTTAAGTCTCCTTATGTTTGAATTATTATTCGTATAATATGTACAGTGTGAAGGAAAAAAATGTTTTAGTGCTGGAAAAAATAAATTGACATCATGTCCGATACCTCCATTTTGTTTTGGCAAGATACAATTGAATTTGAAAAAGTTAGACAATTTGATTTTCTATGTTAAAATAATGGTGAATCTTTTACTCAATAAATTTCCTGAAATCTGAAGGCAAGATCATGATTTTAATATTACATTTGTTTAATGAAATTCAAATCTTAACACATCTTCAAGGAACATATGCGCATGCCTCTTTTTAAAACGAGCTACTTTATGGAAATAGACTTAAGAGTTCATCATCATTTCACTCGACAAGTGAATGATGTCCATATCTCCAAATTTAACACTAACTATGGAAAGAAAAGTATTTTAATTCAAGGTGGCCTTATATGGAATGAAACACCCTCTGATATCAAAACCTCAAAAAGCATCCCTATTCTCAAAAAGTCATTTAAAGATTATTACTGCAATCTATACTCGGAGGAGTAGTTCCTTAAAGTGCCTCACATAGTCGATCAAAATTTGCCATGCAAACATGTTAGTCTACTTTACTGGCCCCCCTTGCTGTAACAAGGAACCCAAAACACATTAAAACGTAAACATAAACCAATTAGTCACTTCACTATGAAAGTGAGGGGTGTACGCTGTGTGCATGGCCTAACACAATATCAGTGGTCATTTATGCCTGGGTCACATAGCCGCCGGGCGCCGGCCGATGAGTAGTCATCGGCCGATTTATAAATCGACCGGGCGCCGGTGACTTTTCACCGATGTCTTGATCTAATCGTGAGTATGGTCACATTAGTACAGGCATCGTACGGCGCCCGCAATCAATTGAATCTGAAAGACATCGCACGGGTATCGCAAGGCTATCGGCCGATGGCCGTACGGGACCCGCCAGGACATCGGTCGATTTACAGGCCTAGATAGATTTATACTTAATCCCAGTATGACCCAGTATGACTGTTCCACATGGCGTGAATGCAACATTTGAAAACGAAATACTTTGATAAACAGGACTTCCAGGATAATAATGTTTTCATGCAATAAAAATCAGAAAAAGAAGATCCTCTTTTGAGTAAATAGGTTCAATATTTAGAAAAAATGTTGACATGGGGTCCCTATTCATCATTTTTCGAATTGTTTGATTGATATTTTTATCATTATGGGTACTTCAATTGAAAGAAAACATATTGTTTTAATAAAAACACTCTATTTGTGCCCAGAAGGTACTCATGGTGAAAGATATGACCGTCTAAAATCACTTGCCATACTGGACGTGGTCTTTTCATCAAAGTGCACCCTGATCTTAATTCATTTTTAGATCTTTCATATAAAAAATACTATGTCTACCTGTCCATCCGATGCTATTAGCAAAATTCCCTATTCCTCCATCTTTCTTTCGTCTGTTCTTGTAAAGAGAATTAGTATGGTCATAAAAATATGGCTTCAAAGAAATTGGCATATTTCTTCTGTTTCAAGTGGAGTACCCGCTTCCCTATAGACACATCTAAATCTTCATCATCCACCAGCTCAGTAGCATTGTTATTGTCTTTTTCCACCTGTCTTCCCAAGGCCTTCCTCATATATGGCCCATTGGCCTTATCCCCTCTATCCTTAGCCTTTGGCATATTACGTTGTAATTGAGACGTAATTAATCGTAGTAAAATTGTGACCCTTGAAATTACTGTACTCACAAAAACATTCCGAAGGTTTTTAAAATAAATGATTTGTAATGGTATATGCATGAGTGAATATACGCATAAAAATGTAACACTCTATTCAATGTGTATGACAGACATACACGATTAATGTCAATATAAGAACGACTAGATCAACCCACCCACCCAGCCATTCAAATGTGTGCCATTGTTTTATATACAGTAAGCTTAATCGTTCCATTTATGTTTTATAAAAATCTATGACAGTGTGTAGTAATTATAATTCCTTACCTCATTATTTTTAAAACCTTTATATCACTTTATAAGTAATCATTATTAAGATTTATCCAACAAATCAGCACGCAAAATCCAAAGATGACCGTGCGATGCCACCGGGCGCCGTAAGATAATCGTACGATGATCGGGCGGGACACGGCCGGGTAGGTACCGATGAGTTTGGTTGAGAAAAAATCGCCAAGACATCGGCAACTTTTATCTCCGCGATAAAACTCTGCCGGCGCCCGTACGATGTCTAAAAATCGGCCGATGAGTGGCGATCATCGCCCGGCGCCCGTACGATGCCCGGGCTCGCCGGCCGATTTTGAACAAAATACTCATCGGCCGGGCGCCGCAGTGAAAATCGGAGCCTATGTGACCAAGGCATTACTGTGTCAACTTAGTAACCCTTGCATATCGTGCTCACTCAAGTATTGAATAATTTTTTTATGATCTAAATGTTTGTGGTTTGTAAAAAAAAATGTGATATGTTTTAGTTAGAAATACATTAATTAATATATTCATTCAAACAGCACTAGAATGCGGGAAGAAACATGAGAAAGAGCAATGGTGACAAAATGCAGACAGAATTTTCCGTAAGGGTTTCAAACATTTCTGAACACAATCATACATGTACTTTATGTGTACTGTTATTTTTAGTGCTATATTTATAGATATAATTTCACGTATTAAAATCATATTTTCCAGCAATGACTTCAAATTCGGAACCACACCCATATCACATTTTCTTCAATAACTCCAAACATGTGTAAACATTGACCATGTGCATATAAATTCAGATTTCACGAGCTCTTTCCTCGAGTACCTCATACACCCCTGCATGGATTTGAGTTGGATTCGCCTTTTATACGTGAGCCGACACACTCGCAAACGCTGATTGGATAAAGATTGCGAGAATCTTTAAACTACTACTGTAGAATCTCATCAGATGTTATCATGTTATACTATTTAATAATGTAATATTGACATTCTATTACTCTACACATTTTTATTGCTTGCACCTGTTATTGCAGAAGAGACCTTTAATCATTTCCATTAAATCAGTTTATTTTCTCAATTACGTACAATATCATACTTTACACAATTGCATGTACACTTCTTATAATATTTCACAAATCATTGTAAATACCATTATGTGGCACCTAATACTCCCTCTTGGGGATCATAGCCACTACAACCTGTAAATATGTTACATTGATTTTAATAAAAAAAGAGTTCACACAACTTCACATCTTGCTTCATCAAGCTTCGGACCTATCCTCACCTCGGGATAGAACGTAGTGATTGAGCGTGGGAACCGACGATGCAAAGTTCACACAAAGATGTCAAATTCTGAAACATGCAATCCCCACAATTTAATACTGAGATTATGATTTTTCTAAAGAAACTCCAAATCAAAATATTTTATTTGGTATATAATTTTATAATAGAGGAGTGTTCATTCATAATGACCTTACATTTAGTTACTGAATTGAAGAATAATTAATAGGCGTACTAAAAAGTCCTTATAGCTACGTGAATACTCTTTGACGATAGAAGTGGCAGTTGATAATTAGTTTTGTAAAAAATGAAACATAGGCTAAAATTCCAAACTGACCAAATTGAAACTGGCCATTACATCTGTTTAGCTCTTGATATTTTAGATTAATCCCCCCAAAGGCCTCTAACATTTTTCACCATCCATATTGCGGACCAAATCTATTGTATTTCCTGTATTTCCAGTTTGACATGTTTTGTATATTTATTTATTTATTTTATTTATTTATTTATTTATTACAGTGTCACCCGTAATTATACGGCCAGCCTCCAAAGGCTTATGAGACACAATTACAATCATATTAAAATTCATATTGCCGACAATGTTGAAAAACGTAGGCAATAATATTGTATTGTATTTTTATATATTATATATGGAATAAATGAGAAATGGAAAAAATATCAAATTGAAATAACACGATATCTATTGTACTCCGTTGGCTCTAAAATTAAACCTCTTTCAAATTGCAATGCCTTACAACAAAAGACACCTACTATAGAGCTAAAAATACCCATTTGTTCTTTCTTTGAATTGAAAATATAAAATTCAAAATTCAAATTCAAGTCCAAGTACAGGTGACCCCAAAAACGTCACTCCTTAATTTGGGAATAACTATATCTCCGTTTTAAAGGACTTTTCATGATTTTTCGTGTAGATACAGAGTTAAATGCATAAATCATATTTGACGAGATTGTTGACATTTTTGGACAATATCACTAGACCATACCTGGATGGAAAATGTGATCATTTTAAAACTTGGAATTTAAACAGTCTATATACGCAGATAAATTAAAAAATCATGTTTGAGTTTATACTAAAATGAGAGGGTAATTTTCTGGGTCAACTTGAATATGGAGGTGTACACGTGTATTAGGGAGCACGCGCGTTACAAATGTCCTTTGAAATTCAGCAAAAGTAGAACTCTTTTGAGAAATCTTGGCTATGGCCCAAGTATGGCAGTCACATCACAAAAGAAATCGAAGTGATGGATAATAAATGCTATACCCATTCAAATGCTAAATATAAATGATAAGTACATGTGTGCTTTTCATACTAACTCATTTCAAAAAGTTTCTATTATTTGATATTTGCTCCTGGGGACTAATAAGCTCCGGGCAAGATTTTTTTGTTTGAAATAAAACAAAACGAAGGCGCAAAGATTTGTAAGAAAATGTGTTTTCATCAGTAGTAAGACAATAAGTAGTTGTTTTTATGTTAAAATAAAAAATAACAAATTTTATGTTAAATTAATCATTTTTTGAAAAAGATTTAAAGAGTAAATCAATTTGTTAGTATTTAAGACATTTGGTTTATTTCACCGGATATGAAGCTGCTTTTAAGTTGTGCGAAATTAATGTTATTTCTTTGCATAATGTCATGATGATCCGGGGTCTTCTCAAAATTAGACAATCCCAATCCTTGCCTAAGGTTGCCAAACTTTTGGAGAGAATTGTACAACTTAATTATGTTTTTATTTACTGGTCATATAAATTTAATTTAATGTTTCTGGTTTTCCACAAATATTTTTGGGGAAACCCTGACCGGGGGTTCGTCCGAACCCACCGAACCCCCGGTCCCTACAGCCATGCCCATGATGGCATCTCATTTCTTCTCAGCCCTGAGATATTTCAAGTGAAACAGAAAGATGCTATGAGTATCAGAATGGGATTCCCTTAGCCATCCTATATGGCCATACAAGCCTTATATGGATCTATCACTTGATATTCAAAATAGCGGACAACGGTCAGTTTGATTCCTAGTATATGGTCATGTAAGCCGAATCGAATACGAAGGCTGAACTTCGGGAGATCTCCCCCCTGACCTGAACGTAAAGTGCGATGCGCGCGCAACAAATTATGTAAACTCTTTAAGTTCGACTCAGGGGGGGGGGAGATTTCCCAAAGATGACCTATCATATTAGCACGTTCGAAAACAAATTTTATAAACAGGCCTCAATTTGACATTAAAATGGATCTCTAAATGTTTAATGTAGTTTTATGACTATTCTCTACAAGTATGGATCGAGTAACTTCAATAGTATTACCGAAGGTTTGAAATGATGATGTTGAACTGATGTAAACGCCATTCCCACGATTTCAAATTTAAATTTGCGCATGCGCAGCACTGAGAGAGCATGTGCTCATGATTGTTCACGTGATCGAATCCTGCAATTTGATTGGAGATGATGCAAGAGATGATGTAATGGGGAATCCCCGAAAATGATAGAATATGAAAGAATTATGGGGGCTACTCACTCCTCCTGAGTTCGACTTGTTTTATAATCCCATCGACGTGTAGATTCAATGTAATTTCAATTGGGTTAGTTGCGATGAACCTGTAACACGAGGGATTGTGAGTAAGGTTGAGATAACATATAACTTTCTAGTACTTATTTCACGGTCTCAATCATTTTATACGGCCATTGAGATGCGAAACTCTACCTAGCAAAAGTATGTTTATATATGTTCTTAATTTGAAAGTAGCATATCTGTCGAATACTTGAGTATGCATCTAAATTGCTCAAAATAAATCGTTTGTGGGTAAACTAGCCCCAGGAAAATGGCATATATTTCCTGATATGATTACCATAGCCATTTTCAAATATATGCTAGCACCCCTAGTTTACATATATTGAGCTAATCCAATTATGTGATGTTACTAAACAGAACAAATCAGAAGGTCTACCGCAGCAAACGATATGATATGTTAGATGAGCTTGTTAAATACGTTATTGCTCTTGATGTGAGATGTTGAGGACGGTGTTAATGCAATACCTGTACGTCATGATCTATAAATTAAATTCGTAAACTTAATATCAAAACTGCTTATATACGCCATGTTTTGAAAATGGAGAGCGTTCGCTTTTAGAGCGTCTGAAATAAAGAGCACACGAAATCGTACATTTTCGTGCACCTAAATAGCGAAATTATGTCTGTAAACTTTTGACACAGAATTTACACCATATAATATAGAGATAGGTACCGGACTTTTCCACTAAATATGTCAGGAATACAAAATAGGCACTGATTTTTATATTGGTGCACCCAAACTACTGAATTAGGTATGTGTCAAAAGTATTACGTAATACTTTTGACACAGAATTTACACCATATTCCAGAATTCGAACGTTAATCAGTTGAAACAATTATCAATATGCAATAAACCAAACATAATGTCTGTGATGATACTTACCAAACCAAGTGTAGAATTGATGCCTCATTTTGGCCAGCCAAAAGGAATCATCCTTAAAGTTTTTCGCCATGATGTTAAGGGGATGTTTAAACCTACTTGTGCTTGAATTGTGTGCAATGACCCAACTCATCTGATGAAATTATAAACACATCATATCTTTATCACTGGCGGACCCAGGAGACCCAAGCCTCCCCCTCCCCCTTTTTGAGGGCCCTGAAAAAAATTGGGAAAAATTCGTAAGGCCTAAAAATGGGCCTTTGGGGGCATTATTTGGCTTTTTACGCCATTTTAGGCGAAACTATCAACACTATCAACACTCATTCCCCCTCATTTGTTAACTTCTGGATCCTCCAGAATTCTTAACAGCTCGGTAACCTACTTTTAGAGCCTGGATATATCGAGGTGTCGCGTATCGCCCCTGGCATTCAACCTTGAGCCAGTATTTTACTTTTTTAAATCGAATCATCGTGATTCATTTGTAACATTTACAATTAAACCTTGACTATTCTGAAGGAAGCATTAAGCTGACATATATCACTTTTTACATTTTCATACAACTGTCGAGATAATACAAAGTTGACTTAGTTATAAATGTTTTTTAAGAAACGTATCCCATTGAAATAATACAGGAGTCGAAAATGACTTTCAAAAATGACTTTGATTTTTTTTATACATAAATTTATTCCTTTAATAAACAATAAAAGCCATTGATTGCCAAAGTTTTATAAAAAAAACATTAGCGGCAATTTTAGACAATATGAATAGGAATACATTAAACATTTAAAATTTATCAAAGTAATGTTATCACTCATATAAGAAACTATAATCCCATGGGCCAGGGATGTATTAACACATGCATACAAAAATTAGCCAAACCGATCAATTTGGCTCAGACTTTGATTAACAAAATGACTCATAAGTTCTATTAATTTTTCATTTAATGAATTATCTAAATCTTCATCACCATACAAAAGAAACTGAATTTTGTCAACTGTGTTCAAACTCTGAACCAAAATATGAAGATCTGAAGTTCGCAGTCCTGCAAATAAAGTTTCACGCTCGTTTACAAGCAGAGGACATTTTAAGATAAAATGAAAAGGTGTTTGTGGTAATCCACATTAACAAAAGGGATCACTAACACTGGTGAAATTATGAGCATACAGGGTGTTCCAAAAGTAACAGGACTGGTCCTGGCATTTTGTCAATTTCATATCCAGCAATCGTAATGTTAAATCGGACATCACCTTATCTCCTAACTGGTACTATTACTGAGATTTCGTATCAGCACTTTAGTCTACTAAATTATTGTTTAAAACTCATATATGTGAGCGTTAATGCAGGGGCATTTCATACAGCCTATAAACACCGCCCTTTCATTAAATGTGTTTTCTGGTTTCCTTAATTTCGCCAATTTCTTAAGAAATTGATGGATAATTTGAAGATTATATGATCAGACACATAAATATGGCATATACCACATAAGTTTCTCATATTTAGTTGTTGTTTTTTAGTTGCTGTTTTTTGTTGAACCATATATTACCTACATGGATAACGTATTTTATTTACAAGTAGGCTGCATCTTGTATTAGACCAACATAGCATCAAGTTTCACTAGAGCTGCTAAGAACACTTCTTATCAGATGTGTTGACAGCTCTCCTGATAAAGAAAGTGACCGGAGATTTCTGGATTTGTTTGCACTGAGTATCTTCAAAATTTCACGTAATGTACTTTCATGTATCGTTATCAGACTGCAAAGTTTCGACAAAATATATGAAACTCTGGTATAGTTATGGTTGCTATAGTAACATGACATCACAATACCCGGGGCAACATTCCACGCAAAAACTTAAAGAGACATAAAGCATTTTGTACATGCCATATCGTTTTGTACATACCATATCAAAGTTGAAATGCAACAACTCGTGTAAATTGTTTCCAAGTGTTTACTCTTAAGAAGTTTGCTAAGCTTCTTTAAAGGTCTCATTAGAGAAATTACTCTTGTGATAAGTTGATCAATATGGTCATTAAAGTTCAAATGCTGATCCAGAATTAGCCCCAAGTGCTTATGATTATTGCATCTAGGTATCAGTTCATCTCCTAGTTGTAAAGATGGAGGTTCAATAAGTTAGTTTCTAGTTCCCGTGAAAACCAAATCGGCGCATTTGTGCTTTAAAATTCATCTTCCAGGTATAAGCCCATAAAGCAAGATTATCCAAGTCATTTTAAATGGGTTGGTGCACATGTATGTTAATAAAATTCTCACTTTTCTCATAGGAGTTATAGACTGAAGTGTCATCTGCAAAAATAAAGGTTTTTGAATGCAAATTATCAGGAAGATCATTCACATATAATATAAAAAGCAGGGGTCCTAATACTGATCATTGAGGAACTCCAGCATTTATGACTAAATTGTTATGCAAATTATTCGTCCGCGGGTTGTTTGTATTGTCATTAGTATTTTCATTGGACCAATTCGAATAGCTATTATTCACTTTAACTTTAACTCTTCTGTTGGATAAATATGAACTCATCAGTTTAATAAAGTTTTCCTGACAACGATAACCTTTAAGTTTAAGTAACAAAAGTTTGTGCGGAACTAGGTCAAAAGCTGACATCGGGTCAAGGAAAACAGAGCGGACATTTTGACTATTGTCAATTTGAGTATGAATATCATGAACAATATTGATTAATTCTTAAAATCGCGGATTCGGTAGTATTGAATCTCTAATAAAGATGGCGCGAAAGTTTTTCCTTATAAGGTCAAAATATTTCCCATGATGCAGTTCGCGGGGGAACAAAATTTTTCTACCTTGTTTTTCCCCGTTGGTTTAACATGGGGATTTTCATACCCATTTTTCAAGCGATATTTTCGATCGAATCTCCATGCGATCGGAGAAAACAAACTATCAGAAACAATTAGTCTTTTAATAATCTTTATATAACATATATTTTTTTTCATTTTATTGGCTCCTAACGGGGTGAAAACAATGATTGAAAATGGGAGTATATTCCGGAAGAGAAGAAGTCACGTGACTAGTCGCCATATTGGAAAAAGCAATTCCATTCGACTTTCAACACGTTCATGCCAATATTACCGCACTACAAACTGTAACATCGATGCAACAACTGAATAAAAGTACTCATCTTCATATTACATTATAGAGTTACGTTGAAAACCCACAAACAACTGAGCATTTGACCAAAGAAGACACGTCGCTATTATCTAGGTCAAGTTTAGTGGTTCGAAAGCAAATCTTACATACTCGTTTCCGAATTTTGTTGTTAATTGTATAATCTTTTATTGATTAAATCTGGTATACTGACTATTAATTCAATGACAAAGAAGAAGAATTCCGATGGTGTCATTTTTTTATTTAGCTTGCGGGTGTAAAAACAAAATTGCGTAATTAATTTGATTTAGAACTTTCGGGTCTCACAAATAGCTACACGAAATGCATCGTTGAAAAATATTGACCAATCAAATTTTGTCCTTTTTGAGTACATATATGCACCATATATGCGAACGTTCTGATTCAAAGAGCGAACAGCGAAATGGAGAATTGGTTAACTGTACTGTGTTTCGGTAAAAAGCCACTCTGAAGTTTATAAATCAAGTTATTTTCTAAAAGAAATGATAAAAAGTGTTTATGTATAATTGTTTCAATTGCTTTTGAAAGGCTGCTTAAGAGGGTTACAGGTCTATAATTTGAAATCAAACCTTTGTCACCCTTTTTATAAAGGGGGGTTATGAATCCTTCTTTCCATATATCAGGAAAAATATTTTCTTTAAAAAATTTATTAAAAAGCTCAGCAGTTGGTATTGCTAGAGATTTAGCACAGTCTTTAACATTTTGTTAGATATATTGTCAGGCCCATGTGCTTTAGAAATGTCAAGATCTTTTAAAATGTTAAATACTTCGTCAGGAGTAGTTTTGATTTCCTTAAAAATATGATGAATTCTGGGTCTAAATATTGGAGTGTAATCCTCTGGAATAGTGACAATGTTCTTGCTTACAAAGTATTTAATTAAAACATAATTGCTTTATCAGAGCTGGTGGCTGCTGATAAGTTAGAATTAGGGTCAAATAAAACCGGAATTGATGTAACTGGATTTTTTCCAAGTAAGTCACGAATCAAAGACCAGTAGTCAACAGAATTTTGGAGGTGTTCTCAATTTTTTCCCGAATTTTAAATTCATGTTCAGATTTTGCTTCTGAAATCAATTTGTTCACTTTCTTACTTTGAATTTTAAATTGCGTATGATAGCTCAAAATGTTAGTGGATTTGTATTTGTGGTGAAGTTTGTTTCTTTTATAAATCTCCTTTTTGATGTTATTGGAAAACCAAGGTTGATCATTCATCATACCTGGTTGAAATAGTCTTATGAGATACATTTGTTTTAATTATGTCTAGAAAAGTTCTAACAAAGAGCTATTATAGTTTCTGAATTTTTTGATTCAGTATGTCAGAGTCTTCTGTTTTGAAATGCCATAACGTTTTCTTAATTGAGGGTTCTCTTGGAATATTTACCCTAACTTTGCTGACAATTGTACAGTGATCTGAGTTCCCAATTGGCGGGTCAACAGTAACAGATAGAAGATGATCAGAGTCAGTTATTAAAAGGTGAATGCATGATTTAGAAACATTTGTAATCCGTGTAGGTTCATTTACCAACTGTTGTAGTCCTAGGTCAAATAGAATATTATTTAATTCCGAGCCAGCTAAATTATCAATATCGTTGTCATACCAAATGTTATTTCTTGCATTAAAGCCTCCATTTAATATTACACCATCTGTTGGTAGCAAAAGCACTTGAGAAATATTTAACTTTAAAGAATCTAAGTGAAGTATAGTTGCATCTGCTGACATTGATGGTGAGCGGTAGAAAAAACCATACATAAAAACTTTATGTTGAGCCTTAACCTCTACCCAACAATTTGCTAAATTTCGGGACATTAACGTATCACATACTTTAGCCTCAATGCTATCATGTGACCATAACAAGAGACCTCTTCCCTCATTTGAAGCATACTTTTGAGTTCAATTCTTCATCAGTGACATTGCCTGATTCACAAAGTGCTATCAGATGAAAGTCACCATTTAAAGCAAAATCTTTTAAAAATGCTAACCTTGTCAGAGATTCTGCCTTCACACTATTTATATTTGTGAATAATATTTTCAAATCATCAACTGGGCCTGGGTTTGTTTCTATGTCCCCACATAGCAAAAGTAACAACCTACCAATATGGCCTGGATTGTGAAAAATTAATGACATACCAGGAATGCAAGTTAGGGTCATTAAAAATACAACAATTTTCACAAATATCAGTGTGACATTGCGATGCAACTTTACTAGGTTTTTTAAAATACTGAGTAGCAACCATGTTAACATGCAAATATATGTGATTTCGCATAAGAGTGCAATGGCAAATGCTAAAGACTTCAAAAGTATAGGAATGTTAGTGAAAGGTAAAATCCATAACCCTCCACAGATTAGTAAGAGGGTTAATAACCGAAGGTATTCATTAACAATATCTTTGGAACAAGACTTTTGTTTAATGTTTAATAAGATTACCACATTATTAAAAAGTCCTACTGCTGACCTCCATGACTCTAAACTAACAGTCATAAGCCTATTCCCACTTTTGCAGGATGGTCACTAACACATAAACTAATATCAAAAAGTATGCAAGAAATTAACATCAATGGCCCATAGAACTCACAGTTTACCCATATTAAGCTAGTATTATATTCAGAATGACTATTTGCAAACTGCGACACAAAACACACGAAAGAGAAAAACACACTAATTGTGTCCTGTATGAAGTTTGCATGGAACATTTGTAATATCATGGTTTCATGTGGATGGGAGAGATACTGGCCAAATCAAGTCCAATTGTAAAAAGTAAAGTTGAAAGTACAATAATATGACAAACAAAAATCCATACTATAAAGCTATAGCTCGATTAGGTAGTACCACACTATCACAAGAAATTGAATCTAGAGACAACTTACAAAAATCGAATTCCCATAATAATGTGTATGTAAATTATCTCAATTTTCAATAATCAGTTCTATCTTGTCATACAGATATGAAATAGCTTAGATAATTTATCCATATTTGTCATTTTTAGCAATTTGTTCCTCAACAGCAAAACATGCTAAAAGTGTTCAGCATGTATGTTAACCTTAATTGGTATGTATGGCTGTATACATGTATACTGTGCATCTATTATAGGGAAAAAACAAAAAAAACTACACATAACATAAACAAAACATTAAAAACAAGTCAACAGCACAGCCTAGTCAACTCCTAATCAACAAACTTATACTCTGTAATGTGCATACAATCTTATTCTGGTATAAAATAACTGGACAATAGGAAAAGCTTGCTTTCTCTGAACATAGCATCGATAGAGAAAATAAGTTCTGAATTGCCTACTTGGCAGAGTCCCAACAAAAATACACCTGTAGATCAAGAGTCAGTTCACTGTATAACATGTATGAGTGTCTTTTCAATCAGTGGACTTGGAAAAACATAAACAGCAGCAATGTATGTACTGTGTGCACACATAAAACTCTATACGGTGAGGCTGAAAAGGCTAAACATTGTGCACGATATTTCACTCTAATTCCACTGCTATAGAACCTAGAAAATGAACCAATGAAGTGTTGACGCATTGTAGCTTCACATATAAATATAAGTTATAGGGTGGCAAATATAGATTACTTTATATGTTGTACATACCTTGTTCATCTTGTACTAGTCCAACAACATTAGACCTAGCCCGGGCCTCGTTTCTTATCTGACATGTGTTATGGCCCGGCTAGGTCTAACCTCCATGACCATTTTGCCTTTGATGCGTTAATTTAATCGTTCAGCAGGTTTCGACAAGCGGAACTAATTGAACCCTGAAAACATGGCAATGTTACACAAAGAATGTGATTCAAGCATGCATACATACCTTATAAACACATACACCCCGTCCCGTATCCCCCTTAGACCCTATTGATGCATAATTACGAAAATATTGGAGACAGGTTTGGAATATGACGAAAATGTCGGTCAGTTTCGGTAACATCGAAATTGCAAATCGTTTCAGGAATTAACCGTCATCACGGCACTGCATTAACGAACAGTTGGTTTGCAATTAATAACTATTTTGCGTGTATATACGCGCTATATAAATTAATCAAAGATACCTGTTATCCTCAAAATTGATCTTTTTATCCCGAGTAATCGCGATAATAATTATCAATCTATTTGACAACAATTTCGTTTCGCTGGTAGTTTAATTTTACGATCCGGGACACTCAGACGAACAGACACAATGACGGACATGCGGAAATGTCACTTTAGAGATTGGTAAGTGTAGCCTCATTTTACTCGTATAAATGAACATTTAACACAATAATATTGTGTTAAATCGCTTGATGTTATGTGTTTTTATATTATTGTCAAGTATCAGTTGCACGTTATCGCGGAAAAATGGTTTCGATGGATTCAGAACTTGCATCAAAGGAAAGAATAGTAAGGAGGTTAAACTCAATAATGGCCCCAAGAAAATTCCTAATAATAAAGAACGCCGTTATTGAGTTTAACGACGTTGAACTAATCTTGTACATGCTACACCACATAAAAACTCAATTATATCTGTATATCGAAACAACGTAACATGAAATGACCAAAGCTGTACTGAATCATTGCGCATGCGCATTAACTTGACCTCTTGGTCATAGCTGTATGTAAACAAAACCACATGTAGTAGAATACAGATACGCTTGTCACCCAGAATAGTAACTACTAGAAAACACCGATTCAGCAGAGTTTATCAGAAATATTGATATACAATTATTCAGGAGTAAGGTTACTCGTCTGGAACTGTCAGTATACACAAGTGTTTTCATAAACAATGTACAAACGTTCACTTAGTTGAAGGGGGTTCAGATCTAGGGGCCCCTCCCCCAGTTGCCCTGTCAGTGAGAGTTGGGTGTAGCGTAGAAGGGCGGCTTTGTGAAGTTGCTGCAGGTCTAGCCTGGGATCGTCCATACTCCCTAATAGTAGTTTCCACACTCTCATTTACCTCAAATTTGACAATGTCCCCGTTACATAGCTTCCCTAGAATTTTGCCATTGTTTGACTATTGTTGGACAATTTGTGGATGATCCTTAACTTCACTGAGTAGTTGACGGTTCATATGGCTAAGATCTTCATAAATAATAATGTTAGTACCTTTAAGTCGTTTTCTGCTTGAGATTACTTCGGACTTTTTGGGCCTCCATTTCAGCTTCGCAATTATCGGACGAGGGTTCTTTTCCCCAGCACGATATGGTCGGATCCTGTGGCTCACCTCGATGTCATAAGGCTGTAGTAATCCAGGCATCTGAGGCTGTATAGCATCACAGATTGCTTTATTGCAATCCTCGTTGTCCCTTTCAGTTTTGGTTGCAGCTTCAGGTATAGGTATTCCCAAGAATCGTAGCGTATTCTTGCGCGAATATTGTGCATTGTGGTTCACGTCACTTGTTAGAGCGTTCAGCCTCTCCGTTAGCACGTTAACTTCAGTTTTTAGCTTCTGGTTTTGTAATTCAACCTTTGAAAGTCTGTCGTTTGTCTTCTCAAACGCCTTTGAGACGACCCTATCTATCATCTTTTCGATTTTTACCTCATTGTGTTTCAATAGTTTGCTCATATAGGACTCCATCCATTCCTGTGTCACGGGAGTCAGTTTGGGGTGGGATTTGGGAGTGTCCACAGACATTTCGCTAGCCTGAATGTCGCCAATGGTGTCCTCGAACGGTTCACCCTCGGTTTCATCATATTCATGATCGTCCTCTTGGTCACTAAAGCGTCCTGATGACACTCGGCCTTCTTTTGTATCCTTTAATCGTCTTTTTACTGGACTTTGAATTTCTGTAACTTCAATGTTCACAAAGTAAACATAACACTTGGCGAACAAAAAGTTAAAGCATTCCATTTTCTATATAACATTTTTGCTGAAGCATTTACTGAATAGATATCCATTCACTATAAGTATACTTTTTACGTCTTGATAAAGCTGTTGGATACCAATGACAAAAGTTACCCGACTTTTTGTGACTATGAGTCTAAGAAAGCATTCTTGAGATTAAAATTGATAATAGATAATCCATTTTGATATTCAATTTTTGGGCAATTAAAAATCCCTGCCTGTATTTAGTAAGCTGAATACCAATGCCAAAGTAGATACTCCCCTCCATAAGTTTGGCAGCCTAAGCTCCCGCATTGAACTACGTGTTAAAGCCTCATTACGTTTGAATTTGTATTTACTTAACCGGCGATGAAATAACTTATAATATTGATGGAAACGTAACTTGACTTATTTCCAATACCTCCAAATTTTCTCAATTTTTTCCTCAATTACAATAAGTCAAAAATTGATGATTTCATAAATTTTTGAAAATCGTCATTCCCATACAATCCAATGGGAAATGGAGGGTTCGGAGCAAATCAGAAATCAGGATATCTTTTCAGTAAAAGATTCAGCAAAAAATATTTTATATAGAAAATTAAATTGCCTAGCCTTTTTGTACACTAAGTGTTTAGTTTATTTGATGAATACTAAAGTTACAGCGCTTCAAAGTCATTTTTGAAAATACCTTTGCGCCTCCTGCCTGTGTTATTTCGATGTGAGAGTTTGTTTTTTTTGAAGAACAATTTGACTTTAAAGCCCTATAACCTCGTTGAACCTGAAGACACATACAATTACTATTAAATGAAGTCAGCAAATTCAATTGCCTGCCTAACTCGTATTTTTGCAAGGACTCGGATGAATGGATATTCTGTCATATGAACTGCGGCAAACCTACCATTTCCCATTGGTTAACATGGGAATGTCGATTTTCATAATTCATCAAATTTATCATCAATTTTTGACTAAGGTTGCAAAACTTATGGAGGGGAGTGTACAACGAGTACTTGGGCTAATAGCAGCGTCAACATTGATTAGCTAATTATTCCATGAACAGGAGACAATTTAGATATTTTCCAAGTTCAATTCATCTATTTCTCTTTTCAGTTTTTTTAGACATATACAAAGGCCGATGCAGAAGTTCTGATAAAAATGATGTATCTTTTTCTTAAGAAGACGAGATCACTTGGAATTTTTACACAAATTGCACTATTTATATTTATTGATAGAACTTTCTGTAATCACACTTTTCCTACCCCATGGTAGGGGCACTTGGTCCAGGATTTGAGCTCATATTGACATCATAACTCATATTGAAAATCTGAAAAACTTAATCCAACTGTGCAATCATATTTGAGGTAAAACTCAACAAAGATACTCAAATAATTGTCCTTCGGCATTAATACACTACATTAATACACCCTGATATCTATCCATCCACTGTTTGTATACACCTTTTCAGTTCTGGTGAGATGTCAACAGCATTCTTGATTTAAACAAATGTTCTTAAATATGAGACTCTCGGATCCCCCTCTGTATGACCGGTCCAAAGTCCAAACAGGGGTCCAAACAAAGTCCAGGGGAATTATCTGGAAACTATGGAGAATGCCCTAATATCCTTCGGCCCTAAAACATACATATCAAACTTGTTGCTGATGATATTGCAGATTATGCCAGATTTGTGACATGATGTGTTGTCTGAGGCAAACATGATTGAATCTATGGCTCTGTTCGGTCGCTTTTTTCTGAATTGCTTTACGTAGATGAACTGAAAGCGTTGTGTCTCATGTCTTGTCTAATAATGTATCATGCAGCGTTCATGTTTTCTGTATCAAACAGAATTTATAATAATTTCACACTAATGAGAAGAGGACATTAACAGCAGTTATTGTTAAAACAGACATTTGTAGAATTACGTAACCTTGTAATGGGGTTTCGATCATTTGTTCAAAGAAATCCAATTTTAAACTTCACAAATCTTACCCTATCCCGCTATAGTGTAATTGAGGTAACCATAGCAAACATAACTTCAGAAATATTCATTACCAGCATCATCATTTTTATATCCTATGGGGGAATAAATGACTCTCAAAATTTTGTGGAAACCGGATGATAAACTAATTTAAAGCATTTTTATGAGAACTTCTGGATCGATCTACTAATACTGACATGAAAAAAGACAACCCGTGTGGTTTTCCAAAGTATGGACTTTGAAGAGTAAAGCATCACTATTTTCAACATGACGCTTTACCTAAAAAACACATTCTTCGTTTATAAAATACCATAACGTCAACGACTTAAATATTTTAACATTCGGCTTTTTAACAAACATTCATACCATTCTTGGTACTTCGCTTAAAACTCATGTAACAAAGGTGGTGAATGTTTTTCTTGTTAGAAGAATTACGTGAATGGTTACCTATGTTTATTCTCTGAACTATTTAATTAAATTAATTTCTTCAAATTCTAATTAATAATTCAGAAGATAGTGTCATTGTTTAATTGTTACGCGTTATTTGCTCAATGATACTACACATGTTCATCGAGCAGAAGCAGCATTCTGCGTGGATATTCCCGGGGGAATTCATATAAGTTTAAGTGGATATGTACTGCACTACGACTATGCAATTATTGGGCAAACACCACAAGTTTATGACAAATGTTGCCTACATCACCATTTATATGTGTCACCATAGTTCGTATTATACAGGCATAATATCCAATATTACTTTGAGTTGCCAAGTATCATGTCTCAGCTCATAAATGGGAAAAAGTTACAGCCGTCTCCAAACCGAGGCCGATGAGTACAAATGGTCCAAGGAAATTTAAAATGTCTTACAAAGTTTATACGAGGATCATAATTAAAATGCACATTCCAAATCCAAGCGCGCGTAAGGTCATTTCTGAGAATAACTGCTGCCGATTGTCTAGGGAGACACATTGACTATTATTTTATTGTATTAATTTAGTGTTAAACTAAACTTTAATTTTGGCAAAATACTACATTTTAAAATACATTTAACTTTAACATTTGTGAATTATGTACCTTTTGGTAAACTTATAAATGATATATCACACAGACTATGGATACATCCGTATATGTATGCCTAGGAGGTCCTTTATGGAATCCGAAATCGCCGAAATGGTAAAATCAGTGCCCAGAATTAGCCGCACGTTCACGAAGAGAGAACCAACACGGCTAGTGTGACACCTGCTTTACATATGTCGAACTCCGGCCGCCGACAGCCAAATGGCGACCACACATCAAAGTTCGAGATATTTACAACATGTTACCACTTCTGGTTCTTAATAATCAACATACCTCGGCCACATTTGATCCTAAACAAAGTGTGTGCAAACTCAAAGTGTATGAAATCGTATGGATTATGTATGTATTCTGCTAGTCGCGATTCAATGTGTTATAGGTATCACATAAATATAATTTTCGATAGAAAATCATAATTCACATACCAAATGAGACTTGAGATTGTTATTTAGCCATTGATCATGAATTATACACTTTTACTTGAATAAAATATGTCACCAGCGTCTCACTTAAACATGTGGTGTGCAATGAGAAATAAGCATAATTTGCATAATGTTCCTAAACTGATACGCCCTGATGACCGCAAGCTAATAGCCCTAATCCAAACCCAAGTGAGTATAGGGTATGGGGAGGTCTCCAGGAGATGGTATGAGGGCACCCAATCTAAAAAATTGCTTAACTAAAGCTGGCAATTAAGACACGTTGAAAGAAATATAGCGAGCATCATTGATACTGCTATATCAGCAAGGCGACTAAAACTAAAATCTATCATCAAATGAGGTGGCGGACCAATTGAACTCCTCTTTTTAGATCAAATATAATCCCAGTTGAAGGACTTGTTACATTAGATTATTACTAAGAACCCTTGGCACTTTATAACTGCAAAATTTGGGGTATGTAGGTTGGAAAATAAAAAAGTTATAGTGTCTTGAAAAAAGTGGCGTTTTTTGGCCCACCCTGTACAATAAACAAAATTTAATAGTCTCACTAAAAAGAGTAGTACGTGTATTGACAAATATTCGTATGCGTATCATTACATCATTTTACTTAACATGAGGCAAAAGCTGCCCAATGATCAAGTTATCATATGAAGAATGACAATTTAATGTTTGGTTACGATATAGATGATGCTTTATATGCCATTGCCTCGCTAAAACGTTTGAATTGTTGCCGCATAGTCGAACGTGCACTAATCATATTTTCCAGTCAGCATCTTGCCGAGAATATTTCCAGAGTAGATGATACTTTATATGCCCTTTCCTCGCTAAAACATTTGAATTATTGTATAGTCTAACGTGCATTAATCATATTTTCCAGTCAGCATCTTGCCGAGAATATTTCAAGAGTAGATGATACTTTATATGCCCTTTCCTCGCTAAAACATTTGAATAGTCTAACGTGCATTAATCATATTTTCCAGTCAGCATCTTGCCGAGAATATTTCCAGGAGAGTTAATATCAGTCGAGTGTAAAAACTGTATGGAACACAAATTCCAGTAGTCACGATCCATAGCAATACGTCCACCCTGAAAATTATACGTATTTTTTATTTTTTATAAAATTATGAAAATTATACGTATGTTATTGCAAAATTGAATCTATTAAAAACACAAAAAAATCGATACTTTACTTACATATGTCATCTCGTTGAAGCATTTCTCAATGACGTCATCTGGAATTTTGAATGGCCGATAAGCCGACACGAATGCGTCTTCCGTTATCAACCCATCGCCTATAACAAAAAATATTGTTAATGTTTCAAAAATGAATAACGTGCAAATTACACTGGAAAATCAACCCCCTATGGACAAATATCAATTGCTTTTACATAATCTATCACTTCTCATTCTATCAATTTAGAAAAGTAAGATCTTAGTTACGAGTTACTAGATACAATATTGTTATAAAAACAACTGGAAATGCATTGCTCCTTTTATTCACATTCAATATTTCAGTACGAAATTAGATGGATTAAAGGCAGTACCCCCTCAAACTTACCGTTTCCAAGACTATCAATCACATCAAAGTAGAGATCAAAGTAACTTCCATACCAATATGGTATCTTCATGGTCTTGGCTTTAATTTCCCTGCACATGTACTCCATAAAATTAAGATACTCGTCAACTGTTACCTTCGAAAGTCAACGAGATATGTTAAGAGAGTGGTCATATTTTTGCAGATTCGCTGCTCCAGGTTTACGTATATTAATGACATTTGTTTCACTCCAGAAAGCCATTGTTATGTTTCAATATTGCACAAAATAAGATGGACTAAAATGCATACATAACGTGTATAATAAACATAGTGTGTAAGCATGTCACGCATGAACTTCCTAAACAAGAATTCTCTGCATTTAAATGAATCATGAATTTATTAATTAACCATAGGATTTTCTGTAATAAATAATGAATTAACAACCTTATTATTAAAGTTAGTATCTGCACCGCGTTTTAACTCTCTCCACAGGCCTCTCATGACGTCATTACATCGTTGCCACTTAGGACTGCCCTCTGCCCACTTAGTTAAGGCTATGATATTCTAAAATATAACTTCAATTCATTATATGACATGTACAATTTGGCGATAACATTTATTGCGTGTTTAGATTATTTTCATTTCCTGCCACTCATCTATGTTTCCTAAGTGACATCCATACATTCAAGTAAATTTCATGTTAAAGGATTGGGTGAAATACATATTTAAGTGAAACCAACCAGAACGTACAGCCTCGGGAAATGGGTTGGGTGGGAGGGTAACTTATTTTTCAATCATTTCCCAATTTCATGATATTTCATCCAAATTCCATGATATGTAAACTATTATCGATTCCATTCGCTAATGACTACCTCCCTCGAATTCCCTATTTAGAATAAGCATTCACTCTACTCAATAATATAGATGTCACTTAGGAAATCTATGTTTCCTAAGTGACATCCATACATTCAAGTAGATTTCATGTTAAAGGATTGGGTGAAATACACATTTAATTTTACCCTATACGGTGTATTTACATCCTGAATAATGTGATTTGTTAATTTTTACTACTCCCAATCCTCAAATCTTTAATAAAAAATTAACAAAAAACTAACGTGGACATCGGATTTGAGAGCAATCTCTCCCAGTAGTTCTAGTAGATGGTTTTCCATGATGTAATTATGAAGCTAATAAAACCTAAAATTGACCTCATATCAATGTTTCATTCATGAATTACTGGTGGGGAAAAATCAGTCCCCTAACATGAGTAATTAACCTCAATTGCCAATTACCTCCTACTGTGGAGAGACAACTCTCACATCCGAAGTCCACGTGGTTAAAACCACTAAGAGATCAGTGCTCCCGGACTTTAGATGTAAAGAGAAGCCAATTGTTTATCAGACTTCACTAGTTTCAAATGTTACAAACTCAAGTCATTTTCAAATTAGTTTACAAGAGGGTACATGGAATTAAACCATTACATAACCAATCACTTGCATAGGTTATCCAGTCATGTCAAAACAATTCAACCTACTGTCTATTGAGTAAACCCCAGTTTTCATTCAGTTGCCAATTACTAGATTATACCTGAGTGTCATTATTTTTGTCACACTGTACTATAACGTACTGTATAATGACCTCTAATTTTACTGTGTTATTAACACATTGAATTTCCAGTGTTCATTATAAGGCCATGTTATCAAGATTTTTCATGTCATCAATGTTCTATTTTTCTTTGTTTCTGTCAAATATTTGCCTCTCAGAAAACTTCTCTTATATTGTCTCATAGTTATATTCAATAGCCCCTTGCTCTGGCATATATCTCTGTATCTCTAGGCTCTCAAGGCCTTTTATTCATTACCCCTCATGGTTCATATTTTTTGCCCCCTGCTTGCACATATATTTTCAGGCCCTTGGAGCCTTTTATTTTAGCCCCTTGCTCGGGCGCCCCTTGCTCGGGCATTTATATCTAGGCCCTCAAAGCCTTTTATTTTAGCCCCTTGCTCGGGCATTTATATCTAGGCCCTCAAAGCCTTTTACTTTTAGCCCCTTGCTCGGGCATTTATATCTCTATGCCCTCAAATCCTTTTAATCTCTAGGCCCTCAAAGCCTTTTATTTTAGCCCCTTGCTCGGGCATTATATCTCTAGGCCCTCAAAGCCTTTTATTTTAGCCCCTTGCTCGGGCGCCCCTTGCTCGGGCATGTAAATCAAAATATGCTTACCACTGCTGAATGTACGTCTGGCCACTTCGAATTCCCTATTTAGAATAAACATTCACTCTACTCAATAATATAGATGTCACTTAGGAAACTAACCATTTTTGTCCCTCTTTTTCGATCTTTCGTTCTTTCATACTAGCTTCTTGTCCAACTCACTCCCTATTTCCTGATTTTAAAAATGAATGATATCTACAGGAAGATCAACACAGAGGAAGTGGTCATTTGTTAACTACACCAAGATTTTTATAGAGGATGTGAGTATTTGTGACCTTCACCTAAATACGGGAACGCTGACTTTCATTTGTAAACTTCAAGAGACTTAGATAAGGAACGCGGATATTTGTAAACTTAGCAAATACTAAAAATAAAGGATCAGAACATGTGATCGACACCGAAATTTGAAGTAAATTATAAGCATTCAATATTTGAAAAGTGTGCCCATGGCTCAAAAATACACATGTTTGAGCAAAATAAAAATACATTTTCATCATGAACTTTGCCCTAAATCAATTACCTTAGCATGTTGATGGAAATCCTCTTTTTCAACAAATCCATATCCGTCTTGGTCTACAATTAGTAATAAAATCTGAGACTTATATTTCTGAGAAATAATAATTAGCGAGATCAATAATGCAAAAACAGTTCATTCATGGAACGAAGCGTGATTCTTTCCAGATGTCACCAGGACACCATTCCCTTTGATTTTTGTGGTTCACTAGAATGACCGAAAAATTGCAAATACCCTCTCACATCAAATCCTTGGGAGGGGGACCGAAGAATTATTTTTTGTTGAATTTTTTTAATATTATCTTACTTCATTTTTTAGCATTTTATTTTCAGTGTTTAAAACAATTTTCAAGATTTCGAGTGTGTTATGTTTACGGTTACGACAGAAGATCGCTCGGGCACCGACAATTTGACTATCGAAGCCACTTACCGAACCAGACATTAAACTGATGTCGATGTTTTTCCTCCCAGAACTCAGTGCGTTCAAATTCAGTTTCACAGCATGTTAGCTTTACCAGCATTTCTCCAAAAATGTTTCCAGGATTTTCTTTACCCATGGATACATTGAACCCAACCGTCATTTCTCGGAAAAGGTTGATGTCAAACTTTCGTTCCCCATTCTAAAAGAAAATGTGTTTTGTCAATTTGTTTACTTTTTTTGTTTGCTCATTTGATTTGTTATGACAGCAAATCAAAATTTATGTGTCCAATTAAAATTTTCAAAACCGATTGTTCGTTCTTGGTGGTATCATCAATTTTAGACTTGTGAATTAAAAGGCAGAATGCAAACAAAGTTAATTTCAATATGCAACCTAAGAGATGAATAATCAAAACGACTTAAGATATAGTTCAATGGGGACATACAGTATGTTGCTGTGGTCTAGAAGTAGAAACGATATAGGTGGAAATGCTTATACGAGGGGTGATTCAAAAGTAATGGACAAAATGTTATAGGTATGCTTACTCTCACTCAATCTGCTTGAAAGTTGTTATATATGAAGCATAAGTTGTGAAAAGTGTATCATATAAACAGAAATACATTTCAGGATTTGGCACATCCCCCGCATTTGGGTGCTTATACTCGAAATTGACTTCTTGGCTTATTGACATCTTACCTTTGCCGCAACCATACTCTGAAATAAAGAATATATGTCGAATTAAAACTAATTTTAAATAGGTTCAATCATTGGCCCAATCATTAACCGTTATTCTAGGATGGATGTTTTTAAATTTCAACTGAATTATTAAGGAAATCGACATAGACATGGGTTTTAATTAGTACTATTATAATTTTAGCTGTATGAACAGAATTATGCTTTGATGCCAGAATTGGGCAGGTTGTACAATATAACCATAAACCAATACCAATAAAACTAAACTAATTGTAAGCATGCATTAAAGCAATGTATAAAGTGTATGATCATGTCCAGAAACACTACTAGGAGAATCCCCGTGTGCACACCGTGGTCTCATGTAGTGTAGCACTGCTGCATTCTTCATTTTATGGCCATGGAGCCCAATAATCTGGCGCTTTAATCGCATGGACCATCTAGTCCCTGATCTGGACCCTCTGAAAAAAAGTTTTGTTGTCCGGTACTTTCCCACATAAATTGATTGTACCGTTTGAAAGAACAGACTTCCCTCTTAAAGAAAACACCTCTTCTATTGATGTAAACAGGGGCAAAAGGCACCAAAACGGGGTTAGACAAGGTGGCATTCTGAAGTCTCACTTTCTTGTCATCACGATTCCAGGTAAACCATTAGACGGATTTACTTCAAATTTTCACACATGTTACGGCGGCCATCTTGCATTCTGGCGGCCATCTTGGAATTTTTCTCAGATAAATATTGTCATCGCGATTCCACAAAAACCACATAACAGATGTACTTCAGATGTTCACACATGTTACATGGTAAAAAGTCCTAGACCTCATTATTTTTTCGGTGGCCATCTTGCATTCTGGCAGCCATCTTGGAAGTTTTAAGATAAATCTTGTCATCACGATTTCAGGAAATCCAAACGGATTTACTTCAAATTTCCACACATGTTACATGGTAAGAAAATATAGAGGTGAATAACTTTTCTGCAGCCATCTTGCATTCTGGCGGCCATCTTGGATATTTTGGGATAAATCTTGTCATTGTAATTCCAGGAAAACAACCTAACAGATTAACTTCAAATTTTCATCTATTGTTACATGGTATGAAGTTCTAGAGCTGATTAACTTTTCAGTGGCCATCTTGCATTCCGGCAGCCATTTTGGAAGGTTTATAGATAAATCTTGTAATCACGATTCCAGAAAAACCACTTCACAGTTTTACTTCGAATTTTCACACATGTTACATGGTATGATGTTCTAGAGCTGACTAACTTTTCGGTGGCCATGTTGCATTCCGTCGGCCATCTTGGACGTTTTTAGATAAATCTTGTCATCACGATTCCATAATTTATTTGATTTTATATAACATGAAATTATTTTTTCTTTTCGATAAAACATTGCTTATTAGAAATATATTTAGTTGAAAACTTAGAGTAAACAATCAGTTCTTCTATCACAAAGTTTATTTTGGTTCAGTAGATTTTCCTATACATTATTTTTATGTCACCACCACTAGTGATTGGGTGACATATTGTAATAGCATCGAACGTTTATCTTGACACTGTTCAGTAGTTAAGGTGTACTGTATACTTAACAAGGTGTGGTGACATTTTGCATGTTTCTGCATCGTCACTACTATTGAAAGCTTATGTTGATATTGTAGCAGTGTTTTTTAAGTTCTTTTTGTTGGTACAATTAGTTTCCAAACCCTATACTTATATCGATCTGACACACAGTTTTAGTGCAGGTTTAAAGTAGAGGTCTTGGGTTCAAACCCAGGTCACAGCACTTCTTGTGATTTGTCTTTGACCTATGACTGCTGACCTATACTGGCGATTACTAGAGTGCTGCTAACTCGATAAAAGGCTGGCGCTGGCTAGAATTGTCTATGGTTCTAGCCAGGATAAAGATACCAGTTCTTCAACTCGACAATGGGAAGAACTGCTCTACCTAAGTGACTAATATGTCATGATATGACATCTAAAGAGTCGATAAAAGATATATATTAAGTGATTTTTGTTGATTATTAAACGCAAATAGCACAATAATTAATGTGTCTTGAACTCGCAACATTGTGGATACAGAGCCCATTCACATAGTTTGACATGCTGGTGCTCTGAACCAGCTCGTTAGTTAATATCTGACTAAGAGACAGCTTGCTTTCCCGATGAAGAAACGTTATCTGCAGCTTTTATGAGTACTATAGTATCTCTATTTTTGATCTTATGAGTATTGGATATCATTATTTTCAATTTTTCTTCAACATGTATTCTAATGACTTCAGTATGAATGGAATGTCCCTCGGAGTTGTGGTCATTGATGAGGAATTGGTCATTGAACGGTGTGGATGCTGTTTATTCCCATATTAGATTATTGTCTTGGGATATTCAGGTTTGATTTTTGTTTGCCAGTTTTACACTTTACAGTTTGCTTTTCCCACTAGGTTGCTTTACACTTTTTTCCTTTCTCATTTGTCATTTTTGTTTATATTTAGTAAGGATATGATACGCAGGTCTCTCCTTCTGTGTGATCACCTGTCCAGAAGATAATTCAACTGCATGAAGAACATTTCGTTGACATGATGCACAGTGAAAGGTTTTCCACACATTTACATTTTCGTTTAAAAGATCTTTAATTCCGTTATATATTCAGATCAAGGCCAATTTAGCATACATTTCTCTCAAAAATCGCTGTGCAATAATGGATTTCAAAGAAATGTTTGACGTTTTCAATAATCTTTTTTCTTTTTGATGAAATGTAGT
The DNA here is from genome assembly GCA_903813345.2 of Owenia fusiformis. NCBI lineage: Eukaryota > Metazoa > Annelida > Polychaeta > Sabellida > Oweniidae > Owenia > Owenia fusiformis. The sequence continues at coordinate 3,650,231 of CAIIXF020000009.1, forward strand.
TATTTATTCTAAAAATCAATCGATGTCATACACAAAATGCATTTAAGTGATATTAAGTACAGAAGCAGAGTAAAAATATGTATTTTAGAATATCACCATGTGTTACCCCTCTTGTAGCGCTTCTTGCCCATGTTTCTATCAATATAAAACATGATATCATACACCAAATATGCATTTATGTCAAATTATGTGGTTTAAAATACAGAAAAATAGATTACATTCTCCTTAGAATACCACCTTGTGTAACCCCACTTTACTGCCTTTTGCCCCTGTTTATATCAATTTAAAAGGTAGCATGTAACCTTCCTTGTAACATGTGTAAAAGTTTCAAGAAAATCAGTAAAGTGGTTTTCCTGGAATCACAATGACAAGATTTATCAAAAAAAACTTCCAAGATGGCCGCCAGAATGCAAGATGGCCACCGAAAGGTTAATTAGCTCTAGAACTTCTTACCATGTAATATGTGTGAAAATTTGAAGTAAATCCGTTTGGTTTTCCTGAAATCGTGATGACAAGATTTATCTTTAAACTTCCAAGATGGCTGCCAGAATGCAAGATGGCCACCGAAAAAATAATGAGGTCTAGAACTTTTTACCATGTTACATGTGTGAACATTTGAAGTACATCTGTTATGTGGTTTTTATGGAATCGCGATGACAATAATTATCTGAAAAAAAATCCAAGATGGCCGCCAGAATGCAAGATGGCCGCCGCAAAGTTAATCAGCTCTAGAACTTCTTACCATGTAACATGTGTGAAAATTTGAAGTAAATCCGTCTAATGGTTTACCTGGAATCGTGATGACAAGAAAGTGAGACTTCAGAATGCCACCTTGTCTAACCCCGTTTTGGTGCCTTTTGCCCCTGTTTACATCAATAGAAGAGGTGTTTTCTTTTAGAGGGAAGTCTGTTCTTTCAAACGGTACAATCATTTTATGTGGGAAAGTACCGGACAACAAAACCCCTTTTCTAGAGCCCTTTTGGAAATCAGATCGGGGACTAATCTGGCGTCAAGCGATGTTAACACAATTAAAATATCACATGCAAGGGACGGTCATTGGACTCCGTTCAACTCGGATGCAATTTATACCCCTCTTAGCCATGCTTGCTGTGAAGTAAATCAATATATTTCTAGACTTTTCTAGTTTTCTAAACAATAATACCCCTTTGAGGAATCCCTGACAAGAACATCTCAACTATTGACACGGTGGTTATTGACATTAACAAATTATACGTACATCAAAAAGCTTGTTGAAGTCGTCATTTTCAATTGATCCGCTGCCATTCAAATCTGAAAATCATACATCAAAGTATTACTTTATTTCATATGAATGTGGTGTACCCTATATTTTTGAAACAATTGATGTGGCGATCTCTTGTCATGAGGCAAAGGAGGTAGTCCCCCACCATACGTTCTCTCAATTTAATTATGGAAACTAAACCCAATAGTGATACTTATAATCTATTAAAAATGATGCTCTTGATTATATTTGTCTCTTTTAGTTTTAGATTCTGACTACCCTTCATTACACTCACTCTACTATACCTAACCCCTAGAAATACATAAGATACTCAGTTTGTCTAATTGAATGGCTTAATGTATTGTTAAAAGTATCTCATTAACATCAAACAGTCATCTGGTAAACCATTAATAAGGAACTGACAAATAAAAACAAATAACACAATCATTACTAATAAGCCACATTGGTTGTTTATGAACACCAAATGCAAGATATAGTAGAGTGACAATTTTCGACAACGATTACCATGTACCCTACAAATACGTTTACACATTTTTGAATGGTTAATTTGATAATAAAATATTAGCTATAGAAACTGTTTATCAAAATTTGAAAATATGAAATCAAAATGATACTGTACTTAAGCATCTGTTGATTGTGTAAATATACGGTGCAACATCATGTCCATTGCAAGTATATTGAATAATGTTTGCTTTTAGACACTGTTTTTTAACTCTGCGTTTGTTCCTTTCGTTTGCTAAATGGACATATCTGAATCTAGAATGAAAATTAACTAAAATTATTTTTAATATCGTTAATAAATGTACTCACCAAACCAACTTTGAAACTGATACTTCATTTTCGACATCCAAAAAGGATCGTCTTTGAAATCTGTTGTCGCCATGCTGTCACCTGCGTTGAGAAAAAGCTAAGCTAATTGACACAAATGATAAAACGATACGTTATACTGTTTAAGGCTGTAACGTCAAATGTTACATAATAATATGTAAATGGGCCAAAAAGTTATTCAAAATGAATCCAACCCAAAAAAATGTGATTGTTATTTCTATCAACAATATGAAAGCCCGGTGTGAAAGAAATTATGGTCCCACGGGGATTATGGTCCTCCCTTTTAAAGGCCCTTTCTGGCCCTGATTGTGTATAAGATAATGAGGGAAAGAGTTGTATTTAGGTCACCATATAAATCAATGGAGAGTAGGACCATAATTTGCTAGGACCTCCTACCCTTTTACACCTGTACAAAATGGGACATTTCTATTAATGTTACGTTCATGTGAGTTTGGCTTTCGTTCAGTATATACAGTATAGTTATATATAGTTATATAGCTAGGTTCAACCAATTTGACACAGGTTTTTTGAACAATCATGACAGGGGACGTTTAAAGAAATGAGCCAGTTTCTACGATATTACTTTAAGTAAATTTTGAGGTCCGCTTCCGTTGTAGGCTTTCATTATGTTGACTGATTCCAGTCTTAATCACATGTTTTTAAAATTCATATTTTTGCAGCCTCATTTACTTAACATGAGAAACCGAAATAGCGATTCTGAGATTTCAAAACGCCATGGCTTCCGAACTTCCGAACTTTTTGTTGTGACCTACTTTCAAGACACCATATCTCAAAATTGGTAAGAGTAATTCAAAAATACCAATGACATTTTGAAACGGCAAAGTAAATATGCCATATACGTTGCGGAATATGACAATATATTTGTATTGTGTTTACCACGTAACATAAGGGCATATTTTGTGAAACGCCAAACTTTAATTCACGTATATGCTTTAAATCCCAGTAAAGTTCATTAGTCGTCCATATTGAATTTCGACCTTTGATCTACTCCGATGTTGGAATATCATCTCATCAAACGGTCATAATGATTAAAAATCAAAGGACGAATTTCGGTTTGGAGAACCAAAGACGATTTTCGGTTTGGAGAAACAAAGCCCTTTGCATATTTCGACTTTATCGATGTCGCCAACATTTTTTACGAATGATTAAAACGACATAGAAGGGTTCGCTTATATTTTTATAAAAATATTAAACTATTACCATCATTAAAACTAAAGCATACAAAAGAGGACATTTAAATCTACAATACGTGTTAATATGAAAATATTTGGTGACATTATAATGTGGAAATATGCTGATGAATTTTGTTCTCTAAATCGAAAATCGTCCTTTGCAATTATGATTTAATCTTCGGGAGCACCGCTATCACTGGTGATCCACTCGATTACGCTGGTTACCGAAACGATTCGTTTCGGTAACAAGATGTCGGAACGTCGAAGGTGCGATTTTTCAATTTTTTCCTTATTTCACGCGTTGTAAGCAGAATCCCCACGACATTTTTTCACACAAACTTGTATCAGTACCATATATCTTAGAAAATGTACATGTTTGCGAAAAATAGCTCAGAAGACAACAGAATCGTCGATTTAAGTAACTCACAAAGAAAAAAGCATTTGTAGTTCAGAGATCATTAGACATGCATGCACATGTTAATCAAAGTGCATCTTTTAAATTACTATGGATTTAAAAGATGGCGACACTTTTATAAAAATGAATGTATCATGTAATACAAACAACGCTGCCATCTTTCAATGACATTGATAAAAACTTGATATATAAAGCTTGTCAGATCGAAAATAGTTTTTGATAATTTATTGTAACCTTTGATGTGGTTGTGTGCTGTTGTTGGTGTCAAATGAAAGATAAGGTTCTTATTAACACATTGGACATCCTATGAAATTTAAATGTAAGTCTTTATTTTGCCCCAAAATGTTGAAAATTCCCAAAGGCTGCAGATCTTAACTGTTTTTCGTAATTCCGTTTCTGTAACTTAAGTGAGGAATTCAATTTGTTCGAAAATATGTACATTTTCTTAAACATATGATACTGATATACGTTTGTGTTCAAAATGTCGTGAGAATTCTGCCTACAACGTGTGAAATAAGGAAAAAGGAAAATCGTACCTTCGACGTTCCGACATTTTGTTACCGAAACAGTTCCAGCGTAATCGAGTGGATCACCAGTGACCATACAATAGTACAGTAAGCCTCATTATTGGGAACACCCATTATTTATGTTATAATGCATTGTGGAAAATGATTAAATAATAAAACAAAGTATATATATTTGAGTATAATATATTTAAACTTGTCCGCATCCTTTATTTCAGAGTAATAAATAAACAAACAAATAAACAAACAAACAGACAAATAAAAAAATTAAAGAAAATACACCAACCTGTTCTTGATAGATTGTATGATGCTCTCTCAAATCTCAACTCCTGGTCGAAGTATGTCGGTCAAATGATTTCATTTCTCTGTTTGATACTAGGGGACTGAATTGCATATAATCAATCATATTACACGTATGGTTGTTGCTGATCATGTTGGTACATGGTGCCCGCATTCAAATGCAAGTGTGTACATCTAACAGGTGATTAGAAGTATCTGCTTACTAATTCTTTCAAAATCGGTGGCCTAAACTGACAAGCCGCAGAGTAAACGTACGTTTGCCGCCATCTTGTATCAGGTGGCTTTGTATCTAAAACAAAAACTACGTCCTCCATATAGAGACCATACCATGACCACGCGTCACCATTTAAAAAGCTTCACGACAACCGTCGTTTTTATATCAACAGAAATTCAAATTTCGCTGTGTGGTTGCCGTCGGAAATATCAGTGTTAAGGTATTCGACCTTAGAAATTCTACGGTGAGCGAAGAAATGTTACTGACCGCAGAAATTATAGACCGCATTGTCGCCGTGGCAAATGTGAGTTGGGCTTTGTTTAAAACGGAAACTCTGTTTGAGGCGATCAAATATGTTTTTAAAAATGAAACGGTTATATTGCAGACATCTGAGAGGCATGTTCAGGACCCCCAAGTCATAGTCACAAAGTGTCCGTCTATGTTCTCCGAACACTTATTTTCCAAAAATCGGATGCCAGTTATTCCAGCATATGATTTTTTTCAAAAATGCAGGTGATATGTGTTACACAGTATATGCAGTAATGCATGCAAAAAGTATAAAGGGTACAGCAAGATTTGCTTCGGAGTCTTTCAAGCCTTCAACTGAATACTGTAACTGGCAACGCAGTTTACTTTCCATATTGTTAAGACCATGCTGACGGGTGGGGGATGGGGGTGGGGAGTGCGAGGCTGGAGATACATAATTTACACAACACTGCTTGTCATGTTCATCTTCTCTGTGCGGATAATATGCCCATTAGGGTGTCATCCGCCTTATCTGTATGTTTCACCAGATGTTTGAAAATAAATAAATGAAATGAAATGAATACTTTACAGAATTGGAAGTACTGATATCAATGTAGTTATGCTACCCCCTGTTGAACATATGGTCAGCCCTACAGGGTTAATTCATAGCTAGACTTCAGCCAATCCGAACACTGTGCGTGAAATTACCAATAACGCATCCAAGGTCATTCCTTGTGTGTTTGTCAAGGCGACAAGTTAACTAAACAATATTAAAATTGGCAGTTTGCCAATTTGACCCTTACAGAAAGTTTCATTTAAAATATGTTATTTAAGTGATTTCGTATCATTTAGGTGACATGCTAAAAATATTTTGCAATGTGTGAAAAGAGTTTAAGCCCAGCACTCAATGCATTGTGTAATTACCATTCCTTTCAGACGTTGCTTACTAAAATTAACGCTCGATGCTCCGCATCTAATCTTAAATCCTTATAAATAATGCCATCCAGCAGAGTGTACTGGGCATTGCACGATCAGTTCATAGGATAAAAACAAATGAACGTTACCTGAGAACACTTGAAATAATCAAACAATAAATTCAAATCCATGATTGATGATTTTCGTCCTTTAGGTGTATTATTAGTTTGTTCTGACGAGCAAAACAATAATTGTAGACCTCTCTATTCGGTCAACCGGCGAAATCATATAATCATACCTTGAAACTACCGTTGACCTCGACCATCGGTCTCTGTCAACAGAATTTTCTTAGTTTTAAGTCTCGGTATACAATTTTGCCGGTTGACCTCTGGATAGGTCAACAACTGTTGCTATTGATGATCACATAAAATAACATAAAATCACATTTTCTAGGAAAATTGGTAAATATTGGACACATGAACAATTTACCATTAATATTCAAACATCTGACAAAAAAATTTAAGTGAGTTTTAGCTTATGTACTTATGTACATAAGCCAAAAATATTCGAAAATTGAAACAATTTTTTGTTTAGACTGCTTGCTATATCTGATTCTCTCTTTAAGTTTCTGTAAAAAACTTTTTTGGAACACCCTGTATTATTTTTATAAAGATCTTATTAAGTGCAATTTGAGGTACATTTTAACACTGTGGTCCCAGGATTCGTCTGACGGGGTAAGCAGCGTGGCGCCATCTTTGAAAGAACGTGAGAGTTATTCTACTCTTTTTCGAGAGAGGAGTGAAAATTAACCGACTTTATGCTCCGAATTTGTGAAAACAAATTACGGATTGCTCAAACTTTTTGGAATTATCGTAAAAAGGTGAGTTTCTTGTGCATTTTGCCGTGTATCTTGGCCAATTTGTGACAATATAATTGTATTATGGCTTTGTTGAATACGCCCACTGTCGCTTTGTTATACATTGGCACTAAACCTGCCACAACTTCAAGATAATGCGTCTATTTGAAAAAAATAAAATCTGAGAAATTTTGTTTTTATTTTTTTTAACTTCTGCGAAAATTTCAGGACTTTTGCACGAAAACTGAAAATTTTAGATCTGATAGAAATGTATTGTGAACATTCTATGTATTCCCGGGAAACACTTATTATCGCCCACCAATCTCCCAATCAAACTACATTACTAGATTACATTCATATAGTTCTACATATAATTCTTGCATTTTATTGTTGTTTAAACATAAAAACGAAGATCAGTTACCAATTTTCATAAATTCCCCATCATGGCAGTGGTTGTTATGACGATTACGCCGAACGAAAAGTGCATATATCCTGTAACACAGTGACATCTTTAAAACGCATCGGCTTTATTTCAATGTTACTTTTTTATGACGTTTTGGACCACAGTGTTAAGTTAAAAAAAAAATTAAATGTGACCACATTAGGTTTGATAAATTGATGTCTTGATATACAGTGCGTATCAAAATAACGCAACAGATTGTTATCTCGGAAAAGCACAAAACAAGTGATAACAGCATTGATTTCATTCAATGTACCAAAAGCCATGTGTCTCCTCTTTTCAATGGTATATCATTCGTTGATTTTGGGTCATGTTTGGGCGAGTAATCATTCCTTTTGCAAATTGGGCCAAAATAAGCTTGGTACCAATTTATAAACAGCGCGAAATAAAGTCAGTGTACAGGGCCCAATGCAATATTGCAAGAAAAAATAAAACCAATGACGACTACAGTTTCATTCAATGTATCAAAAAATGTCAATTTACTCCTCTTTGCAAAGGAATGTCATTCATTCACAGGGAGTCATGGCTGGCCGAAAAATCGTTAAATTCGAAGAGTTGGGTAAAATCAGCTCGGACCCAAGGTTTTAAACATTGCAAAGGTCAGTGCATGGGGCATAAGGGCAATTGGAATTAAGAAGGTGTGATAGGTGTAACATAGACAGTTAAGTGTTCATACTCATACTCTTACAAGAATACATCCTATACCCCTCCGAATTGCCACCACTTCTTTGCACAAAAAGATGCGCTATCTAACCATGTCATGCATTGTTCAGCCCTGAGTCATATGTGGCTTAAAGCGGAGAAAAGCAGCCCATTTGGTAATTCTTTCTCCCAATTTTGCAATAGCTGGTGGAGGAATGGTGAGCACAGATGCTCTTGAAATAGCTTAGTCCTTGCATTGATTTTTGCAGTATCTGAAACTTGGTCCAGAGCCGATTTTGACACACTGTGCAAATGGAAGGATTTCTCACCCAACCATGACCACGTGTGAATGAATGACATATCATTGCAAAGAGGAGGGATGTAGCTTCATTGTAAATTAAAGACGGGTCGCAAAAAGCTCGCGCACGCATTGTTACACATTTTGTGGCGTAATCCAGAGGATCCTCGCTTTTAACAAGATAGAATGTGAAGTTTTTGAGAAAAATGTACACACATGAAAATCCTTTCGTCCTTCACATTTACCTCTATATCTCAAAACATTTTAGACGAATAACTCTGATATCATATATATATTGTTAATGGGCTAGGAGCATCATAAAACACGAATCAATTGATATTTTAGGTGAAATAAATATACGTGTTGCTGTGCTTGAAAATAGGCGAATGGCGTAAATTAGCCCTATTTTAATGAATTTTGAAAACCTTTCGTCCTCCACATACAACAGAAAACACATACTTTTGTGAACAAAATCAACTAATTATTAATAAACTAGAGTTTAGGAGCAAAATAATCATGTATGATTTATTAAAAATTGATCTCGTATTTTTTGTTTAATGTACACCTGAAAAGTTGAAGGTACCAAAAAATGAGCAAAAAAGGTCGCTGTCAACAGATTCTATTTTTCAGACTCTATGACGTCACAATATGGGATAAGCAGCGTGGCGCCATCTTTGAAAGAACGTGAGAGTTATTCTACTCTTTTTCGAGAGAGGAGTGAAAATTAACCGACTTTATGCTCCGAATTTGTGAAAACAAATTACGGATTGCTCAAACTTTTTGGAATTATCGTAAAAAGGTGAGTTTCTTGTGCATTTTGCCGTGTATCTTGGCCAATTTGTGACAATATAATTGTATTATGGCTTTGTTGAATACGCCCACTGTCGCTTTGTTATACATTGGCACTAAACCTGCCACAACTTCAAGATAATGCGTCTATTTGAAAAAAATAAAATCTGAGAAATTTTGTTTTTATTTTTTTTAACTTCTGCGAAAATTTCAGGACTTTTGCACGAAAACTGAAAATTTTAGATCTGATAGAAATGTATTGTGAACATTCTATGTATTCCCGGGAAACACTTATTATCGCCCACCAATCTCCCAATCAAACTACATTACTAGATTACATTCATATAGTTCTACATATAATTCTTGCATTTTATTGTTGTTTAAACATAAAAACGAAGATCAGTTACCAATTTTCATAAATTCCCCATCATGGCAGTGGTTGTTATGACGATTACGCCGAACGAAAAGTGCATATATCCTGTAACACAGTGACATCTTTAAAACGCATCGGCTTTATTTCAATGTTACTTTTTTATGACGTTTTGGACCACAGTGTTAAGTTAAAAAAAAATTAAATGTGACCACATTAGGTTTGATAAATTGATGTCTTGATATACAGTGCGTATCAAAATAACGCAACAGATTGTTATCCAGGAAAAGCACAAAACAAGTGATAACAGCATTGATTTCATTCAATGTACCAAAAGCCATGTGTCTCCTCTTTTCAATGGTATATCATTCGTTGATTTTGGGTCATGTTTGGGCGAGTAATCATTCCTTTTGCAAATTGGGCCAAAATAAGCTTGGTACCAATTTATAAACAGCGCGAAATAAAGTCAGTGTACAGGGCCCAATGCAATATTGCAAGAAAACATAAAACCAATGACGACTACAGTTTCATTCAATGTATCAAAAAATGTCAATTTACTCCTCTTTGCAAAGGAATGTCATTCATTCACAGGGAGTCATGGCTGGCCGAAAAATCGTTAAATTCGAAGAGTTGGGTAAAATCAGCTCGGACCCAAGGTTTTAAACATTGCAAAGGTCAGTGCATGGGGCATAAGGGCAATTGGAATTAAGAAGGTGTGATAGGTGTAACATAGACAGTTAAGTGTTCATACTCATACTCTTACAAGAATACATCCTATACCCCTCCGAATTGCCACCACTTCTTTGCACAAAAAGATGCGCTATCTAACCATGTCATGCATTGTTCAGCCCTGAGTCATATGTGGCTTAAAGCGGAGAAAAGCAGCCCATTTGGTAATTCTTTCTCCCAATTTTGCAATAGCTGGTGGAGGAATGGTGAGCACAGATGCTCTTGAAATAGCTTAGTCCTTGCATTGATTTTTGCAGTATCTGAAACTTGGTCCAGAGCCGATTTTGACACACTGTGCAAATGGAAGGATTTCTCACCCAACCATGACCACGTGTGAATGAATGACATATCATTGCAAAGAGGAGGGATGTAGCTTCATTGTAAATTAAAGACGGGTCGCAAAAAGCTCGCGCACGCACTGTTACACATTTTGTGGCGTAATCCAGAGGATCCTCGCTTTTAACAAGATAGAATGTGAAGTTTTTGAGAAAAATGTACACACATGAAAATCCTTTCGTCCTTCACATTTACCTCTATATCTCAAAACATTTTAGACGAATAACTCTGATATCATATATATATTGTTAATGGGCTAGGAGCATCATAAAACACGAATCAATTGATATTTTAGGTGAAATAAATATACGTGTTGCTGTGCTTGAAAATAGGCGAATGGCGTAAATTAGCCCTATTTTAATGAATTTTGAAAACCTTTCGTCCTCCACATACAACAGAAAACACATACTTTTGTGAACAAAATCAACTAATTATTAATAAACTAGAGTTTAGGAGCAAAATAATCATGTATGATTTATTAAAAATTGATCTCGTATTTTTTGTTTAATGTACACCTGAAAAGTTGAAGGTACCAAAAAATGAGCAAAAAAGGTCGCTGTCAACAGATTCTATTTTTCAGACTCTATGACGTCACAATATGGGACGCTTACTAAAATTCATCCTTTGAAATAAAACTTCCATCTACCTTTATCAAGACGAAAAATAAGTATAATAGTCATATATTGTTTGAGTTATGAGCGTTTAAAGACGAAAAATAATTCAAAATGTAACGTGTCAACATGGGATATTTGCCAGATGTTTTGGTAAAAAACTCTTTTTTAAAAACGAACGCGCAAAAAATGTGAACGGAGTGTAGTTGATCTAAAATCTTCATCGAAACAGCTTTAAAATGATATATAACTTTAATTAGAATATTATCTTTTATTATATCACTGTCATATTCCTCACTCTCTTATAGGTCCATGTCCTACACGTGACTAGAAAATAACTAGCGATATTCAACGGAAGTCACGTGACTTCCGGTGAATATCAAATGATATTCAACGATCATGACTTATACATCCCCGTGGTTGACTTAGTCCAGTGTAATTTTCATTTTATATATCCCATAATAACCAAAATGGCAGACGGTAAACAAAGGTTTCCAAATATTTCTGCAGAAGAAATTGATAGAATCCACGGGAATATTCATTCAGATAACACAATAAAGGCAACAAAAAGATCAGTGAAAATCTTTCAAGATTGGATATCTAGCAAAGACGATGTGATTGATTTGGAAAACGTATCAAAATCGACATTGAATGAAAAATTGAACCCAAACCAGTTTTATTTATAGGCACGATCAATTGAGGGAGAACACTATAAACCCTCATTTAATTATAGAAGATGTTTTGACAGTGATATAATAAAACAAATATTTAATTCTATTTTCGGTGAATACCTGTGACACTTTCACAAGATGATATTCCACTAGCCCTTCGGGCTTCGTGGAATATCACTTGCGAAAGATGCACATGTATTCCCCTCAATAGAATTAAATATTTGTATAATATTCCGGGGAATCAAAGTTACATTCACGCGATACCCTTAAAAAACAAATGCGCCACCTTTTTGCGACACGTCAAATGAAATTGATGTAGTCATCACTAGTTTTGTGATTTTACGAGATAACTGCTTGTTGCGTTTGTTTACGCCCTGTAGTCCTTTTATTTCCCAAGTACCGGTAACGCAAAAGGTACTCAATATCATAACACATGATGCACACTCAGGTTGGGTAAGGCAAAACTGTTGACCGCTAATTAAAATTCAGAGACGGGTATTTATCTTTTGTACAACTGAACCTTGTTGGTCAAGGCTCGATGGCCATTGAACAAAACATGCTCAAAATGACGTGCTTGTTCTAGAGGCAAACTTAAACGCACAGCGGATAAGGTTTTATGACTACGCCCTCTTGTGTAATGTCTCTCATTGTACTACTTATCTCTCGTTTCAACTATCAGATTCTCCTCGGGTGGTAAGTGTAGACACAATCTTTGAAATAGTCCAATAAAGGATGAAATACTGGGGGTCATATTGAGCGATTTTGGTATATCTTGGCATTTGGAGAATCTTTTGAAGACCATGACCATTTGAAATAGACAAATGAAACATGTCTGTTCAGGTTACCTATTCTGGCTCACCTTGTATATATGAATTTGTGGGGTTTAATTCATTGATGAACTATTCCAATTATGTAGAAATACATCATTTATATTTACAGACATAAAAGATGAACCATCAATTGTAACCTTTTATTTAATTGTGGTGTTATATCTTTTCCACTCAGATGTTACTGTTGACCATGGAGATCAATTACTCAGATGCGAGTAGGTAGTTACCAGTTTCGCCACCAGGTGGCTGATTCGGGGGAATTAACATGGCAGGGTATTACAAAATTCCCTAAATTTGAATATGCATCAGTTTTAGTGGTTCACTTTTCATATTACCCTTATGTATCTGATAGTTATACAAATTAAAATATGTCCAGTAAAAGAAAATATTATCTGCCCAACAGAAGAAAAGATATTTCACTTTTTGTGGTTTTACAACATGGGGTCTATGGGGAATCTCCCCGACCTAGAAGTCATATTTTCATAGAAAATTAAATTTTCAAACATAACAAACTAAAACAACTTTAAGTTTAAAAAACGTCATTACTTGTATTAAAAAAATAAACAGGTAGTGAGTTTATTATACAATTTTACGTGAAAATGAGGAAAAAGCTGCCCAATTATTTCACTCTCAAATATTATGTATGGTAGAGTTGAAACGTTATGTGTTACAAGTTACATTAAACAATTACAACGCAATGTTATGAGACCCTCGACTTTATTTGATGTAGACTGTACATTAAATGTCCTTTTCCTCCCTAGAACCTTTGAAGGTAACGTTCATTAATTGTATCTTCCAGTCAGCATTTTGCCAAGGCAGTTCCCGGGAGAATTCATATCAGTTGAGGTTGAATACTGTATGTTACACAGAAACCAGAAGTCACGATCCATGACCATACGTCCACCCTGAAAATCAAATTATGGATGAAAAGAAATACTTGTATGATTCGAATGTTTGGGTAATGTAAACATGGTGTCTAATTAATAAGATGAAGGATACAGTACTGTTACTTTCTTAATATTTCAACAAACTGCAAATCAAAACGCATTACATTAAACTACTTTCAACATTTTTCACAGTTCTGTCAGACTTTTAGTTGCTATATTAACCGAAACAACAAAAAAGCCTGGCCAGTTTTGTTAATGTCACGAATTTCTATAACAGCAGAAACGTATTTCCTTTGCATTTCTTAATGCAATCATATAATACAAAAAGCATCATGACATCAGTGGCAGTTGAATTTAATTGGTGGTTTTGCATTCCAAACTCATCATTATCTTGGAAAACATGAGATGACAGTCACTACAATTTAGACCCATTCCTTTTGTTGTTGTTCCAGTTGCTATAGCAACCGTAACAATATAATGTGAATTAAATCGGCTTTGGTTATACAACGTCTGTTCTTCTATCTATCTTTATTGCTACATTTAAAAAGTTAAAAACGGCATCTTTCACCTAATTTATTGGACACCCTGTACAATGCATATTAAGTTAAATGATCGAAGAGGTAATGCTAGACAAAATAGTGTTTTAGCTTTAATGTATGTAAGCATTTAATTTTGACCTGGAAATTTAGACGCATCTTTCATTATTGAGCTCATTTATTACAGAATCTGAAATATTTAAAGATCTACGTACATATGTCATATCATCGAAGCATTTCTCAATTACGTCATCTGGAATTAGGAATGCTCGATAAGCTGACATGAATTCCTCTTTCGCTATCCAACCATCACCTGTAACAAAAATAGATTTCTATTGTAATATATTTCAAAACTGAATAACGTACACTTATAAGATTGGACAAATCTCTTATAATAACATTTATCTTATTAACTGCTTTACATGGGATATCATGGTATGTTGTTTTATCAATTTCGTAAAAGTACAATTTTAAGGGTTGAAATACTATGATGTCATTAAAACAATTAAAAATAATGCATCGCTGTATTATGGACATTGGATTGTTCAGGCTGGTTTGTTGATATATACACAAATACTTAAATAAAAGAAGTGGGAATTTCTAAACTACACCACGACTTGAATAAAGGATGTGGGTATTGATAAACCTAAGATAAATCGAGTTTTCTAAATTGGATATTATGATATTTCCATGTTAAGTCAAATGGTGCACATCCAGATGTAAGTCAATACATCCTTGCTGACCGTAATGGTCAAACACTTACGCATTTCCCAATGTAATCTTTTAACATTGTAGTCTTCATGTTATCAACCATATGGATATTCGCCACTGATTGCAACCATTCTTTAAACTTACCGTTTCCAAGTCTATCAAAGACATCAAAGTATAGGTTGATGTAGTCACTATACCATTTAGGAACCTGCATAGTCTTGGACTTGATTTGTCTGCACATTTTCTCCATAAAATCAAGCCACTCATTCAACGTCACCTTAAAAAATAAATGAAAATCAATTTTGGCAGAGATAAGAGTTAGTAGAATCAATTATTAAATGCGTGATCATATTTTTGCAGACTCGCTGGCCCAAAAATACATACATATCAAAAGCAAAACACAAGTATAAGCTTATCTCAGTTGAACTATTTAAACAAAAGTCTGGGCATTCTTTAAAGTCCCTGTCTAAAGTTTAAAAATATTTTTTTATCATTCATTTACTATTTGTCAGGACTTAAAAAGTGATTTTAGAGATTTTTGAACAAAAAAGTTTTTTGAAAAAAAAGTTGTGAACATTTCATTTCTCAAATATTCAAATTTCCCGCCATTTTTCAAAAAAGTTGAAATTTCTTAATCATCAAATATTTCTTAATGCATTTCAAAAAAGATTATATTTTTAACACCAATGCAAAGATTGAACAAAAGACACACAATTTCAATAATAAAATGTCATATTTAATGGGCCACTTCAATGTTTTAGCTTATCAAAAATATATTGAAACATTAGTGATGTCACTAAGGTAACAAAAACTTTTTGAAAAAAATTGAATTTTTTTTTTCGATGTCAATCTTTTCTAAATATGCTAGATTTTAAAAAAAAACAATGTTGATTGTCTAACCAGGTTATAAGGAAGAATAAATTATGTTTTAGATATCATTGTACCATTGGTTTCTATGAGAACTAAAATTTTGAAATGCATTTTTCTCAGAACCATTTTCATGCACTGATAAGTTCATTTCTCGCTTATTTATCAACCGATTTTCTTAATTCTTTCGGCAAAAAACATGGGAGGATGAATGGTATGAATTGTGGCGAATTAGAAGATATGAGTGACCTCTAAAAGTTGGTTTTAAATAAATTCACAAATTATGGAACAAAAAGTCTATCAAAAACCACTTTTGAAATTAAAAAAAAAAGTTTCACATATCACACTTTGATAACATTGGGTAAGACTACAATATAAGCCAAAGTGGTTTAAACTTTACACGGGGCCTTTAATATTTATGATTAAATAACCAATCATAATTTTTTCTTAATATTTAATTCGGTTGTGCTTTAAAGAAAATGGTCATCACCAACCTTATAATCGGAGTTAGGATTTGCACCGCATCTTAATTCCTGCCACATCGTGTACATGACGTTATCACATACTGACCACATAGGACTGCCTACTGACCACTTAGTCAAGGCTTGAATATTCTGAAATAACGTATAATTGTTTATAATATGACAATATGGCTATTATATTGATTAAGAGTCAAGGCTTGAATATTCTGAAATATAACTTATAATTGTTTATAATATGACAATTTGGCTATTACATTGATTAAGACTCAAGGCTTGAATATTCTAAAATAACATATAATTGTTTATAATATGACAATATGGCTATTACATTGATGAAGAGTCAAGGTTTGAATATTCAGAAATATAACTTATAATTGTTTATAATATGACCTTGTGGCTATTACATTGATTAAGAGTCAATGTTTTAATATTCTGAAATAGAACTTATAATTGTTTATAATATGACCTTGTGGCTATTACATTGATTAAGAATCAAGGCTTGAATATTTGGAAATATAACTTATAATTGTTTGTAATTTGACAATTTGGCTATTTCATTGATTTAGAGGCTTGAATAGTACTATTCTTAATATATGTATTTTACTTTATGGATTTTATAACATTGGATTCATGGGGAATCTCAAAGTTGAGACTTTTTAAGCGTTGATCTTTCTTAAGAGTGTCTTATTGTTACACTAACATTTACCTGAGAATGTTGATAGAAATCATTCCTTTCAATAACTCCGTTTCTGTCTTGATCTAAAATTAGAAAAAAAACGGATACAGATATATCCTGCCTTCGGTAGTTCACCAAGTATTTGCTATTTTGTTTGTTGTGCAATATAACTTAAAATAAATACCAATTTTCTGTGTAATGAGTTTAATTAAATAACAATTAAACAATTCCCTGACTTGATAATTTTGAATAACTTGGGCATATGATAATACTAATGCGGCTATCAAGTCACACTTACCAAACCATACATAAAACTGGTAAATTTGTTTTTCCTCCCAGAACGCAGTGCGTTCAAATTCAGTTTCACAACCTATTAGCTTGACCAACATTTCTCCAAAAATGTTTCCAGGATTGTCCATTTCCAAGGATACAACGAATCCAACCATCATTTCTCGGTAAAGATTGAGGTCAAATTCCCGTTTTCCATTCTAAAAGAAAAAATGTGTTATCCGATTGTTTTTTGCTGTTTGTTTGATTTGTTATGACGCCACGTTGAATTTAATAACTTTATTTCTGTGTCCTACTAAAATTTCCAAACACAAAAGATCATTGGTATTATTATAAGTTTCATATTTCTGAATGAATGAAAAACAGGAAGAATGCAACTCGAGTCAATTTTAATATGCCGTCTAATCAAATTTTATGAAACGTTTGGTCAAACAAATAAATACTTCAGACGTGCGTTAAAATGTCGTCCAAATGAGATATACAATGCGTATCAAAAAACGCAACATATTGTAATCTCGGAAAAGCACAAAACCAGTGATAACAGCATTGATTTCATTCAATGCACCATAAAGCCATGTGTCTCCTCTTTACAATGATATATCATTCATTGATGTTTGGTCATGGTTGGGCGAGTAATCATTACATTTGCAAAGTGGGCCAAAATTAGCTTCGGAACAAGTTATAAACATCACAAGAGGCAGTGTACTGAGTTCGGCGCAATATTGGAAGAAAACATTAAACCAATGCTGACTGCATCCTTTTCATTCAATGCACCAAAAAGCCTAATTACTCTTCTTTGCAATGAAATATCATTCATTCACAGGGAGTCGCTTTGGCCAAATAATCATTCATTTTGCAAAGTGGGGCAAAATTCTGCTCTGACCCAAGTTTTAAACATTGCAAAAGTCAATACAAGGGGCATAGGAGCTATTGGAAGAAGGTGTGATAAGTGTGGAATAGACAGTAAAGTGTTAATACTCATACTCTTGCAAGAAAACATCCTACACCCCTCCAAATTGCCACCACTTCCTTGCACATAAAGATCATCTGTCCACGTCATGCATGGTTCAGCCCTTAGTCATCTGTGGGTTAAAGCAGAGAAAAGCAGCCCATGAGCAATTTTTCTCGAGGTTTTGCAATATCTGGTGGAGGAATTGTGAGCACAGATGCTGCTGAGATAGCTCCAAAAGAAAAAGTCACAACAATTCAAGTCAGGGGAATTTCCGTTGGCACTTAGCCCTTGCACTGATTTTTTCAATATCTAAAACTTGGTCAAAAGCCGATTTTGACCCACTGTGCAAATGGAAGGATTTCTCACCCAACCATTACCACATGTGAATGAATGACATATCATCGTAAAGAGGAAATACGTGGCTTTATGATACATTGAATTAAATTGATGTAGTCATCAGTAGTTTTGTGATTTTACGAGATTACTACTTGTTGCGTTTTTTTGATACGACCTGTATGTTGTTTTTCTTATGGGCAAAGTGTAAATACCAGAGTTATCCTCGCGTATGTAGAATCCACTATGGCAAGGGGGATGTTATACAATCCATTGTAAGTTGCTGCAAACTCTCGCCTACTAATCCAACCATCCCCTTTGTAAAATAACAATATCAAATAAATGTAGCACATCCAGTGCGCCCTGAAAAAAACTTTTCTAAAATGCTAGAAAAGTATCATAACATTAAAGGGACTCAATAAAAGCTAGTTTAACATTTTTGGATTAGAAGGGTTAATCGTTTTGAAGGGTTGTATGTATTAAACGTTTCATGGAATACAAAATAAGTCATAGCTTGCGACTTGACTGTCTCGTTACTTTCGTCCCCACACACCTATCTGAGCTAAACTTTGGTTGAGCCAATTTATAGTCCCCAAGTACGGGCAACCGCGCACTAGCACTCTATATTGATTCACACATGCCTTAAGGCATTAACATAAAAATTTACACAAAATTAAAAATAAAAAGTTACACAAACTTTAGGAGAGGCACATTTTATCTTATTTATTTATTTTCAAATTCTAAAGCCTATTCCAACTTCATTTTTGCTAGATCTTTCAATATCATTGGTAACTTGTTCTGAGTCCAAGGATCACCGCTTTTCATAGAAAATATGAGTTCTATGAATTTATATGATCAACAGTAACACATTCATTATGTTCACCAAATCTGCTACACTCTGAGATAGCAACGAATATGTTGAATGGTCAACTGTACATTTTGTTGTCTATTTTCTGTATTGAACAATTGGGACAAAACATTTGAATGGCAGTGTTATCCATAACTTACCATTAGTGTCAGTAAGTAGAAAATTGATATCGATGAATTCAGAGTACCATTGGGGTAAATCACTATCCATGAAGTTGTAGTTTGCTGCAAAATCTGCCCAAAAGTCACACCATTCAGTTATACTTATCTGTAAATCATAAACCACAAAGGGCAAAGTTATAATTGGTTGGGAAATTAAACACACCGTGTGTCCCTTGACACAACTGATTTCTTCTAGGCGATCACACATCCCTAAGTAGTTGCATATATGGCTGATCTAGTTCTACTTAAAACTTTGGTGTTTTTCGTTATAGTTGAAACAGGGGTTCTGTGACTTTCATTTCACCTATTTTGTCTAATATGTGCTTTAAGGAATGAACTCATGTACTGATCAAATGCAAAATAAACATTTTATTATTAATTTGCATATATAATATATTCTTCCGTTCTTAGTAGCACTAACTATCTATATTTCACTTGGTGCTACTTCGCTTCAAAATATTTCAGAAGTTTTTTTCTTGGAATGACCCTTGACATTGTAAATTTTGGGATTCTCACTTTGTCTCCGTTACCTATGTGAAATTCAATTATTCCGATTCTGCGCTTTGAATAACAAAATACATAAATTAACAAGGCACGGGGTGAATAATATCGTAGCTAAAACATAGTAGGGTGGGCTTAGTGACCCAGAAAGCAAGATGGTCACCAAAAAGTTAATCCGTTCTAGAACTTCTTACCATGTAACATGTGTAACAATTTGAAGTAAACCCGTTAAGTAATTTTCCTGGAATTTTCCTGGAATCTCGATGACAACATTTATCTAAAGAAAATGACCGCCCGTATGCAACTATGTCAACTTGATTTCTATTTACCTGGCCGTTATTATCAGTATCCGCACGTTTTAGTTCGTCCCAGAAATTTTTTTGCATGTTGTCGGCTCTGTTCCACATTGGACTTCCATGATCCCAACCCTCGGTAAGTGCAATCCCCTAAAAAGTATGTTTCAGATACAACAACGTAGCAACATTTAAAATCAGGTTAACTTTCCGACAAGCTGAGACATGTTGAAACTTCATACACAACGAACAGCCAAACAGTTTTTGCTGATGATTGGTATCTTTAGTGCGTTTCATACATCTCAACATTTCTTTAAATAAAAAAAACTGTTCTAATACAAGAAAGATTTTTTTTGAATGTTTTATTGATTCAACATTCTGAGTCAGAAATATGTTACTTTAAACAATAAACAAATACCACATACCAAGAATATATTGGCAAAATCCATCCTTTCAACGACACCATTTCGATCCGCATCTACAAATGAACATTTAATGTTAGTGCGATGAAGTCATAGTTGACCTCGTTCGTCAGTATACTTATTGTAATCTTATCTTGTAAATCTTATTTCGGCTCTGGCCATCTCAATATTAAGATATAAAAGAGGCATTTTGGCATTGGAACCTCAGATCCTCGTTGCGTGAAGAAGATAAGAAGATCCAGAGACTTCATGCAAGGCTAATCCAATGTTCGAATAGTTAGAAAGAAATCTTACTCACCAAACCATGTGTAAAACTGATGCCGCATTTTTGACATCCAGAAGGGATCATCTCTCATGTTCTTTGCCATCCTGAAAAAATAAAGTACGTACGTGTGCATTTTAGCATGTGTGCGCAGTAACTCGAATATTAAATTACACATTTTCAAGAGGTAAAACTAAAATATAATAGGTGCAGTTTTGTACATATATCTTTATAGAATATTAAGTAAAAATGTTTATGTCACATATGAATAGAATGTACAATTTTCACTTTTGGCTAAAACATTTTCTTATAAAAAGATATGCAATTTTAGCTAAAATATTTTAAAGTAAAAAATAGCCAGTGTGTCGTAAAGAAGAAAGGTTTACTTCTGGCATTCTGCAGCAAAGTTTTGAATTTAAACAAAAAAACACCATGGACAGAGGTAACGAGTTCTTGCCAAGCATATCTATCCAAAACGAGGCTGCGACGCGGTTAAGACACAAAATGGCGACTTCGAGGAGGTTCGAAATGGCGTTTAGTTTATCTATAAGCTATATGCACCAGTTTGTGTGCTAAAGTTAATAGCATATACCATTCGGTGGAGAACTCTACAGAGTATGTCTATGTGCAGCGTCTTGACATTTAGTCAATTGGGGAAATATATTATGGGTGCACAAAGTCAGCCAATTGATAAATTTGACAATCGGGGCATTTTTCTAGCTTCAATTCAGTGCTTTTGACTTTGTCACTGGACATATATCTATAAAATCACGTATACAACACGGCAATCTTTATTTTTTCATAGTGTGGTCACTGTTTGACTTCTGTTAACAGATTCTGTACCAGGCATATTTTGGAAACACAGTCCAGACAATATGGCAACGCGGGTCCAGACATCATACATATATGACAAAACTGGATACGCGGTCACAGCAAAGAAGTTGATGTTTTATCATATGCGATAATCTTTTGGAGCCCAACGGACCTTAGGATATGTTTTTTTTGTCCTGCTCCCATAGTTGGTGATATGAATTTCCTATCGGTGTTCTGTTTATTTCCCTCATCATTAATACTAATTGCAGACGTGGTCCCTATTCTTCTTCGTTTCGTTTGGTACAGATTGTCATTGCTTGATCTTCTCTTTCTGAAAAAGGCGTTAGATGCCTAATTCAAATAAACTAACTTAAATACTTTGCGCTTAACAATACAGAGAAAGTTGGTGCCTGGGCAGCGTTGCCATACGATCTAATCTATGCTGAAGACGTGTTGCCATATTGCTGAAAATGACTGTGCCGAGTTCAATTTTGTAAACAGATTGCAAGAAAAAAAGTTTCAATCTTAATTTGTACTGTACATTCTACATTTGACAGGCCATTGAATGCCAAATCCAACGTTAAATTTGCTCATGAGCCGCAAAATACCACGTGACCTAATAATACCACGCCTGCCTCGTTTTGAACAGCTACGCGTGGTTGGAACGCGTTATCTATGTCCACCTTGAAAAAGACGTGGTCAATTGAAAAGATCCCTTACCCTAATAAACGGCCGTTGACCATCATTTCTCCTAAAATATTTCCCGTGTGTCCCATATCCTTAGAAACTGTGAAGCCGATCATCATATCTTTGAACTGATCCAGATTAATTCCTGGCCTGCCATCCTGAAACAAACATTTTATATATAATACATAACGGTTATGCACTGGGAGGTTTTGGATATAGGGTATATCCTGAGGGATATATTTATAATTCCCCGAGGGACAGAAGGAACGAGGGGAGATGTAAATATTTCCCGAGGGATATACCCCATATCCAAAACCGACCGTGCATATAACTGGTGCATCTCATACTTGAGTGGGTTTTGGGTAGATTAACATCTTCCACCTTTTTCAAATGACAAGATAGGTATACATGTATCGTGTAAACGTACAATTAAGGCTATATTTAACATTTTCGTCATATTCCTTGAGTACAAACAATGAAAGTGTAATATTTACGAGTAAATTTGTGTTATTGTAAAACAAGAACTGTTTATGAATGTACTGCTCAAGAAGTGCTTTCCTCAAAATTCCCGGGAGCGGGATGGATACATAATACAATATATCCTGCCCGCTCCTCAGATAATATATATATTCCCAGATGATATGTACCCAAAACCCACTCAAGCATGAGTGAACTGTGAACCATGACACAGTTGAGTTCGTGGAGTAATTATCACAAAAATATGTTTTATGGCTCTTTGTAGGTCTTTTTATCGTCATTCTCTATATAAGATTTTCAATGGTTGTTGTGTCGAACATACAGTACTTTAATGAACAATAATATCAAAAAAGAATGGGGTATAAAACACAGACCTTAATATGCTAGTATTTGATGCTTGTATAATAAAGGAAAAATACTCACCGAAGTAATTTTCTCGTATGCAGATTTTACTAAATCTAAGGGGAGTTTGTGTGTTTCATTGTAATATGATGCAAAATCGCCGGCATCTATCAGTTCATCACCTGTTTAATATGAATATCATGGTATTATATACGGTTACTTAAAAAAGTGTACAACAGTGGGTGAACATTTTGTGTGAAATGTCTTTTTTCTGTCAAACTAATTGTTTTGACGTGTCACTGGAAGGTTGCTTGTCAGTATTTAGATTTTCTAATTGCGGATAATAACGACCTCGATATGTATCTTACAAAATAAATTAGTTTTAAAATATATCAACTTATAATCAGTATCAATTTCTGGCGTCATAAATTATCACTTTTCACAAGCATGTACTACGGTATATGGCTTTTGTTTAAACTATATATAGAGATTATCCTATATGAGGTTCAGGATATTGGGATTATCCCGAGGCCAATATAATATATCTGCCCGAGGGCCGTAGGTAAAGGTAAAGCTATATCTGCCCGCTGATGAAAATATAAGTTTTTACAAACCGGCTTTATGTACCCGTAACACGTCCAAGTATGGGATAAATAGATATATCCGATACTGATGATAGATATCCACAAGTAAAAGAAAACGTTAAACCCTTACCATTCCTGTCGATTATGAAAAAGGTCACTGCCATGAATTCTTTGTACCAATGAGGTATGTACTTTCGCTTGTTGTATTGGACGGCAAAATCATCAAAGAAAGTGCACCATTCACTCAGACTTATCTAAAGATATTAATAACACGAAGGATTACCTCTAAAATCATACAAAATGAAGGAAGAAATTCTTATAAGCACCTAGAACATACAATCTGTGATGAAACTATGGTATATTGAAAGTATATTCAGTCATTCATTGACAATATTCAAGGAGAATTCATCTGGAAATCTAGATATTCTAGAAAATGTTGGCATTTTTTAAAATTACAATGCTATCTATCTTAAAACTCTTAAACATTTAAATAGATGTGGATATCCTTGATCTGTGCATTTGCCTACACAATTCTCAAATATATATGGGGGACCTTTAAAAATAATTGATCAATCTAATTTATCATTTTCTTTCTTACGAAGACTATCTAAGCTAATGGAAATGAAAAATAGATTTGGCTCGAAAATGTACACTTCCTGAATAGCCATCTAGAAACTGTATGGAAATAAGCCAGACGTCAAAGTGACTTGCCTCCCTGCAGTTTATCTATGTAGTTTCATAAACTTTTTATAAACTGGACATTGTGCCTAACATGCAGTCTCACGCCCGGTGATCGTACAAAAATGATGGAGGGGGGATGAGGCGATTTCTGCAAGAAAACTCAACAAATTTGGAAGATTTATTTTTTCAAGAGAAAATTTACAACTGAATTGTCAAATGAATAGGCGCAGTGCATGGCAAAATATTTTAGGTCATTTCGTATTTTTTTGAACTGATACCCTTTTAAGATATGAGATCTATTAAAAAAGGCGCATAATCACCAACGTGCAAAAGCCAATGTTTTTGCTATAAATCGGGCAACAATGGTCTACACGACCTGTAATAAACAGGTATAAAGGACGTTATTATCACAATACTTATGACATTGCTCACTTTTTAAATTTAGTTTCCATGCGTTATACAAAAAAATCGAAATAAATTAATTTGGGATAGAGGGGGGATCGGATGGAGGGGGGATTTATATATCTTTACGATGGAACAAATTCACAAGAACTCGTGTATTTGAAAAAACTAACAACTCAGTACGCCAGTAAGAAACTGGATATTATATCTCTGGAGAATGAAAAATGGGAAAATTTGGAGTCATTAGAATAAATTCAAGTAGCATGTCTTATCATGTCTTATATACACGTGAGCCCCCCCCCCCCCACTCCATCCGACACCCCCCCCCCCTCATCCCAAATTAATTTATTTCGATTATTTTTTGTATAACACATGGAAACTAACTTTAAAAAGTGAGCAATGTCATTAGTATTGTGATAATAGAGAATTTTCGTTATACGTATTGATTCTACTTTTACGGATACGTATACGTATGTTTATAAGTATAAGTATAAGTATAAGTTACAGATTAAAATCATGTTTCGTTATAAGTATAACATTATTTTACTCGTGGTTCTGTATTCCGATTAAATTACATCAACAACGGCCGGTATAATGGACATACAGTTCTAACACTATGTCACTGGGTGTTATGAATATCAATGTATGCAAGACAATGAAGAAAAGATAAGGTAACTTCTTACTTATAAACCCTGTTCTGTAAAAAACGTATAGCCTAACGAATAGAGAGCGCAAGTTGTGATGACGTATTATACAAAAGCCATGCGTATAAGTAAGGGGGCCAATTACGTATAACGAAAATTCTCTAATAACGTCCCTTATACCTATTTATAACAGGTCGTGTAGACCATTGTTGCCCAATTTATAGCAAAAACATTGACTTTTACACGTTGGTGATGATGCGCCTTTTTTAATAGATATCATATCTTAAAACGGTAGCAGTTCAAAAAAATGCTAGATGACCTACACTATATGAAATAGAGAATATTGCTGTGTTATAAGCAGTGTCTATTTGTAAGAATCTCTTGTAATGTGCAGTAATCAGCAAAAATACTCAGCACATATAAACAGAGACAATACAGAGACAATACTCGCTGCATATATGGAACACTCTGTATATTCAAGTATTGCTCCGCTTTATTTGTAGAACAGCACAAATAAGCACTGATTATACGTGGAGTTAAGAATACTCAAATATATGCAAACGCAATACTCTGTAAGTGTGCAATATAGTCACACGTTATAATTGCCTCTTTCTGACTATATTAAGCTATTTCTAAGTTGCTCTGCTCATTTTATAACTGAGCATACAAATAAATAACGGACTATTTGTGCGTATTTTTCTATTAAGCATGATAAAACAAGAATGTAAGTACCGTAGTTCTTTATGAATATGACTTTACCTGTGTATAATAAGCGACTACAGGATGGATTTCGAAATAATCTATTTTTATTTTACTTTAATTGTGATTTTTCGACACCTTTTAAGTCACACCGGAAAAGAGAGATCTTCCTTGGAGATCGCCCCCCCCCCGACGGAAAGCTGGCTACACCGCTGAACTTGTTATCTCTACTTTTAGAGTCAATGCAACCTAATTCTTCCTGAGAAGGTATTATAATTTAACAACCTGTTACCACCGTTCGTATTAAATCATGGATTATGCATAGGAATTCAATTGTTTACTTTTTCAAATCGCTGCTTTGTTTTCCATTCCCCATGATCAAAGCAAATGGTAGTCTAGACTCTTTTGGTCATGTTTTCGATTGCATTTAAAATCTGCACATTAATTCAGAACCATAAAATATAAATCACTGGAGCGACGTCCAACATATTTTAATCCGCTTAATAAGTGATTCTTGCCTTTGAATTAAAGCCCATGTTAAATTCCTCCCGGTAAAGCCGGTATTTAGAAAAAAATATGACAGGTAATGGAATCGAAAGAAGATTAAATCATTTTATAGTGTTTATGTTTCAATCAGCGTTGATTTCATTGTCTTATATAACTCATTTACAGGAGTTTTGTATTCCCGATGCACTTGGTCATAGTTTGCCCGGAATAGTTTGTTTATAATAAATTGATTTAAGTTTAAATAGAAAAGAAAGAGAGTATTCTAATTTGAATTTTAGGAACTGGGTTTCAAAAACCGGCTTTTTAACTTCAGTTTGAAACTGGCTTTTAATAACCCTGCTTTTTGAGAACTATAGATTGCAAATGCGGTTGCCTTTGTGTACTTTTCAATGTTTCTGTGCAGTTTTGTGAATCAAAATATCATTTTTTGATAACTTGATTATATGAGAATGAAGAGACAAAACCTGATCAGAGATACCCTTGTTTCTATTTTGAATTGGACCTTGCTTTGTTTTCCATTCCCAAATACATTCACAAAACTTTAATTCCTAATTATTCAATTCTTGCAAATGAGTTAAGTTCTCACTGATATTAATCCGTTTGATATAGTTAAATGGATTAATTTCTATAGCCAGTTTTTCTTAATCCCCATGCTACATTGTATAATTAAATTTCTTTTAAATTCAGAAATTAACCGATTATCTCTGAATAAATGCAAAAGGTAGTTCAACATTTTAAGGATACAACTGAACAAGGTGGGCATGGATACCGGGAGGGGGGACTTTAGCTATATTATTATCAGATGTTTGGATTGTTCACTTCTAAGGATGTTATTTTAGCGAGTAATGCAATCAGACGGCTTGTGCACAATGGTGTTACCTATAATTAGTTCTGGGATGATTTTTAAATCCATGGGAAAGTAATATCTGAGATCAAGGCATTTGTTGAAATAAAATATTGAGAATTTTAATACCAATTATATTTTCAATAATTTCATTTAGCGTATTTGATGTGAGTTTATCTTCTGCTTCCTCTAGCATCTGGGTTCCTAGTAAATTATGATCCCGGGATTATGATGTAAAGTAAAAAAGGTTTTTGACTTGTAATACTAAATGTACGTGTACTTTGTCGAAATCTCTATCCCTGATTAAAGCTTTAATTATCGCAAAATAATAAACAATTGTATCAAAATATTGAAAACTCAGTATTACATGTCAAATGACAGCTCTTATTATGTGAAAATGTGAGTAAAATACACTACATCTGCAAATACATGTATGCAATCGCATTCAAACTTGATTGATTTAAATTGATTGAATGTCTAAAAAAGAGCTTTAATAATATGTTTTACTTAAATCATGGTGAATGGCTTTCGAAACATTTGATTGCAACCCATATTTCAGTTTGGAACAAAATACTCAATCAGCGGCCGATGAATCACGGCAAATGTGACCCAGACATAAGGGAGGAAAATACATTTGACCCAATAATCCCCTGCTGAATCCCCATATAGATAATATACACCAAGGCCTACACAAATATAAAATAAGGGTCCGAACAAATATTTTACAACTAGATAAGCCATTTATCTGATTAAATTATGTCTATCAATCTCTTGATTGCAGATTATTAAAGAGATACATGTATTATGTTGGGAGGGGGTCAAGGATCTTGACGCAAGATAATACAATTCTTAAATCATCAGAATGTCATTCAGATTTACTATGATTAAGCTTGTTATTTGAATTAAAACTGAATACATCAAAAAGTGAATTATTAGTTTGTATTTTGAATGCTAAGAATGAAAAGTAATTCTATACAAATCACAAATACCACTCAAAACAATTCCTGGTTTCAACTATCAAGGTGCTTCTCCAAACATCCGGCCCCTATGTGCAATTGTGTCAGGTAATTAGTAATTGTTTATGTTTAGATTACTTATTAGAGATGTCAAATCATGGGTTCATAAAAACAGCATTATGACTGTTCAATAGCAGCAAAATGTCGCAAAATTTAGTATTTTATGTTTTAACAATATACTTATATTTTGTTATTGAATAACTAAAAATGAGGGGGTGGATATTGAGCAAACTTCATGTCTCCGAGCTATGATGCGCAAGTAATAATCGTACGTGACACGCACACAGGTGGTTGACAGGGAAACATTAAGCTTGCCAAATGACCAATGTCTGTTGAGTAGTAAATAATCATAAAGCCATACTGTGAGAATGTCTACACATTGGCGCAATCATGGGCTTTGATTAGAAGCCCATGTCGCAATTTAGCCAGTCAGCCATTTGCTCCACGCCAGACCCAGGAACACGACGAAGCCTCTCGTAAGTGAAACTTTAGCTTGCTTTTTATTTCCCTTAATGGATAGATGATTGAGTTTGATAATGAAAAAAACCCACAATAAAGACACCTGGCAAATTGTTGTAAACATAAGATTTGGCATTGATAATTTAATAAATTGATTGTCTTGGAAGGTCCATGATATTGTATGGCTGAACAGTATGCTATAAACTAATGTCTTTGTATCATTGAATAAAATACACAGCAGTGTCTTTGTATCTTCAGAGGAGTGTCTCCAGAGCAGTGTCTTTGTGTGCAGTGTCAAATTTCCCGCAAAATAGAATTCATGTGATAGCTGAATTTACATAGATATTGAGAAACGTGTAGAAGACACTAGGATGAAGAAGAAAGGAGTTTGAATGGAGAAAGCAGAATTCGATATCGTACGAGAATTTGCTACCGGAAGACAGGCCATATCTTGCTACAAAAAACACAGTTTTCAAGATTGAGCAATATGCGTACATTGATTTGGAGCATAAGTTCGCACCATTTTAAAGATAGAAATATAATGTTACATCATGTACAATGCAATGTAAATATATTCGTTTAGCAGTATACGGGTTTGGCCAAAACATAATGAGTAAATAATCCATTTAAAAGTAAAATCATTATTAGGCTTATCATTCGAGAGAGAATATAATTTTCAATGATTTGAAATAGGCATTCATATTTTTGCCTACAATAATTATGTATCATTTAAAGGAAGAAATATAATTACAGTGCAATGTAAATATGTCTATATATGTATCAAGCGATATGAAAGGTGGATCAAAACATTCCCATCATCAAGCGATATTATTTCAAGGGGCTAATAAGTTGTAACAATGATTTTCTCCCTGTATCATGACATGTATACTATTTGAAGTTATTACTTATAGAGGTCGTCTCATTGGCCTACTCTGTACATAGAAATCTAAAGAAATTTAAAATAAATTATAAAAACGTAAAAGCTGTTTATGTGCAATTTTTTCAAATCTCTTACCCCAAAAAACAAGTACAGTAAACCAAACCTATAGCTACAACACTCAAATGCTCATAAATAGGAATTTATATTAACAGATGCCCAATTCACAAAACAGCGTCTACCAGTCCTCCTAAATAAGCAAGAATATGTCAAATATACCGATCTTGACTCTATATATGCTAATGTAGTTAGTTTATATTCTTGTGCATGTCTCAATATACTCACATGCTGCATATTACTTATATCAAAATATGCAGAAATACTCATGAAAAGTGGCATATATGCAGATCATATGCAAATATAATCAGTTTTAATTTTTATATATATCTAGTATACTCAACTGCTTATATTTGTCTATCCCAAATAAGCAGGTATGTGCAGTTTCAGCGCTGCATATAATCACAAGTAAACAGCAAATATGCAAAGTATGTCTGAATATAAGCAAATATACTCAGTGACAGTATCCGTATATGCAGTCAGTATTCTCCGTGGATGTTTGTTATATGCAGCTGCATATATGTGTGTTCCATATATGCAGTTATTGTCTGCGTTCTGTCAGTGATGATTACTGGTTATAACATGCAATTTGAAGCAAATAACCACTAGAATTGCTCGTTATTTGCAAGCAATATTCGTTATTTTATGCAGTGCTAACATATTTTGCCATGCACTGCGCCTATTTCAGTTGTATTGGCAATTCAGTCGCGGCAATTCAGTCGCAAATTTTCTCTTGAAAAAATAAATCTTCCTAATTTGTTGAGTTTTCTTGCAGAAATCGCCTAATCCCCCTCCATCATTTTTGTGCGATCACCGGGCTTGAGTCTTGGTCTCAGGTAACCAACAGCTCATGAACCTATATGATGTGTTTCACAAGAGTAACTTTGATAGAAGGCCAATTAAACCATACATCTAATAATTGTCTTAGCTTGAAACTTATGTAAGCTTGTTTTTTACGCACAGACTTATCTTTATCGCCATCTGCGTTATGCTGTAATACAGTCCAAAGTATTCTGTTTCATATCGGTCTTGGCTTGGTCTCAGGCAACCAACAGTTAACCTATATGATGTGTTTCTCAAGAGTGACTTTGATAGATAGCCAATGAAAATAACACATCTAATAATTATCTTAGCTTGAAAAAGCTTGGTTTACGTACCGACTTATCTCTATCCCCATCCGCGTTATGCTGTAATATGGTCCACATATTCTGTTTCATGTTAGTTGCTCTTTCATACATTGGACTGCCGGGTGTCAACCCTTTTGCCTCTACCATATTCTGAAATATTTTTTTCAAATTAAGGATTTAAGCCGTGGATCCAGTGCATTGCGTACTGAATCATTTCATGGAAGTAGTTGGTTCCAAATCTTTGCAAGACCTCGCGGCAGGAATGCAAAGTTTAGGAAGCAACGCCTGTGTGGAATGAAGCAGCCACAATGCATTAAGTCTTTGGCTTGAACTCTTTTCACACGTAATTAGGCTAAATTGTAAAATATTTGATACGAAATCAGCCAAAAGGTACAAAATCACTTAAAGAAGTTAATATATATCAATTTCAATCTGTAGAGTCAAGTTGTCACTTTAACAACTGTTCAACAAGTGACTTCGAATGCGTTGATTAGTGATTGATTGATTGATTGATCGATTGGTTGATTGATTACAATGCATAGCAGTACTATGAAATACTGTGTTTGAATTGGCTTGAATTTGACACACCTTGCCTATCTGTGTGAATGAATATATTAATGCACTCTTATTCATGTAACTTACAAGATCATACTTTACAAAATTACATGTACACTTTTTATAATATTTAACAAATAATTGTAAATACCATTATGTGGCACCTAATACTCCCTCTTGGGGGTCATAGCCACTAAAACCTGTAAATATATTGATTTTGATAAAAAAAAATCTACGGATGGCTCTCTCATACATTGAACTATCGAATGCCGACCCTTCGCTTTATTACCATTGGGGGATCCAGGGGGTAGGCATAGGGCCAACCCCCCCCCCCCTTGGGGTCTCCCTCACGGTGGGTTCCGATGACCTCCTGGAACTTTAATTGCATGGTCCTCTTTGAAGTCCTATTGACATGCTAACGCAATTAATATATCACATACAAATAAGGTTGTAGACCTTATTTAGTAAAAACTCACACTGATGTTTTGACTAAGAGCCCAATTAGCATTACTTGACAAGATTACGCGAGTGTTTCATTTATAAAATTTATTTTGGCGACAATGGAGGGTGATATTGACAATAACAACAATTAAAAAGGATACGTACATCAAAAAGCTTGTTGAAGTCCTCGTTTTCAATTGATCCGCTGCCGTCCAAATCTGCAAAACATGTATATAATTACTTGATTTTTATAAGAATTCCCTATACCAACTGACGAGGACATCTCCCCTTTAAACCCATGGGCGTAGCAAGGGATATAGCATTGAACCTCGGCTATTGTCTCACCAAAATAAATAAAGATAACCTGTTTCATATATGTATTTCTCAATTGAATTACGTCCAACTGTGATACTCTGTAATAACCTATTTTAGCCTTTGACTAGGTTGTTATTGTTTTGCCCTCATTTTACATTTCCCGTTATCCCTTTGACAACGGGGATCATGAGAAACCACCAAAAGACAACGTTTCTATTGACGAGTAAGGGGATCGCATTACCATAGTAAGAAGTATATGTGTTGCACAAAGTCTGCTTTTTAAGTTGAAAATAAATTAGATTTAACCATTACTATTTTAGATCTTTTCGTTTATCAAACCATTTGGATTTGTTTGCGTTAAGAATGATCTAAGTAAAAGTATACGTATTGTTAAAGAAATGTACTCACCAAACCAAATTTCAAACTGATACTTCATTTTCGACATCCAAAAAGGATCGTCTTTGAAACCTGTCGTCGCCATGCTGAAAAAGATGTGTGTCGCTTGCGTTGAGAAAATGCAAAGTGAATTGGCCCAAAATATGATATGCTTTATACAGTATAAATGTGTATTAATGTTTTATTAAGTAATTACAGGGTGTGCCAAAAAATGGTACGCCTTTACATTTGAACTTTTGAACTTTTTCTGGCTTTTAATCATGTGTTTTTATGACGATGGTGATTCATTTGAATTGAATATGAAAAAAACGTTAAAATCTTGATAATTAGAAAAAAACATGACAGAATTTTAAAAACACGCATTAGAAGAACATGATAATGTCAAGACGAATGATCAAAATATTTCATAAGAATTCATCGTTTTGAATATTGTTTCGTTTCATACATTTTCGTAACAAAATGAGTTTGGGAAAATAATAAGGCTCTTAACATCAACGGACGATTTTATCCGACTTTGACAAGGTATTCAATTTGAACTTCCTGTTTCCAAATTGAACCTGAAAACCTCTATCGATTTCTGCATTAAGTAGCATTAAAATGGCATGAAAGGAGCTTAAATAAAAGATTACTAAGTTTTCGCCCACCCTGTATATGGATTTAAACGTGACCTAGTTTGGCTTATAACCAGACACAGCTGGGGCCTTGTAGGTTCCAATTCAAACGTGGACAAGTTTATTATTACAGTAAGGGGTTAATGACGTGCATTTTATATGAAACGTATTATATAAAAATAAAAACGAGATCAACAATACAACATTTCCTTGGGAGGTGTGGGACAAAAATCCCCTAGGAAATGTATTATATTTTATTTTACACCGGCACGTACATCGTTCGCTTGGCTTTCGTTCAGTTGTTATATACATGTAGTTATATGTGCTATCATTTTGATACAAGCATTTTGAACATAAACGACAGGGGTACTTTCCAAAAATAGCCAGTTTATACGTTATTACTTAACACAAAAATGGCCAGATAAAATTCCAAAAACAATTTAATTGTATCATATGGTCGATCAAAAGTAAATAGAAATGTTTTGTTGATACCATTTTTAAATATCAAAACGGTCCCTTTTATCACGGGCTTGTACAATCAACTTGTTAATCCATGTTTTACAAAACGTAAATGTTGTTTGTGTTATATTATACAATTTAGGGTATTTAAATGCATTGACCGAGATTTATTTATCCAAACTAATCCATGAAGACATAGGTCAAAAGGCCAGTTCAAGTTAAACTCTTGCCGGATACTACCGTCCGAATTGAACGTTCCGATTGAGGTTAAAAGTTATAATGTACATTGTACCATAACAAATCCCAAATTACCCGTAGTACTTAGTGGATTTGATTTTCTTTCTATTGATGTACACAACGAACAAACAAAGGCGCTGAACAACGCGATTCATTATGTGCTTGTTTGGAAAGTATTAACTGTTTCTGGCGTTATTATGAATATTTTTTGGCTAAGATTAGGGAGTAAAATGCCTAATGGGGCTCTCAAAGGGTAGATACGACGTGTTTGTTTTTAGTTTTTATTTACATTTTCCCTAAATATACATACTTGTATGATATACATGTCAAGCGTTTCCTCAAGCTAAAATTTCCCTTATACATTGGTCTTCTGTTGGCCTTCCACTATCGACACCATTATATATTTTATATCTTTACTTTTTATTTTAGAGAAATAATGTTTATACAGTTACATAGAACACTTAGCGTTTACAATAGTGTTTTGATTGCACTAGCTTCAGTATGGACGTTGTCATTACCCAGGAGTAATTCAATTTACTGGACTAAGGCGCATTTGAGAAAACCCAAAAATTTAACCGCGCTGATTTTGATTTAACCCTTGGCTTACTGCACTATACAATAATTTAGTCATGCATTCGTTAAAAATAATATTTATAAGTACACGTTTAATTTTTCAAGACGAGTGGTCAATATGCAATTGATCCAAGTACAGTTTCAGCAAAATATGTCGGCCATTTTGATTTTTACCATTCTATTCCAGTTTACGCATATCATTTTATCGTTTACGCCATCCATCATAATTTACGTCGTGAAAATTTAGAATTTGAATTTGCGATTATAATTTAACCTTAGGGAGCCCCATCATTTTAACTACCCTTGGCTTGCTATGCAAAGGTAAGCCTTTTAATGAGTATGGTGTGCGCACTAGTCTATATAATGTATTGCACAACTAGGGTCGAACAGTAATATAGCAAAGTTTATAATTGAGTTTTTAGTCATCCTCAACTTGTCTGTATCATTTATTGCATGTTTAAATAAATAGACAAATAAACAATCACCAACCTGCTCGTGGTAAACTGTATGCTGCTCTCTCGAAATTCAAATTCTGGTCCGAGAATGTCATTCAAAATGTCTTATATCTCAATTTGATACTAGGACACTGCTTTGTTTATAATCAGCTACGTGTATGGTAATTGCTGATTATGTTGGTACCCGTATCGGTATACATTTTATGTACAACAGGTTATTAGAATAAAGTAGTGTCTGCCAACCCATTCTGATACTCATCATATCTTTTTGCTTTCAACTAGAAATATAGAGAAGCTAACAGAAGGCCATGATTTCCCATGATACCGCAAATCAATTTTGGCCATTTTAGGAGGCCTACATCATTTTGATACTGTAAGATTATATGGTGGTTTATACGTTTAATTGCAGTTGTATGTGTTTTCATCGTTAATACTCTTGAAGGTAAACGTTTGTTGGGGAGGAGTAATTGTTATTACCAGGCTTGTCCATTTTTTCCTCATTCATTAAAAAGAAAAACTAAATATTGTTAAAAAGAGGCATTATAATACATTTGAGCTTATAATATGCCAAATAAAGATAAGTAAATTCCCTATACACTGGTATATAATATGATATGTTTCCATCAATACTATCAATATTTATTTTTGAAATACGAGTGTCCCATTTTTTGGACTAAAACTAAAACATATTCTACTAAAAGCATATAATAGCACCTGTATTGACAAATATATGTGAACTTCATGTACCATTTTAATGAGACTAGTAAAAAGTTATCATCAAACATCTCGAAAGAATTTACAATGCTTGTTTCATACTGTGATATAATTTACAACAGCAATGTACAGAAGCTCTTGAAAGACTACACTATAGAGCAGCATGCCTAGTTTCAGGTGCTACCCATGGGTCAAAAACTGATAAGGTACCTTCTTCTCTAAATTGGAAAAAGCTGGCACCAAGAAGAGATGAGCACTTAAGAAAATGCATTTCTAAAGTGTGCTTTATTCTTTACCTCCCTTTATTTGTGTTGTTGCGAGGACTTACGAAACTGTTCATGCTAGACGACTGAGAGATCAGCCAGATAATCAGATGTCATTCCATACTTGTGTTTCGACTAAAAATCTACACTTTTAGTTCAATCTCAGCTTGGAATGGGCTTTTACCAACTATCAGAGTTGGACAGCCTATCCCAAGCTTCAAGATCAGTGAGGAAGAAAATGATCCGGTTTCTATCCTCATCCACATCCAAAATGGAATACACTATCACTCTATCCGGACTATACGAAAGCAAGCGGTGTGGATGTTATGTGAGCAAGGTGCGGATATTAACAGTCTTTTTAATTAGATTTCCTGATATCTCACCAACTAAGGCATGTCGGGTACTCAATTTTATCTATACATGTGTACACATTCCCTAATAAAAACGAAATTGTGTAAATAGGCTTGTGATTCGTTCTATAGCGACACGTCAAGCAATAATACTCTTTCCAAAGTAAGTAATTTGAAATCGCAGTAAACATTTAATATTGGTGATCGAGATGACCTATTTATATCATATTTGCATTTTGAAATTGAAAGATTTCTGTGTGATTTTATGCGAAATGGGAAACATTAAACAAAAATCGATGTCCACACTGCCTTTTAGAGGTAGAACATTTCTGATAAATGTTTCCATTGTTTTAAAAAATTCACACACAAAGTTCATTACATTCAAAACGCAAATGAAAATAATTATATCGATTGGTCATCTCGACTAACGCGGCTGAATTAAGGCTGTCAAACAATTCAAATAATTTGCTATGGAGCAGAAATAAATGCTTAGTGCGCCGTTAAAGAATACAACTATAGACAAAATTTTCCAATTATAAGTTATCTTCTACAGGGTGTCAAATAAGTCTGTTCTCCCCCCTTAACTTTTTTATCTTTTAATTTATCATACTTTCCCATATATCATTTTGAAGCTCATGGAAAATGCTGATCACCCTCAAAAAATCAATCATAAACTCCTCCCAATAAAATTGCTACAATGTTTCTTGTAGGGTTGTAGTTGACCTTTAATTACGTCAAAACAAGCAAAATTACCAGGTATAGTGAATGAAATGTGAAAAGTTGATACTGCAGTGACAATGCAAACATTGGGTGATTTTGATGTTTCTCAATATCAGTACAGAGTAAAATGTGTTACATTCAGGGAGCCTTTGAAGCAGGGGCATCTCTCATCACAAAATAATTGATAACACCTAAAATTAAACTTTCTGAATGATTTATACAGGATCATATCCTCGTAGAATTGAGGCCCTACGGGCTGCTGGGGGAGACATACAGACTATTAAAAAAGCGAAATATGTACATTACTAAAAATACTCTAAAAAATTTGGAATTTAACCAATCACTCTGAAATTTGGTGTGTGATCAGCAAATTAAATTCCCTTTAAGATGATATATACCAACCCTATGTTATCTCTGAATTAAAAAAGTTAAGGGGGGAGAACAGACTTATTTGACGCCCTGTATAAATAAATGACTATAATTGAATACCCAACATGCATGAGTTTATGAAATATCACAAATTCAAAAATGACCTTTAATGTCTCGTAGACGCAAATAATATACGTAAATGTGTAATAAAGCAACAATTCAAATAATTTGCTTTGGCGCAAAAATAAATGCTTAGTGCGTCGTTTAAGAATAAAACTATAGACAAAATTTTCCAATTATTAGGTATCTTCTATAAATGAATGGCTATAATTGAATACCCAACATGCCTTAGTTTATAAAATTTCACAAATTCAAAAATGACCTTTAATATACGCATATTGCGCACACGATATCCGCACCGCTATTTTTCGTATAGCACAGTCTGTGTAAGGTGACTATGCCAAGACAAACAGGAATGATATTCAACAGAACCACCATTTACCACAATTATTGATCACAATTGTGGTGCAGCTCAACGTACTACTCTTCATTTTAACCAAATGTCCGCTACTCACAATCGAAATGGAATTGCTTCTTGCAGGACTTGATAACTCGAATGTCTGCCCAATTTCAGAAATTTAACAATCTCTAAGAAATGAGACACACTTTTGTCTGGAGATACCATCATTAGTGACGTAATGAAGGGAAAAATTATTGACATTGTGGCTCATGTTGTCTCACTCTCAGTATTGAACAACCAGTGTAACATTCTAAAATACTTTGGGAACCTTTTGGGTTGAAGTGGGAGTAGACATACATAGAGACACAGAACATACTATACTACGATGTTTAGTATTATTTAAATTCCTGAATTATATTTTATGTTATACTTTGCCGCTCATGTTATTAAGTTAACAAAGACATACATTTATATTTGTATCAATATCCAGGACCTTTAACTAAATCGAAATTGAAAAAAACTCCATGTAATAGTATTTGACTTGAATATAAGGCCGTTGTTGTATAATATAAGGTTCATTGTAGTTATTTTTCTCAGATTGGTCATGATCTAGATTAGTGTGCTTCTTATCTTTTATTCTTTTTATAATTACATAGCGTCCATTAATTATATTTTCCTATCAGCATCTTGCCGAGAATATTTCCAGGAGAGTTCATATCAGTCGAGGTTGAAAACTGAATGCTACACGTATTCCAGAATTCGCGATCCATAGCAATACGTCCACCCTGAAAATCAAATTGTGGATGACATGAAATGCTTGTTTCGGGGTATCATATGTAAACTAACTGTCAATGTTAGGAAGGAATATGTAATGCTACCTAAGAAAGTAACAATATTACCTTTACTATGAACATTTAATAATGACCTGGATTTGGCGCCAATGTTGTAAACGAAGCCAATAAATTAGTTTATACAATTAACTTCCTTTTGGAATAAATAAATATTTGATGATCTTAAAACATGAAATAATAAAAACAACCTGGAATTCAAACACGCCTGTCACATTATTGGGCTCATTCAAACTATTCAAAAGCAGATTGAAAACATTTTGGATAATCTACGTACATATGTCATATCATCGAAGCATTTTTCAATTACGTCATCTGGAATTTTGAATGGCCGATAAGCTGACACGAATTCGTCTTTCGTTATCCACCCATCGCCTGAAACAAAAGGAGAATTACAATATAATATATTTCACAACTGAATAACTTTTATAATTCAATCAATTACTAAATTTTATAAAACCAATGCCAGTTTAATTGAAATACTATATTGTAATAAACAGTTGAAAATAATACATCACCCTCTTTAATATTCAATATTTAGAACGACATTGGACGGATAAGGCAGTAGAGTATCAGACTTACCGTTCCCAAGACTGTCAAACACATCAAAGTAAAGGTCGAGGTAACTACTATACCAATAAGGTATTTTCCTGGTCTTTGCTTTAATTTCCCTGCACATATTCTCCATAGAATCAAGCCATTCGTCAACTGTCACCTTAAAAGTGAATGAGATTTGCAAATTTTGACAGAAATAAGAATTGGTAGAATCAATATTTAAAAGAGTGATCATTTTGTTGCAGTCTCTCTGGAACAGGTTTACTTACATTTATTAGAGTATGACCTCAGAAATGCGTCAAAAAGTTAATCTTTTTCTCATTCCACTTGTTACAAAAAGATGTCCACCACTTTCCTTGCACATCTATTTTCTGCACATCTAACCCTAACCAGAAATTAGTTAAATTCATCGCCATGAACATATTAAGTCATCTTTTGGTCCCTTGTCCTTGTCTTTTCTTATACCTGGTTCTTAAAATCCTGTCAAATAGGCCAAATTGCCATGTTTCAAGGCATATGGTTACCTCAATTGACACAATGTAAAAATTTGTGAGATTGATTGACATGTGTCAGATATATGCCAATCAACGTAACTTTGGAAGACCTTTCCAATGATATATCACACTTGGTACAAAAAATCTTGGTTTTGGCTGTAGATGGGGGGATGGGACTTATTTGACTTATTTATATGATATAATTCAGTTATGGTTAATGGAAAATGTAAAATAACCTTTTTGTCATAGTTTGTATCTGCACTGCGTTTGAGCTCCCTCCAAAGGTCGCGCATGGTGTCAAAA
Source organism: Owenia fusiformis (assembly GCA_903813345.2). Taxonomy (NCBI): domain Eukaryota; kingdom Metazoa; phylum Annelida; class Polychaeta; order Sabellida; family Oweniidae; genus Owenia; species Owenia fusiformis. Next base: position 3,690,352 of record CAIIXF020000009.1, read on the forward strand.
CATCTTACCCACATAGGACTGCCCTCTGACCACTTAGTCAATGCAATAATATTCTAGAATAGAATATAAAATCATAAAATTAATATTGGGCTATACTATCTATTGGATGTTTAGATTTCTCACATTTCGTGTTAGTTCATTGCCATTCGTGTCACTGTTTTTTCACGCTTCTCTTAATTGTTGTCCCCTTCTCGTATTTCCTCGTCATTATAAACGACATAGGACTCTTACAGAAGGGTGTGGAGATTTACACCCGATACTTAAATAAATGAGGCCTTTATGAAAGTATTAGCATACAATGATTATAAAAACAGTTTCAAGATCCACACACACATGTCTTAGCAAAATAACATACGTTTTTTATTACAAACTTAACTTAGAACCAATTACCATAGCGTGTTTATGAAAATCCGTTTTTTCAACAACTCCATTTCTGTTTTGATCTGCAATTAGTAATAAAATCTGATACACATACTACCTTGGTTGTTTATATATATTATAATTAGTAACTAGTAGTGCGGTACAGAGTGTCTCAAAAAATGTTACACTTACAAAAAGTTCAATATCTTTCATAATTTTGACTTTTCCCTGAAATGTACTTTGGATACCAAAAGACAAATCTTTCCCCAATAATTTGACACCATCAGATTCAAAATCTGTCCTTGATTGGCTCCACATGACAGCTTTTAGTGTCCCATAGTAAAATCTGACTTGCGCCAACTTCTAAGTGATTGGATGGACCAAATGACAAAAGAGGAACAGTTTCTTGAACATTTAACTTTCTTCTGAGCAGAAGCTTGACCTTTAACTAAGTCATTCTGTAATTTTTCTATGTGTCTTACATATGGTCATTGGGTGTATCCACATAAACATGTGGTCCCCTCAACATGTTGAATGTGATAGCAAATCTTAGGATCTGAGGTACCCTTGCCTATGCGAACATGCATTGTAATATCACACTGATTCCATCAATTATTTTTGTAGAAGTTCATTTAGATTACTTGGTGATGCTTTTAAACACTTTCAGAGGCCCTTTAAAAAATCAAGGGTGTAAAGTGTGATGACCCTGGGGGCCAATCAATTGGGTAATTCAATGCTACTTTCTGATTTTCAAAGAGTTCTAGCAAATGATCTGCCACAGGCCTTTGTACCATCCTGTTGCCATCAAACGTAACAAAATTGAACCTTTGACAATGAAATATTGTATTTCTATCCAGGAAAGAAACAACTGGATCATTGATCATATCAAGATATCACTGTCCACAGCATTCACACCAAAAAAGAATTGATCACCACATGTCCACCCACTGAGAAGTTGGCGCAAATCAGATTTCACATGCGTCTATAAAATCTGTCCTGTGCATCCAATCATGGACGGATTTTGAATCTGATGGTGTGGATTTAATCGAGAAAGGCTGGTCTTTTAGTATCTAAGTATATTTTAGGGGAAACGTCAAAATCATGAAAGATATTGAACTTTTTGTGAGTGTAACATTTTTTTGAGACACACTGTATAAGATTAAATAAATACTAATTTTTCTAAAACTCGTGTGATAACTTTAAAGACATGCCATTTTAATAAAGCAAGATGATATAGGTTTAGATAAATATTATATAAAATATTAATACTGATCTCTATGGCCGCTCTTCAAGGAATCATATATGTAAACTCGGCTACACCTACATTTTTACAATAGATCATCACTAGATAATTGGCTATCGAAGCCACTTACCGAACCAGACATAAAACTCGTGTCGATGTTTTTCCTCCCAGAACTCAGTGCGTTCAAATTCAGTTTCATAACCGACTAGCCTGACCAACATTTCTCCTAAAATGTTTCCAGGATTTTTCATATCCGTGGAAACTGTGAATCCAACCATCATCTCCCGGAAAAGGTTGATATCCAAGTTTAGTTCTTCATCCTGAAATAACAAAAAGTATTGTCTCTTTGTTTGTTCGGTTGTTTATTTGATTTGTAATGGTCCCAAGTCAAAGTAGATAGTGTTATTTCTGTGTCCACATGAAATTTCCAAAACCAAAAGAGTTCATTATAAAGTATTGTCATCAATTTCAGAAAGAAGAAGAAATGATAAGGGTAGGCTGCAAACGAGGTCAATTTTAAAAATGCATTATGCCATAGCATTCTCCTCAGACAATCAATGATGTCATATTGTTATTACTCATATAATATCTTACCTACCATGGATATATCTTGAGAATAACTTTTGGGTATATAATTGGCGAAATATCGTAAATAATCAACAGGACAACCAAACTCCAGAATTAAACACAATCGAGTCCTCGGCTATCAAGGGGAATCCCCATTGAGTCACACAAGCGCCTTGAACCAGGGAGCCAATCAGGTTCATGATGAACAAATTCAACGACCAATTAAATAGCCGGAGGACTTTCCCATAATATTCAAACTTCAGATTGAATTAATTTCTTCGAAAATAATTAGATCGGCCTGCACAATCGCAAAATTAACACTAAAAGAGGGGGATTTGGGACTTTGGTAAGAAGATGGGTATATATGTAGTGAAACTCAATATGCAAAATGGTCCAGAGGGGTCTTGATTTTGTGCTATCCTATGGGCCTCTTTAAAGCAGAAATGAAATGGTATTTTTAACCTAAAGGAATCAATATAATTTTTTGATAAAAGTATTTGGACATGTTTTCTCATCTGTAGTAAAATTATTTCACTCTAACGATCGTTATAGCTGCTTTAAATAAGCAATATTCGAATTGGTTGTTACGTTATTGGCCCTCACGTGATCTCTCTCTGGTCCCCATGTGACCCGTTTTGGTCCATTAGATCATGACGTCATAATGCCAACATGTTTTGTTATTTGTTTACACGAGAATCCTATGGCTGCCGTGTAATATCAGAGGGGGAGAAACACCAGGGTTCAAAAATGACATACGCTTATAATGTAAATCTGTATTGAGATGACATCGTCGCTGATTGGTCAAAAGTCGACAAACAAATGAAATACGCTTCGAATAATATTATGTTCATTTCTGGCGTGTTAACCAATATCATAGCTTTTCATTTCACATCAAGATAAAGAAAGGTGTACGGAATATGCCTATATCAATTAGAACATCCCATCGAAGTGTAGTATTTGATAACCAGCCGATGAAAATTCGAACGAACGAAGGTGGTACGCAAGAGAGGTAACTATGTCTGTCATCTTTAAACTCTGGGGCTTTCCCTCCTCTTGTTGTATATGACGTTACAAATTACATGGGGGCCAATTTGATTGATCAGTTAGTTTATTTCGTTATCAATGGCCGTTAGCAGTTATCTAACATTTATTTTATGATGGCTATCGCAAGAACTCTACGTTTGGCTTACAATGGAGAAAACTGCATTTTTGTAGCTGCAAGTTGAGAAAAGCTATTTCAGTTGTCCTTTAATATGTACCCTTAAAAAATGTTTTATCGTGTGTGAAATCTGTCGCTATTCTTATATGAGGAAGTGTAAGTACCTTTGTTATATTCGAGAATGTAGCTTCCACTATGTTAAGGGGGATGCCATACATTCCATTGTAAGCCGCGATAAACTCATCCCTATCTATCCAGCCATCTCCTGCGTAAAATAACAATATTAAATAAATGTTGCCGGAAAGTTTGATACATAGTATAAAATTATATTTTCACAAAATCAAGACTCCGTACCACTTGTTAAATAAATATAACTATAATGTGTGTTGAGAACCTGATTTCACCATTTCGAAAAGTATTGTTTAAACTGTAATGTAAAATTATTTAGCCCATCGAGGATACCATTTATTGTGATGTTTTCTAAAATTCTCCAAAAGTGGATGATTTATTTCAGAAAAGACGTTTCCATGGATTTGCTATGGCGATCTACACTTACCATTCGTGTCATAAAGCCAAAAATTTACTTGGAGGAATTCAGAGTACCAAAAAGGTAATTCCCCATCAGTATTGTAATTCGTTGCAAAATCTGACCAAAAGCCACACCATTCGGTTATAGTTATCTGTAAATAATAAAGCACAGGGGGGAGTTATACCAAGGTGTTAATATGAATGAATACGCCATGTGGTTATTGTCTCAAAGACACTATTTGTTGGGTGATCGTACCTCCCTGAGCAGCCCTCTAGAATTTTCTCCAAATACAATGCTGATTTAGTTCTATTTAAGACTTTGGAGGTTCTCCACACATGAGACATGAATTCTCTGTTTTCATTCAAATCGTACTAATTTTGTCATTTTAACATAATTATATTATGCCGATATACAATTGTTAGGTAATTTGAATACCAAAATGCATTCAATAAAAACTGAATTATGTTAACTTATTTTCATTAACCTGGTCGTCTTTGTCCGTATCTCCAGCCCTTTTTAGTTCCGCCCAGAAGTTGTTTTTCATGTCCTCGACTCTCTTCCACAATGGACTTCTATGAGCCCAACCCTTAGAACGTACGACCCCCTATAGAAAGTATGTTTCGGATATAACAACGTGAATATTCGACACCTAAATCTAGTTAATGCTTTAACAAGTTGAAATGCATAGCATTTGATGAAATAAAGTCATTGTTTTTGACAATGACTTGGACATTCTAGGAACTGTCATTGCTGTACATTTCGACTTTTCTTAATTCATAACAGAGTCGAATACATTGAAGATGCTATTTCAATGTTTGATATAATAACGTTTCTCAAAATATAGGAAAGTGCAAGTGGAATAATAATGATGATGTTATTTGTGGAACGTTATTTTTAAACAAGAATATGTGCTACATACCTGTAATATATATTCGAAATCCTTCTTTTGAATAACTCCATCTCGACTACAATCTAGAAATGAACAATGAAGTTATAACTACCATGCACTACATTCAATGCAATTCTGGCTACAGGCCCTTGTCACCCTTCCTTGCATTGCAAACATCCTTACAATAAAGTAAATCTGCTTGTGAAATATAGAAAAGGGAGCTAAGACACTTGAAACAAGACTAGCCCAATGTCCAAGTAATGAATGAGTTGGTAAATTAAAAAGTCATGGCAATTATTTCAATAGCATAATTCTATAAATCGAAGTTATTACTGTGGAAAGCATTTCACTTATTTTAAATAATACGAGAAAAATAATATTTATAAAAGAAGGAAAGGTAAGTCAATAATAAGTTAACATGCAAACCTCTTGTATCTCACAAAATACGAGAATTAGCGAGATTACAAATATTATAAAGAAATTGCACTATTATAAAAGGATGATACTCACCAAACCACGTGTAAAACTGATGCCTCATTTTAGACATCCAAAAGGGATCATCTTTCATGTTCTTCGCCATCCTGAAAAATGAAGCATTCGTATACATTTTACAGCTGTGTTTAGTTACCCAAATATTAAATCGCTATTTTCATATTTTTGGTCAACAAATGGTACTAAACGTATTTTTATAATATTGGGTGCTTCACAAAAACCAGCTCTTAATTGTAACATTTACATTATATTAAATTAACTTTGAATTAATCCATTAATTACCTTTCTAAACGGCCATTGACCATCATTTCTCCTAAAATATTTCCCGGGTGTCCCATATCCTTAGAAACTGTGAACCCCAGCATCATCTCTTGGAACATATCCAGATTAATTTCTGATTCTCCATCCCGGAAAGATATTGTATTTGACACGTTATACCTATCCTGAGTATGAATATGTTTAGATTAAATGCGTTTGATCATCGTATACAAATGCATTTATATTTACCTTTACATGATCGTTTAGAGAATTTATCGACTCTATATTTCAATTTTTTATATAATTATATTGTAATTAGAGTATAAGTGAATAAAATGAAACTTTAAAATGGGCTCCCTATGTCTAGGCCATGGACCACGGACTTTGGATATTCATCGGCGGTTTCATTTATTTTCATGAACAATACTTTTCTCGAGCTGTATGTTTGACTTAGAAAGAATGAGTACTTACAGAGGTAATCTTCTTGTATGCAGTTTTTACTATCTCCAGGGGAAGTTTGTGTGTTTCACAGTAATATGAAACAAAATCGCTAGCATCTATCAGTTCATCACCTGTATAATTCAAATTATGGTTTGACATAGTATTATATATATATATACTATAGAATTAATGAGAAGTATACAGCAGTGATCGACATTTTGTATTAAGGTTTGTCCAGACACTTAAAACACAGCATGGGGACAGTCAGGTCAGAGGCAGGCGAGGGTCGCCTTGTAACTCCTTGGTCACATTTGCTCCGATTCATCAGCCGGCTCCCTGCCGATTGAGTATTTTGTTCAAAATTGTATACAGCTTGACCAGAATACTCAACTGCCTGGGTGCCGGCCGATGAATGAGAGCAAATGTGACCCAGGCATTAGTAATGTTTAGATTCACTGAGGGATATATAATGTCGACCTCAACAAGGATCTCACAAAATAAATCAATTTTACTATCATCTAACAACACTGTGAAACAATTTATTAATTTTCGTCGAGATATCTCAATTTTCACCAGAGTGTAATTTTCGTGCGGGTTAAAACCAGATTTAAAGGGGAGCACCACCATGGTCACATGATCAGTCGTGTGGAGGTAAGCTCCCAGTTGAAATAAAAGCACTGTCCTCCTTTGGTTTATGTGAAAAGTAGCTAATACCCTCATGTATTGGTCAGTTTGTGTGTCACACGACTAATCCACACCATATGCTTCGTTCAACATATTTTATGCTATTAAAGGTCCGGTCACACCGCCTAAACGTTGCTGGAGCGTTCCTTGAACGTTGAAAAATATATAAACAGTACTGAAAGTTGCCATGTGTGAATACCGTTCCGGGTAGCAGGGTCCCTATATTTAAAAAAAATATATATATCAAGAAAACTACATAAAATATATCATTTCACCATGAAATTAATACACAAAGTAGTTAGGTTGTTGGTCTTTATTATTGGAATAATAGTAATTTTATCAAAAACCAACAAAATTAGAGCAGGGCGTCCAAGGGCGCAAGTTTACTGTCTCTACGAACTCATGCCAAATTCTAAGAAAATTGGGGATGAGGCCAGCGGGGAACATGGGGTAAAACGGCCATAGGGGCAAAACGGCCACCCTTTAATTTTTTTAGCGAGATGTTTTTTTGCTACCTTGTTGTCATGTGAGATTAGTTGGTCACGTGATCTATCTTTTGGGCGCCATTTTTGAAGGTGAGCAGACGATTTCCTCATTTTGTAGCATCTTATAGATCTACCCCCTTTTTTACATTTGATGCTAAGGAATTATGACTCATTACTGCCATGAATACCGCAAACATCTTTAAGTCAATACTTTTCATGATTAATAGATATGTTGATCTATTAAACAAAACAAAAAATACACTCGTATTTCCAAATGAACGCTCGTGGTTGCCTATCAAAGTTGTCACGTGGTCTGGGTGGCCGTTTTACCCCGTTTTGACTTTTTTCGTATTTTAATATTCGGAATGATTGTTTCAGACCATGGTAAGGCAGTACGAAAGAAGTACCACGAGGGGGAGAAACTCCTCCAGAGTGCCCTAACAGCCATTTGAAGAGGCATGTCGGTAGCAATGTCTTCCAAGTCTTATGGAATACCCAGAAGTACACTGAGGAGGTGCGATTTACCCTAAGTTATTCACCAGTCTAAAAATTAAATCAAGCCTAAAATATGTAATGAATTATCCAATTTATACAAGTGAGTACCTATGTATATACACTTTAAAAAACAGTATATCTTATTTTAAACCAATTACTTAATTCTATTCTGGAGGCGTTCAAAAAAGGGTTCCTTACTATGGCCGTTTTGCGCCATGTTCCCCTATTAGGAATAAATTAAATGTTACTTTGGAAATTGTATCTTTTTTAATGAAAATCTTACAATAAATAAGATGATATGATCATTTTCAATAGATTAAAATATGAAGTTCAACATCATAATGTTATAGAATGTAGCTCATACAAAGACATGTCTATAGTCAATGATTAATTTTGGAAACTGAGATAAAAGAACCTGAATGAGAAACGGGATTTAAAATACGCTGTCAGGTTTTTATTATGTATAGCTGTAGAGGCCCCCCAGTGTCCTGTAGATCGACCAATGTCCTGGCGGATGCCGTGCGGCCATCGGCCGATAGTCTTGCGATACCCGTGCGATATCCTTCTGATTTAGTTGTTTGCGGGCGCCGTACGATGCCTGTACTATGTGACCATACTCACGTCGAAATCAGGACATCGGGAAAAAGTCACCGGCGCCCGGTCGATTTAGAAATCGGCCGATGACTACTCATCGGCCGGCGCCCGCCCGTATATGTGACCTAGGCATCAGGTATCGGCAAATAAAACAACAAAGTAATACCTGGGTCACATATGCTCCGATCCGTCAGCCGGCGCCCGACCGATTGAGTGTTTTGTTCAATATTGTATTCAATTTTGAACAAAATACTCAATCGGCCGCGCGCCGTAGTAAATATTAGAGCAATTGTGACCAAGGCATAAGTCTCATTTATATTCATTACAAAAAAGTCAGTCTCACCATTCTTATCCATTATGAAAAAAGTCACTGCCATGAATTCTTTGTACCAAAAAGGTGTGTAGTTTTGCTTGTTGTATTGGACGGCAAAATTATCCCAGAAAATGCACCATTCACTCAGATTTATCTAAAAAATATAATAACACAAAGGGTTACATCTAAAAGCACAAAGCAAAGTAACAAATGCATTTAAGGACATTTAAACACAATACGTGATAAAACTACAGGTATATTTAAATCACATTCAGTCTCAATTCATTGACAATATCCTATGAGAATGACATCTGGAAATCTAGATATTCGAGAGATGTTGGCCATTTTGAATAAAACAACAATATCCGCATAATTTTTATCTTAATTTTATCTGAAACCTCTTAACCATACAAATATATACTAATATGACACCTTACGCCATAACACAATACATTGAGTCTCGGGCTTAAATTGTTTTCAAACATTTAAAAAAAATTCAAAATCATCTTACAGATACGAAATCAATAAATGAACATATTTTCAATGAAATCTTTTGCAAGAGTCAAGCTGGCGAAATATCAATTTCAATCCATAGAGTCTAGTCATTACCACGACAACCGTTTGATGGAATGTTACGTGAAATAGTGTGATATGATTGGATGAAATTGGACACACCTTGGCTAACTATGTGTGAATTTAGAATTTGAATCGCGAGGTGTGGTATTTTCAAAAAAAAGTCAAAAAATAAAACAAGAAACGTCGTGTACAAAATGTCCCCAGCAATGGGTGATCCCGTCAAATGGCTATCCCAAAAATGAGTAGACAAGACTTAAGCAACACAATATGAGGACGGGAAATCCAAAATGGCCACCTTAAATGTTATCAAGAATGCCATGACACTAATCAGTTCTAGATTTTCATACTAAGAATCATTCCTGAAAATTTGAAATTGATCTACCGAACGGTTCGACCGAAAACGCGTGGACAAGACTTTACTGACAAGATTTTAGGACGGAAAATTCAAAATGGCTGCCTTGACATTTACCCAGAATGCCAAAAAACTTACTTTTAGTTTTAAAAATTAGTCATATCTAGATTTTCATACTAAGAACCACCCCTGAGAATTTGAAATTGATCCGTCAAACAGTTAACCAGAAAACGTGTAAACAATACATGTGCTTTACAGACAAGATTTTTGGATGGAAAATCCAAAAATGGCCGTCTTGACATTTACCCAGAATGTCAAAAAACTTAGTTTTAGTTTTTAAAATTAGTCAGTTCTAGATTTTCATACTAAAAACCACCCATGAGAATTTGAAATTGATCCGTCAAACAGTTAACCAGAAAACGAGTAAACAAGACTTTACAGACAAGATTTTAGAATGGAAAATCCAAAAATGGCCGCCTTGACATTTACCCAGAATGTCAAAAACTAATCAGTTCTAGATTTTCATACTAAGAATCATCCCTGAAAATTTGAAAATGATCTACCAAACGGTTCACCTGAAAACGCGTCGACAAGACTTTACTGACAAGATTTTAGAACGGAAAATACAAAATGGCTGCCTTGACATTTACCCAGATAGCCAAAAAAACTAATGAGATCTAGATTTTCATACTAAGAATCATCACCTGGAAATGCATAGACAAGACTTCACAGACAAGATTTTAGGACGGAAAAAGTGATAATGAGTTTTTGCTGATTTCTTTTTACAAAATTATCACAAATAACCACCATTAACAATAACAAAGAATTTTACAACAAAGTACACCTGAAATTATTTATAAAGCTACTAAATAGTTCAAGTATGAAAACTCAAAAACACCATTCAATATGATACAAAGTATAACCGCACGCTAACTTTTCTTAAGACATTAAAAATGGCTGCCATGACTGAGCTTACAGGTCCAAAACCTAATCAGATCTAGAATGAAGTGAGCTGAACAAGATATTAAAGTTTTAAAAGCAACCGTGCAGCCGTTTTTCTTTAATTTTGCAGACAAGGATTTTAGCATTTGACTTCAAAATGGCCGATAGGAAGTAGGTATCGAGTTAAAATTTTTCAACCATATCTTTATGCACTCATAAGTTATCCCTGAAAATTTGAAGGTGAAATCTTTAGCGGTTTTGGAGAAAACAGCCGGTAGTACGGACGGACAGACAGACAAACGGACGGACGGACGGACGGACGAACGGACGCACCTAGGCCGACAATATAGCCCCACACTATGTGGTGGTGACATAAAAAGTGGTCGAGGTTCGAATCTTTTGGGCTGTTGATTATGAATTTATACTTATTTTCAATTTTAGAAAACTACGACATTTTGACATTTTCATTGTTGGAAAATATCGTGTTGTGTCGTCCCCAGGGAGCCAATCCTCCTTGTTCTGAAAGCTCTTATAATAGTTATTCAAATAAATATGAGGACCTTTCAAAAGTATAGATGAATTGTATTCATTATTTGCTTTCTTATAAAATACATCTATGCGTATGGAAACAAAAAAAATGACTTGGCTTCAAAATGTACACTTTCTGAAGAGCCATTTAGAAACTGGATGAAAATTAATTGGCCAGACGTTAAAATGACCTGCCTCCCCGCAGTTTATCTATTCGCTATAGGTTATGCAAACTTAAAGGATGTGAACATTTTAACAATTTTCATGAATCTGAACTTAAATTATGGATGCAGCATAATAAGCATAAAAATAATATAAATAACATTACATGGAATGGTCACCCTTTGGTTTTTTATAATTGGATAAAGAGAGGACATGAATGATATTGTCAAAAATGGTAGACTTTGTATGAGGAATTGATATGTGAAATTGGAAAAACCGGTCAAACTAAACTTCAATATAATATGCTGAAAGCTTGCATAAAACAGAATTTGTATGAATTAAACAACACTGATCAAACATTTTATTTTAACAATATTAATATTAAAAATGTATCATCACAAAACATCAGAGAGTCACTTGTTCAAAAAAGAATGTGCAAAATTAAATATAATGGCATAGACATATCTGAAGGAATATGGAAATCCATTTTTCATTGTACAAAAGAAGCATCATTGTTAGTTATACAATGGAAGATTTTGCATAACATATACCCTAATGGTACTTATCTCAAAAAATGTAAAATAGAAAATAGTGATTTATGCAAACAATGCATTGCAAGAAATGATAGCTTACATTTTTTTAGTTACTTGTCCTTCTATAAGTATTTTATGGCAAGGTAGCCAGTTAAACGATAAGGAAAAGTTAGGTCTGACTGAAACGATGCCAGATTTATTTTACAAAACGCTCATTATTAAGAAAACTTTTCATGATTTTAAATATAAGAACTGTGAAGGAAATGTATTATCTTTATACGAGGGCGAAAAAGCTCTCAGATTGTAAATATTTTGTAATGTATATGTAAATATGTTATTTGGAATAAAAAAGGTTATGCTAGCCTTGGCCTTAAACCCAGACTTAGACCAAGACAAGCAACAATTTACCTGTTTGATGTGTTTCACAAGAGTGACTTTGATAGAAAGCCAATGAAGATAATACATTTAATAATTGTCTTAGCTTGAAACTTATGAAAGCTTGGGTTTTTACGTACCGACTTATTTTGATCCTCATCTGCGAGAAGCCATAATATGGTCAACATATTCAGTTTCATGTAAGATGCTCTATCATACATTGGGTGGTCGGGTGACAACCCCTTTGCCTCTACCATATTCTGAAATATTTTTTTCGAATTAAGGATTTAAGCCCTGGATTCAGTGCATTGCGTATTGAATCATTTCATTGAAGTAGTTGTTTCCAAAATCTTTGCATGACCTCGCAGCAGGAATGTAAAGTTTAGGAAACAACGCCAGGGTTGAATGAAGCAGCCACAATGCATTAAGTATTTGGCTTAAATTCTTTTCAAACACAATTACATTGCAAAATATTTTTACTAGATCAGCTAAAAGTCACTATAATAATTTAACAAATAATATCAATTTCAATATGTAGAGTCAAGTTAAATACTTCATTTGTCATTTGATTCCCCATGGGTTCAGATGACCTCCTGGAACTCTAATTGCCTGATCCCATATGGAGTCTCATTGGCATCAAGCCATGCTAACGCAATCTAAAATCAGCTCGGGGTATATTTTATCTTATATTTTCAGACTGATTTTTTATCTCTTCTTTGAAATACAGGATATGGTCTTTTTAGTCTTCGGATGAACTTTAGATCCTTTTTGGCCTTTTTGGTATTTTACACACTGATATTTTGACTAGGATTCGTAACCATGTAGCATTACATCACAAAATGATAATTACTCATTTGAAGAGTCCTCCACACGAGCGTCTCATATTGCCTATTGTTAGGGGAAAATATGCTTTTGGAGACAAAGGGGATTAGTACAGACACTAACAACAATTAAAAATATACGTACATCGAAAAACTTGTTGAAGTCCTCTTGTTCAATTGATCCGTTGCCATCCAAATCTGAAAAACATTATAATTACTTTATTTTTACATAAATTCCATATATCAACTGACGAGGCCATCTCCCCTTTAAACCCATGGGCGTAGCAAGGGATATGGCATTGAACTTTGGCTATTGCTTCACCAAAATAAAATAATAAATAGCGTTTCATGCTTGCATGTCAATTAAATTACTGAAATGACGTGATACTAAAGAGTTCAAGCTTGTAATGTTTTTCACAACGTAAGGTCCCTGAACGCAAAGTAATGCGTCGAGTCTCAGAGTTTCGTGTTAAGAACGGAAAATACCACGTTCGGAGTCAACGGGAATCATACTCGCGTTTGTTGATTACTATGCTGGTAATTTTGACTTCGATACACACGACAGTAGAATTATTTCTGAAGAAGATGACGTATAAGTCGCGCACGTTTTGGCTCCAAACATCTTACTAAACGAGCTTATAAGAAATGTGTATTGGAAAACCAACTATAGAACTACCAATGACACATTACATTCTACGGTGTAGTGTAAGTAAATACTGAAGCCGAATGGTTATTCAAGCGAGAAAGCTCTATGCATTTGCATATCGGCGATTGATACGTATACGTTGTCGTCTCGATATCATATACAAGCTTAAACTCTCTACTTATACTACCATTAGAAATAAGTTCTTATGTATTATTTTTAGGTCTTTCCGTTTATTAAACAATTTGTAATTGTCTGTGTTTAGCGAATGAATTAAGTGAAATTATATGTATTGTTAAAGAAATGTACTCACCAAACCAAATTTCAAACTGATACTTCATTTTCGACATCCAAAAAGGATCATCTTTGAAACCTGTTGCCGCCATTCTGAAAAAAAGATGTGCGTCCCCTACGTTGAGAAAAGGCAAAGTGAATTGGCCCAAAAATGATATACTTTATGCAGTATAAAGGTGTAACGTCAAATGTTTCATTGAGTAATAACAGGGTAGGCCAAAAAATAGTACGCACTTTTATATGAACTTTTTCTGGCTTTCAATCATGTGGTTTCATGATGATGGTGATTCATTTGGATCAATACATTGGAAAAATCGTTAAAATCTTGATAATTAGGAAAACATGGCACGACTTTAAAACAAACATTAGAAGGAGGTGAAAATGTCAAGACAAATGATCAAACCATTTCATAAGAATTCATTGTTTTGAATATTGTTTCGTTTTATACATTTTCGTAAAAAAATGAGTTTGGGAAAATAATTAGGCTCTTAACATCAACAGACGATTTTATCTGATTTTGACAAGGTATTCAATTTTAACTTCCGGATTCCTTATTGTACCTGTAAACCTCTATCGATTTCTGCATTCGTTATCATTTAAATGGCATGAGAGGATCTCAAATATAAGATTACTAAGTTTTCGCCCACCCTGTATATGGATTTAAATGTGACCTAGTTTGGCTTATAACCAGACACAGCTGGGGCCTGGTAGGTTCCAATTCAAACGTGGACAAGTTTATTATTACAGGAAGGGGGTAATTGTGAAGTGTATTCCATATGAAACTTATTATGTAAAGATAAAAACGGGATCAACAATACAACATTTCCTTGGGAAGTGTAGAACAAAATTCCCCTGGGAAATGTAGTATATTTTATTTTACACCAGCACGTACATCGTTCGTTTGGCTTTCGTTCATCAGTTGTTATATACATGTAGTTATATGTGCTATCATTTTGATACAAGCATTTTGAACATAAACGACAGGGGGACTTTCCAAAAAAATGGCCGGATAAAATTCTAAAAACAATTTAATTGTATCATAATGTCGATCAAAAGTAAATAGAAATGTTTTGTTGATACCATTTTTAAATGAGCCTGACTGTAAAAATCAGGAAAAATTGGAGAAATCGTCCACACGGTGATTTTTAGATTTCCATTTTCTTCTTTATTTTAAAGTGGTAGTTTGTGGTGTTATTGTCAACTTTGAGTATATAATAATGTCTGATAATATCGTTTACCCTAGCATCGGCGTTGCTAAGAAATAAGGGTCAACAACCTGTTTTTGCATGTAAAATAGTCCCAAAATTACCTTAAAAATCCTGTTTTTGCAAGAGTTCTCACCATGCACGTATATCACAAGTTAAATGCAAAATAACATATCAACACATTGTACCATGCCTCAAAATTTTCTTGAGACATTATGTTATCCCGGAAACTTGGTTGCTATGGTAACCAGGGACCTATGAACCTAGAAGTACCAATTTCTTGTAAAAAATGGTATGTTTTTAAGGCCAATGTTCTCAAAATTTGAAAGGAGTTGAATATAATGACAAGTACTACCATGTAGAGAAACACAAATACTACAATAACCGAATATCTTGCATTCATTGATCGACAACTTTAAAATATTCTCCGATCATCTGTATTTTTTGTTAAAAAACAGCGACAAAATGACGGTTTTCTCATTGTTTTACTTTGGTATATTGTAGTAAACAGGAAGACAAACCCTACAAATTTAAGTCAAATTGAGCAAACCAAGAATTAAAAAATATGTAAGGGTTGAGATTTTTCTAATGTAGTTGCTATGGTAACGGCGTCTATGTGTTATTTATGAAATAAGACATATTTTGACCTATGTTTGTTTGATTTTCATGAAATTTGAACCAAATGAAAAGTATTGAAAAGTTTAACTGAGTTGATCACTATATATGCAAATTAACTCATTTGCATATTGATTGTGACGTCATAATAAGATTTTGCCCCATATTTAAGAGATATCTTATATCACATCATACTTTTCATTACAGCATGGTAATTGTCCATTGACATTGTCCATTTAAGTTTTTAGATATCTACACATACCTACTGTATCTTTATTCACAAGAATTAGTTCAAGTATACTCACTCATTATGATGTAGATACAGCCCCCTCCCCCATTAAGATAGCAGGGCTTAAGTTAGGGGGCCTTTTGGGCATTATTGGGCTTTTTTGGCTGATTGTAAATAATGGGCCCTAGATTTCCAAAGGAGAGCGAGTTGTTTGTAGAATGAATCGGGGGATTTTTTTCATGAATTTCGCTTATGTTTTTCATCCAAAAAACATCAATACACTTTAAAACATTTTGTTTACTTTAAGATTACACCATGTAATCCAAAAATATATTTCTCGTTTTCAAAGATAATCCATGGATTAACACCAAGGTATTTTTATTTTTTAAACTTCAGAGGGCTGGGAATCATTGATGCTCAACGCTTTTGAATACGATAAATGCTGTTTTAAATTGGTTTTACGTATGCCAATAATTTCTCAAATTATGTAAGCTGAATGCATTCCATAATCCCTAGAATATTCTCTTGGAGGAATCCAATGGTAGTTCCAAGCAGATTTTTAGATGGCAGGTACGTAAATTCTTTAGTACTCGCCTTATTGGGTTGAGTTAGTTTATATTCAAAAATTATATATGATTCTGTAAAGATGTCAGTGTGGATGCTATATAGATTGCACACGTATGGTAAGCTGTATAATCCTATATTATGTAACACAAGTACAGTTTTGGTTGACATGATTGTGACTGAGTGAGAGATTAAACTCTTTAAGGTAGTTCTGCATGTTGATAATTTTTATTAATTTTGGTGATGAATAAATTATCTGATAATTATAAATTGGGCAAAATTTTTGACATTTTAAGTGGATATAAAGAATTATGGTAACATACACCATGGACCATGCATACACATACAATTACAAATGTGAAAATATTGTCCCTTTCATTGATTATCGGTATTTATAATCATGAAAATTAGTGAAAAATATTGAGACATATCTACCTTAAAATCAGATTGGCTTACAAGTACCCTAAGCTATTTTCACATTTTTATTGCAAGAAAATCTTTTTGCAAGGGTTACAAAGGTTGAAATATTGTGCTGGCTCTATTTGGCTGGAGTTTAATATTCAGACCTAGCTATGTGTGAATTGATTATCAATCACATTGTACATTATAATGAACATAATAAATAAAACCATGAATGTTGTTCATAAATCAAACTGGAATCACAATCTTCATCAACATCAATTATGGATTTAAAGGCAGTACTTATCTATAAGACATAAATTATTGTAATTGTATGATATCGTATTTGTGATTTGAATATACACTGTGGTATTTGAGAAAAAGAATGTTTTGTTTTAGTTTCATTGCAATTTATAACCCTGATATCTTAAAGCCAGAATCCTTCCTTGTCTTCCAATTTTCTAATAGCCTCAGAAGTTCCTACTTTTTTAAAAAATACAATTTTCCATGATTATTTTTATGTCACCACCACAAGTGGTGACATATTGTTATAGTCTCAAACTTGTTTGTGTGTTCAGTGGTTGGTGTTTATCATTTGGCAGTTGGTGTTTGGCAGTTGGTGTCTGTAACAAATGGCAGGTGTTGACATTTTGCATGTGAATGCCTTGTCTTATAATGTAGCCAACTGCAATGGATGTAAAACGGATACAGTTAACTAATACATTTCTTAGCATCAATTCAAATCATATGCTAATTTTAAATGAAAATGTTTTTTCATGTTTTACCACTCATAAATGCCATAATATCTCGATGTCACATTCAGGAAAATATGGCTACCAACAAGTTTTGAATTCTTACAATCCTGGAAGTTGTACATGTAAGCATACACATCTGTCAGTTCAGTTTATGTGTCAGTCAATCCCCTAAGCCTTAATACCTGATGCATGAAATATTATGGATGAGTTACATAATATGTACTTGTGCTATTTAGGTTAATGTTGTGCTGTTTCACCAGATTTGACTGACATCTTTAAATAACAACAATTTGATTTGATGATCAGACAGCAACAAAACATATTAAGTGGACAAGACAAAATAATGTTATATGATAGGCATTCTAGGGATTAAGGAATGCATTCAGCTTACATAATTTGAGAAATTATTGGCATAAGTAAAACCAATTTAAAACAGCATTTATCGTATTCAAAAGCGTTGAGCATCATTGATTCCCAGCCCTTTGAAGTTTGAAAAATAAAAATACCTGGGTGTTAATCCATGGATTATCTTTGAAAATGAGAAATATATTTTTGGATTACATGGTGTAATCTTAAAGTAAACAAAATGTTTTAAAGTGTATTGATGTTTTTTGGATGAAAAACATAAGCGAAATTCATGAAAAAAATCCCCCAATTCATTCTACAAACAACTCGCTCTCCTTTAGGCTCAATTATTTGTTTTAGTCCTAAAACATTTTTTAAGACTAAATCCCTCCCCCTTGTTAGTTTCCAGATCTGCCTCTGGGTCTGTATAAGGCTTTTGTTATTGTGAGGACTTTTGAAACAAGTGAATTTTCCTAAAAAACAAAATTAATAGCACCTGTATTGGCAAATATCCTGCATATGAACTTCATGTACCATTTTAGTGAGACTAATAAAAGGTTATCAAGCAAACATCTCGAAAGAATTTACAATGCTTACTAGTATTTCATACTGTGACATAATTTATAATAAAGCACTATGCAGAAGCTTTTGAAAGGCTACCCTATAGAGCAGCATGCCTAGTTTCAGGTGCTACCCATGGGTCAAATACTGATAAGGTACCTTCTTCTCTAAATTGGAAAAAGTTGGCACCAAGAAGAGATGAGAACTTAAAAATATTTTTTATTTCTAAAGTGTGCTTTTCTTTACCTCCCTTTATCTGTGATGTTGTGAGAACTTACGAAACTGTTCATGCTAGAAGACTGGGTGATGGGCAAGATTATCAGATTCCATTACATAAGACTCACTAAAAATCTACACTTTTAGTCAATCTAAGCTTGGAATGGGCTTCCACCAACTATCAGAGTTGGGCAGCCTATCTCAAGATTCAAAAGATCAATCAGGAAGAAAATGAGCCTTGTATCCTTATCCACATCCAAAATGGAATACACTATCACACTATTCGGACTATACGAAAGCAAGCGGTGTGGATATAATGTGAGCAAGGTGCTAATATTAACGGTCTTTTTTCCTGATAGCTCACCAACTAAGGCATGTCGGGTACTCAATTTTATCTATACATGTGTACAAATTCCCTAATAAAAACGAAATTGTATAAATAGGCTTGTGATTCGTTCTATAGCGACACGTCAAGCAATAATACTCTTTCCAAAGTAAGTAATTTGAAATTGCAGTAAAAAGTATTCATTCAATATTGGTGATTGAGATGACCTATTAAAACAAATATATTTATATTTTGAAATTGAAAGATTTCTGTTTGATTTTATACGAAATGGGAAACATTAATCAAAAATGTGCTACCTCTAAACGAGGGGTGTAACATATATCTGTAAAGTGACGATGCCCACAACACCTCTTTAGAGGTAGAACATTTCTGATAAATGTTTTCATGTTTTTAAAAATTCACACACAAAGTTAATTTCATTCAAAACGCAAATAAAAATAATTATATCGATTGGTCATCTCGATCAACAATGCTGAATGAAGGCTGTAAAATGTGTAATAAAGCAACAATTCAAATAATTTGCTATGGAGCAAAAATAAATGCGTCGTTAAAGAATAAAACTATAGACAAAATTTTCAAATTATCAGGTATCTTCTATAATAGAATGACTATAATTGAATACCCAACATGCCTTAGTTTATGAAATATCACAAATTCAAAAATGACCGTTAATATACGCAGCTTGCGCACTCGATATCCGCACCGCTAGTTTTAGTATAGCACAGTCGGTGTAGGGTGACTATGCCAAGACAAACAGGAATGATATTCAACAGAACCACCATTTACCACAATTATTGATCACAAATGTGGTGCAGCTCAACGAACTACTCTTCATTTTCTAACCAAATGTCCGCTGCTCACAATCAAAATGGAATTGCTTCTTGCAGGACTTGATAACTTGAATGTCTGCTCAATTTCAGAAATTTAACAATCTCTACGAAATGAGATACATATTTGTATGGAGATACCATTCTTAGTGACGTAATGAATGGTAAAATTATTGAAATTGTGGCTCATTATGTCTCACTCTCAGTATTGAACAACCAGTGAAACATTCTAAAATACTTTGGGAACCTTTTGGGTGGGATGGGAGTAAACATAGCCACACAGACTGAACATACTATACGATGTTTTTGTATTATTCAAATTCCTGTATTATATTTTATGTTATACTTTGCCGCTCGATTTTCACTTCTCCATCATAACTGATCATGTAAACACAACCACGTGTATTTGTTTATAAACAATAAGGTCATGCAAGTGCGCATGTGCGATGACACATTCACTATTCAGTCAAATCAGTTTCAGTGCAACAGTTGAAAGTTTTGCAATGGTATGACACTTCTCAGGGAATATGATTGGCATATGCGATAAACAGTGCTGTAATAGTAAGGTCTGTTATTATTTTATATCTTTTGTAGTTCTTGAAGCTAGCTCTTTGACTAAAGGCGAATGTGTTCTCAACGTGTACATATATTTTTTTCAGAGCTTTTTAAATTCAACCAGGTGCAATAGTGCAGTCATTTCTGTTTATATGTTTTTATACTGTACTCTCAGGGGGATTGTCAATGTTACATTGATATGAATGTATGGCCTTTACCAACAGCATTCATACACAAGCAACTAATAATGTTTTATGCGTGTGCTTCCAATCCGACTTATACAGTGGAGATGATAACCCCATTTAACGTGAAGTACGGCAATTGCCATGTTGCACGACAATTGACGTGAAATTATGAAGCATAAGTGCGCATGTCAATAGACAATAACGGCAATTGCGGTCATGTCCGTCAAGTGACGTGCAATATTTTGCACGGCAATTGACGTGCAAACTATTATCTTTTAAAAGTTTCACATATTATCGGCAGGACGACAGGCAGTTATGAACTGGGAAACTAGTGAGTAAATCATGATCTGCATCGTATGTAATTAGTTATAATTATAAACATTTGCTATTGTCCGGGTTGCATTTTGAACTAACAAAAATTATGATGTGCTTACGTCAATGTTTACAAGAAATATCTATTCAACAGCAAACCGGAAGTAAACAAACGATGGAAATAAAACTAATAAATTCTGATCTAATGAGGATAGGAATTTAAATTGTTTATAATTCATTTAAGGTAATCATTAGATCATTGCAAAGAAGGTTTAAAAACGAAATCCAGCCGTTTTTCGTATGGAAAAAACGAAAAAATCAGCAACAAATCGAGGTCAGGAAAACACTTCCGGTCAAAAAGAAGAGGGAAAGTAGACCCCATTTTAATGATTTCCAGTGGTCTTTTCTCGGAATTGGGGCTCACGTTGTGTTAAGAGATAAAAACACCATTGGGTCACTACCAATTTTGTTGTAAAACCCGTCGGAAAGACGATATCTAGACAATTGAAGGAGTATTAGTAATTCCAATATGGCGTTTTTCTAGGATTCGTGAGAGGTAACTTTGATTAGTTTTAGCGCGAAATTCCCACATAGGATCGCGAATTCCTGCATACAAGTGCTAGATTAGATTAAATACTTGAAGAAAATGCAATAAAAAGCGTTCCATCGATCGATTTAGACTTTCCAAGAATCCAAGTTCGGTGGTGACTTCATTGGTTCGTAGCATTGACAAAAAAATCACAAGATTGGACGGCATTTTCTCCACAATTTCGGAATGAAATACTTCCCTGGGATTTAATATATCATTAATGTTTACCTAAGTATACGTACTATAAAAAAAATATTACTTAGATTGTATATATAGTAAACATTGAGTCTTCTAATTAACCTGGTGTTTCAAATTACGAATTACAATGGACATTCTGCTTATTGGCGTGATTCACGTCAATTGACGTGCAAAATGGCAATCTCCGTGTTACACGTTAAATGGGGTTATCGTCTCCACTGTTATATGGTCTATATTTGCAACACGGTACAATGTTTTGATTATTAGGTTAAATTCTTACTATTTTATACATGAACAACAATTCAACGATGACTGATTACCCTGCACATAACTTAGCGGCTTTCTTATAGGAGCTTCTAAGCACTATTGATTTTGAAACTTTAACACTGACTAGTGATTGGCTGTTCGTAGGAAAGCCCTATTTTGTCTGCAGAGTTACAGCCCAGTTGTTATTAAAATATGAGAGGGTAGTGTGGATGAACTGAAATTTGCATTATTTTTATTTTACAACTGTTTTCACAATGTAGCTTTATCTTTGGATAAGCAATTTGTCTCATGTAATGTTACTAGATCTATTAAGCAGTATTTAGACTGACAAATTGTGTTTTTTGATTGAATTTTAGCGGGTCTTTCCAAGCTAGCTAATATTTCTTCTCATTATGACGACATCTCGAATTACAACTTTAATTTCTGCCTTTATGATTCTTAGGAATATTATTTGTCATGAGATTCTCAAAACTTCAGGCAGTAGTTTCAACTCTGAATATATCTGTTATGATTTGTTACCCCATGGGCCACCTTTTTTGTCACTGGTGCAGAAAGTAAATTGTATTTGTAGTCCTGCAAGAGATGGCATTGGATAATGCCTTTTAGTTTAGAAACTTGGAGATCAGCAGTTGGGCTATTTAATTCTTACAAAATCAAAGTTTCCTTCTCAGAGAAGATACAACCAGATGCCTATGGTACATGTATCTACGATGTCCAAATGTTAATTTTAACCCTCGTACTAATCTATGTAGGGTTATACTGTTTATTGACAAATAGCTGCTCTACTTTTTGTAAATATTTAGTGTTTGCCGCTATTTTTGCAAATTTGAAACTACAAGCTCTTGACAGACTCCACTACCGAGCAGCCTGTTTGGTATCTGGTTCTATTCATGGATCCAATACTATTAAAGTCTTAAATTCTTTGAATTGGAAATCCCTATCCGTTAGAAGAATCGAGCACCTAAAAATGTTTGTTTTTAAATGCAGATATAATATCAACCCCCCGTTTATTTGTGATTTACTTCGTAAATATGAGCATATACCTGCCCGTAATTTAAGAGATCAAAGAGATTATTCTCTTCCAACTCGACTGAGCATGTCTTCTAAAAGAAGTACCATATTTCAGGCTATAACATTGTGGAATGATTTGCCACCTGATACTAGAAGGGGTCAACCTATTTCTAGTTTTAAAAGATTAGTGCGAGAGTACAAGAGCCCTGTCTCTTTAATCCCAACTACTAAATTAAATGTGACCTTACCCAGACATCTCGAAATAAAACTTAATAGACTAAGATCTGGCCTCTTATTAAAATCACACCTTTATGCTCACAACTTCAAAGACATTACTGATCCTTTGTGCCATTGTGGTGTACCAATGACAACCATGCATTTTCTTTTAAAATGCCCACTGCTACAGAATGAAAGAAACAACCTCATTGCAGGCCTTCGTACTTACAATTTAAGTGACTTGTTCAATAACTACAACTTGAATGACAAATTACAATTTTTACTGTTTGGAAGCACTAACCTGGATGCTACTATGAATGAAGCTTTAATTCATATTGTTAGCTATTATATACATACAAGCCTTGTTTTATTATCTATCTAGTAGTAATTTGACAAGTCCTTTTTTCTGCAATGACCGAATTATTTTTCAAGTTCCGTTAACATCCTGGCCCATGGGATAACCTTCAGGTATTTTGAAATAACCTTAACAAATTTATCTTATTTCATTATCTAATATCTACATGTATATATAATATATATATTAAATTGCCGCTAATGTTGCAAAACCTTGGCAATTAGAATTTGTAATTGAATGTAAATGTTTATATTAGAAATAAATTGATAACATGAAAAAAAAAAAAAATTTATGATTACATAGCGTCCATTAATTATATTTTCCTATTAGCATCTTGCCGAGAATATTTCCAGGAGAGTTCACATCAGTCGAGGTTGAAAATTGAATGCAACACGTATTCCAGAAGTCGCGATCCATAGCAATACGTCCACCCTGAAAATCAAATTATGGATGACATGAAATGCTTGTTTTTGGGTATCATATGTAAATTAACTGTCAATTGTTAGGAAGGAATAGGTAATGCTACCTAAGAAAGTAACTATGTTACCTTCACTGTGAACATTTAATAAAAAATGACCTGAATTTGGCGCCAATGATGTCAACAAAGGCAATTAATTAGTTTATACAATTAACTTACACTTGGAATAAATAAATATTTGATGATCTTAAACATGAAATAAAAAACAACCTGGAATTCAAACACGCTTGTCTCATTATTGGGCTCATTCAAACTATTCAAAAGCAGATTGAAAACATTTTGGATAATCTACGTACATATGTCATATCATCGAAGCATTTTTCAATTACGTCATCTGGAATTTTGAATGGCCGATAAGCTGACACGAATTCGTCTTTCGTTATCCACCCATCGCCTGAAACAAAAGGAGAATTACAATGTAACATATTCCACAACTGAATAACTTTCATAAATCAATCAATTACTCAATTTTATAAAACTAATGCCAGTCAAATTGAAATACTATATTGTAATTAAACAATTGAAAATAATACACCACCCTCTTTAATATTAAATATTTAGAACGAAATCGGACGGATAAGGCAGTAGAGTTTCAGACTTACCATTCCCAAGACTGTCAAACACATCAAAGTATAGGTCGAGGTAACTACCATACCAATAAGGTATTTTCATGGTCTTTGCTTTAATTTCCCTGCACATATTCTCCATAGAATCGAGCCACTCGTCAACTGTCACCTTAAAAGTGAATGAGATTTGTCAATTTTAACAGAAATAAGAATTGATGGAATCAATATTCAAACGAGTGATCATATTGTTGCGGTCTCTCTGGTACAGGTTTACTTACATTTATTATATGGTTTGCAAGTAAGTTTCACTACCCATTGTTTTTAATAATTTCACAAGACCGTGCGGATTAACATGCATGATACACATCTTAGGCAAACATAAGTGTGAGCATATCTCGCCTGCACTATTTAAACAAGAATTATCTTCATTTATTTAACGTGTATTAATGAACCACAACATTTTCTAAATATACGATAATATATGATATAACTCAGTTATGCTTAATAGAAAATGTGAAATAACCTTTTTGTCATTATCTTTATCTGCACGGCGTTTGAGCTCCCTCCACAGGCCGTTCATGATGTCAAAGCATCGTACCCACATAGGACTGCCCTTTGACCACTGAGTCAATGCTATAATATTCTAGAAGATAACATAAAATCATAAAATTACTATTTGGCTATACTATTTATTGGATGTTTAGATTTCTCTCATCTACTCTTAATTCCTTGCCATTCCTGTCTTTTCCACGAGTCTCTTAATTGTTGTCCCCTTCTCGTATTTCCTGTCATTTTAGAGGACATAGGACTCTTACGGAAGGGTGTGGAGATATACACCCAATACTTAAATAAATGAGGCATTTATGAAAGTATTAGCATACAATGATTATAAAAACAGTTTCAAGATCCACACACACATGTCTTATCAATATAACATACGTTTTTCATTATAAACTTAACTCAGAACCAATTACCTTAGTGTGTTGATGAAAATCCTTATATTCAACAACTCCATTTTTGTCTTGATCTGCAATTAGTAATAAAATCTGATAACGTACTACCGTGGTTGTTTATATATATTATAGTTAGTGACTTATAGTGCAGCACTGTGCAATATAAGATTAAATGTGAACACTAATTTTTCTAAAACTCGTGTGTTAACTTTAAAGACATACCATTTTAATAAAGCTAGATGAGCAGATCTAGGTTTAGTTAAATATATATAAAATACAATATTAGATTAATATAACTTTACTGATCCTTTATCATTGATATGAGGTTATATCTATGTTTCATGCACTCATATGTATGACTGCTCTTCGAGGAATCATATATGTAAACTTAGTTACACCATCATTAGATCATCGGATAATTGGCTATCGAAACACGCTTACCGAACCAGACATAAAACTCGTGTCGATGTTTTTCCTCCCAGAACTCAGTGCGTTCAAATTCAGTTTCACAACCAACTAGCCTGACCAACATTTCTCCTAAAATGTTTCCAGGATTTTTCATATCCGTGGAAACTGTGAATCCAAGCATCATCTCCCGGAAAAGGTTGATATCAAAGTCTAGTTCTTCATCCTGAAATAACAAAAAGTATTGTCCGTTTGTTTGTTTTCGCTTGTTTATTTGATTTGTTCATTATAAAGTGTTTTCAACGTTTTCAGAAAGAAGAAGAAAAGATAAGAGTTATAAACGAGGTCAATTTTAATATGTAGCCTTAAATAAAATTGTTTTATCGTGTGTTAAATCTGTTGTTATTCTTATTTGAAAAAGTGTAAGTACCTTCGTTATATTTGAGAATGTAGCTGCCACTATGTTAAGGGGGATGCCATACATTCCATTGTAAGTCGCGATAAACTCATCCCTATCTATCCATCCATCTCCTACGTAAAATAACAATATTAAATATATGTTGCACATCGAGTTTGACAAATAGTATAAAATTATATTTTCACAACATCAAGACTTCATACCACTTGTTTGTATAACTATATATAACTATATCTAAGGGGGTATAAATCATGTATGTTGAGAACCTAATTTCACCATTTCGAAAAGTATTATTCTAACTATAATGTAACATTATTTAGATCATCGGGGATACCATTGATTGTCATGTTTTCTAAAAGTTTCTAAAAGGTGGATGATTTATCCATTCAGAAAATACGTTTCCATGGATTTGCTATGGTGATATACACTTACCATTCGTGTCATAAAGCCAAAAATTTACTTGGAGGAATTCAGAGTACCAAAAAGGTAATTCAGCATCAGTGTTGTAATTTGCTGCAAAATCTGACCAAAAGTCACACCATTCGGTTATAGTTATCTGTAAATAATAAAGCACAGGGGGAGTTATACCAAGGTGTTAATATGAATACGCCATGTTTGTTAGGTAATCGCACCTCCCTGGCTGAGCCCTCTAGAATTTTCCCAAATGCTGATTTAGTTCTACTTATAACTTTGTAGGTTCTCCACACATGAGATATGAATGAGTTCTCTGTTTTATTTCGAATGGTACTAACTTTGTCATTTTGACGTAATTATATTATGACGATATACAAGTATTCATGTTAGGTAATTTGAATACCAAAATGCATTCAATAAAAACTGATTTATGTTAACTTATTTTTATTGACCTGGTCGTCTTTGTCCGTATCTCCAGCCCTTTTTAGTTCTGCCCAGAAGTTGTTTTTCATGTCCTCGACTCTCTTCCACAACGGACTTCCATTAGCCCAACCCTTAGAACGTACGACCCCCTATAAAAAGTATGTTTCGGATATAACAACGTGAATATTCCACACCTAAATCTAGTTAATGCTTTGAAAAGTTGAGATGCATAAAACTTGATAAAATGTAGTCACCGTTTTTGACAATGACTGGGACATTCTAGGAACTGTCATTGCTGTACATTTCGACTTTTCATAACAGAGTCAATACAGTGAAGTTGCTATTTCAATGTTTGATATAATAACGTTTCTCAAAATATAGTAAAGTGCAAATGGAATAATAATGATGATGTTATTTGCGGAACGTTATTTTCAAACAAGCATAAGTGTTACATACCTGTAATATATAGTCGAAATCCTTCTTTTGAACAACTCCATCTCGACTACAATCTAGAAATGAACAATGAAGTTATAACCACCATGCACTACATTCAATTCAATTCTGGCTACAGGCCCTTGTCACTCTTCCTTGCAAACATCCTTACAATAAAGTAAATCTGCTTGTGAAATATAGAAAAGGGAGCTAAGACACTTGAAACAAGACTAGCCCAATGTCCAAGTAATGAATGAGTTGGTAAATTAAAAAGTCATGGCAATTATTTCAATAGCATAATTCTATAAATCGAAGTTATTACTGTGGAAAGCATTTCACTTATCTTAAATAATACGAGAAAAATAATATATATAAAAGAAGGAAAGGTAAGTCAATAATAAGTTAACATGCAAACCTCTTGTATCTCACAAAATACGAGAATTAGCGAGATTACAAATATTATAAAGAAATTGCACTATTATAAAAGGATGATACTCACCAAACCACGTGTAAAACTGATGCCTCATTTTAGACATCCAAAAGGGATCATCTTTCATGTTCTTCGCCATCCTGAAAAATGAAGCATTCGTATACATTTTACAGCTGTGTTTAGTTACCCAAATATTAAGTCGCTATTTTCATATTTTTGGTCAACAAATGGTACTAAACGTATTTTTATAATATTGGGTGCTTCACAAAAACCAGCTCTTAATTGTAACATTTACATTATATTAAATTAACTTTGAATTAATCCATTAATTACCTTTCTAAACGGCCGTTGACCATCATTTCTCCTAAAATATTTCCCGGGTGTCCCATATCCTTAGAAACTGTGAACCCCAGCATCATCTCTTGGAACATATCCAGATTAATTTCTGATTCTCCATCCCGGAAAGATATTGTATTTGACACGTTATACCTATCCTGAGTATGAATATGTTTAGATTAAATGCGTTTGATCATCGTATACAAATGCATTTATATTTACCTTTACATGATCGCTTAGAGAATTTATCGACTCTATATTTCAATATTTTATATAATTATATTGTAATTAAAGTATAAGTGAATAAAATGAAACTTTAAAATGGGCTCCCTATGTCTAGGCCATGGACCACGGACTTTGGATATTCATCGGCGGTTTCATTTATTTTCATGAACAATACTTTTCTCGAGCTGTATGTTTGACTTAGAGAGAATGAATACTTACAGAGGTAATCTTCTTGTATGCAGTTTTTACTATCTCAAGAGGAAGTTTGTGTGTTTCACAGTAATATGAAACAAAATCGCTTGCATCTATCAGTTCATCACCTGTATAATTCAAATTATGGTTTGACATAGTATTATATATATATATCGTCGCATGAGAATAACTTTGTACTATCTCACATTTTTACGGAACTGAGAAATCAAGGTTTGAAAGTTTAGAGGTCTGTATCTTACTTAGTATTGCTATGTGAAACTTGATTTTTTGTATGTCACCTGGTCTCACCCTAGAGATATCTTATATGAAATATCATACCTTGAAACAATTTACAAGATCCTTTTTTAAAACTATGGAAATGGAGTTGATACAATTTCCCACCGGAATAACAGCTTATTTCTAATTTCAAATTGCCATATCTGATATCAACTGTTTCAACCAATCAACTCTCTAAGAATTGGTCATGTGACTTGCAAAACCTGGAGTTATAACAATCTTATATTAAAACAAAGTATGCCAATATGCATGTTATTGTATCTAGAATGAAAAATAATGTTTTGCTTTGTAGAAAAATCTTCAAAAACCAAAGAATATTATTTAATAAAATAAAGAAAATTCAATTTATAAAACTTTAAAATCAATTTCTCAAATAAATATTATTTCTTAATTTTGGAATCTCAGGACACCTTTCAAAAAGAATTTATTGCCTTTGAAACTAAGGCAGAAGTACAATGCATTGAAACCAATGATGCCAATACGGTCCCCCACATATTTCCCTCGGTATAAACCCTTTAGCCTAAACCTCCCAGCACATTACAATGTAGCCCCTAAGGGCCGGTCAGCTGGTCCGTTTATCAGGTTATTTTTGATACAGACCAGTTGATTTTTTCACTGGGTATAGGAGAATAACATTGCAACTGGTCCGTAATTCCATTTTGACCAGCAGGTTTCAGATCCTTAGGGCCTAAGACATAACCAATTTTTATTACATGCACATGGAAGAAATTTGAAAATAGAAAAATAATTTCTAATTCATTTTAGATTAATGAAAGTGATGAAACCTCGATTTAGGTAATCACATTTTGTTCATTGGGATGCAGCTATCATTATCCATTCATTTTCTGTTGTTTGCTACTCTGTGGAGTACAATTGGGAATTGAAGCAATTGTAGAAGTGGAGACTAAAAGTGGCTCTTTGTAAAGAAATTGAACCAATTTGTTACTTTTCCAAAATAAAATGTAGATGATCTAAAAACAATGATCCCAAAAATGCAAAAGAAAGGACAAATCTGAAAAACATACTAGTAATAAAATAACTAAAAAGATCCCAGATGTTCAGTGAAAAGCGCAAAGTAAATCATAGATGAAGAGAAAATAAAATAAGTGTTTTAAGGGACTATACTAACATAAAGATAACTCCTTATTGATAAAGTGTATGGTCAGTAAAAGTTAAAGCTAGTTTAAATAGATTTAGCTTTTTTTCCACAAACTATAAAACATCATTTTGAAAGAGATTTCAATAGTATACAGACAGTGATTGCCTTTGAGCAATGTAGTGCAAAATATGACGGTTACTATTTGTTTTGATTACTATATCTAGTATATGACCTATTATGTACTCTATTTGAAGAAACAAATAAGTAGTCTTTCATTTTCAACATTTAACGATGACAGCTTCGTATATGCATTTCTATTGCATTTGGCCATTCAAACCCCTATAAGACCTGGTAGCAGGGAAGATAAAGGGTACTTTTGACTGCTCACATGATCTAATTAACTGATCATTTGTACTTTTCATCTTCCCTGGTAGCAAGGATTTAGGTTTACGAGGAAATTAGTAATTCTATTTCATATCATGTGGCCATGAATAATCCAATGAGCATCCATAATACAAAGAGTAATTGAAGGCATATAATTTGAATATGCATGGGATTACACATACTGTATGATTTTATTTTTTTGATCTACTTGTAATAGTTCTAAAACTAAAACATGAAAGGCCAGGCATGCAAACTGGCATGGTATTGTGTTACAAAACATTATTTCATTCTAGATACAATAACATGCATATTGGCATACTTCGTTTTAATATAAGATTGTTATAACTCCAAGTTTTGCAAGTCACATGACCAATTCTTAGAGAGTTGATTGGTTGAAACAGTTGATATCAGATATGACAATTTGAAATTAGAAATAAGCTGTTTGTCTGGAGATGGTACAATTTCTCACTGAATTCTAGCTTAATGAGAGGGAATTGAGATGGGGCATGTATCTGAGATGAAAGCCTGTGTTTCAAATAGTAAAATTCCATGTCTATCTCAATTTTTGTGAAAATGGCAGTTAGTACAAAGTTATTCTCACGCGACGATATATACTATAGAATTAATGAGAAGTATACAGCAGTGATCGACATTTTGTATTAAAGGTTTGTCCAGACACTTAAAACACAGCATGGGGACAGTCAGGTCAGAGGCAGGCGAGGGTCGCCTTGTAACTCCTTGGTCACATTTGCTCCGATTCATCAGCCGGCTCCCGGCCGATTGAGTATTTTGTTCAAAATTGTATACAGCTTGACCAGAATACTCAACTGCCTGGGTGCCGGCCGATGAATGAGAGCAAATGTGACCCAGACATTAGTAATGTTTAGATTCACTGAGGGATATATAATGTCGACCTCAACAAGGATCTCACAAAATAAATCAATTTTACTATCATCTAACAACACTGTGAAACAATTTATTAATTTTCGTCGAGATATCTCAATTTTCACCAGAGTGTAATTTTCGTGCGGGTTAAAACCAGATTTAAAGGGGAGCACCACCATGGTCACATGATCAGTCGTGTGGAGGTAAGCTCCCAGTTGAAATAAAAGCACTGTCCTCCTTTGGTTTATGTGAAAAGTAGCTAATACCCTCATGTATTGGTCAGTTTGTGTGTCACACGACTAATCCACACCATATGCTTCGTTCAACATATTTTATGCTATTAAAGGCCCGGTCACACCGCCTAAACGTTGCTGGAGCGTTCCTTGAACGTTGAAAAAAATCATCAACGCTCGTAAACGTTCACCACCGTTTAACAAAAGTTGGCATCCGTTAAAGCAACGCTGTAAACGCTCGGCCAACGCGGATGTTTCTCGAGTGGCCATCCTAACGCTCCAAAAGTTTTGAGCTGCTCAAAATATTGCGAGCGTTGAAAAGGTACAATTTTACGCCCTGGCAAAGTTTATTACCGCTCCACCAACGCCCAGTCAAAGTTTGGCACCGCTAGACGCAAGTTCGTGGACGCTTGAATCCGCTAGACCAACGCAGAAATCTTAAACGCTGGACCACCGCTGCTTCGCCAGCGTTGCCCGGGCGGCGATTAAACGTTGCACAAACGTCGGTGGAGCGGTTGTGCACGTTTTATCAACGTACATGGGGTTGTTTGAACGGTGTCGGACGTTGTCGCAGCGTTCCATGGCGGCGATGAACTTTGCTTTGGCGTTGGTATAGAGGTGTCGGAGCGGGACCAGAATTTGGCTATAAATATGTGGAGAAATGCACCACTGTGTAGAACACTGTGGAGACACTTGTGCATTTTACATTTGATATATATTCATGTCTGGCATTTCAATTTTTTGCATTGTAAATTCCTAAATTAAGCGCTCAAAGTTTGTGATTTGGATTTTAAAAAGGTGAATTATGCGATTTTTGTTTTTCATTAAATGTTAATACAAATAGACTTTTACTGAGACCTTTATTCAAATATAGTATATACCTAGTGTTTTCACGTCAAGCAATTCAATAAATTATCTGTGAATTTTCTGCGCAGCTTGTAAAATGTTGCACTCGTCATGGTATTATACAAAAAGTTGATGCGCGCACAGCAATGCAAAAATTTGTCATGCGTCATGATTATTACTTTGCTGTAAATGTTATTTGACATTGTTAAAGCAATTTGAACGTAAATCGGTTCCAAGTAATGGAAATGCAACGATTAAATTGTGATATGTTTGTTTGAAATGATATGAGAGATTATCAAAGAAAATTGTAATGTTATTCATTCTTAATGTCATATTACATTAATAGAAGCACTTTAGATTTAAAACATTTCTTCTTTAATCCTTGAAGGACTTTTGTTAAAGTTACAAATTCCAATAAAGGTCTTTACTCTTAAACACTTCCCAGTTGAAATAATTTCCCAGTAGTCAAACGCGATATGCTGCTAAACCAACGCTGTTGCTATTTATACCCCCGCCGAGGCAACGCTCTCATGCGCAGAACGCCGCTATACCAACGCTCGCATTACCGCTAAACAAACGCTAGCTACCGCTCGCAACGGCTTAACCAACGCTAAAGCAACGCCGGCTTCAGCGGTGCACCGCTAAGCCAACGCCCGTGTTTTTGTTTTTTTCCCCATTTTGTGCGCGTTGACGAGCGTTGATGAATTTTTTCAACGTTCAAGGAACGCTCCAGCAACGTCCGGGCGGTGTGACCGGGCCTTAAGCTGCATATATAAACAGTACTGAAAGTTGCCATGTGTGAATACCGTTCCGGGTAGCAGGGTCCCTATATTTAAAAAAAATATCAAGAAAACTACATAAAATATATCATTTCACCATGAAATTAATACACAAAGTAGTTAGGTTGTTGGTCTTTATTATTGGAATAATAGTAATTTTATCAAAAACCAACAAAATTAGAGCAGGGCGTCCAAGACTTTAAGATCACCCCTCGTATAACGAAATATAATTGTAAAACAATAATACATTTGGGTGGTTGTGTGGTAGGGTGGATATTTTCGTCTTTATTAGCTACTTGTCAGTTTTGGCATTTTATCCTGTTGAACAGCATGATACATTTTTTCCGTATATTCGATTCGATCATGCAAATGGATTAAAAATCATTTGAAAATGTTTCTGTGAGTATAGTTTTTCAAGGGCCACACTTTGCGAGAGTCTACAATGTCATAACGCAAGTTTACTGTCTCTACGAACTCATGCCAAATTCTAAGAAAATTGGGGATGAGGCCAGCGGGGAACATGGGGTAAAACGGCCATAGGGGCAAAACGGCCACCCCTTAATTTTTTTTTAGCGAGATGTTTTTTTGCTACCTTGTTGTCATGTGAGATTAGTTGGTCACGTGATCTATCTTTTGGGCGCCATTTTTGAAGGTGAGCAGACGATTTCCTCATTTTGTAGCATCTTATAGATCTACCCCCTTTTTTACATTTGATGCTAAGGAATTATGACTCATTACTGCCATGAATACCGCAAACATCTTTAAGTCAATACTTTTCATGATTAATAGATATGTTGATCTATTAAACAAAACAAAAAATACACTCGTATTTCCAAATGAACGCTCGTGGTTGCCTATCAAAGTTGTCACGTGGTCTGGGGCAAAACCAGGGTGGCCGTTTTACCCCGTTTTGACTTTTTTCGTATTTTAATATTCGGAATG
The DNA here is from genome assembly GCA_903813345.2 of Owenia fusiformis. Taxonomy (NCBI): domain Eukaryota; kingdom Metazoa; phylum Annelida; class Polychaeta; order Sabellida; family Oweniidae; genus Owenia; species Owenia fusiformis. Next base: position 3,724,574 of record CAIIXF020000009.1, read on the forward strand.
ATTGTTTCAGACCATGGTAAGGCAGTACGAAAGAAGTACCACGAGGGGGAGAAACTCCTCCAGAGTGCCCTAACAGCCATTTGAAGAGGCATGTCGGTAGCAATGTCTTCCAAGTATTATGGAATACCCAGAAGTACACTGAGGAGGTGCGATTTACCCTAAGTTATTCACCAGTCTAAAAATTAAATCAAGCCTAAAATATGTAATGAATTATCCAATTTATACAAGTGAGTACCTATGTATATACACTTTAAAAAACAGTATATCTTATTTTAAACCAATTACTTAATTCTATTCTGGAGGCGTTCAAAAAAGGGTTCCTTACTATGGCCGTTTTGCGCCATGTTCCCCTATTAGGAATAAATTAAATGTTACTTTGGAAATTGTATCTTTTTTAATGAAAATCTTACAATAAATAAGATGATATGATCATTTTCAATAGATTAAAATATGAAGTTCAACATCATAATGTTATAGAATGTAGCTCATACAAAGACATGTCTATAGTCAATGATTAATTTTGGAAACTGAGATGAAAGAACCTGAATGAGAAACGGGATTTAAAATACGCTGTCAGGTTTTTATTATGTATAGCTGTAGAGCCCCCCCCCCCCCCCCCCCCAGTGTCCTGTAGATCGACCAATGTCCTGGCGGATGCCGTGCGGCCATCGGCCGATAGTCTTGCGATACCCGTGCGATATCCTTCTGATTTAGTTGTTTGCGGGCGCCGTACGATGCCTGTACTATGTGACCATACTCACGTCGAAATCAGGACATCGGGAAAAAGTCACCGGCGCCCGGTCGATTTAGAAATCGGCCGATGACTACTCATCGGCCGGCGCCCGCCCGTATATGTGACCTAGGCATCAGGTATCGGCAAATAAAACAACAAAGTAATACCTGGGTCACATATGCTCCGATCCGTCAGCCGGCGCCCGACCGATTGAGTGTTTTGTTCAATATTGTATTCAATTTTGAACAAAATACTCAATCGGCCGCGCGCCGTAGTAAAAATTAGAGCAATTGTGACCAAGGCATAAGTCTCATTTATATTCATTACAAAAAAGTCAGTCTCACCATTCTTATCCATTATGAAAAAAGTCACTGCCATGAATTCTTTGTACCAAAAAGGTGTGTAGTTTTGCTTGTTGTATTGGACGGCAAAATTATCCCAGAAAATGCACCATTCACTCAGATTTATCTAAAAAATATAATAACACAAAGGGTTACATCTAAAAGCACAAAGCAAAGTAACAAATGCGTTTAAGGACATTTAAACATAATACGTGATAAAACTACAGGTATATTTAAATCACATTCAGTCTCAATTCATTGACAATATCCTATGAGAATGACATCTGGAAATCTAGATATTCGAGAGATGTTGGCCATTTTGAATAAAACAACAATATCCGCATAATTTTTATCTTAATTTTATCTGAAACCTCTTAACCATACAAATATATACTAATATGACACCTTACGCCATAACACAATACATTGAGTCTCGGGCTTAAATTGTTTTCAAACATTTTAAAAAAATTCAAAATCATCTTACAGATACGAAATCAATAAATGAACATATTTTCAATGAAATCTTTTGCAAGAGTCAAGCTGGCGAAATATCAATTTCAATCCATAGAGTCTAGTCATTACCACGACAACCGTTTGATGGAATGTTACGTGAAATAGTGTGATATGATTGGATGAAATTGGAAACACCTTGGCTAACTATGTGTGAATTTAGAATTTGAATCGCGAGGTGTGGTCTTTTCAAAAAAAAGTCAAAAAAATAAAACAAGAAACGTCGTGTACAAAATGTCCCCAGCAATGGGTGATCCCGTCAAATGGCTATCCCAAAAATGAGTAGACAAGACTTAAGCAACACAATATGAGGACGGGAAATCCAAAATGGCCACCTTAAATTTTATCAAGAATGCCATGACACTAATCAGTTCTAGATTTTCATACTAAGAATCATTCCTGAAAATTTGAAATTGATCTACCGAACGGTTCGACCGAAAACGCGTGGACAAGACTTTACTGACAAAATTTTAGGACGGAAAATTCAAAAAGGCTGCCTTGACATTTACCCAGAATGCCAAAAAACTTACTTTTAGTTTTAAAAATTAGTCATATCTAGATTTTCATACTAAGAACCACCCCTGAGAATTTGAAATTGATCCGTCAAACAGTTAACCAGAAAACGTGTAAACAATACATGTGCTTTACAGACAAGATTTTAGGATGGAAAATCCAAAAATGGCCGCCTTGACATTTACCCAGAATGTCAAAAAACTTAGTTTTAGTTTTTAAAATTAGTCAGTTCTAGATTTTCATACTAAAAACCACCCATGAGAATTTGAAATTGATCCGTCAAACAGTTAACCAGAAAACGAGTAAACAAGACTTTACAGACAAGATTTTAGAATGGAAAATCCAAAAATTGCCGCCTTGACATTTACCCAGAATGTCAAAAACTAATCAGTTCTAGATTTCCATACTAAGAATCATCCCTGAAAATTTGAAAATGATCTACCAAACGGTTCACCTGAAAACGCGTCGACAAGACTTTACTGACAAGATTTTATTTGGAAATGCATAGACAAGACTTCACAGACAAGATTTTAGGACGGAAAAAGTGATAATGAGTTTTTGCTGATTTCTTTTTACAAAATTATCACAAATAACCACCATTAACAATAACAAAGAATTTTACAACAAAGTACACCTGAAATTATTTATAAAGCTACTAAATAGTTCAAGTATGAAAACTCAAAAACACCATTCAATATGATACAAAGTATAACCGCACGCTAACTTTTCTTAAGACATTAAAAATGGCTGCCATGACTGAGCTTACAGGTCCAAAACCTAATCAGATCTAGAATGAAGTGAGCTGAACAAGATATTAAAGTTTTAAAAGCAACCGTGCAGCCGTTTTTCTTTAATTTTGCAGACAAGGATTTTAGCATTTGACTTCAAAATGGCCGATAGGAAGTAGGTATCGAGTTAAAATTTTTCAACCATATCTTTATGCACTCATAAGTTATCCCTGAAAATTTGAAGGTGAAATCTTTAGCGGTTTTGGAGAAAACAGCCGGACGTACGGACGGACAGACAGACAAACGGACGGACGGACGAACGGACGCACCTAGGCCGACAATATAGCCCCACACTATGTGGTGGTGACATAAAAAGTGGTCGAGGTTCGAATCTTTTGGGCTGTTGATTATGAATTTATACTTATTTTCAATTTCAGAAAACTACGACATTTTGACATTTTCATTGTTGGAAAATATCGTGTTGTGTCGTCCCCAGGGAGCCAATCCTCCTTGTTCTGAAAGCTCTTATAATAGTTATTCAAATAAATATGAGGACCTTTCAAAAGTATAGATGAATTGTATTCATTATTTGCTTTCTTACAAAATACATCTATGCGTATGGAAACAAAAAAAATGACTTGGCTTCAAAATGTACACTTTCTGAAGAGCCATTTAGAAACTGGATGAAAATTAATTGGCCAGACGTTAAAATGACCTGCCTCCCCGCAGTTTATCTATTCGCTATAGGTTATGCAAACTTAAAGGATGTGAACATTTTAACAATTTTCATGAATCTGAACTTAAATTATGGATGCAGCATAATAAGCATAACAATAATATAAATAACATTACATGGAATGGTCACCCTTTGGTTTTTTATAATTGGATAAAGAGAGGACATGAATGATATTGTCAAAATTGGTAGACTTTGTATGAGGAATTGATATGTGAAATTGGAAAAACCGGTCAAACTAAACTTCAATATAATATGCTGAAAGCTTGCATAAAACAGAATTTGTATGAATTAAACAACACTGATCAAACATTTTATTTTAACAATATTAATATTAAAAATGTATCATCACAAAACATCAGAGAGTCACTTGTTCAAAAAAGAATGTGCAAAATTAAATATAATGGCATAGACATATCTGAAGGAATATGGAAATCCATTTTTCATTGTACAAAAGAAGCATCATTGTTAGTTATACAATGGAAGATTTTGCATAACATATACCCTAATGGTACTTATCTCAAAAAATGTAAAATAGAAAATAGTGATTTATGCAAACAATGCATTGCAAGAAATGATAGCTTACATTTTTTTAGTTACTTGTCCTTCTATAAGTATTTTATGGCAAGGTAGCCAGTTAAACGATAAGGAAAAGTTAGGTCTGACTGAAACGATGCCAGATTTATTTTACAAAACGCTCATTATTAAGAAAACTTTTCATGATTTTAAATATAAGAACTGTGAAGGAAATGTATTATCTTTATACGAGGGCGAAAAAGCTCTCAGATTGTAAATATTTTGTAATGTATATGTAAATATGTTATTTGGAATAAAAAAGGTTATGCTAGCCTTGGCCTTAAACCCAGACTTAGACCAAGACAAGCAACAATTTACCTGTTTGATGTGTTTCACAAGAGTGACTTTGATAGAAAGCCAATGAAGATAATACATTTAATAATTGTCTTAGCTTGAAACTTATGAAAGCTTGGGTTTTTACGTACCGACTTATTTTGATCCTCATCTGCGAGAAGCCATAATATGGTCAACATATTCAGTTTCATGTAAGATGCTCTATCATACATTGGGTGGTCGGGTGACAACCCCTTTGCCTCTACCATATTCTGAAATATTTTTTTCGAATTAAGGATTTAAGCCCTGGATTCAGTGCATTGCGTATTGAATCATTTCATTGAAGTAGTTGTTTCCAAAATCTTTGCATGACCTCGCAGCAGGAATGTAAAGTTTAGGAAACAACGCCAGGGTTGAATGAAGCAGCCACAATGCATTAAGTATTTGGCTTAAATTCTTTTCAAACACAATTACATTGCAAAATATTTTTACTAGATCAGCTAAAAGTCACTATAATAATTTAACAAATAATATCAATTTCAATATGTAGAGTCAAGTTAAATACTGCATTTGTCATTTGATTCCCCATGGGTTCAGATGACCTCCTGGAACTCTAATTGCCTGATCCCATATGGAGTCTCATTGGCATCAAGCCATGCTAACGCAATCTAAAATCAGCTCGGGGTATATTTTATCTTATATTTTCAGACTGATTTTTTATCTCTTCTTTGAAATACAGGATATGGTCTTTTTAGTCTTCGGATGAACTTTAGATCCTTTTTGGCCTTTTTGGTATTTTACACACTGATATTTTGACTAGGATTCGTAACCATGTAGCATTACATCACAAAATGATAATTACTCATTTGAAGAGTCCTCCACACGAGCGTCTCATATTGCCTATTGTTAGGGGAAAATATGCTTTTGGAGACAAAGGGGATTAGTACAGACACTAACAACAATTAAAAATATACGTACATCGAAAAACTTGTTGAAGTCCTCTTGTTCAATTGATCCGTTGCCATCCAAATCTGAAAAACATTATAATTACTTTATTTTTACATAAATTCCATATATCAACTGACGAGGCCATCTCCCCTTTAAACCCATGGGCGTAGCAAGGGATATGGCATTGAACTTTGGCTATTGCTTCACCAAAATAAAATAATAAATAGCGTTTCATGCTTGCATGTCAATTAAATTACTGAAATGACGTGATACTAAAGAGTTCAAGCTTGTAATGTTTTTCACAACGTAAGGTCCCTGAACGCAAAGTAATGCGTCGAGTCTCAGAGTTTCGTGTTAAGAACGGAAAATACCACGTTCGGAGTCAACGGGAATCATACTCGCGTTTGTTGATTACTATGCTGGTAATTTTGACTTCGATACACACGACAGTAGAATTATTTCTGAAGAAGATGACGTATAAGTCGCGCACGTTTTGGCTCTAAACATCTTACTAAACGAGCTTATTAGAAATGTGTATTGGAAAACCAACTATAGAACTACCAATGACACATTACATTCTACGGTGTAGTGTAAGTAAATACTGAAGCCGAATGGTTATTCAAGCGAGAAAGCTATATACATTTGCATATCGGCGATTGATACGTATACGTTGTCGTCTCGATATCATATACAAGCTTAAACTCTCTACTTATACTACCATTAAAAATAAGTTCTTATGTATTATTTTTAGGTCTTTCCGTTTATTAAACAATTTGTAATTGTCTGTGTTTAGCGAATGAATTAAGTGAAATTATATGTATTGTTAAAGAAATGTACTCACCAAACCAAATTTCAAACTGATACTTCATTTTCGACATCCAAAAAGGATCATCTTTGAAACCTGTTGCCGCCATTCTGAAAAAAAGATGTGCGTCCCCTACGTTGAGAAAAGGCAAAGTGAATTGGCCCAAAAATGATATACTTTATGCAGTATAAAGGTGTAACGTCAAATGTTTCATTGAGTAATAACAGGGTAGGCCAAAAAATAGTACGCACTTTTATATGAACTTTTTCTGGCTTTCAATCATGTGGTTTCATGATGATGGTGATTCATTTGGATCAATACATTGGAAAAATCGTTAAAATCTTGATAATTAGGAAAACATGGCACGACTTTAAAACAAACATAAGAAGGAGGTGAAAATGTCAAGACAAATGATCAAACCATTTCATAAGAATTCATTGTTTTGAATATTGTTTCGTTTTATACATTTTCGTAACAAAATGAGTTTGGGAAAATAATTAGGCTCTTAACATCAACAGACGATTTTATCTGATTTTGACAAGGTATTCAATTTTAACTTCCGGATTCCTTATTGTACCTGTAAACCTCTATCGATTTCTGCATTCGTTATCATTTAAATGGCATGAGAGGATCTCAAATATAAGATTACTAAGTTTTCGCCCACCCTGTATATGGATTTAAATGTGACCTAGTTTGGCTTTTAACCAGACACAGCTGGGGCCTGGTAGGTTCCAATTCAAACGTGGACAAGTTTATTATTACAGGAAGGGGGTAATTGTGAAGTGTATTCCATATGAAACTTATTATGTAAAGATAAAAACGGGATCAACAATACAACATTTCCTTGGGAAGTGTAGAACAAAATTCCCCTGGGAAATGTAGTATATTTTATTTTACACCAGCACGTACATCGTTCGTTTGGCTTTCGTTCATCAGTTGTTATATACATGTTGTTATATGTGCTATCATTTTGATACAAGCATTTTGAACATAAACGACAGGGGGAATTTCCAAAAAAATGGCCGGATAAAATTCTAAAAACAATTCAATTGTATCATAATGTCGATCAAAAGTAAATAGAAATGTTTTGTTGATACCATTTTTAACTGAGCCTGACTGTAAAAATCAGGCAAAATTGGAGAAATCGTCCACACGGTGATTTTTAGATTTCCATTTTCTTCTTTATTTTAAAGTGGTAGTTTGTGGTGTTATTGTCAACTTTGAGTATATGATAATGTCTGATAATATCGTTTATCCTAGCATCGGCGTTGCTAAGAAATAAGGGTCAACAACCTGTTTTTGCATGTAAAATAGTCCCAAAATTACCTTAAAAATCCTGTTTTTGCAAGAGTTCTCACCATGCACGTATATCACAAGTTAAATGCAAAATAACATATCAACACATTGTAGCATGCCTCAAAATTTTCTTGAGACATTATGTTATCCCGGAAACTTGGTTGCTATGGTAACCAGGGACCTATGAACCTAGAAGTACCAATTTCTTGTAAAAAATGGTATGTTTTTAAGGCCAATGTTCTCAAAATTTGAAAGGAGTTGAATATAATGACAAGTACTACCATGTAGAGAAACACAAATACTACAATAACCGAATATCTTGCATTCATTGATCGACAACTTTAAAATATTCTCCGATCATCTGTATTTTTTGTTAAAAAACAGCGACAAAATGACGGTTTTCTCATTGTTTTACTTTGGTATATTGTAGTAAACAGGAAGACAAACCCTACAAATTTAAGTCAAATTGAGCAAACAAAGAATTAAAAAATATGTAAGGGTTGAGATTTTTCTAATGTAGTTGCTATGGTAACGGCGTCTATGTGTTATTTATGAAATAAGACATATTTTGACCTATGTTTGTTTGATTTTCATGAAATTTGAACCAAATGAAAAGTATTGAAAAGTTTAACTGAGTTGATCACTATATATGCAAATTAACTCATTTGCATATTGATTGTGACGTCATAATAAGATTTTGCCCCATATTTAAGAGATATCTTATATCACATCATACTTTTCATTACAGCATGGTAATTGTCCATTGGCATTGTCCATTTAAGTTTTTAGATATCTACACATACCTACTGTATCTTTATTCACAAGAATTAGTTCAAGTATACTCACTCATTATGATGTAGATACAGCCCCCTCCCCCATTAAGATAGCAGGGCTTAAGTTAGGGGGCCTTTTGGGCATTATTGGGCTTTTTTGGCTGATTGTAAATAATGGGCCCTAGATTTCCAAAGGAGAGCGAGTTGTTTGTAGAATGAATCTGGGGATTTTTTTCATGAATTTCGCTTATGTTTTCATCCAAAAAACATCAATACACTTTAAAACATTTTGTTTACTTTAAGATTACACCATGTAATCCAAAAATATATTTCTCGTTTTCAAAGATAATCCATGGATTAACACCCAGGTATTTTTATTTTTTAAACTTCAGAGGGCTGGGAATCATTGATGCTCAACGCTTTTGAATACGATAAATGCTGTTTTAAATTGGTTTTACGTATGCCAATAATTTCTCAAATTATGTAAGCTGAATGCATTCCATAATCCCTAGAATATTCTCTTGGAGGAATCCAATGGTAGTTCCAAGCAGATTTTTAGATGGCAGGTAAGTAAATTCTTTAGTACTCGCCTTATTGGGTTGAGTTAGTTTATATTCAAAAATTATATATGATTCTGTAAAGATGTCAGTGTGGATGCTATATAGATTGCACACGTATGGTAAGCTGTATAATCCTATATTATGTAACACAAGTACAGTTTTGGTTGACATGATTGTGACTGAGTGAGAGATTAAACTCTTTAAGGTAGTTCTGCATGTTGATAATTTTTATTAATTTTGGTGATGAATAAATTATCTGATAATTATAAATTGGGCAAAATTTTTGACATTTTAAGTGGATATAAAGAATTATGGTAACATACACCATGGACCATGCATACACATACAATTACAAATGTGAAATATTGTCCCTTTCATTGATTATCGGTATTTATAATCATGAAAATTAGTGAAAAATATTGAGACATATCTACCTTAAAATCAGATTGGCTTACAAGTACCCTAAGCTATTTTCACATTTTTATTGCAAGAAAATCTTTTTGCAAGGGTTACAAAGGTTGAAATATTGTCCTGGCTCTATTTGGCTGGAGTTTAATATTCAGACCTAGCTATGTGTGAATTGATTATCAATCACATTGTACATTATAATGAACATAATAAATAAAACCATGAATGTTGTTCATAAATCAAACTGGAATCACAATCTTCATCAACATCAATTATGGATTTAAAGGCAGTACTTATCTATAAGACATAAATTATTGTAATTGTATGATATCGTATTTGTGATTTGAATATACACTGTGGTATTTGAGAAAAAGAATGTTTTGTTTTAGTTTCATTGCAATTTATAACCCTGATATCTTAAAGCCAGAATCCTTCCTTGTCTTCCAATTTTCTAATAGCCTCAGAAGTTCCTACTTTTTTAAAAAATACAATTTTCCATGATTATTTTTATGTCACCACCACAAGTGGTGACATATTCTTATAGTCTCAAACTTGTTTGTGTGTTCAGTGGTTGGTGTTAATCATTTGGCAGTTGGTGTTTGGCAGTTGGTGTCTGTAACAAATGGCAGGTGTTGACATTTTGCATGTGAATGCCTTGTCTTATAATGTAGCCAACTGCAATGGATGTAAAACGGATACAGTTAACTAATACATTTCTTAGCATCAATTCAAATCATATGCTAATTTTAAATGAAAATGTTTTTTTTCATGTTTTACCACTCATAAATGCCATAATATCTCGATGTCACATTCAGGAAAATATGGCTACCAACAAGTTTTGAATTCTTACAATCCTGGAAGTTGTACATGTAAGCATACACATCTGTCAGTTCAGTTTATGTGTCAGTCAATCCCCTAAGCCTTAATACATGATGCATGAAATATTATGGATGAGTTACATAATATGTACTTGTGCTATTTAGGTTAATGTTGTGCTGTTTCACCAGATTTGACTGACATCTTTAAATAACAACAATTTGATTTGATGATCAGACAGCAACAAAACATATTAAGTGGCCAAGACAAAATAATGTTATATGATAGGCATTCTAAGGATTAAGGAATGCATTCAGCTTACATAATTTGAGAAATTATTGGCATAAGTAAAACCAATTTAAAACAGCATTTATCGTATTCAAAAGCGTTGAGCATCATTGATTCCCAGCCCTTTGAAGTTTGAAAAATAAAAATACCTGGGTGTTAATCCATGGATTATCTTTGAAAATGAGAAATATATTTTTGGATTACATGGTGTTATCTTAAAGTAAACAAAATGTTTTAAAGTGTATTGATGTTTTTTGGATGAAAAACATAAGCGAAATTCATGAAAAAAATCCCCCAATTCATTCTACAAACAACTCGCTCTCCTTTAGGCTCAATTATTTGTTTTAGTCCTAGAACATTTTTTAAGACTAAATCCCTCCCCCTTGTTAGTTTCCAGATCTGCCTCTGGGTCTGTATAAGGCTTTTGTTATTGTGAGGACTTTTGAAACAAGTGAATTTTCCTAAAAAACAAAATTAATAGCACCTGTATTGGCAAATATCCTGCATATGAACTTCATGTACCATTTTAGTGAGACTAATAAAAGGTTATCAAGCAAACATCTCGAAAGAATTTACAATGCTTACTAGTATTTCATACTGTGACATAATTTATAATAAAGCACTATGCAGAAGCTTTTGAAAGGCTACCCTATAGAGCAGCATGCCTAGTTTCAGGTGCTACCCATGGGTCAAATACTGATAAGGTACCTTCTTCTCTAAATTGGAAAAAGTTGGCACCAAGAAGAGATGAGAACTTAAAAATATTTTTTATTTCTAAAGTGTGCTTTTCTTTACCTCCCTTTATCTGTGATGTTGTGAGAACTTACGAAACTGTTCATGCTAGAAGACTGGGTGATGGGCAAGATTATCAGATTCTATTACATAAGACTCACTAAAAATCTACACTTTTAGTCAATCTAAGCTTGGAATGGGCTTCCACCAACTATCAGAGTTGGGCAGCCTATCTCAAGATTCAAAAGATCAATCAGGAAGAAAATGAGCCTTGTATCCTTATCCACATCCAAAATGGAATACACTATCACACTATTCGGACTATACGAAAGCAAGCGGTGTGGATATAATGTGAGCAAGGTAAAAAGTATTCATTCAATATTGGTGATTGAGATGACCTATTAAAACAAATATATTTATATTTTGAAATTGAAAGAACGCAAATAAAAATAATTATATCGATTGGTCATATCGATCAACAATGCTGAATGAAGGCTGTAAAATGTGTAATAAAGCAACAATTTAAATAATTTGCTTAGAATAACTTATAGAAAAATTATTTTAGGTTATAATGGCAATGATGATTTCACTAAATTTCTTAACTATTTTGTCAGTGTAATTACATAATTATTACAATTTATAAGGTTTACCTAGGACAGATAAATGACAATGATGTCAGAAATGTAAATGTTCATTTTCTAACCAAATGTCCGCTGCTCACAATCGAAATGGAATTGCTTCTTGCAGGACTTGATAACTTGAATGTCTGCCCAATTTCAGAAATTTAACAATCTCTAAGAAATGAGACACACTTTTGTATGGAGATACCATCCTTAGTGACGTAATGAATGGTAAAATTATTGACATTGTGGCTCATTATGTCTCACTCTCAGTATTGAACAACCAGGAAACATTCTAAAATACTTTGGGAACCTTTTGGGTTGGAGTGGGAGTAGACATACATGTAGACACAGACTGAACATACTATAATACGATGTTTGGTATTATTGAGATTCCTGTATTATATTTTATGTTATACTTTGCCGCTCATGTTATTAAGTTAACAAAGACATATATTTATATTTGTATCAATATCCAGGACCTTTAACTAAATCGAAATTGAAAAAACTCCATGTAATAGTATTTGACTTGAAAATAAGGCCATTGTTGTATAATATAAGGTTCATTGTAGTTATTTTTCTCACATTGGTCATGATCTAGATTAGTAATTCATATCTTTCATTCTTTTTATAATTACATAGCGTCCATTAATTATATTTTCCAATCAGCATCTTGCCGAGAATATTTCCAGGAGAGTTTATATCGGTCGAGGTTGAAAACTGAATGCAACATGTATTCCAGAAGTCGCGATCCATAGCAATACGTCCACCCTGAAAATCAAATTATGGATGACATGAAGTGCTTGTTTTGGGGTACTGTCATATTTAAATTAACTGTCAATCGTTAGGAAGGAATAGGTAATGCTACCTAAGAAAGTAACTATGTTACCGTCACTGTGAACATTTAATAAAAAAAATGACCTGAATTTGGCGCCAATGATGTCAACAAAGGCAATTAATTAGTTTATACAATTAACTTACACTTGGAATAAATAAATATTTGATGATCTTAAACATGAAATAAAAAAAACAACCTGGAATTCAAACACGCTTGTCTCATTAATGGGCTCATTCAAACTATTCAAAAGCAGATTACAAACATTTTGGAAAATCTACGTACATATGTCATATCATCGAAGCATTTTTCAATTACGTCATCTGGAATTTTGAATGGCCGATAAGCTGACACGAATTCGTCTTTCGTTATCCACCCATCGCCTGAAACAAAAGGAGAATTACAATGTAACATATTCCACAACTGAATAACTTTCATAAATCAATCAATTACTTAATTTTATAAAAATAATGCCAGTCAAATTGAAATACTATATTGTAATTAAACAATTGAAAATAATACACCACCCTCTTTAATATTAAATATTTAGAACGAAATCGGACGGATAAGGCAGTAGAATATCAGACTTACCATTCCCAAGACTGTCAAACACATCAAAGTATAGGTCGAGGTAACTACCATACCAATAAGGTATTTTCATGGTCTTTGCTTTAATTTCCCTGCACATATTCTCCATAGAATCGAGCCACTCGTCAACTGTCACCTTAAAAGTGAATGAGATTTGTCAATTTTAACAGAAATAAGAATCGATGGAATCAATATTCAAACGAGTGATCATATTGTTGCGGTCTCTCTGGTACAGGTTTACTTACATTTATTATATGGTTTGCAAGTAAGTTTCACTCCCAATTGTTTTTAATAATTTCACAAGACCGTGCGGATTAACATGCATACACATCTTAGGCAAACATAAGTGTGAGCATATCTCGCCTGCACTATTTAAACAAGAGTTATCTTCATTTATTTAACGTGTATTAATGAACCACAACATTTTCTAAATATACGATAATATATAATATAACTCAGTTATGCTTAATAGAAAATGTGAAATAACCTTTTTGTCATTATCTTTATCTGCACGGCGTTTGAGCTCCCTCCACAGGCCGTTCATGATGTCAAAGCATCGTACCCACATAGGACTGCCCTTTGACCACTGAGTCAATGCTATAATATTCTAGAAGATAACATAAAATCATAAAATTACTATTTGGCTATACTATTTATTGAAAGTATATTTTATGAAAGTATTAGCATACAATGATTATAAAAACAGTTTCAAGATCCACACACACACATGTCTAAGCAAAATAACATACGTTTTTAATTATAAACTTAACTCAGAACCAATTACCTTAGCGTGTTGATGAAAATCCTTATATTCAACAACTCCATTTTTGTCTTGATCTGCAATTAGTAATAAAATCTGATAACGTACTACCGTGGTTGTTTATATATATTATAGTTAGTGACTTATAATGCAGCACTGTGCAATATAAGATTAAATGTGAACACTAATTTTTCTAAAACTCGTGTGTTAACTTTAAAGACATACCATTTTAATAAAGCTAGATGAGCAGATCTAGGTTTAGTTAAATATATATAAAATACAATATTAGATTAATATAACTTTACTGATCCTTTATCATTGATATGAGGTTATATCTATGTTTCATGCACTCATATGTATGACTGCTCTTCGAGGAATCATATATGTAAACTTAGTTACACCAGCATTAGATCATCGGATAATTGGCTATCGAAACACGCTTACCGAACCAGACATAAAACTCGTGTCGATGTTTTTCCTCCCAGAACTCAGTGCGTTCAAATTCAGTTTCACAACCGACTAGCCTGACCAACATTTCTCCTAAAATGTTTCCAGGATTTTTCATATCCGTGGAAACTGTGAATCCAAGCATCATCTCCCGGAAAAGGTTGATATCAAAGTCTAGTTCTTCATCCTGAAATAACAAAAAGTATTGTCCGTTTGTTTGTTTTCGCTTGTTTATTTGATTTGTTCATTATAAAGTGTTGTCAACGATTTCAGAAAGAAGAAGAAAAGATAAGAGTTACAAACGAGGTCAATTTTAATATGTAGCCTTAAATAAAATTGTTTTATCGTGTGTTAAATCTGTTGTTATTCTTATTTGAAAAAGTGTAAGTACCTTCGTTATATTCGAGAAAGTAGCTGCCACTATGTTAAGGGGGATGCCATACATTCCATTGTAAGCCGCGATAAACTCATCCCTATCTATCCATCCATCTCCTACGTAAAATAACAATATTAAATATATGTTGCACATCGAGTTTGACAAATAGTACAAAATTATATTTTCACAACATCAAGACTCCGTACCAATTGTTTGTATAACTATATATAACTATATCTAAGGGGGTATAAATCATGTATGTTGAGAACCTAATTTCACCATTTCGAAAAGTATTATTTTAACTATAATGTAACATTATTTAGATCATTGGGGATACCATTCATTGTCATGTTTTCTAAAAGTTTTTAAAAGGTGGATGATTTATCAATTCAGAAAATACGTTTCCATGGATTTGCTATGGTGAGCTACACTTACCATTCGTGTCATAAAGCCAAAAATTTACTTGGAGGAATTCAGAGTACCAAAAAGGTAATTCAGCATCAGTGTTGTAATTTGCTGCAAAATCTGACCAAAAGTCACACCATTCGGTTATAGTTATCTGTAAATAATAAAGCACAGGGGGGTTATACCAAGGTGTTAGTGAATACGCCATGTTTGTTAGGTAATCGCACCTCCCTGGCTGAGCCCTCTAGAATTTTCCCAAATGCTAATTTAGTTCTACTTATGACTTTGGAGGTTCTCCACACATGAGACATGAATGAGTTATTTGTTTTATTTCGAATGGTACTTATTTGGTCATTTTAACATAATCTATATCATGCCGATATACAAGTGTTCATGTTAGATAATTTGAATACCAAAATGCATTCAATAAAAACTGAATTATGTTAACTTATTTTTATTGACCTGGTCGTCTTTGTCCGTATCCCCAGCCCTTTTTAGTTCTGCCCAGAAGTTGTTTGTCATGTCTTCGACTCTCTTCCACAATGGACTTCCATTAGCCCATCCCTTAGAACGTACGACCCCCTATAAAAAGTATGTTTCGGATATAACAATGTGAATACTCCACACCTAAATCTAGTTAATGTTTTGAAAAGTTGAGATGCATAAAACTTGATGAAATGAAATCAACGTTTTTGACAATGACTGGGGCATTCTAGGAATTGTCATTGCTGTACATTTAGACTTTTCTTAAGTCATAACAGAGTCAAATACAGTGAAGATGCTATTTCAATGTTTGATATAATAACGTTTCTCAAAATAGAGGAAAGTGCAAGTGGAATAATAATGATGATGTTATTTGTGGAACGTTATTTTTAAATAAGAACACGTGTTACATACTTGTAATATATAGTCGAAATCCTTCTTTTGAATAACTCCATCTCGACTACAATCTAGAAATGGACAATGAAGTTATAACCACCAGGCACTACATTCAATGTAATTCTGGCTACAGGCCCTTGTCACTCTTCCTTGCATTGCACACATCCTTACAATAAAGTAAATCTGCTTGTGAAATAGAGAAAGGGGAGCTAAGAGACTTGAAACAAGACTAGCCCAATGCCCAAGTAATGAATGATTTGGTAAATTAAAAAGGCATGGCAATTATTTTAATAGCATAATTCTATAAATCGAAGTTATTACTGTGGAAAGCATTTCACTTATTTTAAATAATACTAAAAAAATAATATTTGTAAAAGAAGGAAATGTAAGTCAATAATGGTAAGTTAATATGCAAACCTCCTATAAAAAATTGCTCTATTATAAAAGGATGATACTCACCAAACCATGTGTAAAACTGATGCCTCATTTTAGACATCCAAAAGGGATCATCTTTCATGTTCTTCGCCATTCTGAAAAATGAAGCATTCGTGTATATTTTACAGCTGTGTGCAGTTACCCAAATATCAAATCGGTATTTTTACATTTTTGGTCAACAAATGGTACCAAACTTATATTTATGATATTGGGTGCTTCACAAAAACCAGTTCTTAATTGTAACAACTTTGAATTAATCTATTAATTACCTTTCTAAACGGCCGTTGACCATCATTTCTCCTAATATATTGCCAGTGTGTTCCTTATCCTTTGAAACTGTGAACCCAATCATCATATCTTTGAACTTATCCAGATTTAATTTTCCATTCTGGAAAGAAGATATTTCATTCCATAATACTACTGTTTTCCAGGGAAATATGAAGGAATAAAAATCGTATTGAATCGTATTACATGAAAAAATCGTATTGTCCCCGAGAAAAATCGTATTGGAGCGTATTACATGAGAAAATCGTATTGTCCCCGGGAAAAATCGTATTGGAGCGTATCAACCTGTTTTGGGTTTCCAGATTATTTTTAACCTTGAATAATTGATAAAGTGAATATGGGTTTTATTCCTCGGAAAATATTATATTGACCTTGGGCAATATGATATCGACCGAGGGAGCGCAAACAATGTGCATCTATTAATATAATTTTTGCATTATCCAAATGTAACATTTTTGAGGGATGTACTATGGAATAAATAGGTTATTTCTGGTCGGGATTGAATATGGGTTTTATTCCTCGGAAATGTGATATTGACCTTTGGCAATATGATATTGACACTCGGTCGCTGCGCTCCCTCTATAAATATCATATCACCCTTCGGTCAATATCATATTGTCCCTCTGAATAAAACCCATATTCAATGGATTAATCCCTCCCAGTAAATAACCTATATGTATTTGACACTCAATACATATATAAAATGAGGTTGGGGTCTAATACAAACCTGAGTATGTATATGTTTAGATTAAATGCGTTTGACAATTGTATACAAATGCATTCATATTTACCTTTACATAATCACTTGGAGAATTTATCGTCTCTATATTTCAATATTTCATATAACTATATTGTAATTAAAATATACGCGTGAAAAAATGAAACTTTAAAATGGGCTCCCCATGTCTAGGCCATGGCACTTTGGCGTACTTTGTATCATACTTATAATAAGAACAAGTAATATACATATAGACTTGAAAATAAAAAAATATGAATCGACGGTTTCATTCATTTTCATGAACATACTTTTCTCGAGCTGTATGTTTGACTGAGAGAGAACGAATACTTACAGAGGTAATCTTCTTGTATGCAGTGTTTACTATCTCAAGAGGAAGTTTGTGTGTTTCACAGTAATATGAAACAAAATCGCTAGCATCTATCAGTTCATCACCTGTATAATTCAAATTATGGTTTGATATAGTATTATATTAGGTGTGAAGAATGAAAAACTGATTACGAACCATTTAAACGATTCGATTGATTTGCAAACAAATGCCACAATGGCGACAAATGCTTTAACAAATCCTTCTAATGGATCAGCGGATACGAGCAAAAAAGAATTAGTATTATATGTACATATACTATAAAATCAATGAGAAGTATACAGCAGTCGGTGGACATTTTGTGTCAAATGTTTGTCCAGACACTTAAAACACGTTTGAGTCAGCATGGGGACAATCAGGCAGGCGAGGGTCGCCTTGTAACTCCTTGGTCACATTTGCTCCGATTCATCAGCCGGCGCCCGGCCGATTGAACATTTTGTTCAAGATTGTATACAGATTGGCCAGAGTACTTAATCGACCGGGTGCCGGCCGATGAATCGGAGCAAATGTGACCCAGGCATTAGTAATGTTTAGATTCACTGAGGGATATATAATGTCGACCTCAACAAAGATCCCACAAAATAAATCAATTTTACTATCATGTAACACTGTGAAACAATCTACTAATTTTCGTCGAGATATCTCAATTTTCACCAGAGTGTAATGTTCGTTCGCTTAGGTTTAAACTATATACTCGAATAAAACAACAAAGTACTGTAAGTCTCATTCGTATCCATTACGAAAAAGTCAGTCTCACCATTCTTATCCATTATGAAAAAAGTCACTGCCATGAATTCTTTGTACCAATGAGGTATGTAGTTTCGTTTGTTGTATTGGACGGCAAAATCATCAAAGAAAATACACCATTCACTCAGACTTAGCTAAAAATATAATAATACAAAGGGTTAAATCTAAAAGTACAAAGCAAAGTAACAAATGCGTTTAAGGACATGTAAACATAATCCGTGATAAAACTACAGGTATTTTTAAATTACATTCAGTCATTCAAATTTATTGACAATATCCTATGAGAATGTCATCTGGAAATCTAGATATTCGATATTTTAGAATAAATGTTGGCCATTTTGAATAAAACAACAATATCCCCATCATTTGTATCTTAATTTTATATGAAAACATACAAATAGATACGAATATGACACCTTTGATCAGACAAACCGATTACACAATATTTCTTGAATTCTGAAACAAGAGTGATTGGCGCCAAGGGTTCCAATTCGATATTTTGCCATGTATGGAGATTTCGTAACAACAAACTTCGAATTCATGTAGCTGCCATTTTGTTCACTTAGGGATTCAGCCCTTAACTCAGTTCAATTTGGAATGACCATTCCTTGACGGTGTTAATTTTCTAGAATCTGCACGAGATGAGGAGTGTTAATTTAAGGAAACAACGCCTGAAAGGATTGGCCATAACACAATACATTAAAGAGATCGAGTTGTCCAGATTTCTATTCTGGACAATCAGTAATGTCCCAATATATTTGCTTATAAAACATCATATATACCTTAGATATATCTTGAGACCAAATCATAAGCACGATAATAATAAGCATCGACAATATGTTGAGGATATCAATAGGACAACCAAAAGAACAACCAACTGTCAGAATTGAACGCAATAAGTCGAAAACAGAATATAGTGTTTTTTTTGGGGGGGGGGGATTTATCTGTATTGTAACCCCTTAGATGTAATAAATATGGCTTCTCTAAGCCAAAATAATCTGAAGGAAAAAGGCAATCAGACTGAAACAAATTTGAGCGGGCTTTTTAAATTTGAATTTGAATTTCTATTGATGTAAGTTGACATTCATGGCTAGGAACAATCATCGAATTGATACTGTTAACGAATTAATTCAAGCCTCAGAATTGATAAGTTGATAAACAAACTTTCTTTTCATTTTCTTCAAAATTATCTAAAAGATACGAAATCAATAAATGAACATATTTTCAACGAAATCTTTTGCAAGGGACTAGCTGGCAAAATATCAATTTCAATCCGTAGAGTCTAGTCATTACCATGACAACCGTTAAACTAGTGACCTTGAGTTCGTAATTGGTTATATAATGGAATGTTACGTGAAATAGCGTGATATGATTTGCTGAAATTGGACACCCTTGGCTAACTATGTGTGAATTTAGAATTTGAATCGCGAGTTGTGGTATTTTCCAAATAAAAATTCCAAAAATAAAAAAGTGGTCAAGGTTCGAATCTTTTGGACTGTTGATTATGAATTTATAGTTATTTTCAATTTCAGAAAATAACGACATTTTAACATTTTCATTGTTGGAAAATATCGAGTTGTGTCGTCCCTGGGAGCCAATCCTCCTTGTTCTGAAGGGTCTCATAATAGTTATTCAAATAAATATGAGGACCTTAAAAAGTATAGATGAATTGTATTCATTATTTGCTTTTTTACAAAATACATCTATGCGTATGGAAACAAAAATTTAGACTTGGCTGCAAATTGTTAACTTTCTAATGAGCCAATTTTGAAACTGGATGAAAATCAGCCAGACGTTAAAATGACCTGCCTCCCCGCAGTTTATCTATTCAGATTTTATAAACTTTTGATGAACTGTTTTTTTCAACTGGACACAGTGCCTAGCATATCACGCCTTAGGTGTATGCCAACCCTGGCCTTAAACCCAGACTTAGACCGAGACAAGCAACAATTAATCTGTCCGTGTCTAATGTGTTTCACAAGAGTGACTTTGATAGAAAGCCAATGATCATATCTAATAATTATCTTAGCTTGAAAAAGCTTGGTTTACGTACCGACTTATCTTCATCCCCATCCGCGTTATGCTGTAATATGGTCCACATATTCTGTTTCATGTTCTTTGCTCTATCATACATTGGACTGTCGGGTGACAACCCCTTTGCCTCTACCATATTCTGAAATAAATTTTTTTTTTGAATTAAGGATTTGAGCTCCGGATTCAGTGCATTGCGTATTGAATCATTCCATTGAGGTAGTTCTTTCCAAATCTTAGCATGGCCTCGCAGCAGGAATGCAAAGTTTAGGAAACAACGCCTGGGTGGAATGAAGCAGCCACAATGCATTTTAAGTCTTTGGCTTAAATTCTTTTCACACACAGTTACATTGCAAAATATTTTATACTAAATCAGCTAAAAATCACTATAATAAGTTAACAAATATTAATTTCAATCTGTAGAGTCAAGTTCTAAAACACTTTGTTCGGAATATAAGGCTGGAATCGGACACACCTTGCCTATCTATGTGTGAATGAATATATTAATGCATTCTTATTCATGTAGCTACATATGGCTCTTTCATACTCTGAACTGTAGAATGACGATCCTTGTCCTTATGACGTTATCAAACTCTAATTTAGGCAAAGTGGATCATTTGAAAAGCAAATACCAATAAAACTGAACTAATTGTGAGCATGCATGTGGGATCTCTGACTCTCAGTTATAGTGTTGTATGGTGTCAACGATTTTGCAATTAAGCATATAGCACATTGAGATACACTACTGGGACAAACCCCTGTGTCCATCGGGGCCCCATGGAGAGGGGCACTGCTTCATCTGTCATTTGATTCCCCATGGGGTCCGATGACCTCCTGGAACTCTAATTGCATGGTCACATATGGAGTCTCATTGGCATCAAGCCATGCTAACGCAATTTAAAATCAGCTTGGGGTATAGCTATTATATCTTATATTTTCACACTGATTTTTTATCTCTTCTTTGAAATACAGGATATGGTATTTTTAGTCTTCAGATAAACTTTAGACCCTTTTTGGCCTTGTTTGGTATTTTACACACTGATATTTTGACTAGGATATGTAACCATGTAGCATTACATCACAAAATGATAATTACTCATTTGAAGAGTCCTCCACACGAGCGTCTCATATTGCCTATTGTTAGGAAAAAGTATTCTTTTGCAGACAAAGGGGATTAGTACAGACAATAACAGCAATAAAAAATATACGTACATCGAAAAGCTTGTTGAAGTCCTCATTTTCAATTGATCCGTTGCCATCCAAATCTGAAAAACATTATAATTACTTTATTTTTACATAAACTCCATATATCAACTGATAAGGTCATCTCCCCTTTAAACCCATGGGCGTAGCTTGGGATATGCCATTGAATCTTTGTTATTGCTTCACCAAAATAAAAGATAAATAGCCTTTATAATTCATGCTTGTCAATTAAACAACTGAAATGACGTCCAAATTTGATACTAAAGAGTTCAAGCTTGTAATGTTTTTCACAACGTAACCGTGAACGCAAAGTAATGTGCGAGTCTCAGAATTTCGTGTTTAGAACGGGAAATTTGAAATTCCACGTTGGTGTCAACAGGAATCATTATAATCTAATATATTATATTATTACAATCGCGTTGATTACTATGCTGGTAATTTTGATTTCGATACACATGACAGTAGAATTATTTCTGAAGAAGATGACGTATAAGTCATGCACGTTTTGGTTCCAAACATCTTACTAAACGAGCTCATTAGAAATGTGTATTGGAAAACAAGCTATAGAACTACCAATGACATATTACATTCTACGGTGTAGTGTAAGTAAATACTGAAGCCGAATGGTTGTTCAAGCGAGAAAGCTATATACATTTGCATATGGGCGATTGATACGTATACGTTGTCGTCTCGATATCATATACAAGCTTAAACTCTCTACTAATACTACCCATGGGCTTTCAATTAGATTCAATCTAGTTGAAAGCCCATGTACTACTATAGTAACATCTTAAGTGAAAATAAGTTCTCGTGTATTTTTTAGGTATTTCTGTTTATCAAACCATTTGTAATTGTCTGCGGTCAGCGAATGAGCTAAGTGAAATTATATATATTGTTAAAGAAATGTACTCACCAAACCAAATTTCAAACTGATACTTCATTTTCGACATCCAAAAAGGATCATCTTTGAAACCTGTTGTCGCCATGCTGAACAAGATGTGTGTCCCCTACGTTGAGAAAAGGCAAAGTGAATTGGCCTAAAAAAATGATATGCTTTATATAGTATTAAGGTGTAACGTCAAATGCTTCATTAAGTAATAACAGAGTGGGCCAAAAAATGGTACGCACGTATATATGAACTTTTGAACTTTTTCTGGCTTTAAATCATGTGTCTTCATGATGATGGTGATTCATTTGGATCAATACATTGAAAAAATCTTGATAATTAGAAAAGCATGGCACGACTTTAAAACAAACATTACAAGAAGTTGATAATGTCAAGACGAATGATCAAAACATTTCATAAGAATTCATCGTTTTGAATTTTTGTACATTGATAGAAATATCATTTCGTTTCATACATTTTTGTAAGGGATGCGTAATAAAATGAGTTTGTGAAAATAATTAGGCTCCTAACATCAACAGACGATTTTATCCGATTTCACAGGGTATTCAATTTGAACTTCCGGTTTCCTTATTGTTCTTGTAAACCCTCTGTCAATTCTGGTCGAAACTGGCCAGTTTTTATGACTTAGAGGTACATGTGTAACGACCCTTAATAGCAAGTTGCTACTAATGGCTTGTTACACTATGCTCGTCATTCCCCTGGGGCGCCCTCGGGTCATTACACGTGTATGTTAGTCAATCACTATGCAATAGTGATGCAATAATTACGTCGTTTTTGTGAACTAGATACATATGTACTTATATATCATGTGATTCATAACATAGCATTCAAATGGCATGAAGGAAGCTTAAATAAAAGATGCACTAAATTTTCGTCCACCCTGTATTTGGATTTTAAATGTGACCTAGTTTGGCTTATAGCCAGACACAGTTGGGACATGGTAGGTTCCAATTCAAACTGGGACGAGTTTATCATCATTACAAGAAGGAGGGGGTAATGACGTGTATTTTATATTAAACTTATTTTACATAATCATAAAAACATGGTCAACAAAACAACATTTTCTTGGGAAGTGTAGGACAAAATTCCCTTGGGCATGTTGGGAAGTGTAATTGTATTTTATTTTATACGGTACGCACATCGTTTGTTTGCCTTTCGTTCAGTTGTTATATTATAGTTATAGGCACTGTCATTTTGATACAAGCATTTTGAGCATAAATGACAGGGGGACTTTCCAAAAAAGCCAGTTTATACGTTAATATTTACAAGTTAAACAAAAATGGCCAGATAAACTTTCAAAACAATTCAATTGTGTCATTTACAAGTATTGGAAATGTTGATACTATTTCAAAACAATTCAATTGTGTCATTCACAAGTATTGGAAATGTTGATAAAATTTCAAAACAATTCAATTGTGTCATTCACAAGTATTGGAAATGTTGATAAAATTTCAAAACAATTCAATTGTGTCATTCACAAGTATTGGAAATGTTGATAAAATTTCAAAACAATTCAATTGTGTCATTCACAAGTATTGGAAATGTTGATAAAATTTCAAAACAATTCAATTGTGTCATTCACAAGTATTGGAAATGTTGATAAAATTTCAAAACAATTCAATTGTGTCATTCACAAGTATTGGAAATGTTGATACTATTTCAAAACATCAGAACAGTGCCTTTTAATGGCTTTTATCACGGGCTTGTACAAAAACTTGGAAATCCATGCTTTATAAAACTTAAATGTTGTTTGTGTTATATTATATAGTTTAGGATGTTGACATGCATTGATCGAGATTTATACAAATCCAAACTAATCCATGAAGACATACTGACATACCGTAACAAATCCAAAATAGCCCGTAAGGCTACTTAACGAACAAACAAGGGCGCTGAACAATGCGATATATTGTATGTTTACCTGGAAAGTATTAACTGTTTTTGGCGTTATTCTAAATATTTTGGCTAAGATTAGGGAGTAAAATGCATGATGGGGCTCTCTAAGCGTAGATACGACATGTTTCTTTTTCTTTTTTATTTACATTTTCCCTAGATATACATACTAGATATAGTATAATATACATGTCAAGCGTTTCCTCAAGATAAATTTTCCCTTATACATTGGTCTACTATTGGCCTTCCAGTATCGACACCACTATATATTTTTTATTATTACTCTTTATTTCAGAGAAATAATATGTTTATGCAATAACAATGCAGTTACATAGAACTTTTGGATTTTACAATAATGTTTTGATTGCACTAGCTTCAGTATTGACGTTGTCATTACTTAGGAGTAAGTCGATTTACTGGACTAGGCCTAAGACGCATTTGAGAAAACCCAAAAATTCAACCCCGCTGATTCTAATTTAACCCTTGGATCACTGCACTATAAAATAAGTTAGTCATATATGAATTGGTTAAAAATACTATTTATAAGTAAATGTTTAATTTTTCAAGGCGAGTGGTCAATATGCAATTGATCCAAGTACAGAAGTATAGTTTCAGCTAAATATGTCGGCCATTTTCAATTTTACCATTCAACTCCAATTATTTCATCATTCCCGTGATCCATCACGATTTATGTCGTGGAAATTCAAAATTTGAATTTGCGATTATAATTTAACCTTTGGGAGCCCCATCGTTTAAACAACCCTTGGCTCGTTATGTAATGGGTAGCCTTGTTATGAGCATGTAGTGCACCCTAGGCCCTTTATATATTATACTGTATTGCATAACTAAGGTCGAACAATAATATAACAACGTTTATATTTGAGTTTTAAGTTACCCTTACCAAGTCTGTATCATCTATTGCATGTTTAAATAAACAAATAAACAAACAAACAAACAAATACATAAATAAGAAGTAAATACCAACCTGCTCGTAGTAGAGTGTATGCTGCTCTCTCGAATTTCAAATTTCGGTTTGAGTATGTCGGTCAAAAGTACTTCTATTTGATACTTACTGAATTGATTATAATCCTGCTACGTGTATGGTAATTGCTGACCATGTTGGTACCCGTATCATACATTTATGATTTTATGTACGACTGACAGGTGATTTGAATAAAGGACTATCTGGTCATTTTCGATGGCCTACAGAGAATGTTTCTGGTGGTTTATACTTTTATATTGCAGTTGTATGTGTTTTCATCGTTAATACTCTTAAAGGTAGACATTTGTTGGGGGAAGGAGTGAGGTAAATGTTATAACTAGGCTTGTTCAATTTCACCTCATTCATTAAAAGAAAAACTAAAGATTGTTAATAAGGTGAGATGACATAAGTTAGCACGGTGGGCTACATTCAACACAGGAACAGACAGTAAACGCCCTCTCACAAAACTAGAAGTATCGTTGTTACAATCTTTATTTGTTTCTTATACCTTTTTTCCTTCTAGGGATTTCAATATTTTACTTTCGTTTACTATATTCTCTCTGTCCATTTAAGTGTGTCCAATCTCATATAAACATTTTTTCGTAATCCAGAGACATATAAAACTGTTTTATGTCTGCATAATCAATTAAAATAATTTTGATTGACACAATTGAAATGTATAACAAGTTTCTTAGATGGGCATTATTTGCAAATTGTGGCAGGATAAAACTTTTTGGCCACCAGTTGTGTTGGTAGTATCCTTCAGTTTGCGTCAGTCAACGTTGGGTAGAGTTCACTCGATGTTTCATTTCTTGAGGTCTCTCTTATGTTTTGTTACGTAAACTGTCGTTTTAAACGGTCATCTGCACTTGTTAACAGTTCCATTTATGTAATAATAGTAAAGATAGTTTTGACCATTCAGGCGTCGTGCGAAACAATTCGTTTGCAGTCCTTAAAATATTTGAAGAGTCGCTTGGTTGGAATTGCACTAAGGTATAAGGGTATATAATTATCTATAATGCACTGAAAACCGATGATCCGTGATGATTATGGCCGGGGATGATTTATTCTGATCGTGTGGATGATTTTGGATGATCAGGGATAATTTGTGATGGCGATGAATGATTTGTAATGACCAGGGATGATCCATAATGACCAGGGATGATCCAAAATGACCAGGGATGATCCATAATGACCAGGGATGATCCATAATGACCAAAGATGATCCATAATGACCAGGGATGATTCATAATGACCAGGGATGATCCATAATGTACAGGGATGATGCATAATGACCAGGGATGGTTCACAATGATCAGGGATGATCCATAATGACCAGAGATGATCCATAATGAATAGGGATGATCCAAAAGGACCAGGGATGATTCATAATGAACAGGGATGATCCATAATGAACAGGGATGATCCATAATGAACAGGAATGATCCATAATGACCAGGGATGATCCACAATGATCAGGGATGATCCATAATGACCAGAGATGATCCATAATGAACAGTGATGATCCATAATGACCAGGGATGATCCATAATGACCAGGGATGATCCACAATGACAAGGGATACTCCATAATGACCAGGGATGATCCATAATGAACAGGGATGATCCATAATGAACAGGGATGATCCATAATGAACAGGGATATGTGATAACCAGGCCTGATTTTTAATGACTAGAAGTGACTTCTGATGAGCAGGGATGATGTTGAGTTGGGTTGACTTTTTAAATATAAGTCAAAACATATTGGTAATTCATTTTAATTACTCTGACTACATTTATTAATACATAACCTTTGCTACAGACATGTATACTGCAAAATAAAAGAGCACAGAAATTGGAGAGTAGTTTTGTTTTCCATCTATAATCATCTTTTCCATAAATTTGGAAACTTTACTTCCAAAATATTAGACTACATTGATGGCAAAAGTTGATAACATACTTGATGGACTTTTGAAAACTGCCTGAAAGTCCCATTTTCAAAGAATTCACAAAAAAATATTTTCATATGGAAAGTTGAATTTTCCTATTTTGATGTTCTTATTCTTGGTGTATGCTTGACATACATTTCGTGTTTTTAAATTATTAACTTCTCAAAAAACATAAAATATTGACTGGTTTTTGGTTTAATCAATTTCCCAAACTAATTATCCCTACAGTCAAAATGCAAGCCTACACAAAAGTAGACATAGGCACAGACTTATTAATTACATGATGATAAGCTCAATCTTCATCCCTTCCAATCCTTCAAAATAGGTTTATTGCCTTTTATGGGTCACCCTGTATTATCAATATCTGAATCAATCAATTACATCGAAATGAACAAAAATAAACAAAAATAACAATAAATAAATAAATTGTAGTATTTTAAAAATAAATAGTGGAACAAAACACACAATGATAAATATGGCACTTAAAGTTCAAAATTGCACCTTTTAATTACCCAGAGTGTCTTAAATATCTAGAAGAACTAGTCTGCTCTTACACCAGTCAATATGAATGTACAAGTACCAATGGTCAAATACGAAAAAGTGTTAGAAGCAACAAAAGGAAAGATCTCAGAGTTCAACCTGTCATAAAGAAAACAAACCCCAAATATCCCAAATACATAATATCTAAATCTATCTGATTGGCTGACAAACTGATAAATATTTCAATTCGATCTGATTGGAACAGGTAGAAATAGAATGATAAGTTGATAAAACTTTGAAACTGAATGGCAAACAAATTGCCAATTTGCCACAATGATCAAACAGTATACAATAAAACCGAAATATTCAAGCTGGATTCTAGATTGACCATCTTCCACTTTGACTTCTCAAACGTATGTGCGTGGCCATAAATTTCATCAACTGTTTGTACTGAAATACTTTTTACAAAACATGCACCTCCAATAACATATTTAACGGGCAATACTCTTACTGAGTCAGTTTTTTTTTTCAATTCTGAATGAAGTTAATGACTCAGTAATGACAACATAAATATCCCAGTTTACATGACAGGCCCATAGAAAGGGGAGGGGGGGTTAGGGGTTTGAGTGAACCCCCTGGACAAAAATTGTTTCAATTTATCCATTCTGAGCACTTTCCAAGTGATTTGGGCCATTTTGGGCCAAAGTTGTCAAAAGTGCAACCCCTGGAAATTTAATAAAAAAAGTGAAACCCCTTGGCACATCTTGGCTACGGGCCTGCATGAAATTGGAATTTAGTCCTTGATCATTCAACTTGTTTCTATGTTATTTTTTGAAGTAATATTGCATATGTACAGTACTTAGTATATTTATCATCAAACAATACACTGGGAAACAAAGATAACGATCAAATTACAGGGAATTTGTGATTCTTCACGTTCTTAGATCCCAGTTTCCATACTAGAAATGTTGTGAGGCATTTGAAGAGGACATCTATATCAATAAGTGTTTTCTAATTGTTAGCTAACCTCGACAATGCTACTTATATGGGTTGACAATTCATTGATATTTAGTGGTTCCTTACAATAAACTCTTGGCAATGTTACTACTTGAAGGGGTTATTGATATCATTGTTCTTGAGTGTTTCTTTATAGCGGGCTAACAGTTTGGAAAGAGTCAAGCAGAACCCTCTTGATCCTGGCAAAAGGGGGAAATCTGGGAACTCGGGCAAAGACCCTTGTACCTCCAAATTTGGTAATGCTGAACACTCAACTTTTGGAATCCCTGCACCAGCACAAATTTGTTCATTCGAATCATTGTCAGTTTCATTTTTCTCATTAGCCTTATTAATATCATCATTTCCAATGGGAATGTTATTTTCATCTGGAGTTTTGTCTCCTATGAAGTGGTTATCCTCTTTACCGGGTTCTTTTTCAGAGTCTTGATTGTCAGTTGCTTTATTGTTCCCATGTGAGTTAGCCTCACCAGTCGAGTCATTAACCCTGCTAGCAGGGTTATCTACTTTCTTAACAGCTTCATCCACAATGCTTGCAAGGTTAATTTTTCGCACGAGGTGATCATTTGGAATTTGGCAATTTTGTGGTAAAATGTTAACAGCCAACGTTGAGGTCAGTTGAGATTGGTTTGTTGGAAGACTAGAGGGTTTTGTAGGAGTTTTTTGAAGCTGGTTTTTCACAGAGTAGTCCAACCATTTTTCTACTCTATCAGCTAGCCTAAAAGAAAAATAAGAAAAATTTGATTTTTTTCTGTGCTACAAATAGTTCTTAACTCTTCTCAGTCTGTTATGGAGTATACTCACATTTTCTTAGTGGGTGCTGATGAGTATAATTGTACAAAATGTGACTGTAAATAGCAGACCACATGTTAAAATAAAGTGAAATGGTCTATACTGATAAGAGTTAAAATAACATGTTTTTTTCAATATGAAAACATAGAAGGAACGCTGAATTTGTTCTGCAAAGTTGGGGCCACATTTTACAATTTGGGCCCATATTCTCAGAAACTACCAAGAAATGAAGTCAAATGAATGAAGCCCATTTCTTTCACCCATATCACTTGGTGAAATCGTCAAAATAATATATAAAAATATGTTTTATTTTCTGATATTTGTGTAAAAAGATGCGTAATAATACAGTATTTCCATTCAGTATTGTAATTATTATATTATATTATGAAGGAAAAAAATATAATCAGCATAATATACTACATTATATAGAGATTAATATAATATAATTAAAAATAAGTGAGATCCAAATATATTATTTGTACATATAAACATTTACCAAATCCGATTATCTCAATAAGAAAATGTAGCAGAATGTTTTATTCCCGGTATAATATTCTTTTTTAGAATTATTTGCGCTAATTTATATTTATTCTGTCTTTCTAAAATATTATTTGGTCATATTTATCAATCCAAACTGATGATTGCAGTCTATTTAGATTTTTTCTATTCTAAAAATATTATTTTCTAGTATTTTCCAATCTAAGCAGAATATATCAAATTATATTGTATTATTTGGGTTCTAGAAAATATTATACTCGACTATTCTCGTCCAACTTGATGTACAATCCATCTGGTTAATTACTTAACCAAACAAAACAAAGAATGCACAGCATGGCAGTTAATAGGATTAACCGTTCTACTGGCCTTCTCATCTCTATTACTTACACATGTCACACATATTTAATTTTGACTGTTCTATTTCTATTTGAAAAATATTTACAAATAAATGTTTAGAAGAAAGAAATTTAACTTGTTTTAAATTAATGTTAACAATGGAGTAAAAATGTGAAAAGTCATCAATTAAAAATCAAATAATTAACTTTCCAATGAGTTAATCGATTCAATTCAAATTTTAACACAATGTTAATCATAGAAAGAGGGATTTTATACAATTAAACAAATATGAAAAACTTAATTTGCAAATTATTATTTTTGTGGAAAATAAAACAATCGGCTCTAGATATTAATCCATTCACTCTAACAAACGGATTAACTCTAACAATCGGATTAGTTATCAGTGAACAAAACTCATTTCATAGAAATTGAAAAAACTTAGAGATTAAAGTATAACTTATATTGCTCTGTCATCAATACATGTACATGTATGTGAATGGTGTAAATCTTCATGATTTTGAAAGAATTGTTGGCCAAGGGGAGGGGATTGTTACTCGTTAGGTACGGGCCTGTATAAAATGCGTAATGTTTCTAGCTAAAATTTGAGCAGTTCTGTGTCAAGACTATTTTTCTGGTTGGCAGAGTGAATACGGGTGGTTGTTTGTGCCTGTGTAAGAGTCACTGGCATGTAGCGGCCCTGATATCGATAAATTCTACACGCAATATAACCCGATTTTAGATGCTTGGTTAAAACTTTACACGAAAAAGCCTCGATATCCGGGCATTTACTCTTACACTGAACTGAAAATAGCATCGTCTAAACGTGTATGTCTTGGCTTCCGGGTGAGTTTATCAACATTTATACTCAATTGAAAGAGCAGTCGTGCTTATATCGTGTACCAGTTTGATTGTTTTATATGTGTGTGTATTTATAATATGATAGCCTAGTAATACCGTGTCGTTAGAACAAGTGCTAGATATCGAACTGATGACCTGAAATTAGATTATTGGACTGATCGCGCATCTGATATTAGATGATTAATTTGCATTGAATCTGATATTAGCTTGCAACCCAATACCACAGTAAATACCATGACTTTACATTAGAATGATAACACGGCCTCATATTCTAATTTATTATACGTCCATTGCAGGCCAAAAATGTTTCAATGTGGATATTGTAATGCACACGAGAATACATTCGATTCGTGTATATTGATCATACATCAATTGAACATGGAGATTTTCCTGTACACTTTTCCCAAATATGTGGAATAGACTAGATGCGAGTAGAAATTATCTTGATTTATCCTATGCCAAGTAGGGTTTTAGGGAGATAAGTTGGTAAGATATATCCCGTATCCTGATTTTGAGGTTTCCATATCAAGAACCTCCATATCTCCCGTCATATCTCCCGCTTCAGTGCATATCTTCCCGCTTCGGGGCGTATCTTCCCGCTTCCAAAAAAAGTGGAAATGCAATAAAATGACTTTGCATATGAATGATTTGTTTATTTTTTACACCTTGTACTACTGAAAACTCTACTTGGTATAGGATAAAGCAGTTATGTACGGTCGGTTTGGATATTGGGTTCATCCCTCGTGAGATATGCACATCTACTTTCTGTCCCTACGGTCCCTCAGGTAGATATGCATATCTCCCTCTGGAAAAACCCCATATCCAAAACCCCCCAGTACATAACCCTTATTTATCCCATGGTTACAAGGATATAGATCGAATATCACGTGAAGATATAATTGATACGTGGATGAAGATCATATTTTAGCAAACAATTCCCAAATCATCGAATATCACTTTTGAAACCATCGAATGTCACTTTTTGAAAGGTGATATTCGATGGTTTCAAAAGTGATATTCGATGGTTTCAAAAGTGATATTCGATGGTTTTGATTTTTTCAATTTTTTTATTAATTCAGCAAAACGATTGTTTATATATTTTTATTTTTTGGGATCTTGTTTTTACGGCGTTCGCATTAAATACAAACCACTCTGTTACGTCACGTATATGACGTTCGTTGAATTATCGCAATCAAAATGTCAGACCAAATGGAATTTCCATTGCAATTTATCTGACTATTCAATGTTCGCTGGATAATAATTCCCAATGGGATAAACGGACAATCCTATGTTTTTTCAAAAATATCACTTATATCCACTCATGGATATCAGTATCTTCACTCATTCGCTGCGCTCACTGGCGAAGATATCAATATCCACTCATGGATATAAGTGATATTTTTTCAGAGCCATAGGATATTCCTATATTATTCCATAGTTAGCATGATATCCATAGGATAACATGTCAAAATAAAAACGGTATTTTTGAAATCAGTGGTAAAATATGATATTTTTGGCAAATTTTCACTTAACCATAGCATACGGTGTTTTAGGGGGGGCTTTTAGCCATGACATACGGCGCCGTATGCCATGGTTTATGGATTTTTGCTACTTCAGACTCAAAACGAGGCTAAGTGTCAATATCGCCGTATCGTTTGGAAAATTCGTTTTAAATCACTTAATTCCCGACGATTCTGATGATGACTTTAACTATGGAATATAAAGAACATCCTATGATTTACTCGTGATATGATTTTAATCCACTTATGGATGTTGATATCTGCACTCTCTCGCTACGCTCACTCGTGCAGATATCATATCCATTCGTGGATAAAAATCATATCACTCATAAATCATAGGATATCCTCTATTTAAGATGTGATATTCGATAGTTTAAAAGTGATATTCGATGGTTTGTAAATTGTTTGCTAAAATATGATATCTTGATCCACATATCAAATATATCATCATGTGATATTCGATCTATATATCACTCATAAATCATAGGATATCCTCTATTTAAGATGTGATATTCGATAGTATAAAAGTGATATTCGATGGTTTGTAAATTGTTTGCTAAAATATGATATCTTGATCCACATATCAAATATATCATCATGTGATATTCGATCTATATCCTCCTTGCAACCATGGGATAAAGCTTTACGCCCCGCTCCAAGCGGGCAGATATAGTATATCTGCCCGCTACGTCATAATCGCCGCTTGCATGTTTGTTCATAATTTGTAACGTTCGCGGAATGACTGTAAACGGCAATGGAGAAAACACAGACAATCAGGGTCTGTTTGATAGTTAAAAAAGGGGAAAGAGCATCCACTTAATCAATAAAAAATTCGAGAAAATAAATATGGGAATATTTGAGAGAACATGAAAATCCGCCCACGGCCAAGAAAACAAAACTGGACATGAATATTCTAAAATGTTTCCACGATTTAACAATGTGAACCAGATGACCAAGATTGGTATGGGATAAACATATTATCCTATAGTCGCGGTTCAGGATATTGGGATTATCCCTTGGCCAATATATAGGGGTTATGCAATTGGAGGTTTTGGATACAGGGAATATCCCGAGGGATATACAATATATCTTCCCGAGGGACCGAAGGGACCAAGGGAAGATGAATTATATATCCCTCGGGATATTCCCTGTATCCAAAACCTCCAAGTGCATAACTGTTGTATATAGTTTAGCATGATATGTACTTCTTTCTGTAACTGGAATACGATTCTAATATACAAGCAGCACATACGTATTCCCGGGGAACCATAAATATTTTGTGTAGGGTGTGGACATTTTTCTTTTCATTTCTCTAAAATCAGATTATTCTCATAAAATTCATACAAAGTTGGGCCTAAGCCTCTATTTTCGTATTCTGCATGTTAAGATATTTATAATGTAAAACCTAAGAGATAAATTCAATGTCTTCAGTTGAGAATAAGTATAAGGTAAATGTGTGAATTCTGCTTGTTGTTGCACTATTTTTATAATAAACAAGGTTCGATACGCAACACTGAATAGACTGCAGTCATAGCTTAGTTGTAAAGAAAACAAAAGAAGTGGGGCGTGATCATGCTTGAATACGATTTTAAATATATCGCCCTTTACATTTGTTGAAATCGGCCTGTATTAATTTCAACAGGTGATCGGTGTACAAGGGCATATATTTGAGTTATTGGTTTAACGATAAGTATGACCTATGAGTGGGTAATGTTTTACAAATGCATGAAACAAATACTCCAATGGCCTAATCTCAATTTTCCTGCATAAACTATTACATTGAAATGATGGTCATTTGCTCTCTAACTTCCGCACCGCATACGTAACTTCGTAACAATTCAATAAGCCAAGACAGGACCGCTATAATCGCTACATGCCAGTGAAGAGTGGCGCTTAAATGTTGTTTGTTGTTAACTTTATATGGCAGAGAAACAATGGAGTAAAAATGTGAGGAAGCCCATTGATTAAAAATTAACTTTCCGTTGAGTCAATCAATTTAATCCAAATTTTAACACAATGTTAATCATAACATAAGGGACATTATAGAATCAAATAAATATTTTTTTGTGGAACTTAGAACTGTTGGCTGTAGGAAATTAATCCATTGCCTCTAACAAACGGATTAGCTTTCAGTGTTAACAAAACTCATATTAAAGAAATTGAATAATTGGGGATTAAAGTTTTACTTATCATATTGCTCCGACATACATGTACTGTATGCCAACATGTTATTTACATCAGTTTGTTCTACCATGCACCAATTTGCTCAAAGCGTAATCATCGCTATGTCAGATGAAACATTAGGAATAAATGTAAAATGTGCCCGCTTCTTTATTTTCATTATCAAACAACTAAACATACCGAATATACATTTGGAAATGGAAAACCAAAAATTAATTAAAACCAGCTTTAATTAAAATGGTCCAATTGTACAGAAGTAGAAACAAATGTATTACATCGTGGACTAATCTGTTGTTTATATCCCCAGTTTATATCTCAGATATATGGATAACAGAAAATGCATGAATTGTGAAATGTGAGAGAATACACGTTTTAATTTTGTTTTAGCATGGCTTAACACTACTTGTATCAGTTAACCTAATGTACCATTCTTATTTATTATCAGCGGTTTGCCAGAAGAAATCGGAGCAATACATGTACATCCAATATAATACAGGCTCGGAATAAGTTTTAGCCCAGGGGATCAATTTTCAAAACAAACCAAGGGGTCACACTTGATCATTTTGGCCCGAAATCATTTAACAGTGCTCAGATTGGTAAAAAAAATGTAGGATTTTGAAAGAATTTTGGCAAGGGGGGGGATTTACTTGAACCCCCCCTCCCTGGCCATGGACCTATACCAAATTCGTAATGTGTTGATATATAGCAGTTTCATGTCATAAATGTTTTGTGTTGTTTGTGTGAATTAAGGTGTTTGTGCCTGTGTAAGAGGGGGCTTTAAGTGTTGTTTGTTGTAAACTTAATTTGACAGAAAAACAATTGATTTAAATTGTGAGGAAACCCAATAGAGTAAAAATGTGAGGAAACCCATTGATTAAAAATTAACTTTCCATTGAGTCAATCAATTAAATCCAAATTTTAACACAATGTTAATCATAACATAAGGGACATTATACAATCAAATAAATATGAAAAACTTAATTTGCAATTTATTTTTCAGTTGAAATTAGAACCATTGGCTGTGGAAATTAATCCATTAACTCAAACAAACAGATTATTTATCAGTGTGAACAAAACTCAAATCATGGAAATTGAATAATTAGGGATTAAAGTTTGACTTATTATATTGCTCTGGAATGTCAATACATGTATGTGAATGGTGAAAAACTACATGATTTTGACAGAATTGTTGGCCACGGGGAGGGGGTCCTCAGCTACGGGTCTGTATAAAATGCGTAATGTGTTTATTGAATATTGAGCAGTTCCCTGTCATGACTGTTTTTTCCGGTTGGCAAAGTGAATACAGGTGGTTGTTTGTACCTGTGTAAGAGGGAATCGATTTAAATGTTGTTTGGTATAAACTTAATGTGACAGAGAAACAATGGATTAAAAATGTGAGGAAAACAAATTAATCAAAAATTAACTTTACAATGAATTAATTGATTGAATCAAAAATTTAACACAATGTTAATCATAACATGAGGGACATTATACAATCAAATATGTATGTAAAAACTTATTTTGCAAATTATTTTTGTGGAATTAAGAGCCATCAGCTGTAGAGATTAATCCATTAACCCTAACAAACAGATTAATTATCAGTAGGAATGAAACTAATTTCATAGGAATTGAATAATTAGGGATTAACGGCTCGAAAATAAACGCGTATAATAGGTTTTTGATTGAAAATGCCAACATATTATTTGCTCCTGACAGGAATATTATTCTATATTATTTGGCATTATATGTTGTTCCCTTTAAATACTACACGAATAATATTATTAAATCAAAAATAATTCTTAAAAATACGTATTATATTTTTTCCGTTATATTAAAAGAAATAACTGCCTATTATACAGGAAAAAATATTCTCTACGATTCTCTCTTAATGCAACTTATTTAGCAGTATATTAAACATTTTATTCTATATTATTTTTACTTTTTTACCAAGTGTATCTGACAGTGTAAAATAGCAAATCTTAACCATTATGAGTTTGTATACTGTACCTGTATCCGTGTTTGTTTAGATACTCAATGGCATCTTCTTTGAAAACTTCTGGGGGATTCTTACAAATACACTGCATTGACTGAAAATAAGAAAAATTGTGTTTATAACCCCCATTATAATTCTGCCATTTTATTTTATTAACAAAAGGGTTAACATAAATTGTCTATAGACACCAAGCCTGGGCTTCCTCCCAATATGATGCTCATTTCTGCCTCTCAATATTTAGCTCTAGGACTGGATACCATTTGAGAGATGTTTTCTCACATATAAGCATATGACAACAATACCATACAAGGCACTAAACACCCCGACATTTGAACTCGGAATCCTACAAATACTCGGACTTCAGCAAACATGAGATTTGGGCAAATTAGGTTCAATTCTTATGACGGGCATAAGAGTAGATCTGTTCTTATGCCGGGCATAAGAGAAGATCTGTTATTATGCCGGGCATAAGAGAAGATCTGTTCTTATGCCCGGCATAAGAGTAGATCTGTTGTTATGCCCGGCATAAGAATTGAACCTAATTTGCCCAAACCTCATGTTTGCTGAAGTCCGAGTATTTGTAGGATTCCGAGTTCAAATGTCGGGGTGTTACTAACATGCAAAATGTCACCACCTGCCATTTGTAACAAATGCAAACCACCAAACGCCAACCAACTAACTCCAAACACCGAAAGTCATCCACAGAAGAGTTGGAAACTATAACATTATGTCACCACTTCTGATGTTGGCATAATAGAAATTTCAAATATGATAAAAACTTGTTAAGTTCTTGTAAATACCTGCACCATCTTAATAACTGCCATTTCATTGTACACTTTGCTATTCTCAAGGCCTTGTTGTGTACCTTGTTGTTTCTCATAGCCGGCCTCATTGTAGTAAGGTTGCTTCACCAAAATAAGGCCTACAATTAATACAATGTACAATATTCAAATAATATGTAAAAAATATTTAAGTATTACATTGCCACAGTTCAAAAATATGTTTGATTAGGACTAACACTTATGTTTTAAATCAATTTCTCCCATCAATATTTTGATGATCCAGTGTAGAAAAAAGCTTGACGTCCTCTTATGTAAAAAAATGGTGCATCAAGCCCTTTGTGACATCTATTTTACAATAAACAACATGTATATTATATTACTTTTTACTTTTTAATGATAACGTAAATGTACCTTGAATAGAGACAAGGACTTGTAGCAGGTTTGATTTATTGGTCCAAACTTCTGTATCCTGCAACAAAATTACAAATAAATCAATTGACTCTATTGTTTATATTGAACCAATCAGAGAGTAGCACTGAACGATATAGATTTACTACTTCTAAAATGAAATTTATTTTTAATTTAAATTTATTTTTTATTTTCAATTTTAAATTTAAATATTTCTAATATGCTTATTTTTTAGTTTTTTTGCAAGTACCTCAAATAACTTGAATAACTTTTCCTTGAAAAATCCCATATTTTGTCTTAGAATTCTTGACCTCAAAATCGTAGAATTTTTGACAATATTTATCCAAAGTAAGCAAGCCATTAAAATCTGCATGTACTTTAAATCTTCTAACCATCGAGACAAAGATAATTTAAGTTATTTATTTCATATGTGAAATATTTTCTACAGGTTCAAAAAGTTAAAGTTTTTATGCTTTCAAACCTTTCCACTCCAAGTTCCCAATAGGCTAACGCAGACTTTCCCATCCTCATACAGATTTGGATTCAGGCGATCATTACAGTATGACAGATAGTGAAACAGTGGAGGGGATTCTGGGTAATCAGCAGGTAGCATAACATCGAAGAAGAATAGACCATCCTCGTATGGTGTGTGCTCTGGCCCATAGATCATAACAGAGAAAATATCCTACAAAACAGTTTATATTCTATAATGATTTGTATTACACAATATTTGACTTACTTTTCTGGATGGGGTACTTTCCAATTATCAATAGCTGATGAAGAATGGAGTTACTTTCTTAAGAGTGGGGGGGGAGGTAAATGATGATTACATTAGTGAAGAGTGTTGATGAAAGTTTTTGAAA
This sequence comes from Owenia fusiformis, assembly GCA_903813345.2. Taxonomy (NCBI): domain Eukaryota; kingdom Metazoa; phylum Annelida; class Polychaeta; order Sabellida; family Oweniidae; genus Owenia; species Owenia fusiformis. The sequence continues at coordinate 3,763,776 of CAIIXF020000009.1, forward strand.
ATTCAAGTCATAAGACAAATCAGGATTTTGAAATTTGTCATATGGAGTGGGGGGGGCTTACCATTCTTTCATCAAATCCCCTTACAAATATGCCAGAAGGGAGACTGGTACACAAGAGCTTCATCTGAAAGCAGGGAAAAGTACATGCAGTATTATGAAAATATAACAAGTCGATGTATTTAAGCTTTTAATTGGTAATATTCCTTACAATACAGTGTATTTGGTCATGGTTTTCGACATTTTCGAAAGATTTGTCCAGAGAATATAGCTAGATAAAAAACTTTATTCAGGAAATGGAATTGCTCTCTGTTTGATTTTACCATTTTGAAGTTCAATATTAGTCTCTCTTTACAAATATTTTCACATTATTTTCAGATTGTTCACATTTAAAAAGGGAATGGCTCATATTAGTAGTTTTTATCTTCAGGCCAAGTAGACCCAATAAAAAAATTTTCACTTCAAAAATTTAAAGATATGGGTAACAAATAAAAAATGATAATGGAACAATTACAAAATTAGACATTTGCAGAACTATCACTACACTTCATAGTTCATACAATAAACACAGTAGAACCTGTTAAGTGGAGCACCATTGGTTCCTCAAAATAATGTTTCACTTAATAAGTTAGGAGGCTTTCCACTTACAGACATTTGTTTTTGTTCAGTTTTAATTCAATCTATTTAATCAATGTTTATTACATATTACACATTAGTAAAATAGATGGTAAGGAAATGGGGGAGGGGGGTATTTCTGAGACAGGCCATTTCGATTATGAAAGAGCAATCGTGGGTTTAACATTTGTTTAACATTAATATATCTACGAGGCACATTCTCACTTTCAAAATAAGCTTGTATTCGCGAATGCAACTTACGCTTTTCGACAACTGGATTGACCTACTTTTTTTAGTATGTTATTCACTACAGAGGGGATTTTATTCAAGAATCTATGTAATATGTGTCTTGAAATGGTGTTCACTTAACACAAGTGTTCACTAGAGAGGTGGTCACCATAATATATTGTTCAAAATAATAATAATTACCTCCTTCCTAACTGCAGTTGTAAAAGACTTTAGATTGACAGGCTGGTGTGGGGTCTTTTTAAACCTGTGCCCTTCTGGAACAGTATCTAGAATCTTGAATGCTGAAATATAACATTTTATTGAATAATTATAAAGATGCAAACTTGTGACCGCAAGTTGATAGTTTTATTGTGCATTGATGATTTAAATGTGACATCAATGGCTTTGGATGAATTTTAAACAATGTGACATCTCTAGGGACCCAATAATGCTAAGACCGAATATCCTAGGTTATTCCAAATACTGTGTAATTGTATCAAGGCCTCACAACACCCTCCCCTTAATCATCTACACTATACATAGATGTGAAATACATAGACCTGAAGAAGACTTAATGCAAGACTGATTTTGATATTTTATTGTGTATTTTCAATAAGTTTTTACCTTCAATATTCTCCATGGTGGCTGACAGATCAGATATGTCACTGACAGGACTTTTTATGTCGCTACTTTTTTCTATCCCAGAATTCCCTGGTGGGATATCGAGACCCATATGCGTAACCAGCATATCAATAAGAGAATCATTGTCATTATCATCATTTTCAAGTTCAAGTTCCGTTAACAATTTACTGACGACATTCAGTCCAGTATTGCTGAGACTTGTGGGCACTTTTGCTCCTGAAAGGTCCTTAAAAGGACTTCCTGTGTTGCTGCGGCATGGTTCACTGAATCCAACAATTTTTTGTTTCTCGGGAGTTTTATTGGAATCATTCATTTTTTCAAGATTGCGCTTTTTAAGATGATCCAGGTCTCTCTGTATCTTGCCCATACCTTCTTTCAGTAACCTACAAGCGTTCTCACAGGACCGTTTTGCCTTGTGAGCCTTTTTAGAGCTATTAGTATGCGTTTGAGATTCTGCATCCTTCTTAGAGGGTTCAGGGGAGGTATCAGCAGTGTCAACAGCTGCTGCTTCTCCTAGTAATTGCTCTGTATCCTCCCCTGCATCACCAGATTGGGCCATACAAGCTGCCGGCGACTGAAACAACCCCATAACATGTGCCGTTAGCTCACTGGCCCTCTCCTTTTTATAACTCCGACGTATCACACTGATTAGATCCTTGATTTCATCAGCATCGAAATAACTTGTGTCCAACTGGTTGTCAAGTTTACGACATGATTTGTAACATTTTATGATGCTCTGGTACATAACAGTGAGGAAGGGTAAAATGTCGCTCTGGGTGGTGAGGTTCGTTCTAAGGGCCTCTATCGTGTGACGAGCCTCATTTAGTCTATCTTGGTAGCCCTGTAAGCTTGACTCTGGTATATTCGGTAACTCGCCACCACTTGCAGTTTGGTCACTGAAAGGAGTGAAATTGTTTATACTTTTTTTCATTTACATTATTCAGATATACCCCACAAGTGTCTTTTTCATGACACAATAAACACTTATGTGTCCAAAATCTTTGAATAAATATAACAAATAAAAATAATACGATACAATGTACAAAAACTGATGACAATATAACCCCCGAAGGTGCTATAAAAATAAATAGTAGCAATATATCTCTTTCCCTTGATTTGCCTCATCTAATAACACCCCTAAATACACCCCTTCCCCTTGCTGGTTCTTACTTTTCATTATCAGTGTCTTCCTCAGAAGTTTCTGCCTCATCTTGTGTCTCCCAACTGTTGTCTGTTGCTTCCGTACCATCACTATCTTCATCACTATAGTCATCATCACTACCAAACTCAGACATCTAAATCATATAAAAATGTAAAATTAAGACCAGGGTGTTATGAGAAGGGAGGGGTAGGGCTTGGTCAATTGTTGTGGGGACTGAATGATCACTTTCAAACTCTGACATATCAAACATACAAGTAAGATGTATCATGGAGATATGTCACTCCCGAAAGACAGGGGGTTGTTCAATTTTGGGAGTGAGACAGTGAGAGCTGGATTTCTGGCAGGCCCATAGCCAGGGGGGGTTCACATGGTTCGGCCGAACCCCCCCCCCTGGCAAAAAATTCTTTCAAAATCATGCAGTTTTTCACCATTTTGAGCACTTCTCAAGTGATTTGAGCCATATTTGGGCCAAAATTGTCAAATGTGAACCCCCCCTGAAAATTTTTGAAAACTGAACGCCCCCCTTGGCAAATCCTGGCTACGGGCCTGTATGGGTCAGCATTTTAAAGGGATGATATGAACGGGTCAATATCAAAGGAAATAAAAGGGAAAAAGAGTTTAAAATGTTGGACACAATCTTTTCAGAAATTCTTCCAAGGTTTTCCACACAATCTTAATTATTCTGAAAAAATGGAACTATCATCAAATTATATGGAAGTTATTGAAGATTTAAGAAGCGGAAATGTGTGCAAATTCAGTAACATTGTAAAGGGGAGGTCTCCTCTTTCAATTTTTGCAAGGTAACCTTAAAAATTAAAATGTCATCCTGAAATAAGTCTACACTTTTAGAAAATAGAAGTGAGTTCGAATGATACGAAAAATTGTACTGGACAACTTTTCAAAACTTATTCTTAATTCATCTCTTTAAGTGCAGTTGGCCATGCGTGACCTTTTATTAAATATACTTTATATCCCCTTCTTACCAGAATATTATGTCAGAAGATTATTGAGGCTTGAACTATTTTACAACTTCAAAGCATGCAGACAGAAAATATGTTCACAACATCAAAATGAATATCAACTGAATAATCATAGCAAACGATAAAACACCTAAATTATACTTTTAAAAAATGTGATACAATTCTAACATACCATGCATAAGCTAATAAATCTGGCCATGTTATTCCTAATGGTGAATGGTATTTCTAAATGCTGCTATGGTTTTTCTAAAAAATTTCTGGTACGTTGCTCTAAATGTTGTTATGGTATGTATGTGCTGATGCTTTAATTCAATCAAATTTAACGAGCAAAGAAAACAACTTAGTTGAACATGTATTCCAACGAACTTCCACATTAACCATAATTTTTAAAACATAAAATTATACTGTTTATGAATAATCATGACCAAATTAACACAGTATTCTGTGACAATCTGACCTGGCTGTTCAATAGTGATGTTTTCAGGAGCGCCCCATATTCCTGATGAAAGCATTAAGCAGACAATTGAACATTTCAGTAAAACCTGGCTAAATGAGATAAAAAGTTATCTCCATTTTGACCTCCTACCTACCATGGTAAAAAAAAATCATGTTAACAAAACCTCTTAAAAAAGAGTTTGCTTTTATCAATTGTTGATTTTTTGGCTACACAAAATTGATATCACACTACTAGATATCACACAAATAGATATCACACAAATTGATATCACACAAATTAAGTTAGTGTGCCCTTACAAGACCTGAAGTCAAAATGCTTTCACTATCGCATTTGTTCAGTGTTACAGGCAGGTTTTACAGTAGTCTTGCTTAAGACCCTGGACTCCCCCTCCCTAATCAACTTAACTCCCAGGTGAAGTACATACTCAACATAGTCATGGGGGAGTACACAGTCTTGGAGCAAGACAAGTCAGGTGTAGTCTTGCTTAAGACCCTGGACCCCCCCCCCCTGATCAACTTTACTCACAGGTGAAGTATATACTCAACATAGTCATGGGGGGAGTACACAGTCTTGGAGCAAGACAAGTCAGGTGTAGTCTTGCTTAAGACCCTGGACTCCCCCCCCCCCCCCCTGATCAACTTTACTCACAGGTGAAGTATATACTCAACATAGTCATGGGGGGAGTACACAGTCTTGGAGCAAGACAAGTCAGGTGTAGTCTTGCTTAAGACCCTGGACTCCCCCCCCCTGATCAACTTTACTCACAGGTGAAGTATATACTCAACATAGTCATGGGGGGAGTACACAGTCTTGGAGCAAGACAAGTCAGGTGTAGTCTTGCTTAAGACCCTGGACCCCCCCCCCCTGATCAACTTTACTCACAGGTGAAGTATATACTCAACATAGTCATGGGGGGAGTACACAGTCTTGGAGCAAGACAAGTCAGGTGTAGTCTTGCTTAAGACCCTGGACCCCCCCCCTGATCAACTTTACTCACAGGTGAAGTATATACTCAACATAGTCATGGGGGGAGTACACAGTCTTGGAGCAAGACAAGTCAGGTGTAGTCTTGCTTAAGACCCTGGACCCCCCCCCTGATCAACTTTACTCACAGGTGAAGTATATACTCAACATAGTCATGGGGGGGGAGTAGTACTCAGTCTTTGAGCAAGACTAGTTTTACAGCATATATTTTAATTCATCACGACATTGCAGGCTAATGATTATAAAATATTGATAAATAAGCACTGTATATGAAACATACTAGCACATATTATGGACATAGTATACTTTACTGGTCAAATGTGTCCATATACACTTAACAATTTTTAATAATTTTTTTTCAAAAAACTTGTTTCTAAAATTTTGATGCTTCAACTTCCACACCATGGGTAATCTTGTTAGGAGGATATCTAGCATGAGTGAAGTATAACTGGATTACAAAATAAAGGTAATTGAGGGAAAACCCTTAACTTCTGTTACAAAAAATTAAGACAGTAGACCAAAGCACTAAATGTCTTTATCTTACGATAAATTAATAAAAAATGTCTGAAATGAATCGAAAATGTAACAATTTCTCACCTCTTCCCCAAAGGTATAGAGTTCCTGAGGGTAGCAGAATGATTGAGTTGTATCTCCCCATTGTATCTTCAGTCTCCCGTCAGTCATAATCTCATAAACCTGACCGCAAGCCTGAGCATTTGCATCCTTTAAAATACATGTTAATTCAACATGGCATTAACATGCAAAATTTCACCACCTGCCATTTGTTAAAGCTGAATACAAACTACCACTTCTGGTAGTGATATAAAAATCAAGGATCCCACAGGCTGAAAATATCTTAAATGTTAAACAATAAAAATAATTCACACTTATATGAAGAGAAAACAACTGAGCTACTTCAATGTTTCTTGCTGCACTTTGTAACGTTTCCCCAGATTTTATGCTTGTGTTTACATACATGTACTATTTATGATACCAATATTTTTGTATGAATAACACCAAAGCATGAGAGTAAAATTGTAAAACAATATAAGCATCAGTAAATTTGATATTTTGCCTCCTATTCTTATCATAATATCCACAGCCCATATCTAATCCCTTCCAGTAAATAACCTGTATTATAGTGTATATTACCTCAGCACAACCTATTCTAACCACAACTGTACCAGTGGTCATGGTATTTTATATCATATACACTTGGATATAACCCATGTCCAATATCCAGTAAATAACCTCTATATTACCTCTGAGCTAGATATTCTAACAACCACTGTGATAGGCCTGTAGCTGTAATCTTCGTAGTCTTTTATATCATATACATTTAAATATAACTCATATCCATCCCTCCCAGTAAATAACCTCTATATTACCTCTGAGCTAGCAATTCTCACAACCACTGTGCCAGGCCTGTAGCTGTAATCTTTGTGGTCTTTTATATCATATACATTTGGATATAAGCCATATCCAATACCCAGTAAATAACCTCTATATTACCTCTGAGCTAGATATTCTAACAACCACTGTGATAGGCCTGTAGCTGTAATCTTCGTAGTCTTTTATATCATATACATTTAAATATAACTCATATCCATCCCTCCCAGTAAATAACCTCTATATTACCTCTGAGCTAGCAATTCTCACAACCACTGTGCCAGGCCTGTAGCTGTAATCTTTGTGGTCTTTTATATCATATACATTTGGATATAAGCCATATCCAATACCCAGTAAATAACCTCTATATTAACTCTGAGCTAGATATTCTAACAACCACTGTGCCAGGCCTGTAGCTGTAATCTTTGTGGTCTTTTATGTCATATACATTTAAATATAACTCATATCCATCCCTCCCAGTAAATAACCTCTATATTACCTCTGAGCTAGATATTCTAACAACCACTGTGCCAGGCCTGTAGCTGTAATCTTTGTGGTCTTTTATATCATATACATTTAAATATAACGCATATCCATCCCTCCCAGTAAATAACCTCTATATTACCTCTGAGCTAGCTATTCTCACAACCACTGTGCCAGGCCTGTAGCTGTAATCTTCATGGTCTTTTATGTCATATACACTCACTTCCTCATGCCCAACGTAAGTTGGTCTGAAATATAAATTAAACAAAATAAAATAATAAGGTAAAATATGAGTTCTTAATTTTGGGAGACTGAGCTGTACTTTCTCAAAAAACATACAAATGCTCAATTTCAATTTGCTCAATTTGTGGTGCTACACCACAGTCTAAAAGCCTCGTGAGAGCCCGGGGTTTTAAGGTTGAACATTTTGATTGTTCAGTACTCATTTACTTGCCATGTAAGGAAGGGGAGCTTAAATGATATGTCATTTCCAAATGACTACGTATCCAGCCTTTTATAATATACTCTAAAATGCAAAACCAAATTAAATAAAATTTCTAGTATTCAAAAAGGCCAAGAAAAAATGTTTGACCATGGATGTTTTGAAACCACCAGACAGGTACAACATATTGAACATTCAATTTGTAAAGGCCTTGCTATTGTACCTTGTTCCTTTCCCAGTTTCGTAAGGTGTCATCCAGTGAATAGTACAAGTTCTCTCACCATGGTCAACAGTCTGTACAACTCCATATTGATCTCTATGCTCATCTGGAAAAAGCGAGAATTTTCCATTAATTTTTGTGTGATTTGTCACTGATTTCATTAAAAAAGCATACAGGTATTTCAGGGCAAGGTGTGAATTTCAGTATTTTTAATTCTAGAGAAACCATTGGGTATACTTGAGTGTCAACAGAATTATGTTTTAATATGGAATCAAAAAAGCAAATGGTTTGGTAATCATAGAAAATAGTCAGTTGTCTGAAACCATTGTAGGTAAAATAATTACTGTAAATGATGTTACATCATCCCGAGTTAATTAGCTAATCGAGCCATAGCTGTCACTGTACCCTGAGCACATTAGCTAAAAATAAGGAGATGAAGCTCTCTATGAACAGGCAAAATCGAAGTAATAGAAAGATTAGCTAAGTAGTGTAATTTTCACTTACCATTATTTGAGAGCACAACATCACCAGGGAAGAACTCTCTTTCGTCTAAATGATGTATTGGATACAAATCAGTTGAGGGAATGTTCTTCTGTATAGTTCCATCCTGCCACATTACCTCCACATTTGAAGAGGTATAGATAATCTCACAAGGGACATAGTTCCCGGGTTTCACTTGACATTGTAGTGGCTTCTCTTTTTTCGCTATTTTCCCTCGACCCTGTTTTCGCTTGGCGAGTCTCGTTTGAAGTGATGGCCCTTTTTGCGCTCGTTTTTTCCTCGAACTTGAGGATGAATTTGAAGCGTTTGACCCTGTATCCGATTCCATATCTTCATAATCTGAATCTGATTCCGATTTCGTAGGCACCAAATCAGCATGTTCATTTATTTTATTTTCCGTTGCTAAATTTTTGAATTTCAAAAGTTCATCAAGTTCCTGACCATGTGAGTTACTGTCAGGAATGAACTGTTGCACAAAATTGCCTACAGTTTTGTAACTTTTACTGTACTCAACTATATTATCATTTGGCTTTATTTTGTAAAATACCATGTCTCCTATCTGCACAGTTGACGATTCAAAACAGTTCAATTTCTTCAACCTGAAATTAAGATATATAATTAACAATACATTTTATCAAATAAATCACAATGAATGTGAAAAGAATAACTGTAGAAAGTTGATCCATAAATAGAAACAAGGTATTTATCGACATGCAAAATGTCACCACCTGCTATTTGTTACAGGCTCCAAACACCATCTGTGGAACTCTTAACACTGAACAACAACCATCAATTGCCAAACACATGTGGTGGTGACATAATAACTGTGTGTCACTTTCTGGGATCGGGAAAGTGTATACACTATACAACATGCTACTTTTGCTCATCTTGATTCCATTGAAACAGATCAACTCATTTGACCACATCCCAAATTGGTGATTTTTTTCTGAAATCATTGAGGTTCATGTCTATTTCAGTGACTTTTCCATTATTTACAATTTAACTACATATAACAATTTGTACTAACTTGTTTTCTAAATCTGCCTTTGTGAGTTTAGAGGGAGGGGGACTACAATTATTTTGTGACTCTGAGTAGCCTTTGCATAACCAGTGTACATCCATAGCACGAGTCTCCACCTTAAAAAGAGTGAACACTTGAATGCATACCAAAGCCTGTGTGACAATAAAATACATTTAACTCCAATCAAATCTGAAACAGTTCAACAGTCTGGAGTGACTGAGTCATGAATTGTAAACTCCGAAATAATGATATTGAAATGTTAGCATTTTCATCTAATTCTTAATTCTGCCCTTTCTTGTAAACACTCGTCCATCATGAACAATTCCCATAAACACCAGTACCACATGATGAACAATTTTTCAGGTTTCAAAAGTGTTTACTTAACAAAGGCATTAGAGATGTCCTATTCAACTTGCTTTCCTTCACAATTGTTCTGTATTAGGGGTCCCAAAATTACTTCATAATCCTTGATACTTAATTTTCAATAAACCTCAATTAACCATTTTAGTCAAAAAATTGGTGAGAGTTCCACACTTACTTGTACAACTGCAATATGCTTGGAGCATGGCCCGCTGTGCTTCTCAATAATCTCATAGTTTCCACAAAGATCATCGATTGATCCCTTCAAAACTTGGCCGACGTAAATCTCTTCCTTCACAAACTCTGAGGTCTAAAATTACATTTTAGTATTTTTTAAGTTTTTGTGCAACATTTCATTATTTTGTAATTTTTAGTGCAACATTTTAGAATTTTGTAATTTTTGTGCAACATTTCAGAATTTTCACATTCTTATTGTAACATTTTAGGAGTAGAGGCACATCTAATTGCATTGAGGAGCATTTGGGTTTTACAAAATACATGGAAATGCTGCGCCCTCAGGGATTTCAATGTGAGGAGAGCACTAGGCCCTAACGCTCAGGGTAGCAATGGACACATTCATACCTTGCTTCTTTTCTCACTTATATCTTCAAGATTGTAGATGTCTTGGTCTTCTTCTGTAACCTTCAATCTGTAAAACACAAAGTTCAGTTCAGAGACACATAGTACATAATTGCATCTCGGGAATTGCATAGTCTAAGTGGAAGGAGTAACAAATCAATTCTAGCTAAGAGTGAATATCATTTTACATCAATGGATTTGGACATTTCTGCTTTTCTTAAATCTTCAATAAGTTGATGAGATATCTCAATTCTGTTAGGCATGCAATTATGCAAAGACAAAACATTCTCCTACAAACAAAAGTCATTATAAATACTCACAGGGTGCCATTAGACAGCATAAGGGTGATGTCTGTGTAGCGGGCTTCAATTCTTCCAACCCATGTGTCCATTGTGACATCACCAGGTTCCAAATCCCAATACTGAAAATAGGACATTCAACCATTTGACTGTACATGCGTGCAAACTATAATACATGTATATGAGCCTAAGCCATAGGAAAACCGGTCTTATCACAAAAATTAAAATTGTTCTACAGAGCCAAAATTGTGCCCAAGATTAAGAGGGAAATGTGCTAAATTCAAATCCGACATTTTGGTTTATATATGCAAGGAAAATTTTTTAAAACATAAGTCATGGTTCATTTGAAACAAGAATATTGAAAAAATCTGTGATAAGACCCCTTTTCCTGGGGCCTGGCTCATATGTAGTCAGGAGTGACTTACAGACAGAATCAGATCTATTGAAAACCTGATTTTTCCATAGATCTTGGCTAGATTCTTTTGAAGTAGGATCAGTAGCTCAATAGATATTCCTCCAGATGAGACACTAAAAAAAATTTGAAAATTTAAAATGACGATTGTGCAGCCATTTCTGAAAAATATGAGACAAATCATACCTCATTCAAAGCGTCTTGTTATTCTTTAATTTTTTAATCACCCATGAACGTTATTCAAGCAAAACTGCGTTGATAAGAGGCCAAAACAGTGATATTTTATTGCCAGGCTCTTGTCTGTCTAAATCTGAATGGTGCTCTTGTGATTCCAGAACAACCGCAACGCCAAAGCATAGCGAATCGAACAGAAATGGCTGGCATTTTTACAAAGCTAACAACAACAAAAAGGTACACTGTAGGTTAGAATAGGAATACAGGGTGTGTCAATGTCTTTTTACATTGTAGGTTAGAATAGGAATACAGGGTGTGTCAATGTCTTTTTACACTGTAGGTTAGAATAGGAATACAGGGTGTGTCAATGTCTTTTTACACTGTAGGTTAGAACAGGAATACAGGGTGTGTCAATGTCTTTACACTGTAGGTTAGAATAGGAATACAGGGTGTGTCAATGTCTTTTTACACTGTAGGTTAGAATAGGAATACAGGGTGTGTCAATGTCTTTTTACACTGTAGGTTAGAACAGGAATACAGGGTGTGTCAATGTCTTTACACTGTATGTTAGAATAGGAATACAGGGTGTGTCAATGTCTTTTTACACTGTATGTTAGAATAGGAATACAGGGTGTGTCAATGTCTTTTTACACTGTAGGTTAGAACAGGAATACAGGGTGTGTCAATGTCTTTACACTGTAGGTTAGAATAGGAATACAGGGTGTGTCAATGTCTTTTTACACTGTAGGTTAGAATAGGAATACAGGGTGTGTCAATGTCTTTTTACACTGTAGGTTAGAACAGGAATACAGGGTGTGTCAATGTCTTTACACTGTATGTTAGAATAGGAATACAGGGTGTGTCAATGTCTTTTTACACTGTAGGTTAGAATAGGAATACAGGGTGTGTCAATGTCTTTACACTGTATGTTAGAATAGGAATACAGGGTGTGTCAATGTCTTTTTACACTGTAGGTTAGAACAGGAATACAGGGTGTGTCAATGTCTTTACACTGTATGTTAGAATAGGAATACAGGGTGTGTCAATGTCTTTACACTGTATGTTAGAATAGGAATACAGGGTGTGTCAATGTCTTTTTACACTGTAGGTTAGAATAGGAATACAGGGTGTGTCAATGTCTTTTGGTTTCTTCCAAAAACCCTACATTGCTACAGTTCAAAGCTGCTTTAATTGTACTTACAGGATATGGATCAACATCCTTGCTGCTGATACCCGTGATGATCTTACTTGTTCCTAAGGCCTGAATGTGGCACATACTGTCAATGAACCGCACATATCCCTGTTGGCTGTTTTTCCCTGCTGACAATCTACGGACAACATCGCCAGGCATTAGGGATCTATCTGACAGTGTTACCTATGAAAAATTAAAAACAAATCAAGGTTCGGTACACAGATGTATCTCACACATAGATGGGGCATTATACGTGCTAAACATATCCACAAAGTGGACTCATACCTGCAACTACATTTCCTCGTTAGACCAAGGGAAAGATCAATACCCGGTGATTTCAGCGGGAAGTGGCGTTTCGTTCATTGGATGAGCTGCGCGCGCACGCATAAATGTGATTATCCAATATAATTAGGGGAGGGCTATTTGAAGTAGTTTTTGGTCTCAGGCGCGACCCAGGGCTGTTGTCTTAAGGACATTTCGTTGAAAATGAGCCATTCGGCTGATAATTGGTAAGAGTTTGCGATCTTATAATGTATAACTGTTACTCAGACACATATTTTGACACGATTCTGTTGGAAATAAGCTTTGAACCGAGAGATATTCACGATTGATATGCACATTTTTGATTGTGCCATTGCTTTTCTATTGCACAACCCATGTATTGATAGAAGAAACATTAATAATACAGATTGGTTTACCTTCAATACATGGCAGACACTACATATCGGTCTATTAATACCAGTTTGTGCCTTAAATAGTTTTATATTTCCATCCACGGCCTGGAGCCTGGGTGTATGTGTATGCTTGTGCATGGACTTCTAATCACTAGCAGAATTTAACATGATGCAAACTCGACATTATAACTCATGCTGTAACATTTTGACTTCGCTGGAAAGCAATAGGAATTATTTTTCTTGCCAATCAATCATGAATCACAATCAAAATTTCAGAATGATCAATCAGGCAATGATCCAAATCAAGTTATAACATTATATGATATTCAGCAAGAAGTCCGGTAGAAATACAGAATATTTAAACATCAAAGCTGAAAGTTAAAAGCTAATCTGTCAATTTTCTGTCTGCAAAAGAGCGTCCCAAGAGCGTTTACATTTGACACAATAACAGACTGAGGCCTTGAAATCTAGGATTCCCCAGGAAAATATGACGTCATACTAATTAGCATAAGGATTTCCCTATTGGGGTGGGTCGAGCCTTGTTCGAAAACACAATCCATAAATACATGCTAATTTCTAAGGAGATAGGAAGTGTATAACGTGTTTATCGATTTTGTTTAAAGATTTAATCAATTATCAAATTGTTTAAGTGGATAAAGTGGTCACACTTGCTTCAATTCATAGCGAAATCGACGGATAGAAACTGACCGAATTCCCGATATCCTACCCCGTATTACTGTAGGCTATAAGCACAGTGACCTACAGAGGGCGCTATCACAAACAAGTACTGGACGAACCGATAAATTCCCGGGTATTGTAACGCCCTTGGTTAGACTACAGTCATCGTTTACAAAATTATTGGATATTGTGAGAGAAGAGCAAGCTATTTCTACGGTATGATTCACAATCAAGAAAATCAATTTATATATATGTAATACTAATAGTGTATTTGGAACCCTTATTAGCTGCTGTTTATACAGCCTAATTTATTGATCAAGTACTCACTGATTTTTCTGATATAACCTCTTCTTTTCCATCGGGATGCCAAGCCACTAACACCTTTCCCTTCTTCAATTCGTCAACTTCTTCACGTTCCTCATCACTGCTGAGGTATTCCGCACTCTCCAGGACAAGACCATACTCCAACCCTTTCCGACCCTCGCGAAAAACAGCGTCTTCCTCGAAAATTGTACATCTTTCCATTTTCCAAAATTTATGAAGGGTTACGTCCAAGAGTCAAACTGTCAGACGTCATCATAATTTCGAAATTTAGTTTCAAATGAATTAAGACAATTAAATACAAATATGAAATATTAAAATTATTTTATAAATCTAAATAATGAAAAGAACCAATTAAAATAATTATTTTATAAACGATAAAATTTATAATTTCGTTTCACAATAGTTGCACATTGAACTGAGCTGACCTACTTTCGAAATGTCTGACAAAGGTGAAAGGTAATGTTTTTCAAAGTGTAATTTATATACTTTCTACGCTTCTAATATTAACATAAACGTGTGTAGCTCGAGTTAATATGTAATGGATTCCATATACATCAAGGGTTTGCATTGTCTGAATGAAACTTGTATGGAATAAAGGATCTAATTTCAAAATTGTTAGATTTTCAAAAATTCGCCACTGTCGTCACGTAAGCAGAAAAGTGTGGGGGGGCTGTTCGTGTACAGTGTAGTCACAGGAGCTTGTCTAGAGGGGCAAGGCCTCTGATGTGTTTGTACTGATATAAGTCAAAGGGCCTCCCTTTGGACATTTGGTATGGCGTTGGGTGTTATTTTGGTTGGTATGGGAACACACTGAAATTTGACAGTTTGGTATGGGAACATGTTGATATCGTGAGGGTTCAGCCTAGTGTCGCGACCCTCGTGTGGTAGCGTGGTTTGAGGGTCGTAAACAGAATACAGTCTAAAAGTCAATCGTTTGATTTTGTGTTTCAATTGACTTAGTTTCGGAACAAGTTCAAGTAAAAGTTGAAAAGTGTATCCCCTATTTAATTGAACAACATCTGTGTTCACAGTACCTAACAAAATGGGATAAAGTGGGGATAAATATATAGGGGATAAAATTGTGATAAATTTTGCGATGAAAATTTACGGGATAATTTAGGGATAAATTCTGGGATAAAAAATAATTGGGATGAAGTGGGACAATTTCGGGATAACAGTTACGGGATAACAATATCTAGGTATAGGCTTAGTTAGATATCTCAGTGTTCAATGTAAATTTTATATTTCTTAAAAGCAAATGGCAACAAACTCAAGATTCTTAATATGCCCAGTGATAAGTTGCATCAAATAAGTATGAAATTAGGGCGTGAGTATGACCAGGTGGAAGTCAAGTTGCAGCCACTTGAGGGCTACAATGGGCTTCAAGTTGTCACTTTTCACAATTAAAGTGGGAAACTTTGTAATGCTTAAAGTAGGGCTTTTTCAAATCAGGAGTCTGTCAAACTCATCAGGGGATAATATTACTAATTCACCATTTAAACACACAAATAACAAAACAGTGGAAGTAAATGGATTTTTATATAATGTTTAAAAACGACTCTATTTCTATTACTATTCTACACAAAAGTTACAAAATCAGTATAGTCAAATGATATATCAAGTACTCAAATGATCTCTCATACACAATGCACAAAACAGCAAAGTCAGTGGAAGTTCAGTAAATCAATTTGCAATAAAGCCCAAAATGTGTTTCTTTCCAAAAATGTAATTCAATTCAGTTCAGCAGTTCAGTTATGTATGATCTCTAGTTGGGTTGAAATCACCTTCCTATACTACTCACATGAAAAGTGGAATGTAGTTTTCCCCTCAATGAGCAAACAAAAGGGTAAGGTATTAAGTATTCTTGCATAAAATCTGTCTATAATCGAAGAACTATATGGAATATAGTTAACATAGATATTGACCAGATATGGAAACTAAATGGGGAGGGGTAGATGGTAAACACTGACCAGAACCCCATACAAGCAAGTGTCAGGTTAAAAGACCCTAAATGGAATCTATACCAACTCAAGCTATGTAGTCAGGGGGTGGTCATAGTGTCTAGACAGCATCTCAAATAGGATTAAAGCCTTATGAGCTGGCTTCAATACTGACTTTGACTCTGCAAGTACTGGGTGCAGAATCAGTGATCAGCTGTTTGATTATGATCAGAAAGAACGCTCGGGATCCCTTTTAAAATACCCAGGCATGAACATACACATATAAAGATACAAAAGTGTGTTTTCTAATGGGTCAATAAAAGTTACTTTGGCAAATAAAATTAATACAGTTTCAAGTTGAATTTAGGGGGGGGGGTCATAAAGATTATTCAATGGAACCCCAGGAACATTGACTCTGGTTTAGAATAAGTTACATCGGTTCCTAAAGACCATAACTTTACGTACACCTTGTCAAATGTTCCATAACAATTCCCGGGACCTCTCGAATTTACAATTGTTCAAAACGTTCTCTCTAAATTCAGGTTTATAAATCAAAACAGATATATAATATGAGAAATCATTCCAAGTTAAAGGATCTAGAATGGCGAATAATGTATCTATTATAAGCAACAATATATAGTAAGGCCAGACGTGTAAAACTGACTAGAAATAAATACAATCAGTGCTTTTGGTATAACATGTATAAGGGAGGGGTTGCAGTAAATAGTCTAAATAGTAATGGGAAGCCCAAAGAAGCCAAATGGGCTTGAAATGGCTTGCCGTGACCTTTGAGGCTTGTCGGCACACAGTGACCCCTGTTCTTATTGAAGTTTCTCCAACCAAACTGGCGGTGAAAAATCACAGAAACAGGTCCTGGGATTTAAATTAGGGAGTGGGTGATAAAGCCCAATTACAGACAATTATCTGAGAAGGAGCTTTACTGTGTAAGCGGGGGTTATTGCCAGTATGGAATAAGACTGAATCAGTTCAAAGCTCAAGCTGATCCAAAAGACGCTAGAAACTTTATATAATCCAAATCAACAGTAGTCCTTTAGCAATAAATCCCCTAAACAGTTTTAAATGAGTGTTTATACATGTTATACACGCTAACTCAGATAAAAAAATAAAAGATACTACAGTGGTCAAAAACCTGTCAAAATTACAATAAAATCAATTCAATTACCTTCCCCAACTTGTTCACCTAAGTTGGTATATCTGTGTTTATATAAATATCCAGTTTTGAGTTGCGTTTTTGAATGTTATAATTCTAAAAAGTTATACACGTCCGGCCCGTTTCAATGCAATGGAGAGAGTCCCCAGACAAGACAGAATCACTGAGCTAAAACAGCTGATTTCCAGCCTAGCCTCGTTTTGGATGAAAGTAAACAAACCCAAAGTTTGGCTATCCCTTGAATGAAAGTTTACAGCACAGTTGCTAACATGAAATTGACCAGTTTTATAACAAAAATTATACGCTGTCATTACTCTACACAATTATGGCATAATATATACAAATATAAAGTTTATGGTTACATGATAAAAACAAGTGAGGACCCGAATTCAATGGATCTTGAATAAATGAAATTGACACTCTCAATTTTAGTCCAGGGCAACTGCCTGTCTATATCAACAACCCTTTTGCAAAATCTTAAAGAGTTCTACATATATTAAATACAACACAAATTAGAGTAACTACAAAAAGTATGTAAGTGCAAAAGTGAAACAAAGTGACAATCCTTCAAGGCAATCCCATTACCATGCTCAAAGTAATCTGAAGGATCGTCACACTGCTCCCCCTTTTAAAAACAGTTCGTCCTCGAACTCTGAAAATACAAATTCATTTATCAACACATCACCTAAAGTAATTTACTAGCAACATTGTTCTGACTTAAGTAGTTGATAGACATATGTACACAATAATATATAATCAGTTTACTACTTACATAAAAACCATAAGTCTAAATCAAACAAATGTTAGTTTACACCTTTTTAATTTCACACCTATAATACACAACATAGAAAGGTTATCATATAACAGTATTATACAAAATGACGTTAAATGATAAATGTCATTTGCAGCATCAGTTGTCTTCTTTGTCCTCTTCTTGCAGATCGTGGTTCTGGGAAGGGGTTGGAGTATTATCCATATTGTTTGCACTAAGTTTATCACGAGTTCATATCATCACATATATGGATGATGCAGGCATTGTTACTGGTTCCCAATCATAGAATGGGAATATGAATATGTTCAATCAGCATTTGGCAGTGCATAGTCTCTAGAACAATATAAAGTTGAGATTGTCAGTCATTCTTCATGGCCTTTCTCAATGTGCAGAGGCTTCACAAAACTGCACAGTAATATAAGTATAGAGTACTTGTCTCTGTTTATAAGCCTTAATTTGCATTGTCAATATTTTAAGTGGCTTCCAATGCCAGTTCATGGGATTCTCCAAATAGTTGGACACACTTTAATCAAAAGTCAATCATGATAGTGTTCAACTGTTCACATTACTCTCAGTCAGCAGAGTGTCAATGTTCATTTTGTTGAAGGTCATCATATGGTTCAGGCTGGACTGGAATAAGAAGTGTTACAGTCCTGCAAATAAGACTGGTTAATTACAGGTAAATTTTGAATATCACATGATATGATGTGAATTGGCCAAAAATAAAGGGTTGTCAAATGAGATTGAATCAATCAAACGTATCCTCAAGATATATCCTTTCACAAACAGTTTCCAATTGGAAGGATTCAGATAATATCTCATAACATTTGTACAGGGAATGATTCAAATTCAGTCACCATTGCCCTTTTTGGTACAAAGGCAGTAGGGAGGGAGGCGAGGTAGGATTCAAACTTGATTGGAACATCCATTGCAGAGGATGGGGTCACAAGCTGGGACAGTTGCTTGAAAGTGGAACTGGGGGTATGAGAGGAACCTACAAAGTCAGTAGTAGGGAAACACTTCAATGAAGCAAATGGACAGAGCTCTTGTCCATCGTGGCACTCACCCCCAGGGGGTCACAAGTTGATCCACCTCATTTAAACAGAAGCAGGGACAAAACTATAATATTGCAATGTCCTTTGGATTCCAATATACCTGTTACCCCAAGCGTAAACAGGCTTCATGTTTGTAAACATTGGTTGATCAGGCCAATGTTCACAATGAACCCCATTGCTTGAGTAAAGCAGGTCACTGGTGATCCATAACATATCAAATAAATAGTTCCCTCTTTGAGGTCATGTCATCACTACCACTGAGCAAAGTGTTTAAAGCTTTACAAGAATCAAAGCCCCAACAGCTCATGTGGTAGACAGAAGTTGGGAAGCATCAGGAATGGAAACGAAATACTTCAGGAAAGAAAAATTAGTTTTCTTTCTTACATTCACATAAGTAAGCATACATTTTCTCACTGAGAAAACTGGCTTACATAAACATTAAAGTAGATCATGGGAAATAAGTATAAAGATAAAGTCATCCGGTTATAAACACAAGTGGCTTCACCAGCCACTCTTTGGAGTGATATAATGTATCTATGGTGGCTTGGACTTACAATACAGATACATTCACATAAGTTAGCTTGAAAGCTAACTCAACCTACCCTTAAGAGAGGGGCAGGCATTTACACAGTGAGTGCCCTGGCCACATTTGAAGCATACTGTGGCACCAGGAACTTTTGAGTTGGGATGTCTTTGGCTACAATCAAATACTGAATGACTTCCCGAGTCACATATTTTACAGTATTTTCTTTTCAGTTTGGAAACAGGTTTCTCCTCTGTAATAGTTTCAGTCAGATTTCTGGTTAAAGCCTTCATCTTTTGCTCAACTATTTCCATAATATCACTCTCAGAGAGAGATAATGAGGTAGATGAGTTAACCTGAACAGGAGTTGGAGTAGCACATAAAACAGGGTCTGGAAAACTTTCAAGTCTCTTCTTTCTTCCCTTGAAGAAAGCCTCATATTGCAAAGCCATGGTAAGAGCTTCATTGAGACTTTTGGGGTTAGAAAAAGAAAGCTTGGATTCCAGTTCTTCATTATTCAAAGCATCAATGAAGGCCTGTTTAGCTAGGTCGTCAATTGTCTTCCTTGACATGCCTGACTTCCCAAAGGCTTGTCTTGACAATTTTCTGATATCATGAGCCAACTTTTCAAGAGTCTCATCATTGCCTCTGAACTTATGTTTAAGCTCGGCACGGGCATGGTTACTTTGTTCAGGAGGTTCATAGTTAATTTTCAGGACATTAATAATACTAGCCAAGGTTGGCAGGTCTTCATCATCCAAATCATCTAAAACATTGACAGCCTCTCCCTCAAGACTTCTCACCATATAGATGGCAGATTCCTCATCTGTCCAACCATTTATGTTAGAGACAAGTCTAAATTGGATAAGAAAAGCCGAGAGACTACACTTTCCATTGAAAAGTGGTGCTTTCATTTCCCTTCTAGAAAACGAATTGCCTCTTCTTTGGTTTTCAACTCCAGTACAGGATTCCTGATCGGATGTATTAGGACTGGGTATAAAAAGATCATTGGGTTCATCAATCTGTCTGTAGAGACCAAAGGAACATGGATTCACTTTTGATCTACTCATATCTCTAGATCTGAGGGGAGGAAAACAATTTTCCATAGCAGATTCATATTCATCAGAATTGTTCATGTAGTAAGCTGGTCTTTGTCTAGATTTTGCATAGTAAGATGGGCATTTCATACTATTTTCTACATAATCTGGGTCAGAAAAGTCAACAGTTGTTTCATATTCTGGAGAGGGAAATAGTGATTCTGCTTGAGAGGATCGAGCATAATCTTCATTTACCCTCTGTTTGAAGGAGAATTGTTGACAAGGTATGTAACCATTACTTTCAATCTGGGCTGAAATATCATGGGAGGGCAAAGCACTTCTGTTATAGCCAGGTATTTGAGCATCAAGCCATGAAAGTGTCTCCAAATGTGAGTCATAGGTCTGATCCACACTTTTGGGTAGACAATATGGCTGTCTGCAATTGGCAGAAAACTCAGTGCTTTGAGATGATTTGTCTGATAAACTGAACATATCAGATTTATCAACAACTGGGATTTTGCAAGGAGGGGATTCACTAGATTCACATAAGACTCTAGCATTAGGCCTCTTTAAAGCTTGTCTACAAAGACTACTTTCGAATTGGTGCATACATTCATAACTTTTAGACTTAATACCCGAGTTTGGAACAGTCTGGTCAGTTAGAAATTCAGCATGTTTCAACTTGTCAGGCTCACTTAATTGAGTAATCTCTTTTGCAACTAAAGGGGCATTTGAAGCCTGGAAAGCCATCTTAAGATCATATGACTGATCAGTTGATGGAGTCTCTTTAGGCAAACATTTCATGAAGTTAGGGTCATAATACATTGAGGGTGGTATTATATCAGATGGGATCAGTAAAGGGCTTTGCAAAGGCTGTACTGACAGTTCACCCCCATATGCTCCCTGAAGCATGTCACCTTCATGAGGTGTCAGTGGCATCGGAGCAAGGGGTGGAACCTGGTAGTTGACTTGCACATCCTTTACTACTCCCACTTTGCTAGAATCACCCAACAAATCATAGTTTGGCTTTGTATAGTCATATTTTCTCTCTTGTTTGACATTTATTGGGGACTTCAGTGTCAAATTACGGGAATGAGAGAATTCTTGGGTCTTTGGTCTAAATCTGGGAATGTCAGTTATTTTAATTGGGGGGAGTAAGGGTCTAAATGGAGATTTTCTTTTTACCAGGATCTTGCTTGCTGCAGGAGATCCTATTGGCAAAGTATCATCTTGTGCCAGTTTCAAATCTTTATTAAGATGTTGATGGCCCAAAACCACTTCTAAATCATCCAAATACCCTGGTGTTATAGACCCAAAAGCTCCTGATAGGGACTTTTGACATGGCAAAGCTTTCATTTTGGATTTTTCTGACATTCCGGAATATTTTGATCACTTCAATTGGAATATATATTGCTAGATTGCAATGTATGCAAAATAACAAATAATAAGCAATGGCATAGGACTTGGCTTGGGTCAATACGTAAAGTACTATATCACACCGCTAGGCCAACATTTCTGTCGCGACCCTCGTGTGGTAGCGTGGTTTGAGGGTCGTAAACAGAATACAGTCTAAAAGTCAATCGTTTGATTTTGTGTTTCAATTGACTTAGTTTCGGAACAAGTTCAAGTAAAAGTTGAAAAGTGTATCCCCTATTTAATTGAACAACATCTGTGTTCACAGTACCTAACAAAATGGGATAAAGTGGGGATAAATATATAGGGGATAAAATTGTGATAAATTTTGCGATGAAAATTTACGGGATAATTTAGGGATAAATTCTGGGATAAAAAATAATTGGGATGAAGTGGGACAATTTCGGGATAACAGTTACGGGATAACAATATCTAGGTATAGGCTTAGTTAGATATCTCAGTGTTCAATGTAAATTTTATATTTCTTAAAAGCAAATGGCAACAAACTCAAGATTCTTAATATGCCCAGTGATAAGTTGCATCAAATAAGTATGAAATTAGGGCGTGAGTATGACCAGGTGGAAGTCAAGTTGCAGCCACTTGAGGGCTACAATGGGCTTCAAGTTGTCACTTTTCACAATTAAAGTGGGAAACTTTGTAATGCTTAAAGTAGGGCTTTTTCAAATCAGGAGTCTGTCAAACTCATCAGGGGATAATATTACTAATTCACCATTTAAACACACAAATAACAAAACAGTGGAAGTAAATGGATTTTTATATAATGTTTAAAAACGACTCTATTTCTATTACTATTCTACACAAAAGTTACAAAATCAGTATAGTCAAATGATATATCAAGTACTCAAATGATCTCTCATACACAATGCACAAAACAGCAAAGTCAGTGGAAGTTCAGTAAATCAATTTGCAATAAAGCCCAAAATGTGTTTCTTTCCAAAAATGTAATTCAATTCAGTTCAGCAGTTCAGTTATGTATGATCTCTAGTTGGGTTGAAATCACCTTCCTATACTACTCACATGAAAAGTGGAATGTAGTTTTCCCCTCAATGAGCAAACAAAAGGGTAAGGTATTAAGTATTCTTGCATAAAATCTGTCTATAATCGAAGAACTATATGGAATATAGTTAACATAGATATTGACCAGATATGGAAACTAAATGGGGAGGGGTAGATGGTAAACACTGACCAGAACCCCATACAAGCAAGTGTCAGGTTAAAAGACCCTAAATGGAATCTATACCAACTCAAGCTATGTAGTCAGGGGGTGGTCATAGTGTCTAGACAGCATCTCAAATAGGATTAAAGCCTTATGAGCTGGCTTCAATACTGACTTTGACTCTGCAAGTACTGGGTGCAGAATCAGTGATCAGCTGTTTGATTATGATCAGAAAGAACGCTCGGGATCCCTTTTAAAATACCCAGGCATGAACATACACATATAAAGATACAAAAGTGTGTTTTCTAATGGGTCAATAAAAGTTACTTTGGCAAATAAAATTAATACAGTTTCAAGTTGAATTTAGGGGGGGGGGTCATAAAGATTATTCAATGGAACCCCAGGAACATTGACTCTGGTTTAGAATAAGTTACATCGGTTCCTAAAGACCATAACTTTACGTACACCTTGTCAAATGTTCCATAACAATTCCCGGGACCTCTCGAATTTACAATTGTTCAAAACGTTCTCTCTAAATTCAGGTTTATAAATCAAAACAGATATATAATATGAGAAATCATTCCAAGTTAAAGGATCTAGAATGGCGAATAATGTATCTATTATAAGCAACAATATATAGTAAGGCCAGACGTGTAAAACTGACTAGAAATAAATACAATCAGTGCTTTTGGTATAACATGTATAAGGGAGGGGTTGCAGTAAATAGTCTAAATAGTAATGGGAAGCCCAAAGAAGCCAAATGGGCTTGAAATGGCTTGCCGTGACCTTTGAGGCTTGTCGGCACACAGTGACCCCTGTTCTTATTGAAGTTTCTCCAACCAAACTGGCGGTGAAAAATCACAGAAACAGGTCCTGGGATTTAAATTAGGGAGTGGGTGATAAAGCCCAATTACAGACAATTATCTGAGAAGGAGCTTTACTGTGTAAGCGGGGGTTATTGCCAGTATGGAATAAGACTGAATCAGTTCAAAGCTCAAGCTGATCCAAAAGACGCTAGAAACTTTATATAATCCAAATCAACAGTAGTCCTTTAGCAATAAATCCCCTAAACAGTTTTAAATGAGTGTTTATACATGTTATACACGCTAACTCAGATAAAAAAATAAAAGATACTACAGTGGTCAAAAAC
The DNA here is from genome assembly GCA_903813345.2 of Owenia fusiformis. NCBI lineage: Eukaryota > Metazoa > Annelida > Polychaeta > Sabellida > Oweniidae > Owenia > Owenia fusiformis. The sequence continues at coordinate 3,787,827 of CAIIXF020000009.1, forward strand.
CTGTCAAAATTACAATAAAATCAATTCAATTACCTTCCCCAACTTGTTCACCTAAGTTGGTATATCTGTGTTTATATAAATATCCAGTTTTGAGTTGCGTTTTTGAATGTTATAATTCTAAAAAGTTATACACGTCCGGCCCGTTTCAATGCAATGGAGAGAGTCCCCAGACAAGACAGAATCACTGAGCTAAAACAGCTGATTTCCAGCCTAGCCTCGTTTTGGATGAAAGTAAACAAACCCAAAGTTTGGCTATCCCTTGAATGAAAGTTTACAGCACAGTTGCTAACATGAAATTGACCAGTTTTATAACAAAAATTATACGCTGTCATTACTCTACACAATTATGGCATAATATATACAAATATAAAGTTTATGGTTACATGATAAAAACAAGTGAGGACCCGAATTCAATGGATCTTGAATAAATGAAATTGACACTCTCAATTTTAGTCCAGGGCAACTGCCTGTCTATATCAACAACCCTTTTGCAAAATCTTAAAGAGTTCTACATATATTAAATACAACACAAATTAGAGTAACTACAAAAAGTATGTAAGTGCAAAAGTGAAACAAAGTGACAATCCTTCAAGGCAATCCCATTACCATGCTCAAAGTAATCTGAAGGATCGTCACACTAGGACCTACGTCAAATTTTGAATACAGTGAACCCCCCGGGGTCTGACCTCTTGTTCGGTAAGACACAACTCCCTCATTATCGCATGCGTACGACCCCTTTAGATTGTCTAAAGTGGTCGGTAGGATACAATAACTCCCTCATACACTGACAGAACCATACCAAAATCATATGCTGCATGGACCGAAATGCAGCCATGGAATTTATTTTGTGTCTTTCTTATTTTTCAATGTCAAAAATAAGAAAACACACAAATCAACCCCAAGGCCTTCTAAAACCAAATTTGTCTGGCCCAGTTCTCTACTCCCTGTAGTTCAACAAGTTAAACCCAATACCACGGCTTTCATTTATTAATCTGAATGTTCTTGTTGCCGTGGTTGGGTTTAACTTCCGTGCTATGCTTTCATTTGTTGCAAATTCTCACAATCAGTTATGAATTAAACGCGCATGGAATTCCATGCGCTACCATAGGCCACTATTAAATTTTTTGCATCAAGGGCCGAATAGGCACGGACGTTAAACCTAGGGCGGGCCACAAGATATGTCAGATAAGAAATAAGGCCCAGACTAGGTTTAACTTGTTGAACTATACTCCCTGATGCCGTAGATCTACGATATTTCAGAAATAAGAAATAGATATCTGGTCCAGACTGGTTTGGCTAGGCCTTCAACTGTCCATTGTTACAATCAATGGCATGTTTCAATTTCAATTCAATTCAATTTCAAAATAATTTATTTCAGTTTTCATTACAAAAATTACAACATTATACAGGCTATGACACCCCAGGGGGTGTATGACTGCCCATAATTAAATTTACAATAAACATGATAAACTGTGAACATTTAAAGTGGTACATAGGTCAATACAATAATATAATATAAATACAATATACAAATACAATAATATGAGACAATAAAGAAATGAAATAAATGTTTTGGTTACTCTGTACTCAGGAGGTCAATTTTCAAACGAGATGTTTCATTCACACTTTAACAATTATTGTTTTTTCAGCGATTCCAGCTCCAGTTCAAAGGATGGAAACAATGGGAATGGCCACATAATTATACGCGAAATTTACGAATCTGATAACGCCCACGAAGAATTTGAAGCAGAGCTAGACAATGCACTTTACCAAGGAATCAAAACAATCGTGATTGAACCAACAAAATTAGGTGACGAAACTGCGAGATGGATCCAGGTTGGAAATTGTCTGCATAAGACAGCTGTTCTTGCAGGATTCGGTAGTCTCCTTTCTGGACTTGTTTGGCCTGATGTAGGCTATGTTACATACCCTTTAGGTTTTTCAAGTGTTGCTTGTGCAGCCGTATATGCAGTTTCATGGCAATTTGACCCCTGTTGTAAATACCAAGTGGAGTATAACATTAGAAAATTACAGAAACTGCCACTACGTAATCTCGCATCTAGTTCGCCTGTTGTTTTAGTTCGTAAAGAAGACACACGTCGCAAACTTTTACATAACACTATTGCCTTATCAGCTACAGTGCTTTGCGGGTGGAAACTTTATGAGCTCTTCTTTAAATAATGACTCAGAATTTAGGAAATTATAGGAATTATTTAAACTGGCAACACATTTTAGCAACATGGGGTACTGTACATTTGTAAGCAATGCAATAAGACTATAACAGCTACAACACCTGCATAGAGGTTGGGAGGTTGAGGAGTTCTGTTTGGATTGATTTTTGGTGTAGTACCTAAGTCACCTAGTAAGTGATCAAAATTATGGACTAAATGAAAAGATGAAAACCAAACTTTGTAGCATGATAGGGTACATTGATTGTAACTAGGCCAGGTGCCAAGATACGAGGTCCCCTAGCCTCAGCTACAGGATAATGAGAATATCAGTCCGACCAAAGTTATGGACTAAACCAAGCTAAACTTTGTGGCATGTTGGCGCACAATTGTACATCGATTGGGACTCTTAGCTCTCTGCTCTAACTCAACAGCAAATCAGTTCTGACAGTCATACCTCTCCTAACTTTATTTATAAAAATTCAACAGCCAAGCTGCCCTGGGCAGCATAATCACAAGGAAGCAATGCCAATTTGGTGACTTGCCCAATGCCCATTCAAACGAATAGTCTATAGTTGAGCTTTTTTGACGCTGTGAAAAACTGTTAAACATGAAATTAATAGTGCCTACATGTAGTTATTTGATTGAGTGATCATTCTTGTTGAGCTGGTAATTTAAGTTTAAAGCTTTTAATTTATAGCTCAAGTACAGTAAAACCAAAGGTTGGACACCTCTGTAAGTGGAACACCTCTGTAAGTGGAACACCTCTGTAAGTGGAACACCTCCAGAAATGGAACCATTTCCAGAGTGACAGAGTCCCATGACTTTATGATAAATGAACCTCTGTAATAAATATTTAGTTTAACATAAATAATAGATCCATGAGAACAATATTCTTTGTTTTCTTAAAAATTGATGGGTTTACTGTGAATTCAATAAATTACAATTTGAACACTTTTTCGAGGTACCAAAGGTGTTCCACTCACACAGGTTTTACTGTACATTGAAAATTTGAAATAAGGCTTTGAGTTCTCAGGAATTTAAATAGATTTGATGTAATAGCCTGTTATATATATAAATACACCTCTTAACAGTTTTAAATTTACATCTAACAGAAGTGGTTTATGGAGTGCACATCTCTCACCAGCCTTACCTTGTACCTTGTAGAAAATAAACCACAGTTTGCAAAAGTGTGGAACCCTTGTATTGAAATAAATGGATTTTACCAACATTTTATACAAATGTCCATGACTAACTGAGATTTGAGAATCTTCTGCAATTTAGCATTGAATAAAATGAATATAATATACACATGTTACAATAGCTTGCTATATTTTTGTTTGCAATAAAGATAATGGTTTGGGGAGGGCTTTCATCAGGGGTCATTTCAAAGTTATTTTTACAAACAACAGAATCAATTTTAAAATCTGGTGCAAGTGGGCACTACTCCCATTTAGAATAATCCCACCTGAATATCAGTTTTCAGTTGTTTACCCACTTGAAAATGAGAAAATCATGAAAAATATAGAATTTTTTTGAAAATAAAAATGTTATTCTTATCATTGTTAGTACCCTGACTCTGTTAAGGTCAGGGTGCATGTTCATAATTTTGCTGCAACCCTCTATAGGGTCAAATGTTATTTTTCAAATTTGAATCACTTGTTCCCCACAGTGTCTACTTCTCTCACTTTTGCATAGCATGTACACTAATGTACCTTGAAAAGAATGTAGAGAAGAATGTTTTGATAAAATGTATAAAAAACAAGAAAATTTAGTGAAAAAATTCAGAAAATTTTCAGAAATTTTTTTCACTGAATTTTCTCGCTTTTTATACATTTTACAAAACAAATCTACTCACCAGTCTTTTCTAGCACTCTGTGCAAAACTGGAAGATGTAGACAATGTGAGGAACTGAGTGATTCCTGTTTGAAAAATAGCATGTGACTCAATTGAGGAATGCAGCAAAATTCCGAACATGCACCCTGGCCTTAATGATCAGACTTCTAAAATAGAATTTAAATAATAGACCTGTCCTGTGGTATTGTTTACCAACCCATAACTAGGCCTTTGCAATCAAACTTGTGATTGCTAAATTACACCCTTGGTATACGCAGCTACTGATAATGACCTGGATGGTTGTGGATGTGTGACTGGGGCAGTGCCAATGATTGTTTTTGAAGCAAAATTACCACCTTTTTGTGAGAGTGACAGTTGGCATCTGTAACAAATGGCAGGGGGTGACATTTTGCTCTGAATTGTTTTTGATTGGTGAACAACCAGAAAAATGACTGAGAGGGTACCTTCCAAATAATAATTATGAGCAGTGGTCCTTCATGGAAAAGTTAATATTAACTTACAAGATAATTGGGTAATTTAAATGCAAAATAGATGTTGGCAGTGACCAGTCCATTACGGTAGCTGTGTATACTGAGGGTGACTTGGAAAAACATGGATCTTCCAAGATTACCTCCCTAACTTAAACATGAGCTATAAATTCAATACAAGAACATCTGTAAAATACACATAGTTGGAGAATCTCGATATTATAGGTAAATGTTTTTAGAATATTTAAGTAGTCGTTATCCCCCAGGAATTAATCAAGAGATCATTAAACAAATCTTTTTCTATTCATCAGAATCAAACAAAACATGTGTTTCTAAAAATTAAAATGTACAAATATATATTTCATTACTTAATCAAAAAAAACAATGTAGATAATGATATAAATATGAACAATTCATTTTTATGGGTGGAGGGATCCTCCTCCTCCTTTACAACATAACTGTCCCTTTGGCTCTTCTCTGTCTATCTAGGCTCTTATATTTGTGACATCACATCTGTCAATAGTCCCTCTAAATGCATAAATGTCCCTTTGCTCTTATGTATGCCCCAAAGAAATTGAATTATTAATACTGCTTTTTTCCTGCTATCTTTATAGGCTACTATTGCTGCATTATTGTCCCTTTTCAGCTCTTTTCCGCATGATGGAAAAATAAACAGTTGGTAGGATGGCACGTAGGATTATTGCAAGTTTATGCATCATAGGACATAGCGTTATTTCCTCTAAACCTCGGGATGTTCCATCAATGATTCGTTTCGCAACATACTCGGGTTCCATTCCATTGGCTGTTGTGGCGTCCATCGCTGAAAAAATGATTTGCAGTTTAATCAACGGAAATTATAATAGTTTTTTTTTTATATAGTGGTCAGTCTTACAATCCAATAAAATATAAAAAAACTAATTACAGTTTTACCCAGCCCACCTTGGGCTTATTAACCACTGTTATAATAATACTTCATGCATACACATATACATGTAAACATTTGGTTTTCTTGGTTGCAACAACTTTATATTGACAACTTCATACACTGAGATGTGAGCTTTATAACTTTACAATAGAATACTCAGTCCCCTATAAGGGTGAGATTATCACTTGTTAAAATTAGTTTAATCTTTCAGAAAGCATAACTTCGGATTAGGGGGGGGGCCTGGGGGCCCGGGCCCCCCCCCTTGGGTGGGCCCAGAAAAAAAAAATTGGGCCCAAAAAAAAACCAGAACAACGGCAATGCCAAAGCGTAGCGAATCCCATCGAACATTTTTCAAAAGGGGCACCTTCAACCAAAAGTGTCATTAGACAGTGTGACATGCTTATAATATTCACATACCAAATATGAACAAAATCGCTCCACTACTTTTCGAGTTATAGTAAAATACATTAAAATGGTGGCCATTTTGAAAAATGGCCGCCTTCTACCAAAAGTCTCATTAGACAGTGTGCCATGCTTATGGTATTCACATACCAAATATGAACAAAATCACTCCACTACTTTTCGAGTTATAGTAAAATACGTTAAAATGGTGGCCATTTTGAAAAATGGCCGCCTTCTACCAAAAGTGTCATTAGACAGTGTACCATGCTTATACGTATTCACGTACCAAATATGAACAAAATCGCTCCACTACTTTTCGAGTTATAGTAAAATAAGTTAAAATGGCAGCCATTTTTCAAAATGTCCGCCATTTTTCAAAATGGCCGCCTTCTACCAAAAGTGTCATTAGACAGTGTGCCATGCTTACAGTATTCACATACCGAATATGAACAAAATCGCTCCACTACTTTTCGAGTTATAGTAAAATACTTTAAAATGGCGGCCATTTTGAAAAATGACCGCCCTCTACCAAAAGTGTCATTAGACAGTGTGCCATGCTTATACGTATTCACATACCAAATATGAACAAAATCGCTCCACTACTTTTCGAGTTTTAGTAAAATAAGTTAAAATGGCGGCCATTTTTCAAAATGTCCGCCATTTTTCAAAATGGCAGCCTTCTACCAAAAGTGTCATTAGACAGTGTGCCATGCTTATAGTATTCACATACCAAATATGAACAAAATCGCTCCATTACTTTTCGAGTTACAGCAAAAATCGTAAAATAACGAGTAAAGGCCGCCATTTTTCAAGATGGCTGCCATGTGCTTTTTTAATATCTACATTTCTAGCTTTATTAATGTCCTATATAATTTTTTTTACATTTAAAACATATTGCTATTACAGTTTTACATATTGCACCTAAATTACTGTAAAATCGGCACTAAAATGGCCGCCATTTTTAAATGAGCGGCCATTTTGAAAATCGGCTTTCGAGCAGAACTTCTACCCCCATAGGGTATATGTGTACAAAATATGAATAAAATCGGGCCAACGGTATTTGAGTTATTGCCCGGACGGACGGACAGACAGACGTACGTACGGACGGACGGACGGAGGCATTCCCTATATCCCTCCGAACTTCGTTCGATGGGATAATTAGGGCCAATAAAGGCCTTAAGGCCCCCAAAAGTCGGCCTTTTTGGTCATTACTGGGCCTTTTAAGGCCTTATTTTTTAAATTCAGGCCAAATTTTGAAGAAAATGGGCCTCAAAATTTTAAAATTTGGGCCCACTTTTGCGTTTTAGGGGCCCAAAATTTTTTTCCGCGGATGTTTTTTTCTCTGACCTGAAATTTGGGCCCCCCCCTTGTTGGTTCCTAGATCCGCCAGCATAAACAGGCAACTGACTAACCAAAATTTTAAAGAAAAAATATATTTAACAGTGTGAAGTCTTGTGACATATTAAATGTAGGGCTATATTCCATCGAATAACTCTTTTTATAGTTGTTGGCACTGTGTCATACATCTCATACTAAATTCTACACACAATGTTGTTTATAATGTTTAGTTGATGTGTCTTAAAATAAAACTCCATTTTCATTCAAGAAAATAATATTTAGGAGTTGCTATTTTAAGAAAAAGCACTCTTTCTCAAAAAGTTTTTTAAGAAGCTGGGGTGGTTGGGTGGTGTCGCATTTATCACAGTTATGCAGAATTGAGTGTAAAACATTTGAGATTGTCCCCTTACCTCCATATGAAGTTCCATCTGCCGTGACTGCATTTAGAGAAAGATTTGTCTTTATATAACCTGGGCTAACTACTAATACATTGATGTTCTTTGAGGCTACCTCTGCCCTGAGACTGTCAAAGAAGGCCTGGGTGGCATGCTTGGATGCTGCATCTGGAAATCAACAAATATCGAGATTTGATTCATTCATTTATTACCATTTTAATTTGAACTTACATTTTAAATATGGTGACATACACAAATGAAGTAGACAGAATGATATGGCCTTTAAGTACCAAACACAATGCCTCAATAATAAATTAACAAGGCGTTACTATGCAAAATGTCACACCACCTACCATTTGGTACAGGTGCTGAACACTAACCGCTGAACACCAATTGCGAAATGACAAACACTATCCACAAAAACAATATGACACCACTTGTGGAGGTGACATAATAATAAAAAAGTACACCTGTTACATTATTGATAGCTCTGAAAATCTGGGAAATACATAGGATGGAGGTTCCATCTAAAAAAGCCCAGCCCTGGCCCTGCACCCTTTTTGAAAGTGTGGATGCATGACTCAATACCAAATGTCCATTTCTGACAGTGTCTAGAAACTGTTTACTTACAAGCAGATCTGTATGGTATTGCAATCCTCCCTTGTACACTACTAACTGCCACAATGCTCCCTTCACCTTGCTGTCTCATGCTCGGCAACAAGGCTGAAAATGTAAAGTCAAAAATGATATGCTATGACGTAAAGGGTACTGTACTTCTACTTAATTTGGCAACCGTTTTAATTTGGCGGATCTGCCAGATTGTTGAAGTAAAATTGTAAACTAGTACCATTAATGCATTGTTAACTAATATTGCAAGTCCACCAAATTAAGTAGCTGCCAGATGTTCACAACAGCAAATCCTCCAAAACAAGTAGCACCAAATTTAGTAGAAGTACAGTATTCACTATAAGCATACCCTCCTGTAAAGCCTCACTTGGCGTATTTTCAACATTTTTGGCAAAATAAAGACTTACTTTTGAACTTTATCTTTCATTAGACATCAACAAAAAAAACATACATCTAGTAAATGCCCATTGTCTTAAATCACTTGTTTCACATTAAAGTTACCTTTAGTTAAAGCCACCTGTCCTAGATAATTCACAGTAAGTAACTGAAGGTCAACGTCAGTAGTTGTACTTTGAGCCTCCCCTCTGTAGCTTATACCAGCATTATTCACTAAAATATCTACACGATCATAAAAGTTCAAAGCTTGACGAGCAAATTTAGGAATGTGCGCTATGTCAGATAGATCCAGTTTTAATACTTTGGGAGTATATTTCTGAATGGCCTTTCCTGCCTGAAAATACATGGAAATGCAATTTCGTTTAATTCATTTATGTGAATCAATCAAATAATATTAAATTTGAAAACCAAGAAAAGTTGAGATTTTTGACAAAAATATGGTTCATTTTCATTTTTGAGGCCAATTTGAAGATCAGCTCTCGTTAGTAAAGTGGCATTGAACTAAGAGCAACAAATAACCTTTTTGAGAGATAAATGAACTGGTTCCCTACTTAGTTCAGTGTAATAGACTTTTCCCATTTGACATTTTAGTGTCTTTAAGAACTTTCTGGGATAATTAAAGTAATCAATGTAACATTACCTCCATAGGCTACCCAATTGAAAAATAAAACTAATTACCAACTTATTACCAACTAATTTACAACTAATTATCAACAATTCTGCTGGCAATTGGAATTAAAGTTAAGCGTTAATTAAATCAATGATAATTATGGCCCAATTATCAGTAGCAAGTTCAACGTAAATTAACTTACAATAATGCTGATTTATGATTTTTAGTTGATAGTTAAGATATGAAATGTTTGAGGGTGATAGTAAGTGGTAAATTAAAACGATTTTGTTCTGAAGTAGATTATTGGTTGATAGTTAACATATAGGATGATTATAATGATAATTAGTCGTAAATTAGGCCCATGATTTAGAAATACAAACCCCCTAAATTTAATTTCAAGATGATGGAAAAAGAAAACATGTGAGAGATATTTCTCTCATAAAATTGAGAATTACAACGTGAATGGTGCGTATACTACCATGGAATTTGGTCAACATTATTATAAGGGTATGTAGAACATGAATACAATGTATGTTAAATCTTATTCACACTTCTGTCTGAAATGTTTATGAATTCAAAAATCTTTTTGCATCAGATAATATAATATTAATCCTAGAATGCAATTTAGGTACTAACATGGGTTACCTATATTTCACAAGTAATCCAAATGTGCTCTTCTAAATAATGATTGTTAGATCACAAAACATATTTTTGATTATATCTGTTACGTCCTTATTGTATAGCATTATAGTCTAATGTTTGTGTTCTGATTTTAGTTGTTGATGGCAATAATGATGTTTTCACATGCTTTTCATGAATCTTAAAAATTTGCAAAATAGAATAGCTTTAAAAAAGAGGGGGAGAAACCCCAGGGTTCAAAGATGACATACGCTTATAATGTAAATCTGTATTGAGATGACATCGTCGCTGATTGGTTTAGCGAGTCGATCGTTGATTGGTTTAGCGAGTCGATCGTTGATTGGTTTAAAACTAGGTCAATTTGAAAACTTTGAAAACCAAGATGGAGGGTACGTTTTCGACAAAAGGAGGTGTGCGAAGGAGGAAATCGTATGTCATCAATTGAATCATGGGGTTTTCCCTCCTCTTGCTGTGAAATTTCAATAGTTCAAGTTCATTGTTGTCTGTTCTGAAAGATCCTAATTAAGATGAATATTCCGTCACAAAATAGTTCAAGATGAAGCAAAAATCTCCGAGTGAAGGGAAGCAAAAAAGAAGCGAGTCATTTTTGAGATGTCACAAATCTGACTTAAACCTAACTTTCAACTAATTATCAATAGTAAGTTAGGTGATAATTAGAGATTAACTTACATCAAACTTACAACTAACTTTCAACTAATTTACGTAAATAGCTCATTTGCATATTGATGGTAGTTAATCGTTAATTAAGTTGCAAATTAAGCGTTAATTAAGTTGATAATTAGCTCATTTGCATGTGAATTTTTACACCTAACTTTCAACTAATTATCAATAGTAAGTTAGGTGATAATTGGAGATGATTTTCCATAGGCTTTTTTCAATTGGGTAAGAGCGATAGAAATCATTTTTAAATAATAATAATCGATCTGTGTTTATCTATGTTTCTCTTGAAAAGATAATACTGGATTCTGTTGGTGCTGCCATCTTTATATCAGCCTAGAACCTATGATTACCTCAGTTGAGTTCATGATGTCCTGTTTAACTTTGTCCAATGCATCTACATTTCGAGCACTAAGTATAACTTTACATCCAGCAGCATAAAAGGCATGAGCACAAGCTAAAAAGAAAGGTTAAACTACACTACCTCTCTTGCTTGGTACTGGTATATATTTAAGCTTCCCTTCTAAAATCTAAGATTGGCATACAATGTATAGCACTAGGCCTAGCATATATTATATTTACAAATGTACATTCATTCTTTTACAAATGTAGAAATAAAAAAGTAAAGAGTAGAATCATATTTAACTTTGAAACAAACATATTTTACGGATATTCAAGCAATATATTAATCATGGGCATTCAATCTTATCCCGTGCCAGGACTATATTTATAGTCCTGGTACGGGATAAATTCAATCTATTGAAAGCCAATGTACATGTACTAATCGATGGACCCCCATTCCCCTAAATTTTACAGAGATCTCCATTAAAACTTGCACCTTCATTTCAACTCATTGCATTTAAAAATCAATCATGATTTAAATTACCAAATCACAAATTACATCAGTGTAAAGTCATTCACAGAAGGTTCTGAAATTGGAGTTCCTAGATTTTTATAGAAATGTGTTTCTTCAGTTTTTTTTCATTGACAGGTATGCATAGAGCTATCAAAAATACTTGGTAAAAGTAACACACACCTCTTCCAAGTCCTGAACTGGCCCCAGTAATTAGAACCACCTTATCCTGAAGTGACATTTTCCTCCGCCGCGGAGACAACAAGGCATAAAGGATATAAACGACACTTAGAGGCAGCCCGACATTGTACAGAATGTCACTAATTGTCCATCCCATGGTGTAATGTGGTCTGTCAATTCAGGCAAAGTTAACAATCAAGTCACGATGATATCTGAGCCTGAAATGAAGGGTATATAAACATGGGTACTCAATATATAAACAAACAATTATAACCGAAGTAAATAAATGACCATCGATAAACAACATTTCAATTTCTTCAGGCTTAAATACCTCAATGTCATCACACAAATTGAAATGTTATCATAAAATGTTTGTCAACAAAATAAAAAAAATAATAAAAAATTATAAAAAATCATTATTGACTTCAAACCTATCTTCCTTTGAAGAAATCAACTGTATATGTCAGTTAGAAATAAATTCAGGTACCTCTAAACGTAGTACGAGATAAGGATAGACTTTGCACATTCTGCCAATCATAAAAGAACAGTAAATCATTCAAAATTTTTTCTTTTGCCCAAAAAATACAACTCGGAGTGAAAACTACCAATTGCGCATGCGCACTAAAATTTTCACATCCGCAAATTTTGTTTACAGTTTTCGTATATTTCGACCTAAATATAACACAAAAGAAGCCAACTATTACAGATTAAACGTTACAAAATCATAGCACAAGATGTAAGCGTAACATAGGAGTTCACATTATATTAGGAATCTCTGCCAATCGGACATAATCATGCCCGGATCGATCACATAAAAAATGGCGATTTCACCTCCAGTCTCTCCGAGTCCATCCAAGGAAAAGAGCTATGACTATCTACTTAAATTCTTGCTTGTGGGAGACAGTGATGTAGGGAAGGAAGAAATACTGAGTGGACTGGATGATGGTGCTTCTGAATCCCCTTATGGATTTTCATCTGCCTCTGGTGAGTTACCATTGGGGGGGGGTGTATAGGGGGTCTTGGAAGTCCATATACAATATTTTTCAGCCCTCTTATACCATATACAATATTTTTTCACCATATACAATATTTTTTGCCTCTCTTATACCATATACGATATTTTAGGTGAAATACAATATACGATAATTTTGAAACTGCTGTTGATTAATATTTGGATGTTTATAAGGAAATAAGATAAGGAGAGAATCCATGTACTACCAAATATATTATTATGAGCCAAATAGACTGCACAGTGCACATAATTAGACCACAATAATTCCATTTTATCCATTATTACAACAATATTCATTTTGGACACAACCCCATGGTCAAAAATTCTGTAACTCCATATTATTGTCAAGTAGACAAATTGTACAACTTAATGTACTTCTTTCTTATGACTTATGTCAATTGCATCCTTCATAGTGAGTCAGGGAATGATTCTTCTTTCCTTGGGAACACAATTGATTCAAAAATGAGAACGTGGAACCATGGGCTTTCAATTAGAAAGTTGAAAGCCCATGGTGGAATGAAAGACTGTATGATTCATCATGACATTGTATTCTTTAAAAAATAAAGTTTATTGCGGCAAAGTATGTACAAATAAATCTGTCAGGTAGATAGTGAAGATACAAAATGTACAATAATTTGGCAAATCAGCCACTAACCTGTAAAAATGTTTTAAATGTTTGAAAATACAAAACAATATTACTGACTCCTTAAATAATTCATTTCCACATAGAAGTTTTGTTTGCCAGTTTCAATAAAATGTTTAAAAATTGGTGACCTACTTCTTTTGAAACAACTAAAAGTAGATCACTGAAAGTTCTCATTTTTAAACATCTCTACACTCTTGTCTTGTCTATAAAGTGTATTCTTTGTGGACAATGTTGGATCAAGTTATTAATAATTGAAAGTAGCATGACTTCAATGAGGATTGCCAAAAACATGGAATATACCTCACATTGAGAGGCTGGACAGTCTAAAGATATCTTATGTTACATTATAAAAAGTCTTTAATGGCACAATTGTGTATAGAAAACAATAAATAGCAAAATTTCTTACCATCTGCAATTCAGCCATTTCTTGCTGAGTAATAAACTTTCCTCCTCTTTTGAAGAGTCAAAGTGAAGGACCTGTCATTCTGTGCAGGCCATGATTGTAATGCAATGAGTAAAACAGCTGTTGTGGTGCTAATGGCTATTCATATTAGGCATGTTTAATTGTTTTAGATAAAATATTTAGGTAACTGGTGACATATTAAGACTTCAGATTCCTTTAGATACCATATACCACGAGGGGAAAGAGTACCCGTGTATATACAACCTACCGCCGAGCAAGACACGCACATACCGCCGAGCAAATGTTTGATAATGTCATCTCGTAGGAAAATGGACAATAAAGGTAATATAATGTCACTAACAATTCCTTTGGATGGTTAGAGTTGTTACTAAGATGTTCTAGCAGGCGCAATTGGCCTAGAATTATAGTTGAAATATATTTTTATGTCCAAATTAAGAGATAAGGTAAACGTATAGTAGGTTTCGATTTGTTTTTCTCATTCATACTCGCTTTAATTGATAATGTGCCATACATAAGACATACTTGGGTCGGTAAATGGATATGTGCATATGCATAATATATTAAGTGTCAAAATATTAGGTCAAAATAGCACTTTTGAACAGCAAAATCTTCACTTAAACTTTGTCCTAAAAGATCCGAGGTTATCGGACATCGGACCCGATGTGATCGACGAGTAATATTATAAAGATCCGAAAATATCTTGAGTAAAGGATCTCAGAATCCGAACATTACTTGAGTAAAATCTGTTGAGATCTGATTATATCGTCGAGTTTATGACGTGCTGATGAAAAAATAATAAACATACAATCTGCATCATTCATGTGAATCATTTTGTTGTGAACAATAAATGAAACTGAAAAAATATGGCTATCACCAGTTACCACTGTACATCGAAACATTGTATTTCAGGTCTTCGGTACAAATGCTTCCACTGTAGTTATAAATCACACGAGATGGATGACTTTGTGGTCCACTTCAGTCAGCACCATCCATTACTGAGTATTAAAGTTAATGTGCCTGAGTTAAATGGCAAAAAATGGATTTACAATGTTTTTGACTATGGTATTGTATTATCAAAGAAAGATCACGGTAATTTTCGTTTCGAGGATATTGTTATGTATCTGGTTTCAGTACTGGTCATTAAGACATGTAAGATATCTGATACCCTTAACTGAGATTACCATGCTTATAGCAGACACTTGTAAGTCTGGCTTCCTACTAGAAACACATTAACTATGTAGTTCTTATATTATGTTTGATGTATAATAAAGTCTTAATACAAAACACAACATGGTGTCAGATGTGGTCTCACATGAATAAGTAGATCAGAGACAATAACAATGGCAAGTGGATACTCAAAGATAGTGAAGGAATTAGACTTTTATGGCCCTAATCTCTCAGAAGATTGGAAGAGATGGAGAGAACTTATTGAATTAATGTTTGATTCTCCTGATGCCACAAAATGGAAAGAGCAAGAGAAAGCCGCTCAAATTCTCCTTCTCATCGGTGAGAAAGGAAGGGACATTTGCAGATCGTGGATTGCCACTGGGGTACTTTCGGAATCACAAAAGAAGGAGTCTAAAACCCTCCTTGATAAATTTGAGGAATATTGTACACCCAAGAAAAACAGGTCGATCCAGAGGAAAATGTTCTATGAATGCTACCAGTCGAAGGATGAGTCTATTGACGAGTTTGTTACAAAACTTAGACTTATTGGCAGAGACTGTAAATTCCCCGATCTTGACGAGATGATCGCCGACACGATATTGACACATTGCCATTCAACACAAGTCCAAGAGAAGCTACTAAGATACGAAGAGGACCTCACATTAGACCATGCTCTAAAGATAGCACGCTTATATGAGCAGAGTAACGTCCATAAGAACTCTCTAAATTCCCGCACAGAAAGTGGACATGAGGAAGTCAGTATTGTAAAGAAGTCGCAGTCACAAAGGTGTGACAACTGTGGACTGATACATAGAGGAGGCACGTGTCCTGCGGCTAATGAGCAGTGTAACGGATGTTTAAAATTCGGGCATTTTAAAAGATGTTGCCGTAGTGGGAAATCTAGTGAAAAGGACTCTAGACAACGGAGGCAAGGCAAATCTGGAAAACGTAGAAACCCCCGAAAAGTGAACCAGGTGGAGGAATCAGTATCTTCAGAAGATGAAGTGTACTTGGGATCTGTAACCACTGAAATCCCAGACACCCAGACATCAAAGATAGCCCAGATTCCCGCCAAAACCCCAGATATACCCAACTCAAAATCCTGGATTATACAACTAAAAACAGGTGGGCACACCCTTACTGCTAAGGTGGACACAGGTGCCCAGGCCAATGTGATCTCACATGCACTGTTTAAGAGGTTAAGACACCCCCCTATGAAAGCTTCTACCACAAGGCTATTTACCTACAACAGGCAGCCCCTGGACGTCATGGGTGAATGTGATATGCCTTGTAACTTTGAAGGGATAAACTACAAAGTGAGATTCATAGTAATTAAGGAGAAAGCTGACACTTTAATTAGTCTGCAATCAGCTATTCTCTTAGGCTTAGTTTCCAGAAGTAACATTTCTACAGTTGGCTCTGACAGCACACTGACCACAGACCAGTTAGTGTCTAATTACAGCTACATATTTGAAGGCCTAGGCTGTCTGCCTAGCAAAGTGCACATTACCCTTGAAGAAAATGTCACGCCTGTGGTACACCCCCCTTACAAGGTAGCTGTTCACCAGAGAGACAAATTGAAAACTGAATTAGAGCGAATGCAAAAACAAGGAGTAATTGCCAAAGTGGATGAGCCCACTGATTGGGTGAATAATATAGTTTTAGTTGAGAAGAGCGACAAATCTCTGAGGATATGCCTTGATCCTGCAAACCTCAACAAAGTTATTAAAAGGGAACCGTACCCTACTGCCACAACAGAAGAAATCAGCACAAGATTGAAAGGTGCTACGAGGTTTACCAAATTGGATGCGACAACCTCATTTTGGCAACTTGAACTTGATCACGAGAGTTCGTTGCTTACTTGTTTCAACACACCCTTTGGACGATATCGATTTACACGTCTGCCATATGGACTAAACATATCTACTGAAAAGTTCCAGATGGAAGTTTGTAAAGTTCTAGAAGGAATAGATGGCGTTGAAGTCCAAGTGGATGATATATTGATTTCTGGCAAAGATGAGGAACAGCTTAAGCATCGAATGGAAGCAGTGTTCCAAAGAGCAAGTGAGAACAACCTCAAGTTTAACAGGAAGAAATGCCAGTTTAATGTGCCATCAGTCACATATGAAGGACATACATGGTCGAGAGATGGACTGAGTATCCCGGATGATCGGATAAACAGGAAGAAATGCCAGTTTAATGTGCCATCAGTCACATATGTAGGACATACATGGTCGAGAGATGGACTGAGTATCTCGGATGATCGGATAAAAGCGATAGTTGAGATGAAAACCCCTACAGATAAACAATCACTGAGTCGATTCCTTGGCATGGTGAATTATGTTGCCAAGTTCGTACCACGCTTATCAGAGCTAAATGCTCCCTTGCGAGAACTACTGAAAGAGGATATTATTTTCGAATGGAATAAGCCACAGATAGAAGCGTATGAGCAGCTGAAAAAGCTTATAACTACAGCGCCAGTTCTCAAGTTTTACGACCCCAATAAGCCATCAGTGCTGAATGTAGACTCTTCGAAAGATGGTCTTGGAGCTGTCCTACTACAGGATGATATGCCTGTATGCTACGCGTCAAAATCGCTAACCTCTGCCCAACAAAACTACTCCCAAATAGAGAAAGAGATGACGAGTATATGTTTTGGAGCAACTAAGTTTCACCAATACCTCTATGGTAAGCCCTTTGTTGTGGAAACTGATCACAAGCCCCTGGAGGTGATCGCAAAGAAAGCTCTAAATAAAGCCCCAGCTCGATTACAAAGAATGCTTTTGCAAATGCAAAAGTACGATGTCACAATCAAGTGGAAACCTGGAAAAGACATGGTTATATCAGACACTCTCAGCAGAGCATGTGTAGACAGTGACACAGAAAGCTCGAAAATTATCGCTTCTATCATGAATGACATTGATCAACAAGCAGATGGATTACTTCAAGCTTTACCCATGTCTAAACCAAAACAGCAAGAGTACAGGAACGCGACCTCGAATGACCCTGTACTGCAACGCATTATGGAATATTGCAGAATTGGATGGCCTGAAAAGACTGATGTACATGAGTCAGTCATGCCATATTACACCTTTCATGATGAACTTAGTACAGTTGATGGTCTCGTGTTCAAAGGCCTAAAACTGGTAATTCCCACATCAATGAGAGACGAAGTAAAGTCGCTTATCCATGAAAACCATATGGGAATCGTTAAAACAAAATCCATAGCAAGAGAGACACTCTTTTGGCCCAACATGAATTCCCAGATCGAGGATATGATAAAAAACTGTGACATTTGCAAAACCCACAGAAATGCCAATCAAAGAGAACCTATGCTTCCACATAAGGTTCCTATTCGCCCCTGGGAAAAGATAGGTGTTGACCTATTCTCACATAACAACAAGGATTACCTAATTGGAGTAGACTACTACAGCAAGTACCCTGAGCTGTACTCACTCACCAGCACCAAGGCAAAACCCATCATAAATTGCCTAAAAGCCTCGTTCAGCAGAAATGGTATTCCCCAAACAGTATTCAGTGACAATGGTCCACCATTTCAATCATCAGAATATGTAAAATTCAGCGAAGACTACAACTTTGACATTGCTACATCGAGCCCGAATCTAGCAAATAGCAATGGCCAAATTGAAAGGACAATTCAGACTGTTAAAAATATTATCAGAAAATCAGATGATATTTTCACAGCCATGCTGAATTTGAGAAACACCCCAATTGATGCGAAGATCAACAAATCCCCAGCAGAATTACTTATGGGAAGAAAACTGCGATCTAAAATTCCTACAAGTGGTGTTCTACTGAATCCCCAAAGCCCAGATCCCAACGTTCGCACAAAACTTCAGCAGAAAAAGCAGATGGAGAAGAGAAAGTATGACCTCCGCGCTCGTCCCCTTGCCCCTCTTCAACCTAATACCCCTGTCAAAGTCCGTGAGAAAAGGAACAATAAATACATCTGGAGAAATGCAACAGTGACTGAGAAACTAGACTCGCCCAGATCATATCTAGTTGAAACCCCAGATGGAGGACAATTTAGAAGGAATAGGAGACATTTAATTCCAGCATAAAATGTGTGAAATGACTGTCAATAATATAGTGTAGACCCAAGACTGGAAGTGAAATGGAAATATCCATATTTGCAATGAAGGTCAAGGATAGACCAAATTAGCATATCAAAATAAACATTGTAGTAAGACTGTAGTAAACTCTTAGGTCAAGAACCTCATTAGCATGTAGTACAAACATATGCACTGGACATTTTATCAATGAATACTAAAGTTCATGAGACAGGTCAGATAGTTCAAATTACATGGCTAGTAAAGTTTAAATGAGCTCCCTTACAAAATATTCAGAATTAGTAATGATCATATTTCAATGAGATGACTGTTAAAAGTTTAACTTGTTTTTAAACTAAAAGAAGGGAGATGTTATGTATCTGGTTTCAGTACTGGTCATTAAGACATGTAAGATATCTGATACCCTTAACTGAGATTACCATGCTTATAGCAGACACTTGTAAGTCTGGCTTCCTACTAGAAACACATTAACTATGTAGTTCTTATATTATGTTTGATGTATAATAAAGTCTTAATACAAAACACAACAGATATGAAGCTTGTGAAGCTTGGGATTCTTCAAGTTGTGTTCTTCGAGTAGAATGGCGCTTGCAATACAGAATTAAATGTTTTTGGGTTGCACTCTTACCATAGACACATAGAAAATTATGGTGATTCAAGTGTAAGCATGAATTCAATGTTTTAAGAACTTTGCCGGAAACAGACGTTGACGTATAGTGCTGCGGGAATTATATCATATTATATTATATCCCGGTGCCAGGAGTATATGATAAATAAAAAGATATGATAAATAAAAATGAATATTTGTGATATCGTCATGATATTATATGCTCATTCGAAAGCTTACTCACTACCTCATCGGGTTCTACTCACGGTATAGTCGGAATAGCTCGGTGGTAGCTTCGGGTCCTATATAATCGTACTCGTGACATAATCGGGTCTTTCATTTTCAACTTTCACCGGTGATTTCAATGATATGCAACGTATAGCAGTGAAATAAATATGATACATTTACACCTATTGTATCTTTGAATCGAATGAAGTAAAGACAGCCATGACTGTTACTTATTCAAGATGTAAATCATCATTCAAATATTTAAAAGTTGAATTTAGCGATTGGATAGTAAACACTGCGCTAAGTACTCATTATTTTTTTGCTAACAGGAGTGCCTGGAACAATAACTTTATCAGTTACACACAATTCTGTGTTTTATCTGTTTCTCATATTGAGAAATCCCCCTACATTTTCAGACATCTTCGGGTCTTTGCTCGGCGGTAGGTTGTATATACACGGGTACTCTTTCCCCTCGTGATATACCATATATTTCTCTTATACCATATACCATATTTTTTACTTCTCTTATACCATATACGATAAATTTTGGCCCCTCTTATACAATATACAATAAATTTTCACGCTCTTATACGATATACGATATCTCTATACACCCCCCCCACCATTTTCTTGCGAATTCTGGGCCTTTAGACTAGACTAGTCTAGTTACTGAACACAGCTGACTTCTGTCAGCTCGGTAGAGTAAGCCTTTAGAGAGATGCAACTTTTCTAACTTTGAAGTGGGGCACTTTTAAAAATATATTGAAATCTCAAAGATGGCTGACCTGGGAATGTGAATCATCAGCAGTTGTCGAAATAATCCCATGGTCGATGCGAAGTAGCCCCATGAGGAATAGCCCGGCATACGTCAAAGTTAGATGCATCTCCCTCAGTGAAGGCCCAGAATTATTGATGGGTCCTATATACCAGGCACAGGAGCATGTGTATTATATAAAATCAAATTTCTACATGCTGTTGCACAGTCAAGATGTAGGATCATGGAAATTAAGGTGCTATGGAAGTTAACAGGAAATGACAAAACAGGAAGTGACAAAGCCATGCTGGATTTTGAAAATTTTTTGAACCAAGATAACAGAGTTCTGTTTGGACCTCCAGTCAGTTTAACTAGTTCCACATATATAATTTACATGACCGGGAATATAACGGAAATGGTCAGAATGACCATAAACATGATGAAATAACCTTTTCAGCCCTCTGAAAATGTGCCTGAAAAACAGCTAAGAGTAGGTGCTCAGGAAAGGTCACTGAACAGAATTTTTTGACTTTTTCAGAAAATCTGTCCAATATATTGCTTAAAATGATACAATTTAAAAAAATTTGATATCATTCTTAGAAAAAGAAAAAAATGAAAAAAACTGAATTGAAAATCGATCGATTTACCTTTTTACTTCAGCCATTATTGTTTCAGAAAATTTTTTAAAATTTCAAAGATTGTATCATTATGAGCAATATATTGGACACGTTTTCTGAAAAAATCGAAAGATTCTGTTCAGTGACCTTTCCTGAGCACCTACTTTTAGCTATTTTTCAGTCACATTTTCAGAGGGCTGAAAAGGTTATTTCATCATTTTTATGGTCATTCTGACCATTTCCATTGTGTTCCCAGTCATGTAAATGATATGTGGAACTAGTAAAACTGACTAGAGGTCCAAACAGGACTCTGATATCTTGCCTCAAAAAATTTTCAAAATCCAGCATGGCTTTGTCACTTCCTGTTTTGTCATTTCCTGTTAACTTCCATGGCACCTTAACTGGACTAGGTGATTAGCAGTCAAAGAATATATGAAATAGCAATTTGGCATAGAAAAGTAGTTCAAAGAATTCGGCGATTCCGACATTCTGATTGGTTGGCTTTCAGGTGCTCATTGCTGCTACGAATTGATGCCATCTATTGACAAAAGCACAACATCCACATTTTTAACTCTTAAAAATGTTCAATTTATATATAAAAGAGAGACAATAATTGTTTCAAGGATGAAGATTGATAAAAGACAGAATAACACTCTTCATTCAACTCATAGAAGAAGTTTTAAATGGGGACTGAACTTAATGGTTGTCACGTTACCTTTCAAACTATAAACCAGAAGAGGGGGTTAAAATTTCAGATTGTTTTAACAAATTAAAAAAGTGAAATGTTATGTGGAGGATTTTAAGTGAATTTAATATCGGTCTGTTTTCAAAGATAGTGATAAATTTAATTGGATAAAGTTTTTTGGTTAAAGTTTTCATTATTTACAGTTGTCAGAAATTACTCATTACTGATGACATATCATAATTTTAAAGAAAACAGTATGACATTATAGTATTTCACAAGCAAGTACAAATATAACGTTATGACGTCATATCATTGCCAAGCAAAATTTCATAAAAAAAACAAAAATTATAATACAGTGTGTCTCAAAAAAAATGTTACACTTACAAAAAGTTCAATATCATTCATGATTTTGACTTTTCCCCTAAAATATACTTAGTTACCAAAAGACGATTCTTTCTCGAATAAATCCACACCATCTGATTCAAAATCCGTCCATGATTGGTTGCACAGGACAGATTTTATAGACGCATGTGAAATCTGATTTGCGCCGACTTCTCAGTGGTCAGACATGTGGTGATCAATTCTTTTTTGGTGTGAATGCTGTGGAGTAAATGCTGTGAATGCAATGATCCAGTTGTTTCTTTCCTGGATAGAAATACAACATTTCATTGTCAAAGGTTCAATTTCGTTACGTATGATTGCAACAGGATGGTGCAAAGGCCTGTGGCAGATCGTTTGGTAGAACTCTTTGGAAATCAGACGATAGCATTGAATTACCTAATTGATTGGCCCCCAGGGTCATCCCACTTTACACCCTTGATTTTTTGAAGGGCCTCTGAAAGCACTTTACAGCATCACAAACTAACCTAAATGAACTTCTACAAAAATAATTGATGGAATCCGTGTGATATTACAATGCATGTTCGCATGGGCAAGGGTACCTCAGATTCTTAGATTTGCTTTCACATTCAACATGTTGAGGGGACCGCATGTTTATGTGAATAGACCCAATGACCATATGTAAGACAAGTAGGAAAATTACAGAATGACTCAGTTAAAGGTCAAGCTTCTGCTCAGAAGAAAGTTAAATGTTAAAGAAACTGTTCCTCTTTTGTCATTTGGTCAATCCAATCACTTAGAAGTTGGCGCAAGTCAGATTTTACTATGGGACACTAAAAGGTGTCCTGTGGAGCCAATCAAGGACCGATTTTGAATCTGATGGTGTCAAATTATTCGGGAAAGATTTGTCTTTTGGTATCCAAAGATATTTTAGGGGAAAAGTCAAAATTATGAAAGATATTGAACTTTTTGTAAGTGTAACATTTTTTTTGAGACACTCTGTAGTTATCAGGAGTACTGAACACAATCTTAATGACCAAATCAAATGCTTCAAAATTCCTCTAATGTGATAAAATTGTCATCACACGTTTCAGCTTATGTTATACAGGAAATATTCCACTCGGGTAACAGTGTATCACCACTTAAGCTTTGTGCGCTTTCGTGGATGATACTGTTGTATTACCTTTCGTGGAATATATCCTGTATCACATGCTGAAACGTGTGATAACTGAGAGTATTTCTAGTTTATGTTATGATTATGTACTTTTGCTTTAAGTTTATCTCAACAAGGGTAAGGATTTCCCCAGATCCATTAATCTTAATTTTCCCTATTTTATCAAGATATCTCTCATGTTCTAATGCGTAATGCGAAGAGTGACCACTGGTTAGTTATATTCATAGAGGGTTTGGGGGTGTTGGGGGGGGGTGTTAGACAGAAGAGAGCGAGTTAACTAGATTAATTTGTGAAATAACGATTCAGTAACAGAAGTTCGCTAAAGAGAAAATATGCTTAAATCTAACAGCCCTCAGATTGTTTTCAAAAGTCTTATCCATGATTGCAAATCAGGATTTATGTTGCAGCTTGTAAGAACAATTGGTTTAATCAAATATTTTTATTCAACTCATTTCCTGCTTGGTCAAAAGTTCAGATGTTGAAAGAAACCATATCGAATCAACTATTGATTTATTAGATTATACTGTTTCATGTGCCATTTATACTCTATTTGGTTGCAGATTGTTAATTAGTTTGTAAAAGATAGTCATTGTTCAGCCTGAGTCACTCTAATCTGCATTAATTATATTGCATGATAATAATAATATAACAATTTGGGTAATTGGAGAGTTATTTTGAAATATGTTTTTACAAGTTAATCTATTTATCATTTTCTTAATTATGATGGTAGACATCATTATAAAAATGTTATTTTTGTGCAGTATTTGGAAAATAAATTTAATTGTCTTAGTCTAATAATGAATAGTATGTATAGGACAGATAAAAAACTTTTTTGAACTTTCGGACAGAATAAGCATATGAACATACAAAAATTGATATCCAGAATGAATACTCTTAGGACCAAGTAAAAAGTTTAAAATGTTTTTTGATAATGATTAATTTGGAGCTTATGGGATATACACTCCCCTCCATAAGTTTGGCAACCTTTTTCCCCCATTGAACTACGTGTTAAAGCTTCTTTACGTTTGAATTTTTATTTACTTAACCGGCGATGAAATAACTTATAATATTAATAGAAACGTAACTTGACTTTATTTCCAATACCTCCAAATTTTCTCAATTTTTTTCCTCAATTACAATAGGTCGAAAATTGATGATAAATTTGATGAATTTTTGAAAATCGTCATTCCCATGTAATCCAATGAGAAATGAAGGGTTCGGAGCAAATCAGAAATTAGGATATCTTTTCAGTAAAATATTCAGCAAAAAATATTTTTATATAGAAAATTGAATTGTCTAACTTTTTTGAACACTAAGTGTTTAGTTTATTTGATGAATATTAAAGTTACAGCACTTCAAAGTCATTTTTGAAAATAATTTTTCGCCTCCTGTGTTATTTCAATGGGAGAGTTTTTTTGAAAAACAATTGTGCTATATTGTTGTCGTCTTGTGCTGTTGGGCGGGCGTGCGGTTGTGCGGGCGGGCGGCACATAAACCAAATCTTGTCATCAAATTTCCAGGATAACTGCATACCTGTTCAACTTGAAATTTTTACAGATGCAAGAGCAGACTAGTACCAAGATCTGATTAAGTTAAGGGCATGCTGGGTAAACTACGTGGCGGCCATTTTGAATTTTTCAACAAATCTTGTCATCAAAATTCCAGGAAAACTTGAAATTTTTACAGATGCAAGAGCAGACTATTGCCAAGATCTGATTAGGTTTTGGGTATGCTGGCTGAATTACATGGTGGTCAAAAATTTGATTTTCTAAATTGATATTTTGGATTTAAATTTAGGTCAGCTAATTACAAAACACCTACTGAGGTCTGAAAAAGTGAAATTTTCAAGGTCGAAGGTCATCAAATTAGGTCACAAACAATGTTATCTAAATTTTCCCAAAGTTCAACACTACAAATAAATTCTGTGTCATCAAAATTGCAGGAAAACCACTAACCTTGTCAACTTGAAATGTTTACAGATGCAAGAGCAGACTAGTGCCAAGGTCTGATTAGGTTTTGGCCATGCTGGCTAAATTACATGGTGGCCAGTTTGCTCTTCAAAGTGCGATATTTATCACTGTGTGTCTTGTTTGTTAAATAAAGTTAGCAAATTCAATTGCCTGCCTAACTCGTATTTTTTGCAAGGACTCGGATGGATGGATATTGTGTCATATGACTTGTGGCAAACCTACCATTTCCCATTGGTTAACATGGGAATGTTGATTTTCAAAAATTCATCAAATTTATCATCAATTTTCGACCTATTGTAATTGAGGAAAAAAATTGAGAAAATTTGGAGGTATTGGAATTAAAGTCAAATTACGTTTCCATCAATAGTATAAGTATTTTCATCGCAGGTTAAGTAAATAAAAATTCAAATGTAAAGAGGCTTTAACACGTAGTTCAATGGGGGAAAAAAGGTTGCCAAACTTATGGAGGGGAGTGTATAAAAAGGTGCTCCCAATCTTATATTTGTCCATTTTAGAAAGTGCTCACTCATCTTGTTAAGAGAGCTGTTCAAGTTAAATGCTTGACTATTGGTTTTAAGATCAGTTCTAGTCTACCCTTTGCATTTGCTCGACTTCGCTTCTTAAAAGAGAGCTTCATCTTGTAGTTTAACTAGACTCTGTGTTGATTAAGAATTTAAAATTTATTACTTTCCTTACAGTTGAAAATCTGTTTATTTCCTGGTTGATTTTAAGAAAAACCAGCTTGAATTGAATATAGTATACTTAACTTTAAACTTAATCTTAAATTAGGATCTAATCGATATATGATTTTTGTAATTTTTTTATTTTAGGTATTGACTATAAGACAACTACCATCTTGTTGGAGGGAAAACGGGTCAAATTACAGCTCTGGTAAGCTACTTAAAATAGTAATTTAGTAAAACATATTTGTACAGGGTGGCAGCTAAGGCCTCGCCAAACGCCAAAACAAGGGTCAGAAAAATTTTGGGCGAATGAAAATGCAATTTGTTTCGACAATTTCGGCGATAGATAATTGAGCCCATGAGAAACAGATATATGCTTAACCTTCTAAACAAATAGTTTGTCAATCTTACCTCTAGAATCGCTAGAATACTTGAAAAAGTAGGAAAAAGTTTTTTATTTATTTTTATGTTCCGGACCGCAATTCAATGAAAACGCACCTTTGATTGGCTTAAAACTAAGTGGTGGATCAATCAAAGCGTTCGATGCAATACATAATATACAGCTTGAACTACGAACAAAATTATTCTTGCCGTTCCATAAATTCAACCAATATAATTATTTCATCTTCTTGCGATTTTTATTTATAATTTGATTAACGCTGTAATTGAGGAACTTATTGCTGTATTAATCAGAAGTTTGAGCATTCACGACCTACAAATACCCAGACGAGTCATCGTATGATCGTTTCATACATGTAATTTTGAAATCATATTTTATTTGTTCGCATTTCTTGTAAAGTGCTTACGTAGTATGCAAAATAGCGGCAAATTTGATTCACGATGTCTCTTAACTTTAAAGGTAACTTTAAAGGTAGGTCATTTTCTACTGATTCCCAGCTTTTCTGTGGATTGCCTCGATTTAACAAAAAAATGTCCAGTCATAGAATATTTTGGCGAGTCTGAATTCAAAGTGAGTGGTCAAATTTGGCTAGAGTGAAAATATCCTTAGCTGCCACACTGTTGTATTATTCTTTTACCATTGCAATATACCCATTGTTTAATGTTATATCCTTCTGCAGGTTTATGCATATTATCGTTTGAACAAATCGATTAATTTTTTGTTCCCATATCAAAAATTATTCAGATTTGTTTATAAATTGGGATTTGCAGCTCTGTGGAATTACTCAGATGCGAGTAGGTAGTTACCAGTTTCGCCACCAGGTGGCTGAGTCGGGGGAAATAACATGGCAGGGTATTACAAAATTCCCTTAAACCTGAATATGCATCAGTTGTAGTGATTCACTTTTCATATTACCCTTTTGTATCTGATAGTTATACAAATTAAAATATGCCCAGTAAAAGAAAATATTATCTGCCCAACACAAGAAAAGATATTTTACTTTTTGTGATTTTACAACATGGGCTCTATGGGGAATCCCCCCGACCTAGAAGTCACATTTTCAAAGAAAATTAAATTTTCAAAGTTGATAGACTCTTTTCAAAACCACATTTCTAGATGTATTTCTACATGTAGATTCCAAATATGACATCAGTTTGACTGAATTTTGAATTTTTGATGACGTAAATCAAGATTATTTCTACTCGCATCTAGTCTATTGCCATCATCTAGCCCTTAGTGTGAATTGAATAGCACTTAATGTGAATGGTTTTCATTTTAAACCTGTTTCACTTATAAATAGTCATTGTGTAATTTGTGTAATGTGAAGGGGTCTTGGTATAATCCATATAAACTAATATGTTGTGTCAAGGGGTCTTAATGATAATCCATACTCCTTATCTTGGGCCTAATATGCAAACATTGATTGCAATTATCTGTTATCACTCATTGCATCCCACTTTATCAAATTGATTCAGAAATTGGTGTTTTGTACCCTTTCGAAAGAGTTTGATTTTGTATCTCTTAAGAAAATGTTCATCTCCACCTTTTGATTCTTTCATTAAGAAATGATCCTTTGACGTAGCATTAAAAAATCTAATTTGATGGTTTACCAACAATACACTGTTATCTACTCATTTAAAGCTAACATCGTCATCCATTTACACATCCTTTTCAGAGGCTAGGATTTTACTGCTGGTCTGGGATTCAGGGTATAGTTAGGCATACTGGTACTTATTAGGTTGAAATCACATTAAACTTACTTAAGGCTAATTGCATTCAGAACTGGGTACTTCTAAACATACATCACTTTCATATTCGTGTCAGAGATTTTTTTCCAATTGACGTTTGGAATAGAGGGATTATACCAAACGTTGAAAATCATTCTTTGAAAATTATTTTTATCTCAGGATTCCAGAATGATGTCATCATTGATATATGAATGTATTTGATCATCACCTGATTTTGTTCAAGCTTTATTGGGTAGATTCCGATCATCAGTGAACATTTCATAAAAGTCTTGTATCAGGCCTCTAGACCTCCCCCATCCCGACCTAATGTTTGGAGTTACAAGGGCTCAGTGCAAGACTATCATTCTTATAGTTGTATGCAGTTAGAATAATCAAATCGGTCACTTGTATCATTCATGGTCTTGATTTTTTTGCGTTATCAATAATTTTTTTTGCTTCAATAATATTCATCTGAACAAACATGAACACATTATTCATTCAAATTCATTGTTTTGGTAAACAATGGTTTAATGTCAAAGCCGCCTTTTATTTTATAAATTGGCCATAAGGGAGTGATTTGCTAGGTCATGGTGACATATCACACATTTTTTATTGCAACTTCCTAATGAAACAGTGGTATCAATGCACATTGTGTGTTTCATTCAAAATTCACTAATGTCTTTATTCTTGAGATATCACTAGTAATATAAAAAGTAAGTCCTCTGTTTTCCTCTTTCTTTCTCATAATATTAATCAGAAGTATCCTATTCTGTTTCCAAACTTTAACCATGGTTTCAGTTCATACGCCTCAATGTCATTGTGCTAATATATTGTCAACTATGCATTACAATATTCTGCTCAATAATGTACCGAAAATCAATAATCTACTTTTCTATTTAAGAACCAAATTCATGCATGTTTTCAATGCTGGGCAGAAGAGGAGACAAAATCCCAGAGCTTAGAGATGACTCATCTTGTTTATCAACTTCATTTGTCTAAATTTCCACCATATAGTTTCTAAATGCCTTGATGTGATGGTTTGAAAATTTGTTGATGTCACTCCTTGTCAAATGACCAATCAGCAATGAGATTGAAAATATGAGTCTTCTCAGAACCCTCTGGTATCCCATTTCTGCTGGGCAGTGTTCCTAGCATTGGAGCATACGGGTCTTCTCTGAACCATGGGGTATCCCCCTTGTGCTGGGCAGTGTTCCTAGCATTGGAGCATACAGGTCTTCTATGAACCATGGGTTATCCCCTTGTGCCGAGCAGTGTTCCTAGCATTGGAGCATACGGGTCTTCTCTGAACCATGGGGTATCCCCTTGTGCTGGGTAGTGTTCCTAGCATAGGAGCATATGGGTAGGGTGTTCCAGAATATGGCTTTTTCATGCTAGCAAGATGCAGTTCAGACCAGATGCGCTCTTGATAGTAAAGTTTAAGCTGAAAAAATTTCGGTTCCTAAAATCGACGTTTGACCCCCCCCCCCCCCCCCCCCTACCGACATTTTTGCGAAAACTGGTAAAAAACGGCAAAAAACGTCATTTTCTAGCCTTACAAGGTAAACTATGAAGGATGGATGTCAGAAACCTTGTCAAAATCATTAGGTTATGGTCATTATGTATTATCATACAGTTGAAAACATAGTATACCTTGTTCATTAATTATTTAACCCTTTTCCTACTAATATTTGAGCGAAAATCGCAAATATATCACATTTTGAAACAAACTATTTGCTCTTTTACTGTTATTCATATGGTAGCTTATCTCTAACTACTAAACACCATCAAACTGGTAATACTGATGGTAATAACAATTAGATAAATGGTACTGCAAGGGTTAAGCACTGTAAACCATATTTTAGAGTCCTGGTTATAAGGTGATCATGCATTCATTTAGATAATGGTTTACACTGAATTAGTTCCACCCATGTACTCATAAATGATCTAACATGTTATAATAACAATGTCTAATGTCTACAGATTATTCTGCATTTCATTTTTTAGGAATGCAGGGATCTTGGCCCTATGAGAGGAGGAAACCAGAATCATTCTAGCCCTCACAGTGCCATCACGGGCAGCATTGGCGTAGTCTTGTATGTCTTTTACGCTCCTCTCTGCAGCGTCATTAACCACATACAGATTATGCACAATAGCTGCTAATTTAATATATCCTTGATGTGTAGCCCACTGGTTGATTGGTAGATGGAGCCAAGTTGTATCCCCATTTGTAAGATCAAATAACAACCAAGATCTTGGCCCTAAAAAGTCAATAAGTTCTTGGTTGGGCTGAATGAGTATAATCAGTGTGGAAATCTGGCTTCCCAGGGTTGAAGACAATTGGTCTTTGGATTCCCAATAGATGTCTTGCCATACTTTCCCGTGTGATGTCATCCAGGCCATCATCAAACAGGGCAAAGACTACCAGGGATTCAGTGAGGTACCATTGGTGTCTGAGTATGGAGGATTTCACTTCCTGGGCTATCTCATTATCTACATCCTAGAATATATTAGAAGTTTTTTACTTATTGACCTGCATGTTATGAACACTCCAATATTTTTTACTTATTACAACTGTACATTTTGAATGCCTGGCATATGGATTTACCTCAAAGATACACATGTGTTTCCAGAGCTGTAGGTCAAGGCGTGGTGATGGTGCAGAGACACAGGCTTGAAGAAACCATGGGCCGTAAAACAAAGATATGAATAGAGCCATCCTATCGATAGATCATCATTGCTGGTGTCACAAGACCTTGGGGCAGTCTATCACCGAGGAGGGACAACTTCAAAAGGTAGATGCCAACAGCAAGGAACCGTGCGTGATGAAATGCCCCCGGAGCACGCATGATCCAAATCCATCTATTCATATCTTTGTTTTACGGCCCATGGTTTCTTCAAGCCCGTGTCTCTGCACCATCACCACGCCTTGACCTACAGCTCTGGAAACACATGTGTATCTTTGAGGTAAATCCATATGCCAGGCATTCAAAATGTACAGTTGTAATAAGTAAAAAATATTGGAGCGTTCATAACATGGAGGTCAATAAGTAAAAAACTTCTAATATATTCTAGGATGTAGATAATGAGATAGCCCAGTAAGTGAAATCCTCCATACTTAGACACCAATGGTACCTCACTGAATCCCTGGTAGTCTTTGCCCTGTTTGATGATGGCCTGGATGACATCACACGGGAAAGTATGGCAAGACATCTATTGGGAATCCAAAGACCAAATGTCTTCAACCCTGGGAAGCCAGATTTCCACACTGATATACTCATTCAGCCCAACCAAGAACTTATTGACTTTTTAGGGCCAAGATCTTGGTTGCTATTTGATCTTACAAATGGGGATACAACTTGGCTCAATCTACCCATCAACCAGTGGGCTACACATCAAGGATATATTACATTAGCAGCTATTGTGCATAATCTGTATGTGGTTAATGACGCTGCAGAGAGGAGTTTAAAGACATACAAGACTACGCCAATGCTGCCCGTGATGGCACTGTGAGGGCTAGAATGATTCTGGTTTCCTCCTCTCATAGGGCCAAGATCCCTGCATTCCTAAAAAATGAAATGCAGAATAATCTGTAGACATTAGACATTGTTATTATAACATGTTAGATCATTTATGAGTATATGGGTGGAACTAATTCAGTGTAAACCATTATCTAAATGAATGCATGATCACCTTATAACCAGGACTCTAAAATATGGTTTACAGTGCTTAACCCCTGCAGTACCATTTATCTAATTGTTATTACCATCAGTATTACCAGTTTGATGGTGTTTAGTAGTTAGAGATAAGCTACCATATGAATAACAGTAAAAGAGCAAATAGTTTGTTTCAAAATGTGATATATTTGCGATTTTCGCTCAAATATTAGTAGGAAAAGGGTTAAATAATTAATGAACAAGGTATACTATTAGGCCAAGCAAATGGGCTCATAAAAGGCCCAAACATCCCAAAAATTGCAACAGTTTTTAAATTAGTCTTATATTATGTATTAATATCAGTTGAAAAACATATCAAAAATATAGAAAAATGTATGCAGTGGACAAATATGAAATTTCACTTCCTAGGTACCCCCTACAACCCTACCCCAAAATTGAGTATTGGTAGGAAACAATTTTTTCTTCCCAAATGGAATACTTTAGTCAAGTATTCAAGCTTTATTATGATAGATCACATATTCACAAATAATTAAAATATTATTTTAATCAATTTTGAGACCAGTTATTGGTCATTTGACCCCAAAGTATAACAAAATAGGCCACAAAACAGGCATGTTATCACATATCTATTTAGATATTTTAGGATCAGTTTGTCAGAAAAGCATGAAAAAAATCATGGTGTTACATATTCATATGAACTTCATATTTGGTGAGTGTCAGAATTCTAAGGTGTATACTGAGGAAGAAAAAAATTATTTCATTTTCATAGTTTTGCCCCGCCCACTATAGGGGAGATTATAGTTTTGATGATTAACTCCCACAATGCATCACATTTGTATTAGAGTTGATATCTAAATCATGTATATAGGCTTGTCATCATCTAAAATACAAGTTTTGTGAAGGTTTATACCTTATTAGTATGAAAAATAGGAATTATTAGTTGCACCAGGTGAAATGTTAAGGTGACCTCACTTTTATTTGATGAATAATTACATATCACCACTCTGATATTAGGGTATTTGATAACTGCTCTATACTAGGCTTATCTAAATAATGTAAGTTGTAGTTTTTGTGGAATTTAATATTGTTTAAATTATTAATTACAATCCGCAATTACAAAATTTGCATATATTTAAATTCATCAGATAAATAAATCATTACATAAGAGTACATTACTATGGAACTGGATGTATAATGCTGTAGAAACGAATTCATGGTTATTAAACGGAATTTAAACTGACAGAGAACATTAAAATCTCAGATATCTGGGGAGTCTTTCATTAATATAATTTCAGTGCATAGGAATGATGGTAATTCTGTCTGTCAGGTTGGAAAACATTGAGTGTTCATGTGCTGCATTCAGAATCGGATGCAGATATTGTGATTGTGAAAACTGCAATCCAAAGTGTCCAAACCTCAAATACAGTACTCAAACAGATCTCCTTGTGCTTCTCATTTATCATGCACAAAACACAAACTTCAACATTTTCTTCAAACCTGAACCAAAAGCAGCAACCCAAGAAACAAAATGTTGGAATATAAATGAAATAAGATTGTCTTTGGGAAAAGTGGTATTTGACAATATTTTGTTTCTTTTCTGGGGTGTGACATCGCATTCAGGTTATATATGGCATAGACAAGAGGCTATCATTGAAGCAGATAGAAAACAGTGAGTTCTTGAGAAAACAAGCGGTTGTTTTTAAATTACCAAATGCAGTCTGGTGATCCGCTCGATTACGCTTGTCGTTTCGGTAACAAAATGTCTAAACGTCGAAAGTACGATATTTCTTTTTTCCTTTTTTTTCACGCGTTGTAGGCAGACTCCCCACGATGTTTTTTCTCACAGAATTGTTGATTTAATTCCTTACTTAAGTTAAATAAACGGTTTGGGTTAAAAGTGCAGATCTTAATTGTTTATCGAAATACCGTTTATGTAACTTAAGTGAGGAATTAAATCGAAGATTCTGTTGTCTTCTGAACTATTTGTTCGCAAATATGTACATTTTTTGAACATATAATACTGATACATGTTTGTGATAACAATGTTTTGGGAATTCTGCCTACAATGTGTGAAATAAAGAAAAAAGAAAAATCAAACCTTCGATGTTCCGACATTTTGTTACAACGTAAACAAGTAGAAAACCAGTGAAATGCAAGCAACTCTGTCATTGCAGAGGAACATGCTCTTTTGTCAATTTATGGTGGAAAAATGGTGAAACCCTAAATTATTTTTGGCTTCTAAAATTCTATTAAAAGAGAGCAGCAAGATCTGAATTATTGCAGCCCCGTGTTCTTCCTCCACTTTCTGATGCTGCGGAATACCACAGTTACAGAGTGTACCATCAGATCCAGGAGTGGGAGGGAAATAAACTGCCTCCATTAAAATTGGGCTGGGAAATAAGCAACGAAACTATGTACCAATTGCCTAAATGCAGCTCCCCTTTCTCAGAGATCATCCATTGTGTGTGTAAGGCAAATTGTATTTCTATGAGATGTTCTTGTAGAAAAATGAAATAACTGTTCTTTGACATGTAAGGTATGCAAAGGCATTTGTGCAAATACCTCCATTACTGATCATGAGAATAATGATGACTAAATAATGAACACTCTCACCCCCTTGGGTGGGCCCAGAAAAAAATGGGCCCAAAAAGGCCTTAAGGCCCCGAAAAGTGGGCCTTTTTGGTCATAAATGGGCCTTTTAAAGCCTTATTTTTTAATTGAAGAAAATGGGTCTCAATATTTCAAAATTTGGGCCCACTTCAGGGTTTTAGGGGCCCAACATTTTTTCCGCGGAAGTTTTTTTCTCAGACCTGCCCCCCCCCCCTTGTTGGTTCCCATATCCGCCCCTGATGAAGGCTGGTGATAGACAAGGTTGTAACTGATTGTTGTTACAACATAATAGTATTAAGCTTATTTAATCAGCATTCTTTTTTGCTCTCTATAAGTAAGACACATATATGAAGGTTAAGATTACAAAATTAAGGCAGCATTTTTGATAATGAACATAACATAATCGAACCATGGATTTACTTTGCGTTACACTAGTTAACTCAGGAGGATTTATTAATGTAGAAACCTTTTCCTCATTTTTTAATGAATTTCATCTTGAAATCGAACATTCTTCAGTTGAACTTCTTCATTTCATTTTCAATATCACTGTGTGGTTAAGAACACCTTAGTCAAAAGTAATTTTTCCTTAATACAGGGCGAGGCAAAAAGGTAACCCAAACAAATCTTAATAATCCAGTCCAATCATCCTGCATGGATTTAGTGTCATATTTGGCAGAATTGAGTCTTGGTCAATGTATTATCAATCTACCCAGTCTCAGTGGTCTCTAGTGGTCACGATTTTATGGCCATTTTATACCATGCCATGAAATATGGGTGTCATGCCTGGAGGCCAACTTGAACGTATCGTACGTTGTTGTTCAAATCAGGAGCATAAAAATCATGTGTTATGACTCTCATCTTCATTCTTATCTCTTGTTTTAATGTTTCAAGTGTTGTTAGTATCGAAAAAAGGTCCACAGATAAAAAAAAAACTGATGGTATTGATGTCCAGTCAGTTAGGCACATTTCGATGTTTTGAGCACATTTTGTAAATGGCCATAAAATCGTGACTATTAAGGATAGATCAATGACACTTAGTAGAATGAAAGAACATTGAACAAGGTAATTGTGCCAAATATGATGTCAAACCCATGCTGAATGACTGGGTTATTAACAAACATTTGGTTGGGTTACCTTTTTTGGCTCATATTAATAAACTGATGTCAGGGACAGGGATATTTAACATTTTGTTGCCTTTTCAAGGACATTTTTTGACCACTGATTGTAACAAATCGTTCTCTGTTTTACCAGAAAAGGTATATTATATATCAAATTGAATTTAAAAGGAAAAAACATTTGATAATTTAACAGTTATCAACTAGTAGGGCTTCCCCTATATTTCACCTGGCATTTGCTGTTTTTCTACTTTTATTTACATAATCCTTTCCTGAAAACCTCAAAAAACTGTTTTCAGGACAAAATAAGCCTTTACAAATAATTTAGTTGTGCTATTGAGTTCGAATATGACATATCTTGGAAGTAATTAAACAAAAGTAAGGTCACCCCAAAAGTGGGTGTGGTAAAATTTTGAAATTTCAAATATTATTTTCACGCTCAATATTCACTTAATGACCCTGATACTTATCAAAAACAATGTTCAGGTGTACAATACCCTCCTTGATATTTTTCATGTAATTCTGATGAATTGATACAGAAATATATACATTGTTATATTAAATTCGGGCTATTTGATGGCCTATTTTCAGATATTTGGCGCTAGAAATGCCAATTATTGCACTCAAATAGTTGGTTAACAATTTTTAGTTGCTCTTATGTCAGTAAACTATCATAATATTACTCGTTTAGTTGACAAGAGTATTCCATTTTGAAATAAAAAAATATTTACAATCCCATACTCAAATTTGGAGGGGGGTACCGGGAATGTGACATTTCATATTTGTCCACTGCATATATTTTTCTATATTTTTGATATGTTTTTCAACTGGTATCAATATACAATATAAGCCTAATTTAAAAACTGTTGCAATTTTTGGGATGTTAAACTTCCATTTGCCTAGCCTATATGTTTTCAACTGTATGATAATACATAATGACCATAACCTAATGATTTTACCTTGTAAGGCTAGAAAATGACGTTTTTTGCCGTTTTTTACCAGTTTTCGCAAAAACGTCGGTAGGGGGGGGGTCAAACGTCGATTTTAGGAACCGAAATTTTTTCAGCTTAAACTTTACTATCAAGAGCCCATCTGGGCTGAACTGCATCTTGCTAGCATGAAAAAGCCATATTCTGGAACACCCTAGCATATGGGTCTTTTCTGAACCTTGGGCAGCGTTCCTAGCATTGGAACATATGGGTCTTCTCTGAACCAGGGAATATCCCCCTTGTGCTAGGCAGTGTTCCTAGCATTGGAGCATTTTGGTCTCCTCTGAACCATGGGTTATTCCTCTTGTGCTAGGCAGTGTTCCTAGCATTCAAACATATGGGTGCTGCACCCCGATTACCCAGCGATTACTACAGTATAGTTTAACCTCTTGACTACCCAGAGTGACGAGATTTCTCGTCACCTCAGAAATGACCTTGGAACCCAGAGTGACGAGATAATCCGTCACAAAATATTTCACTAGAATTGCTCTTATTTGAACAATTTTTATCCAATTTACACAAAAATTGTTTTAAAATGTCTAGAAATGATCTCTGCTGTTTAAAGTTTACTAAATTGAACATCGTCTGTTGTATATATATGTAGTAAAATGTCCAAAGCTGGCAAAAATGAAAAATTATCTGGTTTCAACCTATTTTAGAACCTGGGATTCAAGAGGTTAATAAAGAGAGGTGAAATGTTGAATATAGCACGGAAATGCATGTTGTTGAAAGGACCTCATTCCTATGAGCTGTCAGGAAACAAGGATATTGTTCTTCATTGTAGGAAAACATTTTATGTTATAAAACTGAAATATTTTTCTGCATATTTGTTACCATAGCAACATCATCACTGCATCTTAAGAATATTTTACCACAATTGTTACAAATCCCAGATATACTAACTCTTGCAAGAAGTTCAATCAAAAATTAAATTGGTTACCATAGTAACTATTCCTCCTGCTGAAATCATAAAACAGTCATTTTGTTCCTTTTATACGACATGTATGCTTTGCTGTTATCAACATTTCATCATATATTTACAAATAATTTAAAGTGTCATAGCAATATTTTGCAATGTTTTCCTGCTATTGGCAATCAACTGTTTGTTAAATGATCAACCTTGAGAGCTGAAGAAAACCTCAATTGCATTCTCATTTTCTTCTTTAGTGAATCTATTTATTCTATTTCTCAGATACAACATCGCATCTCTCTTGCATAATTTTTTTTATTTAACATTTCTTTGTAGGAAGAATTCAATTTGCTAATATTTCCCAGAAGCAAAATTGGAAAATGATCGCATTTTAAACTGTAAATTATACTTTTTTAATTATCCAAGTATTTACAGTATGTGTACTTGAAAATAGCTTATGGAAATGAATCAGTATTGTGCAATATTTTCAGTGAGGTGAGACAAAGTATACATGGAATTAAAATTTGAAAAAATCTATTGAAACCTCTTGGAGAATAAAAACAGATATGCTTAAATTAAAAGCTAAAATGGTAAAATGGGGCAACCCGAAGAAAGGGAATCAAATTGTTGACCATGTTGAGCCACTTGTGTTCAAACTTTATTAGTGTGATAGTTATTGCTGTTTTCTGGTGTTAGAAAAACAGTTTTTTCATGAAACATTTTTTCAGGCATGTTTAGATCATCTTATGCCAAACTTTATATTTATGTAGACCAGTGATCTCCCTGAATGAAACCGACCAGGTGTTGTACATACCCAGTTGAAATTTCACTCATCCCTGTTGAAAATATGTTTGCACCTTGTCAAAAGGATGATCGATTGTACAAATCATAGAGCAAATGCACTTGACCTCTTTCCTCTTGAATAAGAGAATATTCTCTAACCTAATCAACTATATTATCCGAATACAGTAAAACCTGTCTAAGTGGAATACCTTTGGTACCTCTAAAATATTATACTTGGGAGGTGCTCCACTTATAGAGGTTTATTTTTTCACATTAAGTCAGTTGGACTTAGGACTCTGAAAAGTGTTTCACTTACAGAGGTGTTCAAATTCTAAAGGTGTTCCACTTTACAGGTTTCACTGTATGTAGCTGAAAATCCATTACATTATCTGTCAATAAGTATCTGTATAAACTGCTAAAATTCATTTCAAATCCAAACTCCCTTCATAAATGACCATCTAATTTTCAATTGACAGTACATGTATGTGTATAAATATCTCATAAGCTAAAGAACTAAAATCAGAAAACCAAAAAGTCGGTAAAACCTGATAATACGAGAGAATACTTTTTGAGCCAGAAAGTCTTCATTTAAAAGTGATATCTACAGAGAGTGTTTGTGGTTGTTTTTAGAGTAATGGTGTCTATTGGGGACACATTTTTACTAAGACAGGTTTAACCATATATTTACTTCTAATTTCAGGGACACTTCAGGCCAGGGCAGATTTTGTACAATATTCAGATCTTATTCACGTGGAGCTCAGGTAGGTGGCAGCACTTGTACTTGACATCAAAGTGTCACTCATACATAAAATGAATCTTTGGACAGTTGTTTTAGCTCATACAAAAATAATAGTGCAAGTCAAGTTTTTTTAATCTAGATAATTAACATTAAACATGGTTGGTCAATAATAGGATACAAGTTTTTCCCATCCTAACTGCCCTGTAATAAAACAAAATGAGCTTATACCCAACAAGGATTCTTACTCTTGAAAGCCCATGTAACCAAACTACAAGTTAGGAATTGCAAAAAATATCAAAATAATTTCTTTACCGAACTGACCATTGTAAAAATTCACAATTGCATCTCTTTACACAAAATTGACTAATATAGAGATAAAACAAACAGTAATGAGATCATCGGGTAGTCGTGTCATTTTAGTAAAAATATGAATGTCAAGTATATGAACTGAATGTTTAGACATTTCTACCATTCGATTTAAAAGTTTGCATTAATGGAATGTATGGGCTAAATGTGTACATTTTGGCCAGGAAATAGCTAATGAAAAATCAATCACACCAGGATGCTTGGAAAACTGAGGCAGAATAAAACTGGAATGTTGAAATAGATATACTTTTCTGGCAAAAAATTCATAGTTCAGACTGTTAATTATTATTCACATCAGGAAAAGCGGTGAAGAAATCATGAAATTCACAAGCGGAATTCGAAATAAGCATTTGCTCATTTCTTTTTTTATATCTAATTAATGTGTTCTCAAGATTTAATAGTGTTATTTATTCCAGTGTTTTTTCCTGTTTCCAATAAAATTAACATTTATTTCGTAAGGTTCTGGAGTATAGTTGTGCTGTATTGAGAGTTAACACTGCCCAAAGTGAATTATTTAAACTGTTTATGTTAGTTTGACATTAAGTCCTTGTCTCCCCTATTTCTCTACTTCATACCCAGATATTTTGTAGAGGTGATAAATATTGATGAGGGGGGAGTTGGGGGATTGTAAGATTTAGAGTAAGCCTATTTTTGAATGAAGAATATGTGAAAGTTTTTAACCAAACACCACCGATCGCAAATATTTGAGTTCAACTGTTGATAAGTGTGAATCTGTGGGAGATATCAAAATTGGGACAGAGAAAAATGTTCACATTCAGAGGTTTTCAGATTAGAGAAGTGTTTGGATGTATTGCAACTTTGCAAACTACCTACTGTATACTTTTTCTATTACTACTATGAATTCTAGATAAAGAATAGAATTTTTCTTGAATCATATTTTGTACATTAGGGACTGTATTCCTATTGAAGATACAAAACATCACAAAGTGATATATTATTTTGCCATTTTAGGCATTAGGGACTGTATTCCTATTGAAGATACAAAACATCACAAAGTGATATATTATTTTGCCATTTTAGGCATTAAGGACTGTATTCCTATTGACGATACAAAACATCACAAAGTGATATATATTATTTTGCCATTTTAGGCATTAGGGACTGTACAGGGTGTTCCAAAAGTAACAGGACTGGTGCTGGCATTTTGTAAATTTTGCAGTGAGTCTCTTCATATTTTCACAAATTGTACTTTGAAGTATTGCAACTAAAATTGTAAAGTTTCAGAAAAAATGATGAAATGCGGTTAGAGTTATGGTTTCTATAGTAACATGACATTCCAATACCCGGGGCAACTTTTTTCCTGAAAATGTGATATCTAACATTTTTGTATTACTGAAGAAAGTAACTAATTCACCTATTATAATACAACATTTCTTGTTTATTTTATTATTAGTTGCTTTGTTGTGAAGATGTTGCCATACAACTCAGATTCTAGTATAATTTCATAATGATAATAACATTTATTCAATTTCCTGGAATATCACTATGTTTAACAGTCTGAAGAATTCACGGTTGAGTTTTTGAAAAGACACATTTTGAAGCCAGTCATCCACCTTGATAGCGTGCCTGCCCGCAGGTCACCATTAATGACCATGTAGCTAAAGAGGAGCTAGGTCTTGAGGTCTAAAACCATGCATCATACTCTTCTGATCATGCAATATCTAATTTTACTTATATTGAGAATGGAATGCTAATCAGTGCTGTAAGACCTTAGAGATGAGAATGACCTACTCCAAATTGTCGAATCGACCCTGCGTGACATGTCCTCAAATGGGTTCACTCATGTGTTTGGGTCATGGATACAGAGTACTACTCTTGTACTGACCAAAGAGGACTGCTATTTTTCAAAGTAGAGGATACATAGGAATATCAAATGATGTAAAACAAATGTAATTCCCACCAGTTGTTGCATTTCAACTGTGATATGGCATGTACAAAATGCTTAATGTCTCTGTAACTTTTTGCATGGAATGTTGCCCCGAGTATTGCAGTGTCATGTTACTATAGCAACCATAACTCTACCCGAGTTTCATATATTTTGTCGACACTTTGCAGTCTTAGTCAGAATACATGAAAGTACATTATGTAAAATTTTGAAGACGATTGGTGCATATTTAACAAAATGCCAGCACCAGTCCTGTTACTTTTGGAACACCCTGTATTCCTACTGAAGATGCAAAACATCACAAAGTGATATATTATTTTGCCATTTTAGGGAATCTTACTTGTATATGACATCACAAACAAATGGTCATTTGATGGCATAGATCGGTGGATCAAAGAAATTGATCAGGTATAGTAAACTTTAAGGTTTATTAATAATATTATGCTTAAATACCAGTTTTGATTACAGAGCTCTGAAAATGTTTTGTTCTCAAAGTCATTGTGCATCACTGTTTTGCATGTTGAATAGGGGTCTCACGATTGCTCGGATTTGCTCGAGCGCTCGAGAAATTAGGTATGAGACGAGCATATCGATACTCAACTTGAATATTGGTTAAAATTCTGTCTCGTTTTTAACCTCCCAAAACAGCAAAATCATGTTCGAAGCAGTTTAGATGAGATTGTATCTTCCCATTTTTTCCATTTTCCATTTTCCTTGTGTTATGTGGCATAGAATGTATCTGCAATATAGGATATCCAGTTTCTTTTAATGAAAAAAAATCATGGATGGACACTGGACACGAGTGGACATTAGTTTTAGGAGGACATTAATAGTTTCATACTGTTTCACGAGTTTGAAATTCGGGGGTTGGTACATT
The DNA here is from genome assembly GCA_903813345.2 of Owenia fusiformis. Taxonomy (NCBI): domain Eukaryota; kingdom Metazoa; phylum Annelida; class Polychaeta; order Sabellida; family Oweniidae; genus Owenia; species Owenia fusiformis. The sequence goes on from CAIIXF020000009.1 coordinate 3,829,855, forward strand.
TAGAATCTCATGTCTTGTTTACCCATATGTTTTTAAAAATAAAAATATTTGTTACGCTCTTACATTGCTCGTATTGTTTGTATCGTGTCATGAGGTAAATATCGTTGCTTGTATCGAAATTAAAGAAAAAAAGATAATGAATCGCGGGACCCCTAATGTTGAACGCAATTGAGGCACAAAAAATTAAGAATATTCATCATAATTTAGTATATATTTTCAAAATAAATGATATGCATTTTGTGTAGTAATTTAATCAAAAATGTTTCCTATCTTATGAGAAATATAGATATGCTAAACTCTTGATAAATCAGAAACACTTGATCAAGAGTTTAGCTAAGTTAAAGAAAGTTAAAGAAAAAAAGATAACATATACTGGTATATACAAGTAAAAATGAATTTAACTTTGAATAATATGTTTAGAGAAAAAGCTAATCGTATTGATGAAGAATTCTTTACTTCAGCATGCACCCGGTGTACCAAAGATACTAGTGGGGAACAGACTTCATCTTGCTTACAAACGTCAAGTTGCGGAAACTTGTGCAGAAACTTACGCTTTGAAGAATGATATGACGTTCTTTGAAGTTAGTCCATTATGTGACTTCAACGTTGTTGAATCATTCGCTGAGCTGTCGCGTGTGGCTCTGAAAAGGAATGGCATGAACAGATTGGGAGGTCATTGTAAAGGTTGGTTTAAGTCTCACATAGAACACTATGTGTGTATTTTTGTAATAAATCTAGTCACCTCGCCCACTTTCTCCCTTACTCTGGCCTGTGTGTGGAAGGGAAATGAGTGTGGATGTGTGTGGGGGGATGATAGACATAAATAAATAAAAAAGTGAGTTATTTTCTAGATACTTTAGGTAATTCCAATCAATAAATCAAAATACATAAAATTGGTGTATTTGTAAAAAACATGGAGAATTTGATACGCAGTCCATCAATTTTGTTATGTTTCATCATCAAAGTAAAAACTAGATTAATATGGCTGACTTTGAAGTTTTCCAGGATATTTTCTCAAGAACATAAATATCTGAACCCACCAAATATGAATATACAATATTTAATAGCTATTCCAAGATTCAAAAAATGCTTTATTTTTAATTTCAGTGTTGGATCTGCAGGAACTTGCATGCCGGACTATCGTTTCACATACTACCATATATGGAATAGAACAGTTGCCTCTCCCTAATCCAATGAAATCTCACCTCAAGTCTTATGCTATGACAAACAAAACGCGGACTAGAATGCAAAGTTTTGCCCACCGTGATAAACACAAAAAGAAAATAATGAACCCAACTGACTCCCCTCCGATGAATTGTAGAAAAAGCTGCTCTTTATCATAGTTGTAGGCTTGACCTGACAAGAAATTTCACGTTGGTTCTAATGTTTAGGTGATATCCTGGTATCATATAGGTGATATCCTGGTGTCATATAGATGATATCCTTGTGTCATATAGGTGATATCCTGGTGTCATATAGTTGATATCCTGGTGTCATATATTTGATATCCTTGTGTCATATAGTTGATATCCTGGTGTCATATAGTTGATATACTGGTGTCATATAGGTTATATCCTGGTGTCATATAGGTGATATCCTGGTGTCATATATATGATATCCTGGTGTCATATATGTGATATCATGGTCTCGTATAGATGATATCCTGGTGTCATATAGGTGATATCCTGGTGTCATGTAGGTTAGGGTGGCTCAAAATAATTTTTTTTTGGAAATGTTATGCTCCCTACATGAATCGAGTTGCATTTTGGGGTTAATATCACCTGTGATTTTTTTCAAATTTTTTAGTCAACTTTTAGGGGTCCCCCACAGCCTTTGAAGTTTGCCCATAGGCTTAACATTAGTGGGCGTCGCCTAAAATTGTACTTTGTAGAAGTTTTCTTCTAGAGTGATTTATATATGTTGTTGAAGAAAAACAACATTGTATATGATATGATTAGATGTTTAAATCATCATATTACTCTGTTTCATCATGTGAACTTATAAAAAAGGTTATACTTACAATATCCTACTAACAAAATATTAGGTACATTCGACCAGTATAATTATTTGAACAAGTACAGTTTTAGGGAATCATGTCTCATATATGATTTGGTAAACTGTAAAAGATATATTCATTCTTGACATTTGATGTTTTAAACATGGTTCAGATCAGCTTTTCTTATATGTGACACTCTTCCTTTAAGATCTGAGAGTACAACACATACATTGTCACGATGCGCCGCGTCACAGGTCATTTGAAATATTCCTGCAGATGATACCAGAACTTGAGACTGTGAAGAGGTGCTGTGGTTGTCAAGGGGGCACTTAGAAAATACCATCCATAGAGACAGACCACAAATCCCACAAGTTGTGTTATCCTCTGCAGTTGCTGTGGAGTAAGTTGGACAAATAAGTGGCTGAGCATGAATATCTTCAAGAGGTAGAGACTCTTCCCCATGAACTTGGCATAGTGGTAGGCTCCAGGTTGGTCGCAGGTCTTCGCAGTGTAAGACAGAGCAAGAGAGGAGAAGCAGGAGCTTGCTACAGCACTGCTCAACATCCCACAGCCTGTACAATTTGCAACTGCAAACCGGGACAGCCTGAATTCAACTCAGTTGCTGCTCACTTAGGCAATGTTAAACCATCACTAGCAATGTTTGTTATTGAGATCGAGATCTTGGCTCTTATTGTGACAATGTATGTGTTGTACGCTCATAGCAACTTATGTTCAAACCCAGAATTTCTGTCAAGACCTGCATTCTGTTAATGATCCAGCTGAACGAGCAGTGAAGCTGGTACAGGAATGCTCTCAAATGACCCGTGACGTGGCGCATCGTGACAATGTATGTGTTGTATGCTCAGATCATAGAGGAAGAGTGTCACATATAAGAAAATCTGATCTGAACCATGTTTAAAACATTAAATGTCAAGAATGAATATACCTTTTACAGTTTAAACCATTATAATGACAATACCAAATCATATATGAGACATGATTCTCTAAAACCGTACTTGTTCAAATAATTATACTGGTCGAATGTACCTGATATTTTGTAAATAGGATATTGTAAGTATAACCTTTTATATTTAGTTCACATGATGAAACAGAGTAATATGATGATTTAAACATCTAATCATATCATATATAATGTTGTTTTTCTTCAAACAACATAAATAAATCACTCTAGAAGAAAACTTCTACAAAGTACGATTTTGGGCGACGCCCACTAATGTTAAGCCTATGGGCTAACTTCAAAGGCTGTGGGGGACCCCTAAAAGTTGACTAAAAAATTTGAAAAAAATCACAGGTGATATTTACCCCAAAATGCAACTCGATTCATGTAGGGAGCATAACATTTCCAAAAAAAAATTATTTTGAGCCACCCTAATGTAGGTGATATCCTGTTGTCATATAGGTGATATCCTGGTGTCATATGGATGATATCCTGGTGTCATATAGGTGATATCCTGGTGTCATGCAGGTGATACTCTAGTGTCATATAGGTGTTATCCTGGTGTCATTTAGGTGATATCCTTGTGTCATATAGGTGATATCCTGGTGTCATATAAATGATATCCTGATGTCATATAGATGATATCCTGGTGTCATATAGGTGATATCCTGGTGTCATATAGGTGATATCCTGATGTCATTTGGGTGATATCTTGGTGACAGGCAGGTTTAATTCTGGTATTATTCAAGCGTTTATCTGATCTTATACTAGAATTTAGAGATGTGAATTTATAAGCAATATTGAAAATCAGACCAATTTAAATGGCTTGTTAGGGATGAATAACAAAATTATATCCTATATTTATATTTGTAACAGCATTGGTACAGGAGGTCTATAAGTCTCATGTATATAATAAACTGAGTGATTCACACAGACACAATACACATTAAATGTGTGAAAAACAGAATGTGCACAAGACACAGAATCAGCACAAGATATGTGCAGTTGCGCACATTTGCAATAAATATATGTGCACACGGGAATGTGAAGTTCATTGAGGAATTTGTACTAAAACAGGAGATGTGCACAAAATTATGTACTTTGCAAAAGCAATTGGTGTGTACAAAACAGAAAACATGGCAAATATGTAAAAAGACATTGCACAAAGATGTAAAAAATCGCACTTTCAAAAACATGGAATTGGAACACAGCTGGAAAAGTTTTGATTTGCCAAACAGAACTTCGGATTTGAGTGGTGTTATAAAGCTATTCCTAGAGTGCACCGATTTACATTGAAGTACTTGTATATGGGGCCTGGTTGAATATCAATTTGTCATTATTTTTGAAGGCAATAAGATTTAATTCAATTATAGCTTTGATGTTTGATTTGGTAAGGTGTAGCCAACATGAGGGAGGGTGTCTGAGTCTAATGCTTTCTTTTATTGGTTTTGCTATGAAATATTGACATTTTGAGCCAGTCCATAAGTATGATAATTTGGACAAATCATGAAACATTGACATTTTGAGCCAGTCCCAACCCAAAGATATCAGGTTCTTAAATTCATTACTCTAGAGACAAATTTTATCATTTTAAATATCCAATTCAAAATTTATGCAATAGTTTTATGTTTTTCACTCATGATTTTCAGCAAATGTTATGATTGGTGATGGTGTATGTCTATTTAAACCTGTCTTATCTGAGTGCCACTATCAACAGCCAAAAGTGTTCCAATTTTAAGTTTTTCCATCCTCCTAAGCAGGTGTCCAGAATCCGTACCTCCTTCTTCCTTCTTGGAAAAAGGAAGAATATATTCTTGATTTTGAAGACCTGCGTACGGAGGCTGAAGTTTTTCCAATTTCGAGGTTTCTTTAACATGGAAGTCAATATGATATTAAAAAATTAAGCCGAGATAGTCAGATAGAGAGATTTTGCTGTAATTTTTTTTAATTAGAAAGACCATGGAAAAACATTTGGTTCAAGCACATGGAGTGGATTAAGCAGAACAGTGAACAATATATCAAAAAATTATCAAAATTTTAAGAAGTCAAATACGAATCTCATCCTTATCAACTTTTAGGTCACTCCAAGTAAATAATACATTTAACATCCCTTTTAAAGGATAAACCTCAAAGATTGGTGAGAGGTGAAAAACTAATTATTTGAACAAAACACCTTTATCATTTTCTATGTGGGTATTTAATAGTACACATCATTCATAGGGGGTGTTAAACACATATTTAAGTTCCAATGGCCTTACAATTAATACAGTGTTCCTACCCCTTTGACTATTTATTTGTTGTATAAACACTATTAAAATCAATCAGGAGCGGCTCAGTTACAATCAAATAATATGTTGGACAATTTGATTTAAAATTATGAATTTAAAATGTTCATGTTTGCTTTTAGATTCTTGAACATAAAAATGTAGTGTTGGATATTGTGTGAAACTAGTCAATTTTCCAGTACTTGGGGAAAATTAAATATTCAAAGAAAATAAGTAGAGTATAGACGTGTCATCCTCAAAGTACAGGCTTCCCAACCTACATGTTTCTTCCAGTTCTGTCAGATTTAGGGGACCTCTCTTGTGATGACAACTGTTACAGTATACACTGGCGGATCCAGAAGCTAGCAAGGGTGGGATGCACACTTCAAAAATTCTGGGCCCCTAGAATCAAAAATAGGGCCCATTTTAAAAATCAGGTCTAAAAAGGTCCAAAAATGCCAAGTTATGCCAAAAAGGCCCATTTTTGAGGCGCTACAAGGGTGGGGTCCTCATGGGCCCACCCCCCCCTGAATCTGCCAGTAGTCCACCCCCCCCCCCCCCCCCCCCTGAATCCGCCAGTAGTATATGATATCCAATCAGCAAAAAATGTTACGAGTTCTGTAAAACCTGTTTAATCTAAATGCTACTTGTACCAAAAGTGTTTGGATTAGGAGGTTTTCATATTTCAAGGTTTCTGTAACATGGGATCGGGGGAGTAAATGGGTGGTTTGAAAATTGGGAAAGTCAGGTTCGATTATAGACAGGTTTTACTATACTTAAAACTAAGGTACTGCAATGAAATCTTTTTGTCTATAATTTAAAAGATGAATGAATTTATGAGAACTTACAATGTATATTATTTTGCAGTATTTGTTTATGCCTTGAATCGAGTCTGTGACCCCCTTCTCCCCAACTCCGTATTAATTTTCTTTGCACAAATGCAGCATTCTTAAAAATATTTCAAGTGATTGCAATATTATCACAGTTCTAGCCAAAAGTGTGTAAATATTTTGTCATTTCCTCATTTTCAAGTCGGTGCAAATTGTTTTTCATTAGGGTGCGAGGGTTTTCAAGTGGGTGCAAATGGTTTTCAAATGGTTGCAAATGGTGTTTCAAGTTGGTTCTCTAATCCCATGGAGAACACTGGGAAATAGATAGGGGTAACCAGAGACTCGATCCAACAATATTTTATTGAATTAAATCAGAAAATGTGAGGACCACACATAGTAATTATTCAGTGTCAATTCACAAAATGTAAAAATGGATTGATATTTCATTGATTTTGTAAAATGTGTCATGGTTATTCATGTTTTCAAATGTGAGGAGTCGAGATATAAAGGGATATTGGCAAGGAATAATGTATTGCAATTCCTCATTGTTTCTTTCTGATTCCTCTCTGTTATTCCTACAGGCATGACCATTAGAGGAATCGTGAAGGAATAAAGTGTTGGTGCATTGCTTTTTCTATTCCATGCTAATTTCACTTCATTATGCCTAAGAGCATGGCCACCATGACATTTTTCCAAAAGTTCTCAAAAGGTTTTACATATACAATTCTATGTACATTTACTTATGTATTTTGTTAACTGTTTCAGCAACCAACTTATGGAAATTTATTTTGATTTTGTAGATACAAATCGTGGGCTTTCAAGAGAAAGCCCATGTACAAATCTAAAAGTAATTTTTGCACTTCTTTAACACTCATTTGAACAAAATCGATATGTAGAATATTGTGTAAAACATTTGAGATGACCCCCTAAAATAAACTAGTAGCTAAGACATTGTATAACAAATACACGTTGCCATGACCACTTAGCATTATGTACTTACAGAAGCGTTATTGTAAATAGAATGAAATGTTTTAATTTATCAGATATGTTGTGTTAAGGTAAGAATGGTCGAATGACATTTGACAGGACATTATTGCAAATGCTTACATATAAGGTATATGTTAACAGTGAAATTGTAAATGGTTCACACCTTTAGGGGCATTCGCAAATATATGATTCACAGATTTAAAAGTAAAGCAATAGTTAAGGTGCTATTTGAACTGATTGGATATATCAATGAATCATCTGATATTAAAATATGATTTATGCATACTGTCAATTGAACAGCCTCAAATTTACCATTGTTCAGTGCTCACCATAAGTAAATGACACCTGGATTTGCTGAAGTGAGGATTTCCCATGTAAAAAAAGAAGAGAATTTTCAAGAGGCTTAGTGGATGAGAATATACAAAATGTAAAATATACAAAACTTAAGGGATGTCTATTTGGACATTATTGGAAAGTATGAAGTCTCAAATCACCATGGTCCGAAAATGGTGATAGAAAATCCAGGTGTCATTTATTTATGGTGAGCACTTTAAATGAATTGAAGCATGCCTTAATTAGAAAAATACTGAAGGACTGTACATTGGATTGTACTGTTTTAATCACAGGCTGGTATCGAAAAAATTGTCCGCTGTGACGGAGCGTGCTATTTTGCATAGAAACACTAGGAAATCCACACAATTTATTTTTTTACTCATATGTTTTGCTATATCAAAGAAAATTACTGACTCCATGCAATGAATATATCATTTGCGGGTAACTTTAACTTCTGTTTGAAGTCCAACAACGCTAAGAGTAAAAGCGGCGTAAAAACGGCGTCGGAGTATCATACTCCAAAATGTACCATTTATTTTATTTCTTTTTAATGGTACAATATAGCGACACAATAATATTTACATATGTTTGAAGGATAACTCTGAAGGTATTAATGAGATTTTTATGTATTGGGTATTTTTAATTTTTTCAATAAAAAATAATGTTTAAATTTTTTGTCCGCTGTGACGGAGCAGTTTCAAATCTGAAATACGTTAAGAATTTAGATTTATAATATATCTCTTTATAACTACACGTTAGAGGAAGGAGCGTATCAAATCTCTTTCGTAAAGTATTCTGAAAAATAAAACGGAATAAAAGTACACAATTCAAATTCTGAGATGTATATACGACCACTCTTTAAGCTTCTTTTCTCAGTTTGTACTGTAATCCAAGTTATGCATGGATGGTAACTCATGAAAATGATAGTCAACTTTATTTCAGTATAGGGTATTTGCCTTTCGTTGTACCTACTGTGGATCCATCACCTGACATGGTCATTTTTTATGGTAACTTATATACAGTAATATTGTGTGGTAAAAGGTTATACATCTGTCGGAACGCAAGATGTCTGTGCGCTATTTCGAATAAATTCATAGTATCCCTTTTTTTATGTTACGCGGTAAACACGATACAAAAATATGCCATATTCCGCAACGAATATGCCATATTCACTTGCGGTGTATGACAGATTCACCTGTGTTGGCATACACACTAACCAATGAGAACGTGATACGGAAGTATGCAATTGTCAATTGCATGGATTGAACGAACAAGTAAAACTTTATTAATTATTATAATGATTACTGAATCAACAGTACAGTTTATCGAATACATCAACGTATGCAGAAGTATCACTCACCAATCTCACGTAATAAACTTACCCAATCAATCCAGGATTCATATATTAGTACGCACTGACAGTATTGGTAATCCAGCGTAGTTTTACATTCAGAGTCGATTCTCGCAACCAATCAAACCAAGTCTTTCTGTATCACGTTTTTCACCTGCGGAATATGTCATATTCAACTGCTGTATATGGCATATTCCGCAAGTGAGTATGACATATTCTGAAGATGAGTATCGGGTATTCACTGAATTCAATGCATCAAATATTCACTGCGGAATATCGCATACTCACCTGCGGAATATGCCATATGCCGCAGGTGAGTATGGCATATTCACCCGTATCACAAATACCGCGCAACCATGAATGTATGCCATATTCCGCGTAACAATTTACACTACACGTGACATTCTAAGACGTCTTGGCGAAAACGTATTAGATATATTATGTTGAGTTTACACCATGTTGATTCATGTTGATTTCAGTACAAACCTCCGAAAAATGCTAAGAGTTTTTATCTCAGATTAACATTACCCCAGATCTCCCAGAGGCTACTTGTTATAATTTAGAAAAGTGATTTGTGACGTTCTTTCTTCTTAGGGTACTTTTAAAAGGTATAATTTGAATCTTAAATTCTTTACGTAGTTCACAGTTAAAACTGCTCCGTCAAAGCGGACAAAAAATGTAAACATTATTTTTTATAAAAAATATTAAAAATACCCAATACATCAAGATATCATTAATACCTTCAGAGTTATCCTTAAAACATATGTAAATATTATCATGTCGCTATATTGTACCATTAAAAAGAAATAAAAGAAATGGTACATTTTGGAGCATGATACCCCGGCCCCGTTTTCAATAGCTCTTACTCTTAGCGTTGTTGGACTTCAAACAAAAGTTAAAGTTACCCGCAAATGATATACCCATTGCATGGAGTAAGAAACTTTCTTTGGTATAGCGAAACATATGAGTAAAAAAATAAATTGTGTGGGTTTCTAAGTGTTTCTATGCAAAATAGCACGCTCCGTCACAGCGGACAAATTTTTCGATACCAGCCTGTGTTAATGCGAGAAGAAATATAATTTTTATCAGCATATGTGGTGTGAATCAGATTATATCATGACAAAAATGACGAGGAATAATGAATAATCTGAAAATGACATTGAATAGTCAGGTAATAGCCTTGAATAATCAAGCTAATGTCATTGAATAGTCAGATGAGGTCATTGAATATTCTGAAGTTGACATTGAATAATCAGATGAGGTCATTTAATAATCTGAAAATGACATTGAATAGACAGGTCATAGTCTTGAAAAGTTGAGACAATGTCATTGAATTATCAGATTAGGTCATTGAATAATACGAAAATGACTCTGAATACTAGATTAGCAGTCAGGTTTTAGCCTTGAATAATCAAGACAATGCCATTGAATAATCAGATTAGGTCATTGGATAATCTGAAGAGTCCTGAATAGTCAAGGCAATGTCATTGAATAATCAGGTAATGACATTGAATAGACTTGAGTGATAAATGTCAAAATAAGTCAATACATGATAATGTGTGTATATATAGGACATTGTAGTATACAACCAGCATACAGTATGTTTTCTCAATAAATTCTATGTTGAAATAAAAAATAAAACTTGATATTGTTGTTGTCATTATTAGTGACAGTACAGATATTAAAAGATGATGGGGTATGTTGAGATCTATTATGAGGATCTTCAAACATAATATGAGCCCCGCCATAGGAAAACTGGTCTTATCACAAAAATTGAAATTGTGCTAGTGTAACATGGTCATTTTCACATTGTTATATTTCTACTTTTCATATTGACCAATCCCCATCCATGTCATTTTAACAGGTCCCTTCATTACTTTACACTAGTGTTTCAAATATTTAATTCCAATGTTTTCAATTCATGTGTATACTTTCCACTTTAGCTTCTATTGTCTAAACCAGTTTTACAGGTATGCATGCTGAGTTTGTTTTATGTAATGTTTTGTGTTCCTTATATGGTTTACACATTCACTCACATGTAGCTGAGTTTGGGTGTTGGCCCAGCCTCAGTTGTTGCTTAGAGTTAGATGATAATGTGGATTGTACAGAAAACGTTTGAAGTTTATTTGAAATAGACTATTTTATATATTTCAACTTTAGTTATCTTTTACTTTTATTTGCCACCCACGGCCTTACACTCGCCCCGTTACATTTGGTACCAGGAGTGGGGTAGGCACAAATAGCGACAGTGGTGTAGGCAATATCGATAAGATAGCAGCAAAAGTGTTGAGAAACTGTTGATTTTGGATTTTGAAAACATTTGATATACAATAATGAAGAATGTGGATTACTATTTGATGATAACCTGTTGGTTCTGCAAGTCTCCAGGGCATACTAAAAGATGTTGTAAACTGTTCAAACAAGCGAAGTACTTTTGTTCGATGTGCAGCTGTTATGGACACCGTGATCGAGACCACAGTCAGCCAGACAGGTATGTTAGGACTGTTTCCATACACCCTGTGAATGTGAAATCTGTGTCAATTCAGACAAAAAAGTGCAAAGACACTGATAAACCGAAAAGTCACAACAAATATACCCAAGCAGAAACTGTTGACATGAATGAATACAGTTCCAATATGGCCAATTTCAAGCGTATTCAAAGTGAACTGTTTGGTCAGAAGAAAGGAAATGATATCTACAAAGCTCAACTTAAGTCACATTTGAAAACTATTGAACTATTGGAACAGGATGTGAAAAATAACAAAATGAACAGTGATCAAGACTTATCTGAAATCAAGGCATCACGTCAACGGATCATTGATCTGCAATCCAAAAACGATGTCTTTTCTAAATTGATCAAAGATCTCAACCTCAAACTAAATGATCAACATCAACAAATATGTGCGTATCAGGATAAAATCAAGAATTATGTGAACATGTTGCCAAATACAGTTAACACCTCTGGATATATGGAGTTTCTTGGAATGCGCAATCAATTCAAAATGACTACTTCGCCACAATGTAAATCTAAGTCAGATGTACCACCAGAGGAGAATTCGATCAGCAGATATTAGTGCTAAATAATGTAGGAATCTAAAAATTCTCATCTTCTATATGATGACACCACACAATCTATATCTGCCATATTACAATGATATGATGCCGACTTTTGATGTCCAATAATTTTGCCTTTTACTGATAACAATGTGATATATAATAGATGCTGATTGCCGTATATTTATGCTAGGATACTGATTCTGATGCGGATTCATGAAATTAAATTATTGACTTTTAATGAATGTTTTTTAATTATCTCTAACAATTCAGGTTGCAACCATATGTTTTATATTCTAACACATTCTTATACTTTAATTGTGAATGACATGATGTTATTCATGCAAGTGATAAAGTTTGTTTCTTTGCTGCATTTATAACTGTTTGTAGGTAAATTTGTTATGATCGTAATATTTGCATTTAATGTTGATATTGTCTTTAATCCCAAATGGTGTAATATATTTAGCCTAAAATGGTGTATGGCCATCTATATTGATGTATTATTGCCTAAAATGGTGTACAAGGTAACTGCCTAAAATGGTGTATTGCTGCCTATAAAATGGTGTATTAATTAACTGCCTAAGTGGTGTATTACTTGCCTATGAATTGATGTATTACTTGCCTATGAATTGGTGTATTACTTGCCTATGAATTGGTGTACTACTTGCCTATAAATTGGTGTACTACTTTGCCTTTAATGGTGTATCACAGCCTACCATGGTGTATTATTTTGTCTTTAATGATGTAGATTATATTAAGCCTATAATGGTGTTGCCAAGGGATAATTGTTTAGAGAGCCAAAAATGTGCCCAAGATTAAGAGGAAAATGTGCTAAATTCAAATCCATGTTTTGGTCTATATCTGCGAGGAAAAATGTATAAGACATAAGGCATGGGACATTTGAAAGGTCTCTTTGTGCTTTTTAAGATAGACAAAAAATCAAAATATTGAAAAAATCTGTAATAATACCGGTTTTCCTGTGGCCTGGCTCATATATGAATACAGATTCAAGAAGAGGAGGAAATTACCCAGGATTCAAAATATAAAATATAAAAAAACAATTATTCCAAGATGTTGGCGAAGCTATTCCTCAAATGCATATTTCAATCATACAAATGTTATTTGATTTATTTTTATACATTTATTTCAATGATATATTTCTTCATATATAAACTATACATAAATAACTTTATTCATTTTATGTACAAAACAATATCAAAACTTGATTCAACAGTTTTTGCGGTCTCTTTTGTTAAAGTCTTAATGTTTATAAGCATTCATTTTTGGCATAAAATAGCGACTATACCAGCAGATTCACTTGTATTACACATAGCCTATTTAATACATTTATACATCTCTTTCACCGTCAAATAATTAGAGGTTATGTCACTATCGTGGCATATATGCCCGAGGTCTCAGTGATATATGGCCCGACCTTGGGAGGGACATTGATCTCTGAGAACCGAGGGCATATGTGCCACGATAGTGACATAAACGATTTATAACATACATATGATTATGTAGAATGGTCAGAGAGTACCGTTTTCTAATAGAATTGACAAACAAATGGTTTGAAAATGATTGAAATGAGTTTAGAAAAATTGCTCGCGCAGTTTTATCTTTGATTGATTGGTTATGACGTCAGCGCCTTGACCAATCAGAAAGTTAGCGGGCGCGGGCTTTTCACAACTTATATTGGCCCGCTGTCTTGTGTACACTTTGCACTATGCATCATCATAGGTATGTTATAAATACATTTATACATCTCTTTCACCGTCAAATATACATCAGGGGCATAGCCAGCTTTGTCAGGGGGTGCAATTGTGGCATAAACAAGCCAAAAAATAATATTTATTTTGAATTTTACAAAAATTGATGCTTTCCTTTAAAATAGAGCTAAAAGCTTCAAATAAAAAGCATTTTAAAGCTCTCGCCTTCTTTCTCATGTTTTATTTTTATTGGTTCGCACCCCCTGGCTACGCCTTTGTATGTGTAATTCAAAGAAATACATGTACATTCATCAGTACAGTCACTCTGACATATACTGTAGATTGGGTTAATTTGGCGCTACTTAATTTGGCGATTTTGCCATTTTTGGCATATTGGCGGCTATTTAATTTGGCGGATATGCAAAAAAAAATTTTAATTAACTTACGCGTTGTTTGCGAATTTTATGTTCATTTTTTCTTTTGAGGACCACTGGCAATATTCACCACGTTTGTACATTTTTGTGAGACCATCCTTTACATTTTGCACCTCGATTGATGCTGCTACTATACTGCACTTTTCCTTTCTAGTTTTTCCCTGAGTATTAGTAACTGACTGACCAGTTCTGAGCCAATTTATGAGAGACATTTTTTCATATTTTTGGAAAAAACTAAACCGGAAGTGGCCTAAATACACTCGACGAAATACCCTAGATAATTCCCGGGGATTCATTCTAAATTTTGGCGAAGATTTATATTGGCGAATATTTCAATTTTGCCAAATTCGCCAAATTAAAGCGGGCGCCAAATTAACCCAATCTACAGTAATATTATTAACATTATCCATCAACAAGATTTCTTAATCATAATCTAGTCTAGTTTTTACAGATTCATTATAAATATTATCAATTATTAACAGACTGATCATATTATGCAATCAAAAAAGTAAAATTCATGCATTAAGCCCTTTTGTAGTCCCAAATAGGTCCAGTAATACAAGACTAAAAATTATGTCATTGATCGTGGATAACAACACAATATCAAAATATAACTTGATCTTAAGTACAACTGTTAGTGTTAGCAACCTTTTCAGTTCATTATTACATCGACTCCAGGATATCCTCTTTTATACAGTATGACTTCTTAATGAATAATATGATTATAATTAAAAGTCCAAATTATCGAGAACCCTTTGAGATGAGAACTCCGCATCGATTTACATTTCTTGCTTCAGATCTCTTCATACTTTTCAAGCACCAAGCGTAATCGTATGACTTCACAAGGAATTTTTTCAAATCTTGTCCATTTGGGAATTTGCGTCCATAACATGTTACCGGTCGTTTAATCTCTAACCAACGAGCGAACAATTTACACCCTTGTGTATCAACATTTTCCAATTGTTCGCGAATCTCATCATTGTTTATGTACATTCTAAGGGGTCCATTTGTTGAGTGGAGACACCTGTTGGCCAATTTTATATAAACTGGGAACCTTCGTGTGTATGGTTTAGTTTGCACTGCCAACTCGTACAGAAATGACCTCGATCTGCTCAGGTTTTGCTTCACAGAGTAAATAGAGCGGAACTCGAGGATGTTGCTCACAGGTTTCCAAGGGGACCAATCAAGGGTTGCACTAGAGAAGTGGATTTCTGCGACATTTTCCCTTGGATGACGATGCACCTGTAAATACAGAAGTAATGATCATGATACACAATGTAGTATTTGAAATCTATGTGAAAATGGCGAGCCATATTACATTTGTATGACAAAATTCATAAAATCAGGTAACACAAATTGCAATGGCACACTTAAAGTAAAATTGGCCACAGTTATACTACATCTGTGCCTTATCAGACTATGGCTATATAGACTATGCGTTGTTTTGTTATAGATTATGAGAAACTACAAAAATGTAAAAATATTCAATTTTCTATGCCTAATATTTACCTTGGTAATTTTTTCAGAAGATGGGGACGTTTTCTTTGTTGTCATCTTTAACCTTTTCACAACTTTTGATTTGGGAGTAGTGGCAGTCTTCAAGATTGCTTTTGGTGTCACTTTTGGGCTCATCTTGAATTTTCTCGGAGCTTTCTTGGGGGTTGATTTCTTCTTGCTCTTGATTATCGGGGTCAACACATCATCTGATGCATCATGGGAATCTGGATCACGGAGAGCGTCAAACATGTTTGTCAACTCGCCACGCATTCCTTTTCCTTCACGCTTGCGGACTTCTTTCTCATAGGCCTAACAAAATAAACAAGTGTTTAGTAGTTAGTTCACTCGTACAAATGTACTTCTGTACGGTGCTAGAAAAACAGTTGAATATATCAAATTAGAAACAAAAGTAATAAACACTACAGTATAGAGGGATGCAGTTTTTATCAGGATTAATATAAGAGGACAATTCAGGTTTATCAACAAACTTAAAGTCAAGTTAGAAATGTAAAGAGTTTTTAAACCTACCTCAAAATATTCAACTCCATGTTCCCTGTAACAAATGGCCATCATCATGTCAATTATAGTTTGGAACTCTGCTAGTTTCAAATGTTTCCCTCCAGTCTGTGATGATATTTGCTTGAAGAACTTTGTAGAGTCTGCATGATCTTGGCACTGTACTCCATATATCTTCACACCCTTAAAATAGATGTCACCCGTGTCACAAATATACATGACTCAATTCATCAATTGCTGATTCCGGATTAGGAGGTGTTTAATTTACAGAAAAAATCAACAAATTGAGCAGTGCTCAGTGAAGAATTTGGAAAAATATTTTACCAAACAAAAAATTAGAATTTGCCATCCAGTTTTGCAAAAGGTCCCAAAGAGAATACTATCTAGTACATGAATCTATCTCATTTATTTGACTTAAAAGTTAAATGACAAACCAATGACATAATAATGATTGATAGCTGACTCACCAATTCTTCATAAAGCTTTTTGGTTTCTGTCCTCCAATTAATCTTCCCTTTATTGGCGGGATAGTTTGGCTCATGAGGAATGGCGTCTCCGATCATTACTAGGGACTTCTGGGAGCCAGGCGTCCAATCAAATGATGTCCTCACCTAAAAATTAAATTAAAAATATAAAATATGTATGTATGGTAGAATCACTTAATTATTCAATATGAACACATTGGCTATAAATCATGAACACTTATTTTGACTGCAACAAGAAAAATCAAAAAGTGAGTTCCTAGTTTTAAATCATATTACACTACAAGTGCCGTGGTATTCATAAAACATTTACAAAAATAGCAACTGAAAATTAAATATTGTAAATTAAATCTTACCTTCTGAAGAACCAATTCATAGCATTCTGCATAATCTCCGCCTCCAGACCCGCCAGTATTTTTAACGAAGTCACAGAGTGCTGCGATGTCATTGGTGAAATCAATCTGCTTTGTCACATAGTACGTTGTAGCATCGCAATAGTCACCATGTGCGATGACTCCAACTTTGAGTGATGGAATATCCATGAAGAGTCGTTGAATGATATGGTTTACCTGAAACATATTTAATGAATTGTCTAGCAATAATCTAGCAGTAAACAGTAAAACCTGTCTAAATTGAACACCAATGGGACTGACAGGTGTTCACAGTTTGAGTTTTTTTTAGCAAAGCATGGCAGATTTAAAAAAATGGAACCAAAAAAAGTAAAAGTCCAAAGTCATGTTAGCGATTAATCAAGAATCAATATACAATGTATTTATCGCATCCTACGACCCCCACTACATTTGTGGTCGTACGCGCGAATCATTGGTCAGTCAATGTATTTACAAAGTTGGACAAAATACTACGCATTGCATAATTAAATGACCCACCTCCATACATTCATGAGTATTTATGAATCCTCTTTATGTAGTTGAACCGCCAATTGTATGGGTTTATCGACAGATCGAAGAGATTTTCGTTTTATGTAGTTTATGTACTGCAATTGGTTATTAAGCACAACTACACGTACCTGTTTGCGCACTTCTGTGAGGCAAGAAGACATCGAGCCAGTCGTATCGAAGCTGAAGATAATTTCCATTGGTCCCCCTGGAGTGTGCGTCATCATGGACCCAGTGCTGCCGTCTGTTAAATCTGCTGTTGGTGTACTATTTGGTGCCATATAACTACAATTAAAATAAAATTTATTACTTTTTAATTATTAAAGAACTGTATACAATACATATTGTACATGGTCAGTTCATAAATTAGAATTAGTTATTCAGTAGCCTTCATGTACAAAGTCCCTCAAAAAGGTCAACAACTTGTGATATTACCCCCACCCATTAATTACTCCCAAGTTCAAACACTCTCCTTACTCGAGTCTCTAGCCAAATTACTTAGGTATCTCTCTCCCTTTCCTCTGTAAATACGTACTAGACTAGAGAATCTTAGAGATCTTATGAACAATTATAAATTATCAATATCATACCTGCAACTAGGCTATCACTTTATTTTGTCAATTTAGATCAATGAATTTTTTCCCGATTTTTGTCCTCAATATTTTCCAGTAAATTCCACGGATCGTCAATATTTCTCCTGTTTCCACTGCGTTGTGTCGTTGACCTATGTAGAGGTTTACAATGACTAAACCTAATGGCTTCGTCTCTATATATACTGCCAAATTCCATTGTGTATTTCTGGGCAAGTTCGAACATTTAGTCCATGTGCTTGTGTTGACTTGTCTGTCAATTTCAATATGGCGAATGTAAATAAAAAAACAGGTCTTAAAGATCAATAAAAAGTTGATTAAATTATTAAGAGTGTTGGTTTAGCTTCCTTCCAATTTTGAAATATACAATCATCTAATTCGTTAGATTTTGATGATTCATGATAAAAGCAGATGTCATTATTGTTATATTATAAAAGTTCAACTTGACATAATATTTTATTGAATTAACATTATTGAATCGTCAAGACCTTTTTGAGATGACGTATTTTACGTCATTTTGGCTGAGCCAATCAAAAAAGTTTTTCGAAAAGTTGCTCTAGCTAGAATACAGATCGCTACAGCCAGTTAATTAGTACCAAGCCAATACGAACAAAACAGGTGTGCAATAGCAAATACCGCCCATCAGTGTCTATTACTAGTACTGGGACAATTAGACTAAATGTTCACCTTTATCCAACGATTATTGTGTTATCCACTAATAACTATCTACACTGTTTTCAGTGTATTTCAATGTCTATTTAAATCTAAACTAAATACCCAAAAGGATGTAAATAGTTCTCTATGGTGTTATCTGTACTTACTCGAGTCTCTAGCCAATGTTACAGTGGCCTTAGAAGAAGGTAAACCTGTACAATATAATCCTGAGATATTTTTGATGGAGATCAGAATGATGATATATAAATGATTTAACAGCTATATAGAGCTGATGTCATTGAGCAGCTGCATATCCATAATGATAAACAAAGGATTGGTATCGATATGGAGAAATGAATTCAACAATGTTTTTCTCTTAAACCAATTACTGAAAACATTCTTTGAAAAAACACGGTCCTTTATGTGTTGTTAACTGATTGACAACAATTCAATGCGAAAATAATTTATATATATTTTATATAACTGTTTTTGTTAATATTTTTTTGTTTTTTGGGTGGAATTGTTTTTTGTTCCTTTTTACCATTTCTTGAGAATGGAATTAATATCTTTCCGAAGCTTGTTTGAACAAAATAGCATATACAACATTTTCTTAGACTCCCCAACATGAAATTTTGGTTGAATTAACAAAAAGTATTCAAAAAATTAAAACAAAAACACCCGAAATAGATAAAAACTAAGACAAACCTTTAATTTCATTAACACGATACTTTTTTTAAATCAACCAAACTTTCCTTTGAATAATCACAATATTGAGAGACCTAAACACAACGTGTTTATGTCGTTTTGTTTCAATGAGGTTCGGATAGATGTTTCATTTCATTCGGAACATATGATACCAAGAACAAAAGAAGTGTCCAATGTGTTTTCTAAAACAATATAGAGAAAAGTATATATATATTTTTCAAATTATAGAGTTACGATTTAAAAGATGACCATTAAATTGACAATGTGTAAAATTTTCAGAATTTTTTAATGACTGGTTTAACATATCCAGCAATCGTAATGTTAAATCGGACATCACCTTATCTCCTAACTGGTACTATTACTGAGATTTCGTATCAACACTTTAGTCTACTAAATTATTGTTTAAAACTCATATATGTGAGCGTTAATGCAGGGGCATTTCATACAGCCTATAAACACCGCCCTTTCATTAAATGTGTTTTCTGGTTTCCTTAATTTCGCCAATTTCTTAAGAAATTGATGGATAATTTGAAGATTATATGATCAGACACATAAATATGGCATATACCACATAAGTTTCTCATATTTAGTTGTTGTTTTTTAGTTGCTGTTTTTTGTTGAACCATATATTACGTACATAGATAACGTATTTTATTTACAAGTAGGCTGCATCTTGTATTAGACCAACATAGCATCAAGTTTCACTAGAGCTGCTAAGAACACTTCTTATCAGATGTGTTGACAGCTCTCCTGATAAAGAAAGTGACCGGAGATTTCTGGATTTGGAGAAACGTGTGTTCAAAAAGTTCGCCATATCGATACCCACCCTTTGAATTTACGGGATGAACAATATCATAATTCCATGGTAATATCATAATTCCATGGTAATATCATTTTGAATAATATCATTTATCGCCTTGAAAATATCAAATATTATATCAGCATGTAGTTACTTACTTAGATCACTGGTATTGGAATTCGATATCAACTAGTCGCTAAAAATAATATCACTTGGTGATATTTTGTACACCATGGCTAATGACCAGTTGCAATATTATTTTCTTTAAAAATAGTTATGAATATAACAGGTTCTATCCCATACTTAGTAGCGTTATAGGTAAAAATCGTTGAGGACTTCATCTGAATATTTTGATTGTAATGATCGTTTGAATTACTTTCCCGAACATTCAATGCATATTTAATTCTAATAATCTACTAAGTATAGGATAAATCAGTTATTAAATTCTCGTTTTTTGATACAGGGTATATCCCTCGGTAAATACAATATATCAACCCTCGGTCCCTCGGGTAGATATATTGTATTTCCCTTAGATATATCCTGAATCAGAAACCTCCCATTAAATAACCTCGATTAATTTATTGCAAAGCGCCGACCTAGAAACGGATGGCATTATATTGTCTGACAACATACTACTGTATAACTGGCTATTAATTCATAAAAGCCATCCAAAAGACTTGAACAAATGCTCTGTTTGAATAGTTTTAGGTAATAAGAAAAAAATCACAAATGTCATTCTTTAAGAAACAATGGTGGCAATATAATTTTGATATGGTTATCACAACAGATATAAAGGTCATGACCTCTATGACATTAAAGAATTGAGATTGAATGCTGGGAGCCAAGCCTCCTTTGTTTACATAAGATGAGGGCAGATGTGGCCTAGGAGTATTTCACTTCTTACTATGAATTGAAAGAGCAATGAACAGACGAAGCCTTTTGATGAAGGATGATGTATGGTCCAGAAACAGGAACGTTTTTTATGATATGGCTTCAGATCCAAATATGATTTCTCATTTCATTTTTTAATCAAATAAACAGACATCTTTAAATATTATAATGATAAACATACACTTGTCTCTTTAAATTAAATATAAAATCTATATTTTCACAGTATGATATACAAATGTGCACCAGTTGAGTGAATACCACTGACTTGAGTGTAATATCACTAGTGCACTAATTGGCTGAAATCTATAGACACTTGAGTGTAAAAGTGTAAATGCACCAATTGGGTGAAATCTTTAAACACTTGAGTGTAAAATTGCAAGTTCAACGCTTGAGTAAAATCTATACACACTTGAGTGTAAAATTGAAAGTGCACCAAATAAGTGAATTCTTTAAACACTTGAGTGTAAAATTGCAAATGCACCAATTGATCGAAACCTTTGAGCTCCTGAGTGTAAAATTGCAAATATACCAATTGAGTGAAATATATACACACTTGAGTGTAAACTTGCAAATGCACCAATTGAGTGAAATCTTAAAACACTTGAGTGTAAAATTGCAGATGCACCAATTGAGTGAAATCTCCAAACACTTGAGTGTAAAATTGCAAATTCACCAATCGACTGAAATCTATTGACACTGAGTGTAAAATTACAAGTGCACCAATCAAGTTAAATATATACACACATGAGTGTAAAAATCTCAAGTGCACCAATTGAGAAAATCTATAAACATTTGGGTGGTAAAATCACAAGTTAGAAAAGAATAAAAAACATCTAAAAAATATAGCACACTGGAATGTACTCTCTTGAACATATAAAAACAAAATTCTAAAGTACATATATGTATATGAGTAATTAACCTTTGTCCAACTAAAGTGTTTGTCATAAATTGTATTTCACATTGATAAATATGTATGGTGTATCGTTATAGGATTGTATATTTCATATTATGCATTTTACATCAAATGAAAGCTTATATCTTAGGTAGTAAGCTAGCACCCAAAAATGTATTAGTTCGTGAACAAATTGAAATTACTTGTTTCTTATGTATTTTTATGTGCTACTTCAGAAAATGTTTGTCTGACGTGCCGTATCCGGGGCGAAAGTTGTCAAATTGGCGTTTTCGACCCTAAAATGGAAAATTACAGGGGGTACTTTATCATCATTGAATAAATCCTTCAGATGGTCTTCAATCATCATAATAATTTTATGGGGAGTAGATTGGAGCATGCTGAGGTAGTATGTTAAAGTGTGCGCCCGACCTGGCTACGTATATAACAGAGTTTATACTGGCGGATTAGACTAGTTCATTTTTTATATGTGTGTGAAAGCTTTATCTTATTTGCGTTTTTTTCGTTTAGTACGGTTTTGTTATAATTGCCGAGGTCATATAACCGGGATAAAACAATGATTACCGTTGACTGCGCACACACAAAACATTTACGTCGAGTGAACAGTGTTATTAAAAACAACAAGCTTTAGAATACAAAGCCCAGTAGTGTGATAATAAGCTGTACACTACCACTGCTGCATGTACATATTAGGGCCCATAAAGAGTGGATAGGGAGGTTGTGTTTGTCACTTTTAAATTTTACATTTGCCATTTTACATGTCATAATTTCTTGGTTTCATTCGTTTAGCCGATCAAAACATTGTAAAAACAATAAATCGTCTGTTACGTATAATCAATTTTGTTTAGTTGTCATAATGAAGTTACGTTCATCTGAATCCATGTTTCAAAACAAAAATCATATTTTCTTCACTTCAAAATACTTCAGTGAGATGAATGCTCGGAATTGTCGTTTGCAATAACTTATTGTCGTATTCGTTCGTTCTACTCGATAGAAGTATTTAGTCGTACATTTGATGCCAGGTCACCTTCTCGCGTACCTCTTGGGGAGCCCCACATTTGTGTCTGTACTCATGGAAGTAAATTCCCCGGTGTAGCCGAGAGCCACAAACTTTCAACAGGTTCGAAATGGCCAATTTCTCTCATATATACTCATATTTTATTAATCATCACCTACAAAGTATTGCTAATAACTATATGTAATTTCAATAAGGAAACTTATCTGGCTACATGTAAATTCAATATCAACACTAGATGTTCGCTCAACACGTCCTGGCTTACCTTGTGATGACAAACCCTGGGTTTTCGCTATTTATAGTTTATCAACACCTGGACGCATGCGCATTTTATAGTTTATCAGGCACTTTAAGGTTCAATCACCTGTCACTCATGGTTGCCATGGAAACCACAATTTTCATTGAAAAATCCTTAATTTTGGCCAAACTGTACAGGTACATAATATAGAATGAGGATTATTTTTCAAATCAACAGATATAAGAATATTTTAGCACACCCAAAATGGCCAGGGAAGTTCAAGCATTTGTTTAAGCATAAAGGATATTGCAATTTATATAACTGGTAAGTGTCAAAGACCATATTACTACATAAGTGATCAAAAGTGGGCGTCGCCCCCATAATAGTAAATGATTACCATTCTCTGAAAAGACAGAGTTTAACATGACTTTTGGAATTTATATTGAAGTTCTTTGAATATACTTAATATCATGCATTTCTGGTAAATAATGTACATATAAGTGTAAAAGTTGTTGCATGGGGAGCGGAGGGGGGGGGGGTGGTAGTAACAGAATTGGGAGGGGGCAGAGCTAATCAGCCTTAGTATAATTCTCATTTATATAGTTCTGGATATTCAAAGGTTACATCTTCTGGGTCTTCTTCATTTTCATTACAATATATAGGTACTCGATTTTACATGATTGGTGTCAAAGACCATACCATTACATAAGTGATCAAAAGTACATGTAGGCATCATCACCTTCATAATAGTAGATGATTTCCATTCTCTATAAATACAGGGTTTAAGTAGAATTTTCAAGATATATATATATATTTATCATTTATACTTCTTTGATTATACTTAATATCAACCATTTCAGGTAAATAATGTACATCTAACTGGTGTCAGTTGACAAGATATTTATAGTTTTCATTGACTTAAACTACTTTATAGTCGATGTAATATTTTCATATTTGAACTAAACCAGGCTTATATGGCATATACCATCGCTTGATACTGACCAGTGACATCTGAGTTTTATAGTTATTGCATGAGAGGCAGGTTGAGAGAGAGAGGGGGGGGGCTAGTAATAGAAACTGGAAGGGGGCTCATAATACTTCGTTCTGGATTTACTAAGGAACATGTACATATTCTAGGTCTTCTTCATATTCATCTCAATATATAGGACATTACAATAAACATGATAGGTAAGTATCCAAGACCAAACAATTACATAAGAGATCAAAAGTGGGAATCTCACCAACAACAGTATATGGTTCATTCTCTACAAACAGAGGTCAACTTGAGTTTTAAGATCATCCAGTGATCTCCCAAGGATTTCTTTTAAGGTGGGTACAAAATTTTCATTTTCACAATTTAGACCAAAATTGGTCAAAATATGCCGATTTTTCATGATTTTTCCAACTTTCAAGTGGGTGCATATGGATTTTCAGGTGGGTGCAAACCTATTTTCAAAATTTCAGATGGGTACTGCGCCCACTTGCTTTAATGCTTGGAAGATCACTGTCATCTATACGTCATCTTTACTTCTATTATTTAAGAAATATAGACTGAAGAGCAGGTGTTATATTGACAAGTACACTCCACATGGCTATACAAGAGAGTCAGGGGTTCGAAAGCGTTTGTACCTAGCCCTAAGGGGTCATTGTCAATATCACACCTGCTCTGAGGTATATATTACAATTCAAACATGAAAACTCCCCAAAATTTTTCGAATATTCAACTTATGGTCTGCCATTACTACAGCCCTCTTGATGTCACAAATTACTCTTATTACCAAGGGTAGTGTTGACATATATACCCTGAGTAAAATGTTGACTTTGTTCACAGTTTATAGAAGGCGTGAATACAGTCATGTTCAAATATAATTTATATAAACCATTTCTCATAAATATGTTTAGTAGTATAGTTTTTACACGAGGTGAGGGTGGGGAAGTGGTTTCAGACCTAGGAGGGAGCTCTACTCCCTCCCAACTATTCTGTTACTACTCCCATCTAGGGCCTGGCATAATATATGCAGCCTTCATACCTTCGCTAGATGAAGTAAGTGCCAGGCTTTGAAGGGGCAGGATAGCCCATTTTAAAAAGATGGAGCACCATATTGAGTCCCAGCTGAATGACTCTCAAATCTGCAAGTGTTTAGTGGTATTTTCTCTTGAGAGATTGTTGATATATCAATATCATGCAATAAATCACAAGAATGGAAATGATCAGACTATGAGAAGGCTCATCTATAGTTGTTATTATTGTACTCATAGCATCTTTCTGTCTCACCTGAAGGGCTGTGAAGAAATAAAAGTTCATGGTTTATCATGATGATCACTAGAAAGGATATGGCATTTCCCACCTGCTACAAAGTAGATTTTTTCTTGCCATATTCTGGTCTTATTCAATTAAGTGTAACTGGTATAGTTACTTCTTGTTTGCATCCTTATTCATGAACTCATTCCAATCTTAAGGGACTCATGTATTTCTACATTTGATAAGGTGATGTGCAACCACCCACTTCTTCTCCTATCAGGTTCGTTTATAGAATTTTGGATTTAATTATCACATAATCACTCTGCTGTTAGAAGTATCTTGAAAAACATGTATTTTCTGCCAGCCCCAGAAACAAAACAACCCATCAGAGAATCCATGAAATTTAGTATGATATTTCCTTAGGGCCCATATGAGCCCAGAGAGTAATATTGTCACAAGGAATAAACACATTTTCAATCCATCTCTCATGTGCATTTTAAAGACTACATATCTTTCATTTATAAGTCCTTCAATCAATGTGTTAGGATAAGCACAGAATACAGCAAAGTGTAGTGCTGGACTGCAAACAAAAGAAGACTGATTAATATAATAAAAAACATTTATGTTAAGCCACAATGTCTTACACCAGCAAAACCACATAAACCAATTGAAATAGAAGTTTAGACCCCATAAAACAATCAAAGACTATGAAGGAACCGACATCAGTCTTCTTCCCCTTGTCAAGAGCTTACTACAAAGCACTTATCGTGCATATGGCCCATATTGTAAACCCTGACATTCCAGCAGAAGATGGACATGGATGGAAACTGAATGACTCCACCATTGCATTGGGTATTGACTGGTCTTCTCAGACAAATGATTGTTGATATAGCAACAGGAGATGAATCAGAAAGACTCTAGAAGATGTATCTTATGAAATCCAGAACTCTGAAGATGAAATTGATACTTAATGCTGACTTGTTCCCCCCACCCCTCCGAATTCTGTTACTACCCCCATCCCATACAATAACTATATACAGTATATTGAGATAACTAAGAAGACCCAGAAAATACTCTATGAAGAAGTCCAAAAGAAAGAATTTATTCCTAAGGCTGATTAACTCTGCCCCCTCCCAATTCTGTTACTAACCTCACCCCTCCTCATGCAATAACCATTGCACTGAGTTGTACATTATTTACCAGAAAATATAAAGTATAATCAAAGAAGTCCAATGTAAATGTATCTCAAGTCATGTTTAACTCTGTTTTTATAGAGAATAGCAATCATCTACTCTAGTATGGGGGCGACACCCACTTTTGATTACTTGTGTAATTGTATGTTCTTTGACACTGACCAATCATGTAAGTTGTAATATCCCATATACTGAGATGAATATGAAGAAGACCCATGCAGAAGATGTACCCCATGAAATCCAGATATATGTAGATGAGATTTATACTTAAGGCTGATTAGCTCTGCCTCCTCCCAATTCTTTTAATAGCCCCCCCCCCCCTTTGTACCCCCCCCCCCCATGCAATAACTATGACACTTAGATGTACATTATTTACCAGAAATGCTTGATATAAAATATAATCAAATAAGTCTAGTGTAAATGTATCTCAAAAGTCAAGTTAAACTCTATTTTTATAGAGTATAGCAATCATTTACTATTATGGGGGCGACGCCCACTTTTGATCACTAATGTAGTAGTATGGTCTTTGACACTTACCAATTATATAAATTGCAATATCCTTTATGCTTAAACAAATGCTTGAACTTCCCTGGCCATTTTGGGTGTGCTAAAATATTCTTATATCTGTTGATTTGAAAAATAATCCTCATTCTATATTATGTACCTGTACAGGTTTGGCCAAAATTAAGGATTTTTCAATGAAAATTGTGGTTTCCATGGCAACCATGAGTGACAGGTGATTGAACCTTAACATACTACCTCAGCATGATCCAATCTACTCCCCATAAAATTATTATGATGATTGAAGACCATCTGAAGGATTTATTCAATGATGATAAAGTACCCCCTGTAATTTTCCATTTTAGGGTCGAAAACGCCAATTTGACAACTTTCGCCCCGGATACGGCGCGTCAGACAAACATTTTCTGAAGTAGCACATAAAAATACATAAGAAACAAGTAATTTTAATTTGTTCACGAACTAATACATTTTTGGGTGCTAGCTTACTACCTATCTGTATATGAAAGTGTTATCTGTAAAAGATCACACCATACACCATAGTCGCACATGGTTGGACAATTGTTAAGGTGATATTATAATGCATTGAGCACGTAGGCACATCTAAAAATACATAAATCTTCGTTTTACAATAGATCTCCATACCCCTTTCTCTCTATATTATTCAGGTAACTCCACTCTGAGTAATAGAGAGAGGGGGTACAACATCTTTAAGCAACAATCATACTCTGATTGTGATCTCCCCAGCATTAAAGCAAGTGGGTGCAGCACCCACCTGAAATTTTAAAACTAGATAATGGCAACTCCGCAGAGTAGCAAATCCCAACGAACAAAATATCAATTACCGAATTCCAATCAATTATACTCATTTCTTTGGTTAAAATTGAAAAATTTAGATTTTAGAATTGCGAATTCCTGCAAAGCAACCATTTGGAATTTTCTGAGGTACAAATCTGAAAAATAATACAGTATTGTGATCTACTCCAAAATTCCTTCAATTTGAGTATTATATAGCCAGTAACGTTGAAGGGATCAAAATGTTATTGCGAAATCGTACATTAGACGGCCATTTTGAATTTTACGAGGCTTGAATCAGAAAAACGATATAATATTTGCAATTTACTCTTAATTGCCTTTCATTTGAGTATAAAATAGCTATACTTCAGAAAGATCTAAAAATTAGTGAAAATTTCTGTTTTCCTGACCCCCCATACACGGCCCCTGGGGGTCAGGATGAAAAACACGGAATATATGTGAAATAGATAGATGTTGCGAATATACTACCAAAATTTCAAACAATAATATTAATTACTTTGGTTT
Organism: Owenia fusiformis; assembly: GCA_903813345.2. Taxonomy (NCBI): domain Eukaryota; kingdom Metazoa; phylum Annelida; class Polychaeta; order Sabellida; family Oweniidae; genus Owenia; species Owenia fusiformis. Next base: position 3,858,238 of record CAIIXF020000009.1, read on the forward strand.
AGAATGAAAAATTTATGATTTTTACGAAAAAGTCCCGTCATTTTTAAAGCGGCGGCCATCTTGAAAAAATCTTTTTTGCGTAAAATTATTCATCAATATACATCTTTCCACCAAATATGAAGAAAATCCGTCAACTAATATTTGAGTGATCTTCCGGACGGACGGATGGAGGGCTTCACTATATCCCTACCGAACTTCGTTCGTTGGGATAAATAGGCTTGCAGTGCACCCACCTGAAAATCCATTTGCACCCACTTGAAAATGAGTAAAATCATGAAAAATGGGCTAATTTCGACCAATTTTGGTTTTAATTGTTGAAATGAGAATTTTGCACCCACTTGAGAAAATATCTTGTGGAGATCACAGAATCAATATTTAATATTTCATCAATTATAACACTACAGTTTATGATGCACAATGAAATGTGAAACATATTCTTCACAGCCTTTGAACCTAAAGTTACAGACTGAACAAAGGAAATCGCTACTGAGGTCATGCAGGCCTCTGTGTGTTACATAACTTTTAGAATCTGTGAAGACCATGCTACAAGCATCACAACGGAAGATTTCCTTTCTCTGTTTCAAAATATGAAGAATGCTCTCTGCATTGATTTTACCATCTTTCAAAAAACTTGAGACAATTTCTGAGTATTTTATATGTTCACCCTGTGTTGAATGCTTCACATGTTTTCCATTTTGAGGATGTTTCCCATTTTGAGGATGTTTCCCATTTTTAGATTGATTCACATTTTGAGATTGTTTCACATTTTGAGAACTTTCTGTGTTCCCTGAGTCTCTCAACTTATTATGCATATTATTTGGCAAGCGTTTTGCCTCACACGATGTATTTGAGCCATGGGCCATAGTCTCAGCTGACCCTTTTGAAGTAGTTGAACGATAAAATGCATCTAATTGTTTTGTGACAATATCATGAGATGAATCGTGATAAGATTCGTTATTGTCAATGCTGTGCTCGCCGAAAATATGTTTCTCCATGTGAACTTGTAGAATTTCTTCACTGCTGAATTGCCACCCACATTCTGAACAAACATGTGTTAAACAGTCCGGATGTGTTTGTTTATGAGCTCGAAAAATCACCAAATCATTAAAATCTCGGCCACAAATATGACAATGGAAAAGCTTGGGGTCCTTTGAATTTGAATTTTTGACTTTAGGTTGTGTCACCTTTTGTCTTGGCTTTGGAGATATATGTTTTGGGGTAATATATTTTTGGGCATTTCTTGAAGTGGGTTCCAGGGTTTTGTCAGAGCCATCAATGCTAAATTTAGGGGTGGAGTGTTTTATAAATGAAAGTGGTACAGCAGGGGTATCAGACAATATAGAGGTTTTAGGTGGGTGTGGGATAATAGGAGATATAATACTAGAGTTTGGTGTTTCTTTGCGCACACGTACAACAACTATATTACTATCTCTTCCACTAAGTTCTTCATGTTTTGCCCTTTCCACATAGCTTCCACTTCTTTTATGGTCTAGTGGATGAACAGTTTCATTTACTTTGCCAGATGAAGACTCGAGTAATACCAGTGTGTCATCAAAGTCAATCTCACTATTGACATCATCAGCACCTTCTGAGCCTACATCATCAACCTCAATGCTTTCTTCATGGTTTGTGTCAATTGTATCTTCAACATTTGGTTCACCAAAATGACTTGTAAAATTTTTCATCTTTTGGTCACTAACAGTGTGGTCCTCCGATGTGTAATTCCTAGTGCCAATCTTGATTCCAAAACCATTATCATCTTTAAGTATATGCCTGCCATTGTAAAAGTCTACATCATCCTCATCAATTACACCGACATTTTCATTTTTCTGTAATTTTGGATAATCAACTTCACTTTCCTTATCACATGTGATGTAATATTTTGGAGTACCCTGTAGTATTGGGTCTCCCTGATATGTTGTATCTGATGTTTCAGAAACTTGGTAACTAGGGAGAGTAACACTACTTGTATTGTCCGTAATACAGTCATTATCTAAAATGCAATCAGCCTCATCACCATGGTTATCATCTCCTTTGTTGTTGGTGTTGCCCTCTTTAAGGTAAGCAGCTTCATTGTCATGTAAATCATGAAAGGAAATAGGTGGAGGGGTTTGGTTTGATTTTTTGTCTTCCAAACTGTTTATGAATAAAGTTGAAGGGATAGTTTCAGTTTTTTGGAGTTCCAAATTAGGACTTGGCAAATGTAAGGGTGGAGTGGATTTGCACTCATGGAGTTCAAACACTGACACTACAGGTGGCGGTGGGGTCATAGCATCATCCTGCATATTTTCAATTTTCGTTCTATTTTGTACTCTTGAAGTTTGGCCACTATGATTCTCAAATTCTTTCAGTAAATCATCAGATATGTTCAACATTTCTCCAGAATTATTGAGTATTTCATCAGTTATATTGAGTATATCTGTGTCTGTCATGATGGCAGATTGAGCCTTGGTAGTTTCTGCTTCAAATAGTTCACTCTGTTTAGTACTAATTTCAGAGATTTCATCAGTAGAGGAGTCAAGCCCTGGTTGGCTAACAGTACTTGCATCAAGTTCATCAGGCATTGTTTTGGTGTTTTCTTCAATATGGTAAGCATCAATGTTGGAAACATTGCTGTTCTTAAGAGCATCTCCATTTTTCAGATCATTATTTGCATCAATTAAGACACTGTCATTGGGATCACTGTCATATTGTTCTTGATCAGGTTCTGTCTCCATGGCCATAGATTTAACCTGATGGTTCAAATCAAGGGCTTCACTGAATGTACATTCCGGGTGAGCTGTACTCACATGATTCTTAAACTGTCCCCACATACGACAATAAACGCCACATTTGTTGCATTTATATGGCATCACACGCAGATGCAGCCTTGTGTGTTTGTTACAAGATATCATATCTCTGAAGACCCTATTACAGATATGACATTTATGTCCTTTAGAGCTGGGAGTTTTTTCTACTTTAACATTCTTGTTTTTTCTCTCAGCTTCTACTTGACTTGGATTTCCAATTTGATTGATAGATTTTGGGGATTTTATACTATTTGTACGATTTAAAGGAGAACTTCCTCGGCTTATTTTCAAAGTTTGAGTTTTTGTGTTCTTGTGTTGCTTTTTAGACATCACCGATTTTTTGATCATGTTCATCTTTTTTAAATGCAAGCGCACATGCATTTGATAAGTATCATTGTTATCAAACTGTTCATTACAGAACTTACAAATGGTAGTCACTGTTTTCACATTGTCCTTTGATGTTACACACAATGGTTTTCCATTGTGAATAAGTTCATGCTTTAGAAGTAACGAATTCTGACTAAAACTCCTGCTACATAACTTACAAGAATATTTTAGATTTTGTTTATTTTCTTTCGTTTGATGACTTTTGGTGTCGATTCGTTTTACTTTTTCTGGACTTTTGAGCTTTTGCTTTACTAGCACAGTAGCAGTCTCTTTGTCAAATGTTCTTTTCGATTCCATTGTGAATTTATGGTTGATCCATTCTTTATTCTCCTTTTAGATTTGTTTAGTGCGTCACATTGGCCTTACAGCAAGCATTTCTCCAAAAGCCCTTGACATGGACACTGCAAAACATACGTATATCAGTTATGTCAATTAAGGATGCGGTAAAGTTGATCAAAAGTACAAAAAAATGGCAGTCATATTTTTAATAAATAGATGCTCGGATGTTAGCATTTTATTTAGCCCTCGTTAAATGAACGAACAAACATTCCATTTTCACACATATTCGGTAATATACACGTATCATAACTTCTGGAAATGACAAGGCAGTCGGAAAATTTTTGGGAATTTTTCAGTTCGTTTACATTTCTTGTATAACTGTACTTATTGTTGATCAGATAGAAAGATAAGCTGATGTAGTTACACTGGAGTTTGTTTACTACCATTTGGAAGGCACATGAGGGTCCCATTCATCAGGTAACACTTATATGTCGAAGTTAAGTACTTGCTTTTTTCAAGGTGTCCTCTGCCGAAGGCAGCGCAAAGTAGGAGCGTAGCGGCTACTTTGCGAGAGACCTTGAACCATTGATCACATTTGCTCCTGTAATTATTCACTTCTTCACCTCTTTAAACCCTGACTTAAATCAGTTGATCAAATTTTCGGACATAGACCTCAAATTCAAACATTAATATTTTTTACAAAAAATACTGACTCATTATTATATTTTTAAAAGTCTTTCAAATGAAGTGAAATGACTGAATGAAGCCTAAATCAGCTAAAATTATGCAATGTCGTAAAATGGCGTGACTGGAATATGATGCAATCACCCGTTACGTGAGACACGCATTGCCACATCAACAACTAAACAAACAATAATAGATGATTGGTTTAATGCTTAAATGTTTAAAGATTCTTTGCATCACTTGTGACGTCATAAACATGTTACCCAACCAACAACTAAACAAATAAGCATATAGGTTCGTTCAGTGCCATGCGGATGAAATTCCATGAAATGAGGACCAAGTGATTTAACAGTTGAAGAACGGTTATGTCTGCCATTTGTGACAACTGTATCTGACTTTACCGTAGTCAGGCTATACCGATGTGTAATTATTTCCATGATTAGCAAATATGCTTTCCTAGATCTTACATTAATACAGAAATTTATTGAATAAAGTTCAGTCATAAACAGGGATAATCAACAGATGCAAGACAGGGTCAGGCAACTTTTTGACTTGGAGACCTCGACTCGAGGAGTTTGCTGCATTTTCCACAATGCTATCTATTGCAAGACTTATGCCTGGCACAACTGTCACCATGTTATTTTAGTGTTTTTCAGTTTCGCAAGGATCCTGCCATGACCGTGGTAGCGTTATTGTGAAAGCCTGGTATAACTGTGACAATGTTATACCATATTGCAAGGCCTGTCATGACCATGGTAATGTTAAAGCCTGATATGACCGTGACAATGTTTACGCTCTTAAATGAGATTAGAATTATAGTTTGTGGAAATGAATTATGAGTTAGTATTAGAAGTCTAGATTTACAAAAGGTGGATTAACGATGAAATTTTTCATTACAATACTCTCATGCTACTAAATATAATTTAATATAACTATTGTCACGGTCATTCTGTGCTTTAACATTACCACAGTCATGACAGGCCTTGCAACCATTGTTGCCGTCATATCAGGCTTTAGCATTACGACGGATATGTCAGGCCTTGCAACCACTGTCACAGTCATGTCAGGCTTAAAATAACATTACCAAGGTCATGACAGGCCTTGCAATAATGTATAGCATTGTAGTGTTGTCGCGATGTGCCATAATCGTACATCGATGCATCGGCAATTTTCAGTAGTAAACATCGATGCACATCGCGATGGACATCGAGAAAAAGTCCGGGAAAAGTGCGCTGAAATACCGAACGCTAATGCACTAAAATACCGAACAGAACAAATTAATAAGAGTACGTTGGTTCATCCGGAAACTTCTAGTAACGGTGAAATGAAAGTAAAGTAATTTTTTCTAGATTAATGGTTTATTTCGACTTGCTAAAACAGTTTTAAAGCGAAAGAATATCAGAAAACATTGGAAAATGAAATAAGACATGAGAAAGGTAAGCGATTTGCGTGAAAATAAGATAAGAAAGGGTGATTTTTAGCAAATTAATTTTTTTTTAAAACATCGATGTTTTGTTTCAGACATCGATGCATCGCCAGAATCAGCTTTGGCGATGTATATCGCGATGTATCGATTAATCGCGACAACACTATAGCATTGTCACGGTTATCAGGCTTCAACATTACCAAGGTCATGACAGGCCTTGCAATATAATATAATATAGCACTGTCACGGTTATATCAGGCTTTCATGATAACACTACCACGGTCATGGCAGGATCCTTGCAAAACTTAAAAACATTTCATAACATGGTGACGGTTGTGCCAGGCATAAGTCTTGCAACAGATAAGGTCTCGTATTTTCTTGTTTTAACATGAAACCAGGAGTACAGATCATAGTCAGCACCATCTATCTAATATCTAACATAATATGTCCAGTTTATTAACTGAATAATGAAGATTGATGGTGCTCACTGTGGTCCAGGACTGTGGTACAGGTCTAGAGTCCATTTCACTGTTTAATTGCATCAGTAAAAACTAAAAAATGAGAAATCAAAATATCATTATGCAATAATATATGGAAAAATATATTCCTATTGTACATGAATGACATTTGTATATCTTTGATTGCTTCTAGTTTGGCTTATAAAGTGTGTGGCCTCTTATATTTGGATGCTTCTCTGCCATGTTATTTCCAATAAGATTAACATGGCTGAAATTCTAAAAACTAAAATTCTGAAATATACAAATGTCATTCATGTACATTATGAATATACTTTTCCATGTATTATTGCACAATGGTCTCCCAATTTCTTATTTTTGGGCTTCTACGCAATGAAACAGTGAAATGGACTCTGTAAAAATAAATAAAAAAGTAGGTTATCTTCGTTCTACAATGTTTACTTACATATTTTTATAAAACTTGATCGATAGTTGCTTTATATCCCGTGACGTTTTGAAATCAATAAACTGTGAACAGATGTATTGCGATATGTTTATATAATTCAAATTGTTGCAAAAAATCTGATCAAAACACAAATTTGTGGCTGACATTTATAATTAATAGACACGGACTGACTAGCCTAGAGTTTCTTATTTTCTGACTTGTCGTCTGTAATAAAGCGTATATATTTACTATTCTTTTGCATAGTAGCGTTCATTTAAATAAATAAAAAGGAATTCTAGAAATAAAATGTTACTTTAAACTGGCCCATAATTTGAATTTTTGAATATAATATTCTGGCACACTGGCAGTTCCCCGTGCCAATAATTTTACAACTCAAACATGTACATTTACCTGATTTGCTTAATGTTTCTCTTGTTATGTCTTTTAATTTATCGTTTACATATATCTGTATCTTCTTGTCGATCAACTCTTCAATTCCACTTATTTATGATGTTATTCATGTTTTTATGCGATAAATTTTACAACTTCAAATGTTTTTAATTTCTTATCACGCCATGACGTTTTATAAGCTTTCAGGTCATTGGTCAATAGTTTCGCAGCAGGTTATTGTAACATGAGTGTTGATTGGATGAATTTTGTGGCGGCTATTTTGAAGTCGCCTCTCACTGTTGCGATAATTCTGGGGCTTGTCTTTGCGTTCTCTGACTAGACAAGGTATTTTTCTTTCTTGCATATTTTTTCTATAACTTTCATTTATAAACCTCAATTAGAACATCATTATTATCAACGTTTTATATCTTTAATAAAAGTAAATAGCTATGATGACATTTAAATCTCTCTTTTGTTGCAAATGTTTTGCGTGACTCATGTCTCCTATTCTTTGTATTAGTCCACGGGACCAGGGCAGCTGCTTCTATTCTATGACATGCAATGTCTTACATTCCCAATTCCCCATTTTAGAATGAGTATATTGTAGGCCTATTAGCTTTCTTTACTCAATCTTGCGAGCTCATTCCATTATTCCAGTTTTTAGAACGGGCATAGCTTGCTTCGCCCGAGTCTACATGGCGTGCCTTGCAATGCCTATCCATATTACCCCTTTCTCTCTATTAACTTCCACATTCCCATTAGACTTTCCGCACTGTTCCCGGGACCGTTCATTTTTCATAACCATTACTAATTATAATTTCCCCAATAAATAAATATTACTTCCTCAACCTCCAACCCATTCCATTCACCATTAGGTGTTAATTGCTTGCATCACCTCATTTCATGTGTGGATGTTTGCATGCATCATCCAGTATAATATAATATATTTGAGTGTTAGCTTGCTTCACTCTTCTTCTCAGTCATTGAACGTAAGCGTGCTTCGTTCTTTGATTTAGCTAAGTTTCACACGTCGCCGAGCCACTGATCATGGCTAATTCACATAACCAATTTATCATTAATCGCGATCTTAGTCCATGATTTTTACTTAATATTTCAATCAAATATAATCAATTTTAATCAATCATTTATTCCGGGTTGTGACTCGTTTATCAGTAATTGTCATTGGTGACCACACAAGGGCCCGTGCACTCACCCATGTTAGGCTTAATGGCAACTATTACTTATACTTGATTTACAACTGGATAATAATAAACACAACTAATCATTACATGTTGTAACCAATTAAATTCTCATCAATCGCAATCATTGATACACACTACCTCTACTACAATTTAGACGTCTCCACACACTACCTTCACTCACTACCTTCCAACAATCATATTTCTCAGGGTGTTCAAAAAAAACGCAACCCAAAGAAATCGCTATATCTTGAAAAATACTGTTTCAATTATATTCATATTTTCAGGTAATAAAGAAGAGACTGTGTATGTATAGCCCCTGTAGATGGTTAGTTGTAAAACATGATGCCTTGGACACCTGCTCAAAAGACAGTTGTACTAGGAAAATACGAAAAACACAAGTCAGGCGTGACTGCAACCTCAAAAAATTAAATAACTTTCTAACCATAGTGTTTTGGCTCTTCAAATTTGGCACACATCATCTTCATTCACTGTATGGTAAATCTGTAGAGTGAAATCAAAATCACTTCAGGGACTTTACAGTTATGGTTGAAATGCTTTCAAATCGCAGTCAATTGCCCTGGTTCAGGGAGACTTAAGAAGGCATTTTGACCAGGACTGTAAAGTCCCTGGAGTGATTTTGATGAAAGTCCACAAATTCACCACACATTGAGTGAGGATAATTTGTGCCAAATCTGAAGTGCCAAAACACCATGGTTAGAAAGTTATTTGGTTTTATTGCTGTGGCAGTCACTTCTGACTGCATTTTCATATTTTCCTAGAACAACTGTCATTTGAGCAGGTGTCCAAGGCATCATGTTTTACAACTTATTGACAACAGGAGCTATACATACACAGTCTCTTCTTTCTTTTCCTGAAAAAATGAACATAATTGAATAAGTATTTACCAAGATATAGTGATTTTCCATTCGCGTTTTTTGTATTTTGCTAGTACAACTGTCTTTTGAGCAAGTGTCCAAGACATCATGTTTTACAACTAACTAACAACAGGGGCTATACATACACAGTCTTTTCTTTCTTTCCTGAAAATATGAACATAATTGAATGAGTATTTTCCTTGGGTTGCGTTTTTTTTTGAACACCCTGTACTTTGTTTGTAAAAATGCCAGCCATGCCTGTTCGATGGGATTTGCTACGCTTTGGCGTTGCTGTTGTCTAGTTTTCAAAAGCTTTCAGTTTTCAATCTCTGAAGCCTTACAATGAAGTTGAGGAAAAAAACAGGGTTGCCAAAGATAAACCTATCTATATTTAAAGGTGAAACTCCTAGAGGTTCATTTTTGAGTTTTGGGGTATTCCCATCACTTATTTTTAAATTGGAAGATACGTTTGAAAAATTGCTTTATCTGTGCAAAAAGAACATAAAAGAGATAAAACTTTCTAAAATTTGCCACCATTTTACAATACTTTTTACTAAACCTGTCACCTGGGGATTGTGGACATCAAGACATCAACATGTTTGGACGTTTATTTTGTTTCAATTCAGCCATATTAAAGTCAGTAATACACACTATAACAACAAGGTTTTCCTTTCAATTCAATGGTTTATTGTTTCATTTAAGAATCCAAGTATAGTACAATACATTATGGCCAAATGGTTGGCTGTTCACAGGATGCATGAAGAGTGGGCAGTTCATACCTATGATAACGTTTAGAAAAAAGCTGCTCTGTTCTTCAATTTTATCATAAGAATGAGATCTGATATTCTTAAGAATAGCAGAGGGCAGTCTTTTTATTTCCAACACCATAATCATAATAGTAGATTCTCTTGTACAAGTATCACACAGGCTTTATTCAATGTCATTAGAATTGAAGTGTCCATGATTACAAAATGTCTATAATCAGATAATGTATCAGTCTATTGTGGTTTCTTTATAATTGGCTTCAACCCTCGACTCATCTGAAAATATGATAATCATGTATCAAGTAAAATTACATGTTTTATTAAATATGATTATGATGTCCAATGCTGCTTTAAAGAAAACAACCAATATTTGTAAACTGATCACATTTAATATGAGAAAAAATTAATGATCATCAAAAATTGTTGCTAAGTAATTCTATCTGTTAATTTTCAAAAAAACGTTCATTCCAGACCAAGTTTGAACAATTCTTTGATACTACACAATAATTTTAAGTGGGAAGATTATTGAAATCATTCAACAAACCATCTCATTCAACTAACTAACCTCCTCAAACTTGTGAATCTGTCTAATAAAGAAGTCTCCATAGCGACGGGCTACTTTGGTGTCAGCGATATGAATCATGTCCTAAAAAGGAGATCATTTGTACTAGAATGAATTAAAAAATGTATTTAACGAACTAATGACTTATTTTTACATTATAATCAGAAAATGACTTGAAACGCAATTAATATTGTACACCACTTGGATAAACACTAAAATTCAATACATTCTTTCAATGCACTTGAAATTTTAGATGGTGTCAATCATACATCCATAATTCTGTCTTGATTTCAGATATCAAAATCTTATTATAGTTTTCTTGAAAAAAGAATCATTGGATCAATTCTTGTTTCTTAGAAATGAATGACGTTTCTATAATTTTTCTTATTGAACCATGGGATTGATTGCCTCCATTGATTAACGGAACAATTTAATGAAAAAATCTGAAGGGTGATTGACCCATGAAACAACACTTACCCCATCAATGTAGAAATCCACTTCTGAGGCAGACTGGAACTCTCCCTTCAAGCCACTGGTGCCCTGGGTCCAAACAATATTCTTCATCTTATGTTTGAAGCACATCAGATGAGTTCTTAGCTCATCTTCAGTCTGTAACCATAGCAACAGTAACCATTACATTAGAAGCAAATACAAAGAATAATAATTAAAAGTAAACTATTATGTTTTATCCTCAATCTGTTTTTAGCTAACAGGTGAAATATTGGAACCAAATAGGGAAACAACTATTTGAACAGGCATATAAATGTTATGATAACCCATGAGAAAAATCTTACCGTGTCCATGAATGCAGCAAGCTTTGAGATGGGTAGGGTGGTATAGAGTTTCAGGTAGCTTCTCACTGTAGTCAACAAAGATTGTTGGGCTACTTCATCAAGGAACACTTTCAGTTGAAGGGCATAAGGCTCCTGAAGAAGTTCAACAAGACCCAGTGATAAAAAGCACTTTTTAACAAAAAATTCAAAATGGCTGCCAAGTGATTTAACAGCAGTGCCTGCATAAAACTTAATCAGATCTTGGCACTAGTCTTATTTACTAATTTTTCCATGGAGGCTTGATGTTTGCACTCGTTAATACAAGTATAAGACATATGTATTTACAAAAAATGGTTTTACAACATACCTTGTGATAGTTAGTCTGCCCAGCTTCGTAATTTGGTGGTACAGGGGAGAGAAACTTGGGGCAGGCATATGCGAAACTGTTCTCAAATTCGGCCATTTCACCTTTCTGCATACGCAGCATACGATCACCAAACTTCTCACGGAGCTGTGAGTGGACACTCTCATCTATCCTCATTGGGTGAAGAGTCAGGCAGATTGCCAGGAGAGTGTACATCTGTTCATTTTGTTTATTGATCTAAATTAGGCAAAAAAGAATGAATATTAAATGTAAATAAATTAGAAATTTTTTCAAGCATATGAATGATGCTCATGGAAACTATGCCATCTCTGGGGCTCTTGATAACATGTAATTTGTGCTCCTCAGTTTTATATGATATTTGTCTCCACATCTGCTGAAAATGATTGTCATGTTCCGCAAAAGTTAATCAGGGGCTTCATCAATAGCAAGCAGCCGTTTCCATGTTAAAATTATAATTTCCAATAATTTTCCCGTTGTTTTCATTCATTCATTCTGCATTCCGGTTTTCAAAAATTCTACTGAAACCCGTCATGTTTCCTAAATTCCTTTTAATTGGTTCCCAATATACAATTTCAATCAATTTCTGTAAACTTTGGATATCTGAGTTTTTAATTAAAAATATTTCAACAAAAAAATTACAAGGCATTAACATAATAAATGTCACCACATGCCATTTGTTACAGACACCCACTGAACACTGACCATAAAAAAGTTTAAGACTATGACAATATGTCACCACCTCAGGTGGTAACATAAAGAGGACTCTGTCATCCTCACTTGTAAATATTTAGCCTAAAATTGAATAAATGAAGCTAAAAAAAGGGATAAAAAAACAAAACACCAGACCCAAAATTAAAATTTATGGAGAATTACTAAAAAAAATCTAAAATAAAGACCACACCCAAAACACTGCCTATTCCTTACTTGATGTTGACTATACTCAGTCATACCAAATAAAATCTACAATCGTGACACAACATAACATGTTTACATGCAATCTGTACTTATGTTGTTAAAAGAGTAAATTGAGGGGTGCAAAGTAATTGTCAAATCAAAATGCTTTATTTACACCTTCAACTGGCTTTCATACAACCCATTTTTCTGATAATGTTACTGGACCTTTTATTAATGGAAAACTTTCTCAATAAATAAATAAATATCATGCTGGAAAAGTACATGCTGAAAAAATGTAAACCATTTGATATTCAAAAGCACCTCACCTGGTCATAGAGATTGACTTTATTCTGGAACATTTGCTTGGTGCGCTGTATGTACAACAAGATGTTAGAAAGGGTTCTAATGGCATCCTGGTAGCGGCGCATCATCATGTAGGCAAACCCGACATAGTAGAAAGTTGTAATCTGACATGCGGGTACTCGAGAGTACATGTTCTGAAGTAAAAAAGGGGAGATATTTCAAACAGTATTAAATTCTCATTGAGGCAGAATTTTGGTACACAATTAGTTAGTCTATAGAATCCCCCATTCGCTTTGTCTGTCCATCAGTGTGCCTTAAGCCCTCCCTTCAATCAATAGTTTTTGAACAAGTAATGCTCACACCTATTTAATGCTAATCCAAAATGGTAATTCATACCTTAAATCCCAGTTCCAATTTTTGCCACATTCATGAGAAATAAGCTGTTTTCACCATTTGAGTCCTTTATACAATTGAAATGACTGTACACTTATTTCAACATAAATGTTAAACTAGCCAATGATGGGAAAAATAAACAAATGACACATTTTGAAAACCATTTCTTAATCTTGGAATGGATATCAAATGAATAATTCACAAAAACTGAAATGTGTGTATTTAGGATTAACAAACATCCATGTGTATTTGATGAAATTACTCCTATTAAGATCCAAACTCTTACCTTTTTGTTAAAATCAATGTTTTCCAGAACTTTCAATGCCTGGTAGTAGTCGCCTAGCAATGAGTGTAACCGTAGCAACCCTACTAAACTGAAGTATCCCAACATCTTGTAGAGGGAATGACGGCCAAAGTCTCCAGCAACACTATCTGGGTCACCTTGAAACATGTAAACAATATTCATAAAACATTTTGCACATATTGGTACAGTCGGCTTATTAACAGTGGAATGATAAGAATTGAAACAAGACAACCGGGTCAAATTCTAATTTACTCAACAAAATGGCAGCCTAAAATGTAATAAGATTTTCGTACTAAGAAGTGTTTCTAAAAATTTCAAATAAATCCAATTCAAACAGTTTACCTTTGAAAATCACAAGATGTGAGACTGCTCACCAAGCAAATTGACAACAAAGAGCACTCTAGGGTGCAATTAAAAAGGTGTGCATATAAAACATATGATTGCATAAATAATCCAATATACCTCCACTTGTATAGATCTCTAGTTGTTTGTTGATGCTGGACTTATCAACCAGAGAGTGGAGTACATTCAGCACACTGTGTACATTCCAGATCTAAAAACAATAAAAACAAAAATGTCATGATATGTTTACATTCATTGCTCATTTAAAAGTTTGAGTGATAACTCCCATTCTGGAACAGGTGTGCAGTGGATTCTGAAAAAATGGGCTGTCAAATTTGCTACCTTGTGAATAAATACCCCTACTCGGGTAGCAATAATAGCTCATGGTTAAATTTCAAAAATCTCTACTCCAAGGATCAAGCATTATATCAAACTTCCACCACCTCAAAAATAGCTACCATGGTCTTTCTTACAAGTATGAATGTTAAATTAAGTCCAGCCCTAATTACTCAGATGCGAGTAGGTAGTTACCAGTTTCGCCACCAGGTGGCTGATTCGGGGGAAATAACATGGCAGGGTATTACAAAATTCCCTTAAACTTGAATATGCATCAGTTTTAGTGGTTCACTTTTCCAATTACCCTTATGTATGTGATAGTTATACAAATTAAAATATGTCCAGTAAAAGAAAATATTATCTGCCCAACACAAGAAAAGATATTTCACTTTTTGTGGTTTTACAACATGGCCTCTATGGGGAATCTCCCCGACCTAGAAGTCACATTTTTAAAGAAAATAAAATTTTCAAAGTTTATAAACTCTTTTCAAAACCACATTTCTAAATGTAGATTTACATGTAGATTCCAAATATGACATCAGTTTGACTGAATTGTGAATTTTTAATGACGTAAATCAAGATTATTTCCACTCGCATCTGGGATATTGTGGAAAATCCAGTGTACATGAACAATTTTGTTTTAAATTACCTTGGGGAAACCAAGGAACTATGACCATGAAGCAAATGCCAACCATTTATTTTGGCAGAAAATGGACTGCACATGAACAGTTATGTTTTTACTTTGCATAATTCATGTTACCTTGGGGTTGTCCCTGAGTACAAGGATCTCATTCTCCGTCTTTTTCTGGAGCTTGCATCTATACTGGATGAAAGATTGGAACTGGAAGTAGAAAATGAAATGTAACAGATAACAGAAATATAATACCCGATTCATAAACAAGTTCAAGGTCAATTTAGTATTTCACCTCAGTAATATGGTTCATCACTACATTTCCACGTATGTTTAAATGATCATTTATGTTCACATATCAGCTACATAGAGTCTTGATTTAGTGGCCAAATAAACATGGAAGAATTCATCAGAACATTTTATGCCTCAGACACTCCATATATTGCTGTGATGCAGTGTGAAAATAGCATGGGTTGAATCTAACTTTTTGTTTTTGGATAAAAAATTGTTTAACATCAAATTTTAACAAAATGCTTTTTATAGCTGTTGTTATAGTAACACTCTCGTGATTAGAGGTAAATAAATATACATTACAATACAATAGATCAGGTCAAATAATATAAAAAGATTTTGAATTTTCAATTTCAATTTTCACTTAAACTGATTGTCATTGGGATAAAATGTCTCAGATATGACTTTAATGCTCCTCCTCCCTTTGTAAATGTTATTTCACCAAAAATGTTTTGACCATTTTTCTTACCTGGTATATGAACTCATCTATGATATCCCACAGCCATTGGTTAGGTAGCTCAAGAGGTACTGGACCCTCAGCATCTAGAAATCAAATATAACATTCACATATCTCACTAATCTGAACATGTCAAATTCCATTACATATGTGATTAACCCGGGTAGGTTAAACTGAAGAGTGTATGACATTTAATTTAGATATTCAGACTTGCATGATGTAACATAAATGAGCCAGGCCACAGGAAAATGGGTCTTATCACAGATTTTTTCAATATTCTGATTTTTTGTTTATCTTAAAAAGCACAAAAAAACTTTCAAATGAGCCATGGCTTATGTCCTAACAATTTTTCCTTGCATATATAGACCAAAAATTCGGATCTGAATTGAGCACATTTTCCTCTTAACATTTTGCCTCTGTAGCACAATTTTAATTTTTGTGATAAGACTGGTTTTCCTATGGCCAGGCTCAATGCGTTATTCATTAATAAGACATTCATCTCTTTCTCATGAGCTTAACTTCATCTACTGTACTCTTAAAAGTAGAGGCAATTCCTTCATCTTCCAAGTTCACAGTACAAATACCACAAAGGCTACATCAGCATCAACACTGTAAAATCCTCTGCATTAGTGAAAGGCTTGAGTGGCTTAATGAATCTGATCTAAACCTTTAAAATCATCTGCATTAGTCAGAGGCTTGTGAGGCTTAATGATTCTGATCCAAAACTTTAAATTCCTCTGCATTAGTCAGAGGCTTGTGAGGCTTAATGAATCTGATCCAGGGTAGAAATCAACTTACTGAGGATATAGTTGAAGAGATTGCAGTAATTGTAGTAAGACTCAAACCTCTGCTCCTGAGTTGGACCACTCTGAAAAGTTAAATGGGTTATGTTAACTGAATTTATCCTGAGGGAAATATTATTTATACACCCAAGAATTCAAAATGTTTCATAAGGTTTATCTTTACTGGGTGTAGGGAGAATAATATTAATACATTTATTTACTCAGATTGAAAAGTTTATAAAGGTTATGTTTGATGGTTTTATCCAGAGGGAAATACCATTTATCTATCCAAAACTTTAGTTTGGGATTGACTTCTAAACATTTTGGACCAGAAAATACAAAATCGAAATTCAAGCAAGTTGGCACCATGCTATTTATAAACTGTTCATGAAAAATTCAGCTGGTCCCGATAAGAATAGAACAAACTGAACTTGTGCTTTACTAAAAGCAATACACTGATTCAGAGCTAATCCCCAGCTGTTTATGACAATAAATACAAAAGGCACTATGATGCAAAATGTCACCCCTGCCATTTGTTACAGATGCTGAACTCCAACCTCTGTCATAAAAAGTTTGAGACTATAATTTTAATGCTATAATTTTTTACTTACTGGTAAATAATAATTATTCACTTACTGGTACTCTAGCGTATATGTGTCTGTAGTAAAGCTCTTTGTAAAGTATCAGAAACAGGTGGTCTACAAAAGAATGAATTAAAGGTACAGTATTAAAAAAAATCTCTTCTCAAACACACTACTGATATTTGGCCATGCTTTTTTCACTTTAATACTACTATATGAATAGTTCATTCTTCGAAGGTTTATCTCATAACAATTCTAGCAAAGAGGCACCAAAAATAGAGTGAATGATTTATTTTATCATTTACAGTTATATTTACTTTTCTCTGATTGGGTAAGTCCAAATAAGGACATTTAAATGTTGGTATTGTTCATAAATCACCAACTTTTACAGAGAATTATATTGATATCTATGTTAAACCAACTTGGCAATTTTTCAGATTTTTTCTTATTTTCAAACTTTTTTTAAACCATTGCTGTGCAAAATTGAGATATTCAATAAAAGAGAGGGGTAATCACCATTCTGCACAATAGGTGCCACTGCCTCAGCTTCAGGCCAGGGTGTGGTTTTGAAAAATCTGTCTGTCAATTTGTTGAAGCTGAAAATACATGTGTAATCAATAAAAAAAATCAATACCATTGTGGTAATACAATTCAAGTCATAAATGAGTGAGTGTTAAATATGAAAGAGTGTACTATGGCGGTAAAACATTAAAATATGAGTTATTGACTGCTAAACCAGTTCCTAGTTTCACTTAATGGAGACTCAAGTGCGTGATTATTGCAATAGATTACAGTGCCAGTATCCTCCAGTCTCTTTTTCAATGTTGTGAGAATGCTGTCTTTATATTTATTAAATCTATGCCTAAGATGACAGGTAATTCGATATATGGCCCATACATCAATGTCACCAAGGCACATATACTGTGGGGAGATACTTTGGCCCATGGGAATGCAAAAGATTCTCAGCTTTTCCTGACAAGCTTCACTCACCCACTTTCATAAGAGTTCTGTATTTCATAAACATGACCTTCTTGGATGTTCTTCCTAAAGTATGTCAGGAAGTTCTTTATCACCTCAGGTATAATGTAGGTGTGTTGCTGTTGTTGACGTTCATATTCCAAATCTGCTCTTGGGTCGCCTAATAAAGATATATATGGTTTAACTTAAACAGGTATTTCTATATTGCAATGAATTAAAAACTGGATGAGTGTACTGCACTGTTTATTTAAATAACTTATCATGAAAACAGTTTGCTTTATTCGATGGCCAAGCTCAAAGGCAGAGTCGGATTAAGTTAACAACCTTTCTAAATTGCAAAAAAATGTTTTATTTTGGGCTAGTACCATTTCCTTGCCATGCCTATTCCCAAAAATGGAAAAATGTCCCAGGAAATCTAACTTAACATATTATTTCCGAAGATTTATGTTTTAGAGATAGTCACTTACTTTATCCTTTCTTTTACCAGACATTGATATTTTGGGAGATAATTTCAGATGGTAAAGAATTTATAGGAGGTTTAGTCAACTTACTGGTCACACTCTATATGTGATTCTGAATTGAAAATATATACATTTTGTTTAATATTTCAATTTTCGCCAGTTCTTTAAAATTTGTATATTTAAATAATGCCTTTCCAGACATACCTGTGTGCATGGAGTAGTCCTCGTAGCTGTTAAAGGCATACGGATCTGTGAACTGAAAAAATAAAAAGAATGTTTAGCACTCACACGAGCCAAGGGTATCACTTTTAGTCTAAATAATAAAGAAAAAATTATCCAACACGACTCACTCCAGCCTTGTTGGTTTTGGTCAAATAATATTGCAAATATCAGATTCTTGTCATCTCAAAACAACAATGAAGTATATCATTGCTGGATAGATAGATAATGTGTATGGAAACATGATATAAAATACATCCTGATGCATCCTAGATAAATAAACTGTTTTAAAATCAAGTGTTAACATTGGGATGAGATTTCTTTAGGCTAGATTGTGGGAAACACATTTCCGACCTGTCTGTCTTACCAAAGTGCAACACATCATAGAATTTACTTTGAGCGTCTTTGAGCATGCACAATATCAAAGAGATAAAAAGTTAAATGAAATTTAAATGTAAAACAGACTTACTCCTTCATTCATTCCATTTTGTTTTGATATAGCCTACTTTATTTTGAGCATGCAATGCATGCACCTAGTTAGTCACTTTAAACTAGTGGCGTAGATAAGTGCTCACAGGCCCGTAGCCAGGATTTGCCAAGGGGGGTTCACTTTTTGAAAAATTCCAGGGGGGTTCACTTTTGACAATTTTGGTCAAAAAAATGGCCAAAATCACTTAAAAAGCGCTCAGCATGGTGAAAAACTGCATGATTTTGAAAGAATTTTTGGCCAGGGGGGGATTCACCAGAAACCATTTGAACCCCGGATTAATCCGCTCTCGCATTGACGGGTTAAACTATATTTTCCCAGTGAGATGGCGGTGCAATCTTTGATTACATGTTAGTCAAATCATACCCATCATTCATTTGTCATTTAGACACAATATCTATGTCTGGGTCTGAATTATGCATAGTAAAGTAAATATAGATATGCAATTTTAAATTGATGAGTCCCGAAATAAGTGCACACGTGTTTAAACTCAAAACTTCAAGAATTCATGAAAAAGTAAGTCTTTTAACATTTCATTTCTTATTTTTGGATATTACAGCGAATAAACAAGAGAAAAATCAGTGACAGTAGGTGATAATAGGTCACTGAATTTTCTTGAAAAATAACATGTGACTCTATTGAGGATTGCATCAAAATTCCGAACATGCAGTTTGACCTTAAAGACACGCCTAGTATTTAATTGTAGTTATTGACATAGTATGATGATTTAAACTACTTAGACTGTCAAAGTCTAAAATGTCACCAGCGACCAGACTGTCATATTTTCAGAGGTCTGATTGTAATTCATGGATAATGGGAAGTTCTCCATTAAATACTGAATACTTCAGGATTAGCATCTTGAATCAGAAAAACAGGCTCCGCCCTGAGATGTCGTTATTCACTGACATTACAACTGGCAACAAATTCTATACTTTTGAAAGGTTCGGGTTCATACCTTTATCCCAATCCCCTGTTATGTGTTTTGAATTTTTTAGTTTTGGAGTAAGACCAAATCTTGCTATTTAAAATCTGAAGCAGGAAAAATATTCAAAATGGCAGCATTTGAATCTTTAATTACGGCATCCTTTAGATCGGCCTATTCACTCACGACAGGTGGAGTGAGTTTCAAAAGCAATATTTCAGATTTGGTTCATTATTTGACCGATGAAGCCAGTTTGAGGTGAGAAAAAATTATATTTCTCATTGAAGTGTTCCTCACTGAAGGTGTTCCAGGAGAATCAAGTGAACAGAACAAGTCAAAAATAATTTTTAAATTTTCCCTAGGCCTATTTTTTTCAAATTTCATTCAGCACTTGAAGGGTAACCTATAGATTTACTTCGGTCCAAAGCCTTCTCTATATTCCGGCTTTGAGTAGAAAGATTGAGCGGCCTTTGTATTGTAAATCATTGTGTCACACGCACCGTAAATACGGCATAATAATATGAAATATACCTCTATGTATAGATTTGATGTACAGCTCCGTCTGACTCTATTGTTATATTTGATTTCTTAAGCGAGAATAATTTCAAAGTTTCCTCCATTTATTCATGTCCGGAACCGGAAGCCATTTTATAGCTACAGCGAGAAATTTTCACCATGTGTCAAGCCCCGAAAAGAAATTTTGAAATATCTAAATCCAGACAAGCAACGCTTCATCCTAAATATAATTAATATTCTTAAAATTATTTATAAAATTTATTAAAAATGATTTCTAGCTGCGTGTAGCAAATTTTACATATGAAATACGAGTACATACGAAATCAATGAAGTTACATCTACTAGAGACTCGAGTAACTATAGATAACATGGGGGCTTCTGTTCACTATGGTATAATTCTTATTTCAAAATGCAAGTGTTTCTGTTTCTCTTACAACAGTGAGCCTTATCATATAACTGGTAGGTGGAAGCAACAAACGTGAGAAAAGGTCAGATTGAAAGACATAAATTTTGATGGTCAAATCAGAGATAAAAGATCCGAGGTCGGAGATAAAAAAACCGGCAAAATTAGCCAAGAGAATTTAGCAAGAAATTGTGGTAACATCGAGCGAAATTAATGATAAACTAGGTAAATAACTTACCTCGCCTTCAACAAAATCCTCACTCTCCCGGTAGCTCATCTTGTAGAGCTTAGATTATGAAAAATGTGGGCTTTTTCTGAAAAAACGTGAAGACCGGAAGTACATTGGTTGATTTCCGGTTGCGCAGAAGTCACTGCGCATGAGAGGAAAGAGGGAAAGCTCCCGGCATACCTTATAACACCACTCCACTATGCCAGCCTGGGTATGCCAGTATCTGGTTAATTTGTTTTTAGTGGTCTTTGAACGTCACAACACAACACAACTCCAATATGAGGATAATCTGGATCCGAACCATTGCACAAATCTTGATTATTCCTCTTAGAGCCTGTGTTTTAAAATTTATTCGGGCGGCCACAGTCAGGGCATGGCCAAACTACAATTATACAAACTACAATGACATTTAAAAAATATGCAGTTTAATTAATCCAAGGATCGGAGATATTGTGTTGTGAATGTGATGGGCCTGGTTGCAATGCCCTCAGCTCACGTGGCGGGGTACCTTTTTTACCTTTGGTAGGCCTATGGCAATGGGCCCTTTTAAGATCTGCTATGAAAATGCCCCCCCCCCCCCCAACTGAAATTGGAATGAGGACTTTTGAGATACGACAATGGTCGGCTTTCCCACTTTCTGTTGAGAATGTTACCTCTCATTTTTGGTATGACTTAAAGGTGCAATAATTAGTGCAGAGGGGTCATTCAACGATCATGGACCAGTGTCAAAATATATTTAAGTTTGGATATTTCATCAAGACTAACATCTATTTTTATTATCTACAAAGAAACCCCCGAGATAAACATTATTTTAGCTGATATTCCTCTTGAAACATGGTGGATCTTAAAAATATAAAAGTGGAAGTCCCCTTTTTGAAACTTCTGAATTTACACTTCTTAATGCTGAAATTGATAATTTATCCATACATTTTAAGAAAATAGGTATGTCAAAGAAGTTGTTAAATCAAATGTTGCCTTGATAGCTCAGAAAAAATGAAAAAAAAATCTTATTTTCTCTACAGTCCTTAATGCCCCTTTAAACTTTGGTCTTGTAGTTACACATATCCTCAACATGAAGTTGTTTTGGATCGTTTTCCTTAAATACATGCATTCCTCTCGGGGCTTTTTTGAATGGCCTTGGTCTTACATCTGCATTGGTATGACATTGGTCCCTATATTCTATATATATTATAGTAGGCAAATTGGAAAGAATACTAACTGGCTAAGGGAAGCGTGAAAATGTCGCATTTTCGAGGCAATTTTTAGATCAATTCATTATCTTAAAGCCCCCGATAAATCGGGCTACGTATACCGCCGTGTTTACATTAGGGGATTAGAAGAGTTTATTTTTTATTTAGGTATGCAAGCTACGTATATCAATATTAGGCCTTCATTCATGTACTCGTGTGCATGTAATCAGCATGCCCTTCAATATTATGTAAACCAGGCTATTCAAGTATAATGTACACTATTTATGTGTGTACTACATACAATACAATTCCCTGGGAAACAAAACACAAATAAGCCTACGTTTTATATGTTCAAAATGAGCCATTTGATTGATGCAAACACTAAATAGCTTCATAAATAACATTTACAAAGTATATCTAATAGTAATTTTCAATTTCAATGTTGAAACTTCCCTGGTTAAGATTATATGGGAAATCATCACGAGACGAAGATCGTTCACCTTCCTGGCTTACCTCTGAATCGTGTACCGGGCAATCTCTTTATATAGTTTAGCGAGAGCGGTGCGCCTGCGCAGTTTTAAACTTTGGCGCACACTTTAAAGAAATTTAGCCTTTATACAGTAATAATAAAGTCAAACAAACTTGGAGATATTTAACTAGCAATCAACCCATCAGCACACTTTTCACCAAATATGCAATCATTTTTTACAATGTTTAATGCATTACTATTTTTTATTTTGATGAATCATATAGTTCTTGAAAGAAAAACTTAATTGCTTTAAGATAAGTGTTCCCCATGTTTTTTCTCCATTGAAAAATCTCATGCCATCCACTGGTTTCAATTCATTGTGGTCATTCAAATTCAGTATCTTTAAAGTCCCTGGAGCAATCAACTTTCCCTTTAGGAAATCGAACATGTCT
Organism: Owenia fusiformis; assembly: GCA_903813345.2. Classification (NCBI taxonomy): domain Eukaryota; kingdom Metazoa; phylum Annelida; class Polychaeta; order Sabellida; family Oweniidae; genus Owenia; species Owenia fusiformis. The sequence continues at coordinate 3,881,294 of CAIIXF020000009.1, forward strand.
TGAAGCACATTCTTATTATGCATTCAACGATATAATAGAAGGTTGCATTTTTGTGAAAATTAGGTCAACATTTTTGAAAAAGTATGTTGATTGGTCCATTGTCCTTTCAATATCACTTAGGTCTGATTAACTAAATTATCATTATATATACTTTTCTTGAAGATAATGAATGGATCTAAAAGATACATCCATGTTCATGATCAGAAAATATATTCATAATTCAAGTTAGGGTCGTTTGAAACTGTTTGCGATAATCTACGTGCTCCTTTTTCCATAAAGCGATTTTTCTGTAGCGACCCCTCAGTTACATGTACGTCCATGTAGAATCAGTTAAATACAAAGAGGATCGACAGCCATGATTCAAATCCGATCCTCCGCGGTTGACTGACATGGACCTTGTACTGAAAGCAAATCAAGCACTTCCATGCGAGTTTGAATATTACAATACTATTCTAGGTTATGTCCATCTCTTGATTAAAACTAAATTTTTGTCAGGTTTGGCTGCAAATTTTCTTTGTTCAGAGATCTTGTCTAGCTACAAGCCCTTGTGACCCCCCCCCCCTCCACTACACACCTCACCTCTGGTGGTGAATGAGATAAAAAGGGGGAGGATACAGAGACTTAGAGCATTTTGCTAAAGATATCACCGCCTACCACAAACAATGCCACCCCCTAATTTTGGAATAACTTTAATTCTCAATAATGGTTAAAGAATCTTCATGATTTTTAGAGAGATTGTTCAATGGAAGAAAGATTGGTATGCTTGCATCAACAACTTGGAATTTTTTCATTATTGAGAACGATTCCAAAGTTGGTGCCATTATTTGTGTCATACTGTCATAACAATATGTCACCACTTGTGCTGTGTGGTGACATAATTACAACAATTGATATGGATTGCAATAAATGTGACTTCTGATTTCAGCATACAACTTAATTACAATTGCAAGGATTTAAATTTTTCACTTATTTTGGTAATCACCATAATTACTCAGATGCGAGTAATTAGTTACCAGTTTAGCCGCCAGGTGGCTGATTCGGGGGAAATAACATGGCAGGGTATTACAAAATTCCCTTAAACTTGAATATTCATCAATTTTAGTGGTTCACTTTTCATATTACCCTCATGTAGGCTATCTGATATCTATCCAAATCAAAATGTGTCCAGTAAAAGAAAATATTATCTGCCCAACACAAGTAAAGATATTTCACTTTTGTGACTTTACAACATGGGGTCTATGGGGAATCTCCCCGACCTAGAAGTCACATTTTCAAAGAAAATTAAATTTTCAAAGTTGATAAACTCTTTTCAACACCACATTTCTTAAACTAATTTTACGTGTAGAATCCAAATATGACATCAGTTTGACTGAATTTTTAATTTTTAATAACGTAAATCATACGTATAATAAAATAATTAACTCTAGAAACGTCAACTTACAACAATTAATTAGACATAAAATATACAATTAATTTTATGTAATAACAGTTTTTTATTTATTAACAGACAAGTGTACATATGCACAACTATGTTTTGTGGTCAATTTAAAATCAAAATTGAGTCTCTTTGAACCTAAATGACATTTAAAATTGACGCTAATTTTGAGCCCAAATTTAACATATGTCTTAAAAATGACCAACAATGTTAATACCAGTATCACATCAGACCACCTTCTGCCAAAGAAGCACATTAATGAAAGAGATGAACTACCATGGCGAAGTGTGGCCGAATCAATGTCCACATGTTGTGTCTAATTGTATTTTTCCTGTCCCTCAATCATGACGTCGATGATGAATTGGTACAGTTTGGTCCAAAGCGCATTGTGGTCATCTGTGAAGGAATCGCCCATCTTTTCTTTCATCAACTCTCGTTGTGATTCACCCAAGAACTGAAAAACAACAGGTGAAATCAGATTTGAATATAGGCCTGATAGATGCGACTATCGCTTATGACAATATGAGCGTTGAATCAGAATAGACGTTTCCGATTCACCGTGTTTGTATGCGCATGCGCAGCAAGGACTTCAATTTGCACACCTAAAAATGGCGAACATGGAATCAGAACATGGGACTATCATTTTTGCCTGACTGACATCTTAGTACTCAACTTCATTTATATTCAATACAATCTTGACACTATCATAAATGGCAGTCACATTGTAGGCCTATGTCATCCTCCGAACTCAGGGCCAGATATCACCTACTTCCTTAGGCAGGAATGAAGGCTGGCCATTGATCTCTGTATTCCGAAATAATCAATAGTTTATTTGAACATTTACTTAAAATAAGCATATCTTAATTCGTTAAAATCAAAGAAGATCTTGCTTCCAATCAACTTACAATAAGTTCTATATACCTATAAGTACCATTGTTACCATTGTGTGTCAGGTATGTTATGTAGGAATTGTATAATGTTTCAATTAAGTTAATAAATTGATCTAAAAAAACTTACAGGGAAGAAGTCACGTGGGATGTTGTAACCATTGGTTCCGTGTCTGCCACCGAGGGTAAGAAGAGATGGGACGATGCTCTCTAGGTTGTCAAGCTTATCGACAACCTCGCCGATCATCTTGGATACCATGGTGATGTGAAGCATGAGACGGGAGGTATCTTGCATTTGTCCTTCGGCTTTGGTAGAGGCGAAGGAGAAAACAGACTGGGTTTCTGGGTACTTTTCGAACATCCTAGAAAAGTAAACCACATTAATAGAGGTCAATAAAAGCAAATGATGATTGAAAAAGTATGGAGGGGATTTCTCTGATATCAACAAGAATGGCAACCTATGTCCTCATGCTTTTTTGAACACCTCGTATGATTTACTTCAAATATACATCCAGTCCTAGTACTGGGATATATTCAACCAAATATAGTACCAGCGTGAAATGGCAAAATGACAAGCAACTATTGAATTCAAAATTCACAAAATTGTAAAATTATTATAAAGTAATGTACATCCACTGGCATTGAAGGTAAAATTTGATCGAAAATGAAATCATTAAACTCGCTACGTCATCTTTTCGAACATACACGACTGCAAAATTTTGGCAGCATCAAAACTCTTATATTGGATCCCATGATAAACCTGTCCATTTTCACAAAGTAAAAAATTCCCGACTTGATGGAAATCAGGATTAAATTATATGTAAAGCAAAGGCAGGCTTTACCAAAATGAGCAGTCACGGTAACCAAATTTTTTAAGAGGGGTGTATAGTGCCTACCTGTAGAACATGTCAAGCCCAGCCTGTGTGGGGCTGGCGCCCATGAAGGTTGTCCAGCTGAGCTTCAACTTTTGCTTCTCGTTGACTGTGAGAACCAGTTTGTCGCTTTTGTTCTGGTAGCGAACTCTCTCGAACAGCCTACAACACAACAGAAATGCATTTAATTGGCGAACGTGCGCAACAATTAACACAATATGGAGTCATTTCACTTAAAGAGTGTCTGATACTTTGCTTTTTGTGCTTCCTAAACTTTGTGCGGGGAAAGGATATCATAATTTAGAAAGATTAATTATGGAAAATTTCAGTGATATAAAGTAAATAACGTAGCTAATGCAATTGCTATTGTTGCTACAGTTTTTCGGTCCCTGTTACCCAGTATTATGAAAAGGGTAGAAATAGTAAAAGTGAATAAACAACGTCAATGAACAAGTTGACTTTTTTCTACACAATAAGGCACAAGTATAAAATGCTACTTACTCGCAAATCATGGTTTCTGATACTTGTCCTAGATCCTGAAATTAAACATCGATATTTATGATATGAAAAACATTTCAAACATAAGCAATAGCATCCAGGAGATGATTTCAATTGGTAATACCAAATTTTGATCGGTAACACCTAAATATTTTTTTTAACTGAATTATCACATTATCACACGTAATAAAATGAATAAATAAAATACGTGTTAAAAGTACACTCCCCTTCATAAATATTTCGTGGTAGCTTATTTTAGAAAATATTGGTATTTCGAAAATTAGTAATGCTTGTTTCAAAACTAATGCTATTTTTAAAACGAAGTCATCACAAATGTTGTATTTTATTTCATAGATAAGGTTTCTGTATTACATGTGCAAATGCAGTCATTAGTTTTGAAACCAATTAAATCAAACATTTTTCTTGTTGAAAATTTTTGAATTGAAATAGTCGAGATTTAACTTACCATGATGAAGATTGGGGTAGGCGATAAGTACGTCTGTCGTCGAAGGCTGCAAGAGGGTGGAATAAGGTGGAAGGAAAAACGGACCCAAAAGTGGATTTCGGAACTACTTTTAAATATTCAATTAATACGGTCAGTGATTCTAAAATATTACTCCGCGATAAGTTGGCAACTTGTTATGATTACTGATTTCGTCTTGTGGCTGTACTCACTGAATCGCTGTTTTAACGAATTATACTGACTGCATGAGTTCACGTCAAGCATCTAATTTTTACTTAATTCACACGGTATTTTTAACCAAATGAGATGGTGACGCTGTGGTTCAATCATCTAATCAAGTTTGAAATAGCTTTAATTGAATCATCTTGAATTATTCAAGTGTGGAAAATAAACTTTTCTGTACTTTGGGATATATGTTTTCATTTGAACAACCCAGAAAAGCGTTAAAAAGGCCTATTATTTGAACATTTTTCTACTTAAGGATGTCAATAAAAGAGACATAAACAGGTTTTAAAACAAAGTTGGTAAATCGGGGCAATTTTTCGAAGGAGAGTGTATCTACGTAGTTCATTTTTATTACGGGGAATCTCAGAGATTTTTTAAACCTAGGAGAAATCTAAACATCTGCATATTACAAGCAATGTATTTTATTGTATACATATATTATTTTACTACTCGTAGTTAATGTCGTATAAATTGTTTTTCAAGAAGCTAAATATTTGGCTTTAACCACAATAAATCTTGAATATATTATCTGCAAAGGACCTCCTTGGCCATGGGTACACGTGCAGGCCCGTAGCCAGGGGGAGCTGGGGACCATGCAGTTTTCTTAGCACACTTCGCTTAACTTTTTAGCCAAACTGTCAACTCTTCCTTTGGAACCCCCCCCCCCCCCCGGTAAAAGCTGCTGACTCCGATCAAGGACTTGTAGGCCTACATGTTTCTGCGCCGAATACCTTACCTGGTAATAGGTATTATTTGAACGCGTGGTCGGTGAGCAGTATTTGGCATCAGCATTTGGCCCACCAACGTCAATGTCTGAATGTGCAGAGCTAAAATTATGTCCACATGTGCTAGATGATCATCAGAGGCCAATGCCCTAATGTTATACAATCATGAATGTCAAGGCATAGGGACAACAAATACTGGTATTTTAATCATAGGCTCAAAAATACTAAGTTGTAAGCTCATGTATTATTGCCACAATTCATGTAAGTAAAAATCATATCCGAGGGACGCAGTCATCAATGGCAGTTAGGCGACTTCATATTTCATATTTTTTTAGCACAGGCCAAGGGAAAAGATGTAGTGATAAACACAAAGAAAATCACAGGTGCACAACTTCTATTGAGGTGCACAACTTCTATTGAGACCACTTATGATTCCAACAATATGTATTGTTTTCAAAAACAATCGTCAATTGACAAAAAAACATTCTGGTACTCAGAATGGTTTCCATATAATATTTGTTTTTCAACAAAGGAACTAAAAGCCATGTTTTATCATAATGAGGTTTAAAACGAATAAGAAGTTGGTGTGTCAGTTAGAATAATATTTCAAGATTGAAATATTCTATTGTCATTATTCTTTCCGCAAGACCCGCATGCGGGGAGGGTCGGAAAAAGGCACACACTTTATTTTCCTAGTCTTGTTTTAAGACTCGCATGGACCCCTCGCTCTGTTTTCGTGTACTATATATGTGTATTACATACCTAGCGAAGCATTTGTATGGAAGTCAATGGGAAAGTTAGCGAGCTATATCCACCGATATTGCCCGATTACCCCGATATAGCCCGCTTACCTCGTTTTGATATTAGATTTCTTTAATAACCATGATAATATCATGACGTCACGTCATTGATACAAAGTAACCATGGGAACAAAGGCATGTAATACATCAGTTATGTCACTATGACGTGAAATATGCCTTCGTTCTTGCCCAAATATAGAGCCTCCCAAGGTCGGCCTATATTGGGAGAACTCAGGCATATTTCACGTCATAGTGACCACGGGGGATAAGCAAAACGAGGGCGAAGCCACGGACTGCGACTCGCGTAACTTTACACCGCAGCCCAGCGCCAAAATGGAGGGACATCCGGCAGTGCCTACTGCTTCTTCCGACAAAATAGAGAAATCCAGGAATTTTAAATGCTATCGTATTGTCTAATCGGTGACCAAAATATTACTCTGTATCTACTGTTGGTCTGTAGATAAGAAAATAAGCAGTTGTCCAGATCAAGCTAAAACAGTAGCAAAGTTCTGATTTTACCTGTAAAATATGTGCATATTATTTAATTTACTATACACTTGAAAGGAGTTTTAACACGTTTCTGATATCTAAAGGTTAGTTGAGGCTCCGAGTATAATTCGTGAAAATGATTTGATAATAGAATGTGTTCATGAGGAGAAAATTAGATTCAAACTGCGCATTCATAGTGGACGCAGTCCAGTAAACAAAGCTATTTCAACAACGCAACACAGCCTCCATTGATATTCTAAGCAACGCAGTCCAGCCGCGAACACGAAATAAATAAGAAAGTGTAAACTATATTCCTACGCTATTATTGTTTCAGGAAAAGAAAGTCAGCATCCAGATTATCATTCAAAGTTACGTTGATTAACATATATCTATTACCTGAATCAATGTCCCAAATTGCTATATTGTATCGTTTAAGACCTAGAAATATGGCAATTCAATAGCATATTTGGCAGAACAGTCGAGCGCAAGATGACAACGTAATATGTTTATTACAAACCAATTTGTGGATAGGATTAAATATATAGATAATTGGATAGTGGTGAGACTTTTTATAAGAAGTAGAAATGCGAAACAATTAACTTTTTGATGATGCAATAAAAGCTGTTGGGGAAGGGTACATTAACTATATCTAGTATTTAAGATATCAGGAAAATATCAAATAATTGGAGAGTTGGTGAGTTAATGTAATTTTGGATGATCTTTCCAACAGTCCATCAATATTGCTAGCTACCACAAATTCATGATTTCAGCTGTATTTGACAGCTTGTATATATTTGCAGAATGGATTGAGACACGATGTAAGTCTATTAAAATAGCCCTTTATATTCAATTTTGTCCAAAGTTGCTCTATTTCGGCCACACCTGTACACACATTGTGCTATCTACCTTTGGCTGTGATTGCGTTCAGCTTCAGATATAAAGTAACACTGAGTCGTGGACTGCGTTGGACAGATGGATGGACTGCGACTATCAAAAATTCCAATTGTCTATGTAATTGTACGTTTTCCGCTTACCAAATATCACACGAAGATGTAATTGTAACAACAGAACATGAATAATTATATTAATTCGATGTCATTTCTGATTCCTTTGTTTAAATCGGTATATTAGGAACAAATATTGACAAAATTACATTTTTTGTGGCAGATTTCGAATTCATTTGTGATCATGCTAAACTATTGGACAGCCGAGCACCAAGAATGCCATTGCAGGTGGAGTATGAATATGTTGATCACCGACTGGAACATACTAGCTATTCTGTAGAATATCCAAACCAATAATCTACCCCAAATCATAACATGCCTTCCAAATTAAGTTTGGACTTACCGCCATTGTTCAGCTATAATGCGTTGTAATCTCGTTTTGAATTACGCGAGTCGCAGTCCGTGGCTTCGCCCTCGTTTTGCTTATCCCCCGTGGTGACATAACCTCTAAATACGAATGTATGTCGTCAAGATGTGGAAGCAGGGGAGGGGGTCACAAGGGCATGTAGCCAAGAGTAGACAGACTACAGCATTGTCTCCGGAGTATGGAAATATTCCATCAGAATTTTTCTATATTTGATCAAGGACCACATGAATTGACCAGCTAAGAGCGACGCTGAGAGAGACGATAGAAAATATAGTCTAGTTTTAATATGTGTCTTCGATTTGGAATTTTTTATAAATGAAGTTGCAATTCATATATTTAGCTCCTCGCTAATTTTCACTTTTAAACTAACTCTGCACATAATGGCACACAAATAAAATGTTGATGAAAAGATGGAGGAATGATTGACACAACATAATAAGACCGTTATTTTAAAACATTTTAATAGTACAATAACGTCATTTCTAAGGCCAATATAGTGAAATATTGGACCGAGGGCCGAAGGCCCAAGGTCCAATATTTCACTATATTGCTCGCAGAAATGACGTTATTAGTAATCACCCTATGCAGACAGAGCCTGTGGGAAATATTGGGTGCGGAGCAAATGAGCGGAGGGTGCGGAGCTAACGGTCATTTTTGAATTTAAATTTGGGATATTTCTGAAACTAAGCCGTTTTGGGACTTCAAATATACCAAGATATGTGTATTTGACACCAAATATCAATACAATTGTGAAAATAGTAGCGCAATTCATTCTATAGCGACGCAGTGTGCCTTAAACCTTTCCCAGACCTATATATTTTGAAATTATCCTTTTAATACTGAGTCCCCAGCATTCATAAAAAAATGGTGTTCAAGGTACACTATCTATACAAATTATTTTTGCATCTTGGAAGCCAGGCAGTATCTGTGTGATTTTATAAAAATTCGGAAATGTTCTTCAGATATGAGCCCCCTCTAAATATTGGGTGCGGAGCTACGTTTATGGAGCTGCAGATACTGCCTGGCTTCCAAGATGCAAAAATAATTTGCATGGGTAGTGTATCTTGAACACCATTTTTTATGAATGCTGGGGACGCAGTATTAAAAGGATAGTCTCAAAATATATAGGTCTGGGAAATGTTTAAGGCATACTGCGTCGCTATTAAATGAATTGCACTACTATTTTTCACAATTTTATTGGTATTTGGTGTCAAATACACATATCTTGGTATATTTGAAGTCCCAAAACGGCTTAGTTTCAGAAATATCCCAATTTTAAATTCAAAAATGACCGTTAGCTCCGCACCCTCCGCTCATTTGCGCCGCACCCAATATTTTCCACAGGCTCTGTCTGCATAGGGTGGTAATATTACCACCGTTAACGACCAGGGCTGAAATAGCAAGAAAATCTTACGCACTGAACGATATATAATTTCCCGGGGAAAATTTGCCGGTCCAGAATATATTCAAGACCGGTAAAAGAAATTATGGTCCCCTGGGGATTATGGTCCCCTTTATTAAAGGCCCTTACTGGCCCTGATTGTGGATACGATAATAAGGGAAAGAGTTGTATTTAGGTCACCATTTAAATCAATGGAAAGTAGGACCATAATTTGATAGGACCTCCTACCCTTTTACACCTGTTCATATGGACCACCACTATGACGTCACACATTTCTCAGGTCGATATAGTAAATTGAATGCCTTCTAAACTAGCACTAAAACCCCTAGAACTGGCCCGGCAAGGTGGTAATAATACTGCATGCTTGGGCCTTATCTTCTGCATTTATAGGTCAAACATGATGAGCCCTGTCGAAAATTGCATTCTAGTATGTAAATGTAACAAACTGTAATTTAAAAAAAAGTATATGTAAATTACAAAGGCAAAACAGGGTATCTTTATAGTGTATGTTAATTATAAATACACGAAGTACATACATTTCTTTCTGCATTTAAACTTGAATAGGGGTATGGGGTTTAACACGTATCCGCTACCTCTGCCTCTGGAGTCCCGGGAAAACAAAAATAATAGTAGCAAAGCGAGATACACACCATGATCTATTTATTATTCAATGATTGAACAATGTGACTCAACTGTACCTGCGAGCTGTTACTAAAAAACGGGAAACCTGATGAATCGCTGCACAAATATACAGTGAGTATTACCCTATATATCTTAAGCTAGTAATCGCATTTTGATATTTCATTGATCGTGTGTAGCATCCGTGTAATCAGTAAAATATATTTTTAAAGCTGTTTTTGGCAATTTCTTAAAACCTATTGCTTATCAAGTACTATAAGCATTATGTAATGTATAAGTGGATTGCCCTGGATTCAGATTTTCATTCTAAACCGAGTTATAAACAACAATTTATGCTATAATTAACCAGTGAAGGCAATACCATGACGCTTTTTCACCGAATTACGCCATGTACATATGCGAGATGAAAATAATCACAGACCTGCTATTTCGCTCGTGATTTATTTCCATCAGTCGTCCAAGTCGCAACGCTCTGAACTACACGCAAGAATCATGGTAAGTTTGCAAATTTTAACTTTAATCATGCCCTGAGAAAATGATATATTATATTTTAATAATTATTATTTAAGTGCGAATAACTTTTTGTAAGCCTGCAATCAAAGCTAAAAATAAGCAATCATTCGCATGTTCATTAGAAAAATATAGCCTACATATACTGCCTACATAATAGCCTACGCATACTTTAATTAGGGCGCACTTTATTTTATCACACCATAATTGCAATGGCAAGGTGCTCTGAAAGTCCAAGTTCAAATGGCAATCAAAAGAGAGAACAAAAAATCAAAAAATATGAACTTGCAAAACTAAAACAATAAAATATTTCCAGTCTCATAAGAGAAGGGTCTATGTAAGATAAATAGGCTTTTAATTATGAATACGTACTCATTTGCCTAACTTTTTTTTTCAGCCTCTCTTCAACGTTTCCGGATCCCAATACCTTGGTAAGTAGATTCTTAAATATTTGGTCTTTTTCAATAACCTTTATATATTTTATTTCCTAGGAGTATTAATTCAGACATAGGATCACGGTTATCAAATATTCCAAAGTTACGCTTCTTTTAATTACGATCATTCGTATCATTTTCAGCTTTATTCGAGTCTAGTGTCATTTATACAGTTTTTGCAATTTGTTCTTTATTGTTCATCTAACACTTCTTCGAAAGTTATTGTCCATTTTTAATAATAGACAATGGTCTTCCTTTTGTAATTATGTCACGACAGATTCATCAAATATTGGGGAAGTTAAGTACATGTACATGTTTTTAAAAGATTCTGTACCCGAGCGTGTAATCTTTCGACCCCCGGGGATTACCGTCCCGCTCTCAATGGACCTAATTACAATTATTTTCAGTATACCTTTATACTCAATCGGCCAAGTATAAAGTACAAATGGGAGAACTACATGTAATTATCAACACATAGGACCATAAACCCGCACGTTCAAGTTTTTGAAAAAGGCGCATCTAAACCTCCCTATTAATAGCACTTCTTCACATATTTGAATAGAATGCAGAGTTCAAAATCAAAATAATTTGTTAAATTATGTTGAATGAAATTCCCCATGTTTTTCTAATTTTGCTGAATGTGCAAAGCTGAATGAACCTAAGCAAACTATACTCATTAAACACCGTATTTTAGGTCTGTTGAAATTCTTCAACAGCTACCAAAGGAACAACGTGCTTGGCAAGCAAGAGTTGAGAGCCATCCTCAGTCGTAGAGACATTACCCCAACCGACAGTGAGCTCCAGCAGATGATTGACAGTATCAGTGTTGAATGTAAGCGTACAATTATATACACTCTCGATAAGTTTGGCAATATTTAAAGGACCAATAACATTCAATTTTATATGTACACACCCTCGAAACGTTTGGCAATTAAAGGACCAATAACATTCAATTTTATATGTACACACCCTCGAAAGGTTTGGCAATTAAAGGACCAATAACATTCAATTTTATATGTACACACCCTCGAAAGGTTTGGCAATTAAAGGACCAATAGCATTCAGGTATACATAAACAAACCCTAGACACGTTTAGCAACCAGTGGACCAATTAGCGTGTCAAAACCTGTTTATTTTTTAATAAAATATCAAAATTAATAGAGTTAATAGGGGACTACCTGTTGCCAAATATTTGTAGGGAGGGGGTTGGGTTTTTCTTTAATACATTAATCTGTTCAATTTAATATGAATTTGAGTGGGACTAGGGGATATAATGTATGTATGGGTGTACACTAGTCTTCTTCAAAACGGTTGTTCTTTGAATTCTCTTGACTTGACTTATCTTGACTCGATAAATTACACATAGTACGAACTTGACTTATGTGTTTAATCAATTGATTTTAATTGTTGGACTGCAGTTTTGTTTTTATGATAATTTCAATTTTTTCCGTTCACACCAATTAAAGTCATGGTCTTTTTATTGGGTCTGTCGGTCAGAATATTCTAATCGTAAGTATATGTTAATTACAGCGTCTGGCATCAACTTCCAAGCGTTTGCTGACTACATCAGCGAGTTCCCAGGACTCCGTGACCAGGACAGGGACTTCTCCGCCGCTTTTAACATCTTTGACCGTTCTGGCACAGGAGAGCTTTCCCGTGAAGACCTCGGCTTCGTTATTGGAAAGATGGGCCAGAAAGGCACTGATGTAGATGCAATCCTTGAAGCCTGTGACAAAAATAAAGACGGAAAGATCCAATATGATGGTATGTAGATTTTTATCATATTACCCTGGAATAAAATTCATATTGAAAATCAAGCATGAAATAACCTATATATATAGCATATAGTCTATCTAAGAAAAACTGAATACAGGGGCGTTGCCAGGATTTAACATTTGAATAATTTATGCAAAAATTGACCTCATTCGACTTCCTATGCAGGATTTCTATTGAAAAATGTTTGCACTATTATCTTTCTATAAAATTTTGGTAATCTAGGAACGCAGCCTAGCAACGCCCATGGAATGCAATTTTATTCAGAAGATAGCAACATAGTTTTTTTCTTTACATTTAATCATGACCCATCGAAATATGACGTTGAATTGTAAATGCTGGAATAAACTTATTTATCCTATGCCAAGTAGAGTTTTAGGGAGATAAGTTGGTAAGACATATCCGGTATCCTGATTTTGAGGTTTCCATATCCAGAACCTCCATATCTCCCGCTTCGGTGCATATCTTCCCGCTTCGGTGCATATCTTCCCGCTTCCGGTAAGTAGTGGAAATGCAATAAAATGACTTTGCATAAGAATGATTTGATTGTTTTTACACCTTGTACTATTGAAATGGCCATATGCACCTGAAACTCTACTTTGAAACTCTACTTGGTATAGGATAAAGCAGTTATGTACGGTCGGTTTGGATATTGGGTTCATCCCTCGTGAGATATGCACATCTACCTTCGGTCCCTATGGTCCCTCAGGTAGATATGTATATCTCCCTCTGGATAAACCCCATATCCAAAACCTCCCAGTACATAACCCTTATTTATTTTGTTGATATCTCGTTGTCTTATGGAGATTTCACATGTGCTCCAAGTCTTATTCTCTTGCAACTTGTAGGTTTAGTTTCATGATATGATTCGAGCGTGTTCATTGATGTGTTTATTTGCTTAACAACATCGATCATGTAATATCATCCAAAATTTCAATAACCGGTTTATCTCAATCAACGTAGATTTCATCAACAAGTTGGTAAAAATTAAATAATGCATGTATTAGCCTATTTTTTAATGAAACCATCAAACTGGAAACATTGAAAACATTTCTGACTGACCGTATAAAGAGAACATTTAGTGCGTTTTATTAGCTGGTGATTACATCATTTGTGTACCAAGTTCAACTTATAAATGTGGTCATCCAGGGTTGTTTCGTTGTAAGAATAAACCAGTGCCAAAAAGGGGAAAAACAAATTGACATAATAAAACACAACAAGAAAATGTTCAACTTAAGCATTACTTCAATGACAAACTAATCCGTATGTTATGTGACATGTATTTTCAGAGTTCATTGAGGTTATGAAGAAACAACTTTAGATGGCATAATGTTACACCGCTGACACTACGGACTCTACGCCAATATGTATATTTGACATCATGTTACTGAATATATAGTTTTGGAAAGGACACTCTTATTGAAATTAAAAGATCAATTCGTGCTTCACATATGTAAAAAATGAAGTGAAATTATGCCGAGACATTCTTCTAAACTCTAACATAGTTTTAGTTACTATGTCAAATGTGACATGTGTGTAAAGAAAATTGTTATGTTGAATAAAATGTTATTTTAATAAAATGTTATTTTCCACTTGGGATTTTTAGTAATTATGTTATGTGCATAGTACTTAGTGTATTACAACAGGGCCTTCCACTCCAAAGGTTTGGCAGTTGATAAGTATCATTTTGCACCACAAAACCCTTTTTAGGCTAACATGTATGCTTGGCAATGCTAATACATCATTTGTCATATATTTCTCCGATACATTTGTCATACATTTCTCTGATACATTTATCATCATACATTTGTAACAGAAAAACAAAATTAATTTCAAACATGAAACACACTGGTGATCCACTCGATTACGCTGGTTACCAAAACGGTTCGTTTTGGTAACAAAATGTCGGAACGTCGAAGGTACGATTTTTCCTTATTTCACGCGTTGTAGGTAGAATCTCCAAGACGTTTTTTCTCACAAACGTATATCAGTATCATATGTTTTAGAAAATGTTCATGTTTGCGAAAAATAGCTCAGAAGACAACAGGATCGTCGATTTAATTCCTCACTTAAGGTACATAAACGGTTTTGGTTAAAAGTGCAGATCTTAACAGTTTTTCGAAAAACCGTTTATGTAACTTAAGTGAAGTATTAAATCGACAATTATGTTGTCTTCTGAACTATTTGTTCGCACATATGTACATTTTCTTAAACATATGATACTGACACTCTTAAAAATTATTACTTGGATTTCCTTATATTGAGAAATTGTACTACTCATTTTAAGTCAAAAAATACTTAAATAATCTTGAACTACTGAATAATTTTTAAGTAATTTTTAAGTAATTCATTTATGGTGAATTTACTAATGCAAGGAGAGAAATTGAAACACTTACTGTAGTAATTATAATACTCATTTACATAATTAAGCAATTAAAAAACTCAAAATGACAATATAAGTTAAACCTAAGTAAAATGAAGTAAAACTAAGTATTTAACTTTAAGTAATTTTTATACTTGAGAAATACTTGGGAAATACTCAAGTAATTCATTTTTAAGAGTGGATACATGTAAAAAATGTCGTGGGAATTCTGCCTACAACGTTTGAAATAAGGAAAAGAGAAAAATCGTACCTTCGACGTTCCGACATTTTGTTACCAAAACGAACCGTTTCGGTAACCAGCGTAGTCGAGTGGATCACCAGTGAAACAGACATTAACATGTTATCCAAATTGCGACTTCCGCTTACTACACTTATCAAGGGGATGCAACCAGTTCTGCCATCAGTGATGAACACTCAAAACAAAACTGAGTTAATGCCTTAAAAGTTTGCTGTTTTGCAACAAAAAATGTGCCTCGTTTCATCAAATAATATCCAGAAATGTCAGCAACACACGTCATCCATCCCACATAAAGAAATCTGCCTAATTCTTACTCTAAAACTACGTGTAATACGATATCTATTCTAAAGCTGAAGATCCTTTAATGGTTTTATGAGCTTATTTGTTACTTGCTAGTACACGTGAACAGGTCTACACGCTAATATTTGGTGGATTTACACTAGCGCGCTAAGACGTCTTAGCTAAAACGTTTTAGCGTTAAAACGTTTTACAAATGTAATTTTTTCATTTTACATGTATACCTACATAGGAAAACAGGTGTTAACTCGATCCTATTTCCTAAGACGTCTTGAAAATGGTAATGTAAACTCAGCTTAATTTTTCTAAAACGTTTTAGCCAAAACGTCTTGGAATGCTGCGCGTAGTGTAAATTGGGCTATTATTTCTATACAAACACTTCAAATATTTTGAAACCACGTAATATCATAGCACGCCATAAACTGTTATTTCTACATTCTATCTCTCAATCTTTGTCTTAGTCATATATAGTATTGCAAATATCACAATAAGATGGGTACATTAAAATTGCAATCAATATGTTAAATTGACCTATCAATGTATCCCTCACAATTTTATGATATCTCCCAAAAGATCTGTGATATGTCGTCAATTGGTGAAGTTATTTTAGGTTCATAGTACAAAAACTGGGGGCCTATGTTTGATTTTTCTCAAATAATAAAAATATATACATATTATAGACAATTGAATGCATTATTTAGTTAACAAGGCATGATATGAGCCCAAAATATTCAAAAATTGAATTCTAAAAACATCGTTATTTTGATGATGAATGTAGTGATGGATCATTGCTAGATCTTATTCTAAGCACCATTTTGAGGCCAATGGACGAAATTGTGCCCTGAGAAAAGGTTCGACCTTGAAACTCTGCATCGTATTCTTGTCGAGTGTTCATTTTTTGCACACGACTACCTTACCGAATTTTCAATTACTGAACCTAACCCCCCTATCACACCAAACTAGTTCTTACCCGTTCTTGCCAGTCCTACGAAAATGTCGTAAAACGGGCTCAATCTGGCTGCGGTCGGGATATATGTCTAAAATAATTAGCTACTTCGTTCATAAACAGTCTTCAATACGTCCATCTCATTCGCAGTTCGTTCAAGTCGCACCACGTCGGTGTGCAACGTAGTATAAACCGTCCCTTAGTCTAGAAGGTCATCATGACCTGATTACAGAACGGTATGGTCGCCATCGAATTTTGAATCGATTCAAAATTCTAAACCACATACCCCGTCCGGGAAAGTCCATGAAGTTCGTAAACAGACCGTAGAACGTTGTAGCTACGTTCATTCAGTTCGCACACAGTTTAAAACCGATTCGGCAACGTTTTGACGACCAAAAATAATTTTGAGCATGCTCTAAGTGGGACCTACTCGTTCTAGTAGTTACATGAAGTTTGTAAACAGATCCCAAACGGTTCTAAGTGGGTTCTTGGTACGTCAAATCCGTTCGTGCACAGTTTACGCCCGTTTTCGAGAACGTAGTAAGAACTAGTTTGGTGTGATAGTAGGGTTACAAACTAAAAATATTACAATTATAATAATAGGAAAATACTATTACAGGTAAACACAATGCGATGTCTAGGATCATGCTCCACCTATTGGTTCTATACATCCAAACAAATAAGTTATCAAAGGCAGAATCTGATCTATAGGGGGTGACAAAATTACAAGCAACATGTATAATTGACCTACCAATCTATTCCTTACAATATCAAATACAATATCTCCAAAAGATTCACAATATGTTATAAATTGGTGAAGTTATTAATGATTCAAAGTGCTAAAAATGAATGAAAAATGTTTAAATTCTCCCAAATGATAAGAATGGTAACCATTCTAAAAAAAAAGTAATACATTATTGTAAAAATCTTTCGTTTTCCTCGAATAAAGTATGCATTTTTGTGAGTTTTAGAGAATAGACATGACAAGGAATGACATGAGTCAAAAATATTCTAAAATTGAAACAATCTTTGCTTAGCCTGCTCGCTGTATCCGATTCTCTCTTTAAGTTTAGGCTGATATAAAGATGATAGACGGGTTGATTACACTGCCATCTTTCATGAATCTTCTTTACCCATTCAGTGAACAATAGATTTTGCAACTCACTTAATAGCAAAGACGTCTATCTCTGAGGTAGACGTCGTCCTTGCTTATAGCATGTTTATTATTCCCGAATAACGTATAACTTATGGAGCGGTTGATTACGTTATCATTTATTGCGCAGCTCTATACGTCCATAAGTATGATATTCTCACGTATAGACGACCATTTATAAGAATATCAAACTAACGGGCGAACACAAAGCTGCGCAATAAAAGAGGACGTAGTCATCGCTATATAAATTATACATTGTATGGGAATAAAAAATATGCTATAAATGAGTTTCAAAATCTCTCTCATGATTTCTAAATGTTAATGATAGGGTGTGTAGACGTTAATTACGCTCGTGCAGATGTAAAATTACGCGCGTGCAGACGTAAAATTATGCCTGTGTAGGCGTAAATTACGCCCGTGAATAAGGAAATTCTACGAACGTTCAAACAACATTTACGGGAGTAAACTTATGGCGTTAAAATGATTAATTACGGGCGTTAAGACGATTATTTTACACGCGTTGAGAAACATCTTCACGCCCGTCGAGTTTATTTTTAGCGCCGTAACAAATTTGGTATTAGGGAGATGTGTACTCTTTGGAATGTTAATGCAGTCCTCTTTAGAGTCACATGTTATTTTTTCAATACAAATAGTGCACCAAGATACCAAGAAAAGAAATACTGTTTCATAGCCAACAATTGCAATAGTTGGCACAATCATGAGTATGTTATTAACCTGCACCAGGATCTTGGAGTTGCACTTTTTGCTAGAATGCATCGTATTATTATGTAAGCAAGATGCTGATAGGTCCATAATTAACGGCGCTAAAATAAACTCGACGTTCGTATGTAGATGTTTCTCAACGCGTGTTGCATAATGTATTAACGCCTGCTATTAAACATTTTAACGCCGTTAGTTTACACCTGTCATGTATGTTTTTTAACGCGTATAGAATTCACTTCTTTACGGGCGAAGTTAACGCCTACTCGGGCGTAAATTACGTCTGCACGGGCGTAATTGTGCGTCTGCATGGGCGTAATTAACGCCTACACACCCGTAAACAACGCGTGCATACATCGGGTAGGTTGGCAGACCATAAAGTTATAGTGAGATATGTCTGTTAAATACAACAAAGAAAGCACTGCGTATTGTTATTTTCTTAGAACATTGTGTTATAAAAGAATAATTCTACAGTCTGATACGCTGCTTCAAAGGCAAGCAGTTGAACCTGAAAATAAGAAAGCTAAAGACGATCATGCAATGAAAAACATATTCATATTGCACACGAATGCCATAAACCTCTTATATCTTGATGCTTCTCGCCATGTTAAATCTGAAAAAATAACATGGCGGAATAACCTCAAATTAAAAGAGGGCACAGGCTTATTGCACTAAACAATGAATAATTTGAAATATACAAATGGCATTCGTGTGCAATATGAATATATTTTTTATATATGATTGCACAATAGTCTTCAGATTTCTTATTTTTCAGGTTTACAACATCTTAAACTATAAATACTATAATCAGCAAGTGAAGGCGATGCGATGACGTGTGTTCACCGAATTACGCCATGTACACATGCGCATTGAAAATAATCCTAATCCTGGATTTCGCTCGTGCTTTATTACCTTCAGTCAATCGCAACACTTTGGACTACACTCAAGAATCATGGTAAGTTTGCACAATGTTAACTTGGGTATTTGATAACTTAAATAATGTTTATAAATATAGTATACTATATTGAAGTACTTATTTGCATTAACTCTTATTTTTCAGCCTCTTTACAACATATCTGGATCCCAATACCTTGGTAAGTAAGACTTTTAGTATTTTATGTTTTAATAAAAATCACGTTTTTGTATATCAATCAGTCGTCCATTGCAGTTTTACTCGTTTCTACAGTAAGTTATTTATCAATGTACATGGAGTTTTGCAATTTGATCAAATTCATTGTTCATTAACAGTCACTGTCCAAATCTAGTAGTAGACAATGGTGTTCAACTATTTCTACTTCTACTATTTTTTCTGAATGTGAAAAACTGTATAGTGAACCATTTATTTATCTAATTTTATTTAAGATCATGAGTACAGTTTATAGAAATACACTCCCCTCCATAAGTTTGGCAACCTTTTTTCCCCATTGAACTACGTGTTAAAGCCTCTTTACGTTTGAATTTTTATTTACTTAACCCGCGATGAAATAACTTATAATATTAATGGAAACGTAATTTGACTTTATTGCCAATACCTCCAAATTTTCTCAATTTTTTTCCTCAATTACAATAGGTCGAAAATTGATGATAAATTTGATGAATTTTTGAAAATCGTCATTCCCATGTAATCCAATGGGAAATGGAGGGTTCGGGGCAAATCAGAAATCAGGATATCTTTTCAGTAAAAGATTCAGCAAAAAAAAATTTTATAAAGAAAATTGAATTGTCTAACTTTTTTGTACACTAAGTGTTTAATTTATTTGATGAATATTAAAGTTACAGCGTTTCAAAGTCATTTTTGAAAATAATTTTTCGCCTCCTGTGTTATTTCAATGGGAGAGTTTTTTTGAAAAAGAATTTTGACTTTAAAGCCCTATAACTTTGTTGAACCTGAAGAAACATATCAATTTTTTGTTAAATAAAGTTAGCGAATTCAATTGCCTGCCTAACTCGTATTTTTTGCAAGGACTCGGATGGATGGATATTCTGTCATATGACTTGCGGCAAACCTACCATTTCCCATTGATTAACATGGGAATGTCGATTTTCAAAAATTCATCAAATTCATCATCAATTTTCGACCTATTGTAATTGAGGAAAAAAATTGAGAAAATTTGGAGGTATTGGAATTAAAGTTAAATTACGTTTCCATCAATAGTATAAGTATTTTCATCGCAGGCTAAGTAAATAAAAATTCAAAGGTAAAGAGGCTTTAACACGTAGTTCAATGGGGGAAAAAAGGTTTCCAAACCTATGGAGGGGAGTGTACATTAAAATACTACAATAAAACAATAGCCCCACAACCATGACAACGACCTATAAACACTAGACTAGTGGAAAATTCAATAAATAGAAAGCTAGTCATACAGTACATGAAATGAATGTATATTTTTGATTTAGTATATGCAAATTAAAAATATCGATGAATGAAAAATTAAAGTCATTTTCTCTTCCATACTAATAATACACCGTATTTTAGGTCTGTTGAAATTTTTCAACAGCTACCAAAGGAACAACGTGCTTGGCAAGCAAGAGTTGAGAGCCATCCTCAGTCGTAGAGACATCAAACCAACCGACACTGAGCTCCAGCAGATGATTGACAGTATCAGTGTTGAATGTAAGCATACAATCAGACACACCCTCGATAAGTTTGACAATTAAAGGACCAATATCAATTTCATGCATGTACAAACCCTAGATAGTAGATTTTGGCACCCAATAGCATTCAGTTATACATGTAACACCTTAGCTTGTATACGCGAATGCAACTAACGGCTACCGGCTATCGGGTCCAGTGGTGGATCCCGCCCCTTCCTATAGTGGGCCCAGAAGAAAATTTTAATTTCTGGGCCCAACATTTTGCAGGGTCTTAAAATGGGCCTTTTCGGGCATAATTTGGCCTTTATAGGCCTTTTTGGGCCAATTTATCAAAATATATTGTATTGGCCTTAATTTTTCAAAAGGGTCCAATTTTTTTGGTTTAGGGGCCCAAACTATTTTTAAAGACAACCGCCTTGTTAATTGCTGAATCCGCCACTGGGGTTGATTGCAGTTTGATGCCAAACAAACTCATTTAAATATGAATATTACCTACAGTGCTTCCCGTTATAGCTGCAACCACTTGTTTCAAACCCGGTCGCTGGCCAAAATAACGGGCTAATCTGCCTATTTAGCAGCATGTAGCATTGCCCTATGTTCTGTTTGCCAAATCGACTGAGCGGCTTTATTGGAATCGATCCTTTCATTAAAAAGTCATGTTATCATTGATCAATGTTCGTCGACTGGCGGGTTGTTCGTAATTATAACTTTAAAATGACAGGTTAAGGCTCAGCTGGAAAGTAACATTTTGGTAAAAAATTGCTATACCTGCACATGTTATTTTCTGGTACAAAATTAAGTATGAAGGCATGTGTGTATTTCCTTGCTTTTTCAGGAAAGTATCATTACACTGTGTACTTTAGTAAACCTGGACATGGGTCAATGGTAGTTCCTGTGTTGTCTGGAAACTTTGAAAGAAAATATGGAAAATAACAAGTGTGAAATATCAGAAGGTGCAGGTATAGCAATTTTTACCAAAATGTTATTTTCCAGCTATACCTTAATATATCAGCATTATAAACCATGACATCTCATTTCTTCTCAGCCCTGAGATGCCATGATATAATGAGCTTGATTTGGCGATCCAGGAGAGCCCAAAATTGAGGATTTTCGAGACCTTTCATCATAGCTCATATTTCATCCAACTGGGGTAATTAAACTTGCAATTTGTGTACCTGTGGCTGTTCCAATATCTGCTGTTAAAGGTATAACAATTTTTGCAGAGAGGCCATTCAACGATCATGGACCAGTGTCAAAATATATTCAAGTTTGGATATGTCATCAAGACTAACATATATTTTTATTATCTCGATAGAAACTCGCTGGATTAACACTATTTCAGCTGATATTCCTCTTAAAACGTGGTGGATTTTGAAAATCTATAAGTGGGACTCCCTCAAAAGATTCTGTTCAGTAACCTTCCCTAGCTCATACGTTTAGCTTTTTCAGTCACACTTTCAAAGGGCTAAAAAGGTTATTTCATCATGTTTAGGGTCATTCTGACCATGCACATTGTGATCCTGGTCATGTAAATGATATGTGGAAATAGTTAAATCGACTGGAGGTCAATCCAGAACTCTGTTATCTTTGTTCAAAAATGTCTAAAAATGCAAAATTTCTTGTCACTTCCTATTCCGTCTCTTCCTTTTTACTTCCATGGCACCCTAAAGAAACATTGAACTGAATTTACACTTCTTAATGCTAAAATTTATAGTTTGTCCAAAGAAAATAGGTAAGTCAAAGGAGATGTTAAGCCAAATGTTGACCTGATAGCTCAGAAAAAGTAATTTTTTCGAATTTTCTCTCTACAATTGCCCCTTTAACAATGCCTTTTATGTAAAGTATTGACATAAAGGTTGATGATTACATGATAACCATCACACTTATTGACAGTTATAACTCTTATCATCTGATGTGCTCAGATCACAGAATATGCCTTATAGTATCAGAGCATGTTTCAGGTGAAACAGAAAGATGCTATGAGTATCAGAATGGGTTAGTTTATGGAAATAATAATATAATCTGGTAGCCGCTTTTTCGCATTCGTGAATAAAAGCTAGCTTATACGTTTTGCAACCAGTAGACCAATTAGATGTCGAAACCTGTTTACATTGAAATGGAGTGTCTTTAGTTGGTCGGAAATTGAAGATAAAGTATAAAAACTAGATAAACAGGCTATGGAGTTAATTGGGGACTACTTGTTGCCAAATATTTGGAGGGGGGGGCATTCCTTTCTAAATACTCTCTCTTCAATCTAATGTAAGTCTGAGTGGGACTAGGGAATATAATGTAGGTGTGTGTACTAATCATCTTCAAAAATGTCCTCTTAACTTGCCCCACTCGACAAAATATTAATCAATTACATTGTGGATAGGACTATACATCAGTATTTTTGTTTTAAGATTAAACATTTTTATGGTGTCACAAAGCACGAACTTGAATTTTGTGTTTTATTAAACGATTTTAATGAGGCTTGTTGGACTGTTCCAGCGTCTGGCATCAGCTTCCAAGCGTTCGTCGACTACATCAGCGTGTCTCCAAGGCTCCGTGACCAGGAGAAGGACTACTCTGCTGTTTTCAGCATCTTTGACCGCTCTGGCAATGGAGAAATATCCCGTGGAGAGCTTACCATCGTTCTTGTAAAGATGGGCCGCCGATACACAGAAGCGAATGCAATCCTCGAAGCCTGTGACAAAAATAAAGACGGGAAGATCCAATATGATGGTATGTAGGTCTATATGGCATACTAGATATGTTGTTTATATACGTACAGTGTGTCCCAAAAAAAAGGAAACCAGCAATAGATTGCTTATTTCTCAAATATGAATAGTAATAGGAAAAGTTCAAAGCTACCATCTGATAGGTTATGATGTCCCTTTTCTTATGATACCAAATGTGTTTATTTTTCTTCACGGATGACTGAGTTCTAAGAGATTTAAGTGACCATGTCAGAAATTGGTTTGTGCCACTTTTTCTGTCATGAATGGCTGAACAATGAGGGATTAAAATGGCTATGCAAGACCATGTCCTATTCGAAATACACATTTCTGAACAAGCATTCAACATAGCAAGTTCATGCAGCTGACCCAAGATCAAAGAGTATTCGTAGTAAATGAGTGGCTCAGAAGTGGGAGCCTTCAGCAGGTTGCTGATCAGTTTAGAGAACGCTTCCCAGATAGAAATGTACCTGCTAAGTCGACAATCTGGAAGAATATCAAGAAGTATCAGAGAGAAGGAACAAGTCTCGATCTCAACAAGGGACGTTCTGGAAGAAGAACAGCTCGGTCTGATGAAAACATCAGGATTGTCGCAGCAGTGGAGGATCTAAGGGGACAGAGAGACATCATCAGGGATGCAGTACGTGCGATGAGATCAAGGGCAGAGATTTGGATTGAAAGGAATGGGGGTCATGTTGAAGGACACTGGGGTTAAAACAACTTTGAATGGACATTGGGATTTAAAAGGGGTGTTAAATATGATATGTGTACTTTTAATTGGAATAAATGAGTAAAAGAGTGATATCCTGATGTTTGTTGTTACTTATCACTTTGTTATGATGGTGAAATTGACTTGGCTGAAAGTGGTACAAACTCATTTCTGACATGGTCACTTAAATCCCTTATAACCCAGTCATCCGTGAAGGAAAATAGACAACTTTGGTATCATAAGAAAGAGGACATCATAATCTATCAGATGGTAGCTGTGAAATTTTCCTATCATCATTCATATTTGAGAAATAAGCAATCTATTGCTGGTTTCCTTTTTTTGGGACACCCTGTATAGTAGTATAGTTAAGTATAGTATATACATATTTGTTTTGAGGGCCGTCTGGCACCCCTACACGAAGTTCAACTACCCAGAGAGTGTCCAGCATAATCATACAGGTAGTTTGAAAAACATGTAGTTTGGAATGTGTAACCTTCCATGAGAGCAAGATTACAATTATCAGAGTGGGCCATAGTCTTGAGGTTAAGGTAAGCGTAAGTAGCCCATTTTACCTAAAGTGAACCCTTGCAACCGTGATTGTGATAAAAAGAAATGTTCAATGTTTCCGAAGACGAGAACATCTTCCAGTGAAATCGCAACATAACCCTATATGGTCTTAAAATGTCAATATCTACATTTCATGGACCAATTCTAATGAAATATGGCTCAAACACTGAATATTAGATTTATTAGATAAAAGTGTGAAATGTGTTTTCTGCTCAAATAGCGTCCCGTTTGCCATATGATAGGGTTTAAATTTATAATCTCTCATTGAAAGCCTTATTTTAAGATCATCTAATGTGTATCAACAATTTTCGTCAATCACATCGATAAAATTTTGCACAATATCTAATTTGAGGCATGTTTGTTTAAGTCTTGTAATTTCTTTGAAATTGAAGACTGAGAATTGTAGACCTTTTTCTACAAGATGTGATAATATGAGCTAATTCATGCATGCATTAAGGAAAATTTAGCCTGTTGCAGGGTTCACTTTTTTGGACAACCCTGTATACGTAGTTTGTTATTGCACTAAGCGGTATTTTACCTAATTATTACAGGGTTTGCGATACGTTACCTATAAATTTTCAGATAGGTTATTTGAAAAATTATCTTTTTATGCAACTAATGATGTCATTTGTAGATCAAATATCATTCATTTAACAAAACGTTTATCATTCGATCAGCATAGAAATTCAATGGTCTAACACAACCATTGATGCGACAGGATGATGCCATGTGATGATGCATAAAATTGTTGAATTGACACATTCTTCATCAATTTTGCTTCTTGTAAATGTATGGAATTAAACATTTTCAAGTGGTTTTAATTGGTTAATTTTAATAATTTGTCGCTCTCATTGCTGAATCATGCTAGAAATTTAGCATTTCGCATCAAGTCCCTGCCCCATTAACACCACCCCCTCCCACCTATAGTAGCTACACCACGCTCTTTCTGAAATGCATAACAGTTCTTGGTGGTGGCATTTACTGGCAAATGACGTAAAAGTCACTGCATGGTTTATATCCTATAATTACTTAGGATGTCATTCTTATCTTAAATTGTTGCATACGATTTTGTAGCCTTTTACGTTAATCTTAAACTCATTTTACAAAGTGCATTAACTACACGTATCCGGAACAAACATATGGATAGGGATAGGTATACCTATGTTCTTACGCTAATCTTAACCTCTCTATAGCTATTATACGCAAGTTGACGTTTGGGGATTTTCGCTCATATGTCAAGGGACCTTTAGGTTTGAACATGTTGTATTTATTTACGTAAAATCAATGATGTGGAATATCATCCAAAATTTCAATAAGCGGTTCATATCCCTAGATGCAGGCTTCAATTACAGTATGATCGACATGAGATAAAGTTTGCATTTGCCAATCCTTTTTAAAGAAACCATTAGAGTGGAAACATTGAAAACATATCCTACTCTCCTTATAATGATCTAACATTTGGCATCTTCGACTTCCAAGGTGGTTATGACACAAAGTGGAGCAACTGAAATCAAAATGTGAATCAAGATGAACATTTCGAACGTTCTGTCCAATTTCATTTTAAATCCAGGGTGGCGATGCCATAATTTGTGGATCAAAGTCAACTTATGCTGCCGACCAGGCCAAGGGTTGTTTATTTGGTAGAATAAGCCAGTCCAAAATGGGGAAACCCCAAATGAACACAATTCCAGCACATTCCAGTCATGAAAACAACAGGAACTTCTCTTTGAGGGAAACGTTTGTGTATTTATTTTTCATGCATCGCTTTCCTCACCGCCAAACAACAACAACAACAACAACAACAACAACAACTGTATACTAAATGGAATTTTTATGATGTTTTCCGTTGGTGCCTAACTGGTTCCACTTAACATTATAAACTCCAATGAAAACTAATTGCGTTTTTATTTTCATGTATTTTCAGAGTTCATCGAAGTTATGAAGAAAAAAACGTTTGATGACATTGATGTTAAACCGATTGCACTTGGTTACTGAATGAACAGTTTTGGAAAGGATACTGCGTACTTTTATTTTAGATTGAAAGATCAATTCGAACTTTACATATTTAGTGAAATCATCATAGTGTCGATCAAGTACTGTCTAATGTGACACGTGTGTTTTGAAAATTGTTTTGTTGAATAAAATATCATTTTCTTCTTGAAATTCTCGATATTATGTTACGTTCATATTACTTCGAAAATCCTAACGGTGTATTACAATGCGCCCCCAAAGGTTTGGCAGCCGAGATGTACCATTTTGGACCACAAGTTTAAACCCTGTTTACACTATTATATTTGACAATGCTAAAAAATCAATTTACGGTTAACATGCTATCCAAAATGCGACTGGTATGGGATTTTTTGACATGCTATCTTGATTTTCTTGGCACACGTAGTACTTACATTACATTTGGTTGATATTTTTCATATTTTTGTACCTTGCCAATGATACTATTGGGCTACTGTGAAGGAACTATCAGTACATTTGGCTTATCAGTTGCCGAGAAAATACACCACAATGGCATACTAGGGAATCATCGAGGGCTTAAAAGGAACAAATGGGGGCTGTCTAAGCACCACCAGGGCATTCTGGGGAATCACTAAGGGCTATTAAGGAACCAATGGGGATTATTAAAGAACCCCGGTGCTGGTGGCATACTAGGAATCACTAACTAGAAAAACAGCAACTCCACGCAGTAGCCAATCCCACAGAACAAAACATATATTGATAATTGGTGACCATCTTGAAAGTTTCTTCTTAAACAGAGCATATCAGCATATAAAATTTGAACCAAATCCATCCACTGGTACAGGTACATGAGTTATCAGAGATTTTTTCTGAAAAATGGCAGCCATTTTGAAATTCATCCACCAATTATTTACCAGTTATCAATTACATATATGTGCATATATTCCGAAAAATTGTGGTTAATCATAATGTTGGTGTCACATTATTAATTATTTTCTATGTACCCCCTACTTATGTCATGCGAGGTATAAATATTGATTTTTTCCCAAACGCTTTATTGCCAAATTGTGGTGAGAATTACAAAATAGGATGTAACTAGCATGGTCACCAAATTTCTACCTCCATACCGCAATATAAGGGCTAGCTTATAACCTATTATAACTTAGAAAGTTCCCTGTCTGCCAAGAGTCTGTATTGTATTGTTCAGTGTTCGCTGTGGCAGCCTTTTTCGTGTCATCTTCAAAGATGCAAGGCCCAATTATACCTAGCTTTGAGAGAGCAACCCAAGTTGAGCATTTTGTAGATTGCAATGGCCTTTGAAGCACTGGGTATGTGAATTAATCAATATACCTTAAAATGAATTATATACTTAATCATTATACTAAAATGAATTGCTTAATCATTGCACCATCAACAATTAAAAACTTAATGTCGCAACATAAAAATGAATAACTTAATCGATGCACCATAAACTTAATCAATGTACATGTAACTTAAAAGTGAATAACTTAATTCATGCACCATTAATGTAATTAAGTAATGTACCGTAAAGTGAATTAATTAATCAATGTACCTTAAAATGACTTACTTGATCAATGTACCTTAAAATGAATTGCTTAATCCATGAACCATTAAAATGAATTACTTAATCAGTGCAAAATAAAAATGAATGAATTAATCACTGCACCATAAAAATGAACTACTTAAGAAATGTACCATTAAAATGAATGTACTTAATCGATGCACAATAAAAATGAATTATTTATCAGTGCACCATAAAAATGAATTACTTAATCAATGCACTATTAAATTGACTTACTTAATCAGTGTAACTCAAAAATGAATTACTCAATCAGTGCACAGTGAAAATGAATTACTTAATCAATGCACCATAAAAATGAAGTACTTAATCAGTGTAACTTAAAAAATAATTTACTCAATCAGTGCACCTGACCCCTTATGATAAGTTTACACATATTTCCATGCTTTCATGATAAATAATGCATACATATTCTGAAAGGTAATAGATTAACCTATGTACAACTGAAGTCAGAATGAAAAAAGTAATTGCTAAGTAATTGCAAAATGTATCTTGGACCCCAAAAACCTTTAGAGGGTGTAAAAAACAAAAAAACATTTAAGGGTTAATCAATGTAACTTAAAAATAAATTACTCAATTAGTGCACAATGAAAATGAATTACTTAATCAGTACACCATAAAAATAAATTACTTAAAGAGAGAATCAGATATAGCGAGCAGGCTAAACAAACAATTGTTTCGATTCTAGAATATTCTTGGCCTATGTCATTCCTTGTCATTTCTATTTTCTAAAAATCACAAAAGTGCATACTTTATTCCAGGAAAACTAACGATTTTTACAATAAAGTATTATTTTTCTATAAGAATGGTTACCATTATTATTATTTTGGAGAATTTAAACATTTTTCACCCATTGTTGCACTTTGAATCATTAATAACCTCACCAATTTACAACATATTGTGAATCTTTTGAGAGGTATTGTATTTGATATTGTAACAAATAGATTGGTAGGTCAATTATACACGTTGCTTGTAATTTTGTCATCCCCCTATAGATCAGATTCTGCCTTTAATCAATGCACCATAAAAATAAAATACTTATGTATATAAATTGCTTCATCAACACCATAAAATTAATTTCTTAATCAGTGCGCCTCAAAGTAACTTTCAATGATCGCATCTCAAAATTAAAACCCTTGAAAATACTATATACGGTTTAAGCGCCATGTAAAAGGTTATCTTAAAAATAAAGTGGTTCAAAATGAAAGAAAACAAAAACAAAAGCTGTTTTGGCTATCTTTTAAACCTCATTGCTTATTATGTACCCAGCAGTATATATATATATATGTATAAATGGATTGCCCTTAATTCTCATACAGCTGTATTTATTCTCAACCGAGTTTACCAAAACGTTTTATTTTATATAATAAATACTATAATCAGCGAGGGAAGGCGATACCATGACGTGTATTCACCGAATTACGCCATGCATATGCGCAATGAAAATAATCCCAGTCCTGTATTTCGCTCGTGCTTTATTACCCTCAGTCGATCAAGTCGCAACACTTTGGACCACACTCAAGAATCATGGTAAGTTTGCACAATGTAAACTTGGGTATTTCATAACTTGAATAATGTTTATAAATAAAGTATACTATATTGAAGTACTTATTTGCATTAATTCTTATTTTCAGCCTCTTTTCAACATATCTGGATCCCAATACCTTGGTAAGTATTTTATGTTTTAATAAAAATCACGTTTTCGGTATATCAATCAGTCGTCCATTTCAGTTTTACTGTTCTCTAGAGTAAGAGTTATTTTTCAATGTACACACGGTTTTGCAATTTGGTCAAATTCATTGTTCATTAATGCCTGGGTCACATATGCTCCGATTCATCGGCCGGTGCCCGGTCGATTGAGTGTTTTGTTCAATATTGTATTCAATTTTGAACAAAATACTCAATCGG